>JAWNMS010000074.1:0-677510 GCA_035043785.1 Drosophila planitibia | reverse complement strand
CTGGAAGAAAAAAAAAAAAAAATAAATAAAAAAAAAAAGTTGGTGGCCAAAGGGGGGGGTGGGGTCAAGGGGGGGGTCAAGGGGGGTCAAGGGGGTGGGGGCTGCCAAGGGGGCACCTGTGAGTGGTGGGTGGCATCCTGCCTTTGATGGTTGGCTTTCGGCCCCATCTGCCAATTCTGACTGGCCGCCTACTCTGGTGGCACCAAAACAGTCACTGACTAAGTCCAATTGATCTAACTTTGATACTACCAAGCAGCCATCACATAACATTTGGGAGGATACATGATGATGACGCGGTATATTCTACTGCTGATACTGATTCCTACTCAATTGTTTTGTGACTGGACCTGGATGACATAGTTTTACCTGAGTCCGCCACTAAGCGTCTGAAGATGCACAAGCCTGTTGCTGCAGCTGGAGGAAGGATGGAGCATGAGACCTTTGCTGACTTTGGGAAGTTGAACGAGGCTATTGGTGCTCTGTGCGATGATATGCCTTCACCGGATGCTGCTGCAGTTAACAGCTCAAGTCAGCCTATGGCTAAGAAGAGGAGGCGTGTGAGTCGCTCTGCCAGTACGCCTGAGTTGGGCATGAAACATGTAAGTACTGTGGAGGATGGAGCTGGAGAAAATGAAAAGTCACTACTTTTGCTGGACTAGGTTGTCAGCGGGTGGTCATTGAGGAGCATGTGCCTTGCGCCTTGATCCTGTCCAGTGTCACCGTTGTCAAGCCTTTGGTCTTAGTAAGTATTATTGCCGTAGGCCATTTGTCTGCCTGTGGTGTGCAGGCACTTTGTTTTGCATGTCAACACTATTTTCATATGTTATGTCTGGGGTGTGTAGGCCCGTTGTTTTACATGTCAACACTATTTTCATATGTTGCTGAGATTATAGTAATGGAAAATATTTGAGGGGTAGCTGGCGATTATTTTTATTGTCGTCAGTTGCTGTCATTGTTCTGGTGTGAACACAGCTAAAAAAAAAAAAAAAAAAAAAAAATGTAAACACACCTGGAAGAAAAAAAAAAAATAAATAAAAAAAAAAAGTTGGTGGCCAAAGGGGGGGGTGGGGTCAAGGGGGGGTCAAGGGGGGTCAAGGGGGTGGGGGCTGCCAAGGGGGCACCTGTGAGTGGTGGGTGGCATCCTGCCTTTGATGGTTGGCTTTCGGCCCCATCTGCCAATTCTGACTGGCCGCCTACTCTGGTGGCACCAAAACAGTCACTGACTAAGTCCAATTGATCTAACTTTGATACTACCAAGCAGCCATCACATAACATTTGGGAGGATACATGATGATGACGCGGTATATTCTACTGCTGATACTGATTCCTACTCAATTGTTTTGTGACTGGACCTGGATGACATAGTTTTACCTGAGTCCGCCACTAAGCGTCTGAAGATGCACAAGCCTGTTGCTGCAGCTGGAGGAAGGATGGAGCATGAGACCTTTGCTGACTTTGGGAAGTTGAACGAGGCTATTGGTGCTCTGTGCGATGATATGCCTTCACCGGATGCTGCTGCAGTTAACAGCTCAAGTCAGCCTATGGCTAAGAAGAGGAGGCGTGTGAGTCGCTCTGCCAGTACGCCTGAGTTGGGCATGAAACATGTAAGTACTGTGGAGGATGGAGCTGGAGAAAATGAAAAGTCACTACTTTTGCTGGACTAGGTTGTCAGCGGGTGGTCATTGAGGAGCATGTGCCTTGCGCCTTGATCCTGTCCAGTGTCACCGTTGTCAAGCCTTTGGTCTTAGTAAGTATTATTGCCGTAGGCCATTTGTCTGCCTGTGGTGTGCAGGCACTTTGTTTTGCATGTCAACACTATTTTCATATGTTATGTCTGGGGTGTGTAGGCCCGTTGTTTTACATGTCAACACTATTTTCATATGTTGCTGAGATTATAGTAATGGAAAATATTTGAGGGGTAGCTGGCGATTATTTTTATTGTCGTCAGTTGCTGTCATTGTTCTGGTGTGAACACAGCTAAAAAAAAAAAAAAAAAAAAAATGTAAACACACCTGGAAGAAAAAAAAAAAAATAAATAAAAAAAAAAAGTTGGTGGCCAAAGGGGGGGGTGGGGTCAAGGGGGGGGTCAAGGGGGGTCAAGGGGGTGGGGGCTGCCAAGGGGGCACCTGTGAGTGGTGGGTGGCATCCTGCCTTTGATGGTTGGCTTTCGGCCCCATCTGCCAATTCTGACTGGCCGCCTACTCTGGTGGCACCAAAACAGTCACTGACTAAGTCCAATTGATCTAACTTTGATACTACCAAGCAGCCATCACATAACATTTGGGAGGATACATGATGATGACGCGGTATATTCTACTGCTGATACTGATTCCTACTCAATTGTTTTGTGACTGGACCTGGATGACATAGTTTTACCTGAGTCCGCCACTAAGCGTCTGAAGATGCACAAGCCTGTTGCTGCAGCTGGAGGAAGGATGGAGCATGAGACCTTTGCTGACTTTGGGAAGTTGAACGAGGCTATTGGTGCTCTGTGCGATGATATGCCTTCACCGGATGCTGCTGCAGTTAACAGCTCAAGTCAGCCTATGGCTAAGAAGAGGAGGCGTGTGAGTCGCTCTGCCAGTACGCCTGAGTTGGGCATGAAACATGTAAGTACTGTGGAGGATGGAGCTGGAGAAAATGAAAAGTCACTACTTTTGCTGGACTAGGTTGTCAGCGGGTGGTCATTGAGGAGCATGTGCCTTGCGCCTTGATCCTGTCCAGTGTCACCGTTGTCAAGCCTTTGGTCTTAGTAAGTATTATTGCCGTAGGCCATTTGTCTGCCTGTGGTGTGCAGGCACTTTGTTTTGCATGTCAACACTATTTTCATATGTTATGTCTGGGGTGTGTAGGCCCGTTGTTTTACATGTCAACACTATTTTCATATGTTGCTGAGATTATAGTAATGGAAAATATTTGAGGGGTAGCTGGCGATTATTTTTATTGTCGTCAGTTGCTGTCATTGTTCTGGTGTGAACACAGCTAAAAAAAAAAAAAAAAAAAAAATGTAAACACACCTGGAAGAAAAAAAAATAAATAAAAAAAAAAAGTTGGTGGCCAAAGGGGGGTGGGGTCAAGGGGGGGTCAAGGGGGGTCAAGGGGGTGGGGGCTGCCAAGGGGGCACCTGTGAGTGGTGGGTGGCATCCTGCCTTTGATGGTTGGCTTTCGGCCCCATCTGCCAATTCTGACTGGCCGCCTACTCTGGTGGCACCAAAACAGTCACTGACTAAGTCCAATTGATCTAACTTTGATACTACCAAGCAGCCATCACATAACATTTGGGAGGATACATGATGATGACGCGGTATATTCTACTGCTGATACTGATTCCTACTCAATTGTTTTGTGACTGGACCTGGATGACATAGTTTTACCTGAGTCCGCCACTAAGCGTCTGAAGATGCACAAGCCTGTTGCTGCAGCTGGAGGAAGGATGGAGCATGAGACCTTTGCTGACTTTGGGAAGTTGAACGAGGCTATTGGTGCTCTGTGCGATGATATGCCTTCACCGGATGCTGCTGCAGTTAACAGCTCAAGTCAGCCTATGGCTAAGAAGAGGAGGCGTGTGAGTCGCTCTGCCAGTACGCCTGAGTTGGGCATGAAACATGTAAGTACTGTGGAGGATGGAGCTGGAGAAAATGAAAAGTCACTACTTTTGCTGGACTAGGTTGTCAGCGGGTGGTCATTGAGGAGCATGTGCCTTGCGCCTTGATCCTGTCCAGTGTCACCGTTGTCAAGCCTTTGGTCTTAGTAAGTATTATTGCCGTAGGCCATTTGTCTGCCTGTGGTGTGCAGGCACTTTGTTTTGCATGTCAACACTATTTTCATATGTTATGTCTGGGGTGTGTAGGCCCGTTGTTTTACATGTCAACACTATTTTCATATGTTGCTGAGATTATAGTAATGGAAAATATTTGAGGGGTAGCTGGCGATTATTTTTATTGTCGTCAGTTGCTGTCATTGTTCTGGTGTGAACACAGCTAAAAAAAAAAAAAAAAAAAAAAATGTAAACACACCTGGAAGAAAAAAAAAAAAATAAATAAAAAAAAAAAGTTGGTGGCCAAAGGGGGGGGTGGGGTCAAGGGGGGGGTCAAGGGGGGTCAAGGGGGTGGGGGCTGCCAAGGGGGCACCTGTGAGTGGTGGGTGGCATCCTGCCTTTGATGGTTGGCTTTCGGCCCCATCTGCCAATTCTGACTGGCCGCCTACTCTGGTGGCACCAAAACAGTCACTGACTAAGTCCAATTGATCTAACTTTGATACTACCAAGCAGCCATCACATAACATTTGGGAGGATACATGATGATGACGCGGTATATTCTACTGCTGATACTGATTCCTACTCAATTGTTTTGTGACTGGACCTGGATGACATAGTTTTACCTGAGTCCGCCACTAAGCGTCTGAAGATGCACAAGCCTGTTGCTGCAGCTGGAGGAAGGATGGAGCATGAGACCTTTGCTGACTTTGGGAAGTTGAACGAGGCTATTGGTGCTCTGTGCGATGATATGCCTTCACCGGATGCTGCTGCAGTTAACAGCTCAAGTCAGCCTATGGCTAAGAAGAGGAGGCGTGTGAGTCGCTCTGCCAGTACGCCTGAGTTGGGCATGAAACATGTAAGTACTGTGGAGGATGGAGCTGGAGAAAATGAAAAGTCACTACTTTTGCTGGACTAGGTTGTCAGCGGGTGGTCATTGAGGAGCATGTGCCTTGCGCCTTGATCCTGTCCAGTGTCACCGTTGTCAAGCCTTTGGTCTTAGTAAGTATTATTGCCGTAGGCCATTTGTCTGCCTGTGGTGTGCAGGCACTTTGTTTTGCATGTCAACACTATTTTCATATGTTATGTCTGGGGTGTGTAGGCCCGTTGTTTTACATGTCAACACTATTTTCATATGTTGCTGAGATTATAGTAATGGAAAATATTTGAGGGGTAGCTGGCGATTATTTTTATTGTCGTCAGTTGCTGTCATTGTTCTGGTGTGAACACAGCTAAAAAAAAAAAAAAAAAAAAAAATGTAAACACACCTGGAAGAAAAAAAAAAAAATAAATAAAAAAAAAAAGTTGGTGGCCAAAGGGGGGGGTGGGGTCAAGGGGGGGGTCAAGGGGGGTCAAGGGGGTGGGGGCTGCCAAGGGGGCACCTGTGAGTGGTGGGTGGCATCCTGCCTTTGATGGTTGGCTTTCGGCCCCATCTGCCAATTCTGACTGGCCGCCTACTCTGGTGGCACCAAAACAGTCACTGACTAAGTCCAATTGATCTAACTTTGATACTACCAAGCAGCCATCACATAACATTTGGGAGGATACATGATGATGACGCGGTATATTCTACTGCTGATACTGATTCCTACTCAATTGTTTTGTGACTGGACCTGGATGACATAGTTTTACCTGAGTCCGCCACTAAGCGTCTGAAGATGCACAAGCCTGTTGCTGCAGCTGGAGGAAGGATGGAGCATGAGACCTTTGCTGACTTTGGGAAGTTGAACGAGGCTATTGGTGCTCTGTGCGATGATATGCCTTCACCGGATGCTGCTGCAGTTAACAGCTCAAGTCAGCCTATGGCTAAGAAGAGGAGGCGTGTGAGTCGCTCTGCCAGTACGCCTGAGTTGGGCATGAAACATGTAAGTACTGTGGAGGATGGAGCTGGAGAAAATGAAAAGTCACTACTTTTGCTGGACTAGGTTGTCAGCGGGTGGTCATTGAGGAGCATGTGCCTTGCGCCTTGATCCTGTCCAGTGTCACCGTTGTCAAGCCTTTGGTCTTAGTAAGTATTATTGCCGTAGGCCATTTGTCTGCCTGTGGTGTGCAGGCACTTTGTTTTGCATGTCAACACTATTTTCATATGTTATGTCTGGGGTGTGTAGGCCCGTTGTTTTACATGTCAACACTATTTTCATATGTTGCTGAGATTATAGTAATGGAAAATATTTGAGGGGTAGCTGGCGATTATTTTTATTGTCGTCAGTTGCTGTCATTGTTCTGGTGTGAACACAGCTAAAAAAAAAAAAAAAAAAAAATGTAAACACACCTGGAAGAAAAAAAAAAATAAATAAAAAAAAAAGTTGGTGGCCAAAGGGGGGGGTGGGGTCAAGGGGGGGTCAAGGGGGTCAAGGGGGTGGGGGCTGCCAAGGGGGCACCTGTGAGTGGTGGGTGGCATCCTGCCTTTGATGGTTGGCTTTCGGCCCCATCTGCCAATTCTGACTGGCCGCCTACTCTGGTGGCACCAAAACAGTCACTGACTAAGTCCAATTGATCTAACTTTGATACTACCAAGCAGCCATCACATAACATTTGGGAGGATACATGATGATGACGCGGTATATTCTACTGCTGATACTGATTCCTACTCAATTGTTTTGTGACTGGACCTGGATGACATAGTTTTACCTGAGTCCGCCACTAAGCGTCTGAAGATGCACAAGCCTGTTGCTGCAGCTGGAGGAAGGATGGAGCATGAGACCTTTGCTGACTTTGGGAAGTTGAACGAGGCTATTGGTGCTCTGTGCGATGATATGCCTTCACCGGATGCTGCTGCAGTTAACAGCTCAAGTCAGCCTATGGCTAAGAAGAGGAGGCGTGTGAGTCGCTCTGCCAGTACGCCTGAGTTGGGCATGAAACATGTAAGTACTGTGGAGGATGGAGCTGGAGAAAATGAAAAGTCACTACTTTTGCTGGACTAGGTTGTCAGCGGGTGGTCATTGAGGAGCATGTGCCTTGCGCCTTGATCCTGTCCAGTGTCACCGTTGTCAAGCCTTTGGTCTTAGTAAGTATTATTGCCGTAGGCCATTTGTCTGCCTGTGGTGTGCAGGCACTTTGTTTTGCATGTCAACACTATTTTCATATGTTATGTCTGGGGTGTGTAGGCCCGTTGTTTTACATGTCAACACTATTTTCATATGTTGCTGAGATTATAGTAATGGAAAATATTTGAGGGGTAGCTGGCGATTATTTTTATTGTCGTCAGTTGCTGTCATTGTTCTGGTGTGAACACAGCTAAAAAAAAAAAAAAAAAAAAAATGTAAACACACCTGGAAGAAAAAAAAAAAAATAAATAAAAAAAAGTTGGTGGCCAAAGGGGGGGTGGGGTCAAGGGGGGGTCAAGGGGGGTCAAGGGGGTGGGGGCTGCCAAGGGGGCACCTGTGAGTGGTGGGTGGCATCCTGCCTTTGATGGTTGGCTTTCGGCCCCATCTGCCAATTCTGACTGGCCGCCTACTCTGGTGGCACCAAAACAGTCACTGACTAAGTCCAATTGATCTAACTTTGATACTACCAAGCAGCCATCACATAACATTTGGGAGGATACATGATGATGACGCGGTATATTCTACTGCTGATACTGATTCCTACTCAATTGTTTTGTGACTGGACCTGGATGACATAGTTTTACCTGAGTCCGCCACTAAGCGTCTGAAGATGCACAAGCCTGTTGCTGCAGCTGGAGGAAGGATGGAGCATGAGACCTTTGCTGACTTTGGGAAGTTGAACGAGGCTATTGGTGCTCTGTGCGATGATATGCCTTCACCGGATGCTGCTGCAGTTAACAGCTCAAGTCAGCCTATGGCTAAGAAGAGGAGGCGTGTGAGTCGCTCTGCCAGTACGCCTGAGTTGGGCATGAAACATGTAAGTACTGTGGAGGATGGAGCTGGAGAAAATGAAAAGTCACTACTTTTGCTGGACTAGGTTGTCAGCGGGTGGTCATTGAGGAGCATGTGCCTTGCGCCTTGATCCTGTCCAGTGTCACCGTTGTCAAGCCTTTGGTCTTAGTAAGTATTATTGCCGTAGGCCATTTGTCTGCCTGTGGTGTGCAGGCACTTTGTTTTGCATGTCAACACTATTTTCATATGTTATGTCTGGGGTGTGTAGGCCCGTTGTTTTACATGTCAACACTATTTTCATATGTTGCTGAGATTATAGTAATGGAAAATATTTGAGGGGTAGCTGGCGATTATTTTTATTGTCGTCAGTTGCTGTCATTGTTCTGGTGTGAACACAGCTAAAAAAAAAAAAAAAAAAAAATGTAAACACACCTGGAAGAAAAAAAAAAAATAAATAAAAAAAAAAAGTTGGTGGCCAAAGGGGGGGGTGGGGTCAAGGGGGGGTCAAGGGGGGTCAAGGGGGTGGGGGCTGCCAAGGGGGCACCTGTGAGTGGTGGGTGGCATCCTGCCTTTGATGGTTGGCTTTCGGCCCCATCTGCCAATTCTGACTGGCCGCCTACTCTGGTGGCACCAAAACAGTCACTGACTAAGTCCAATTGATCTAACTTTGATACTACCAAGCAGCCATCACATAACATTTGGGAGGATACATGATGATGACGCGGTATATTCTACTGCTGATACTGATTCCTACTCAATTGTTTTGTGACTGGACCTGGATGACATAGTTTTACCTGAGTCCGCCACTAAGCGTCTGAAGATGCACAAGCCTGTTGCTGCAGCTGGAGGAAGGATGGAGCATGAGACCTTTGCTGACTTTGGGAAGTTGAACGAGGCTATTGGTGCTCTGTGCGATGATATGCCTTCACCGGATGCTGCTGCAGTTAACAGCTCAAGTCAGCCTATGGCTAAGAAGAGGAGGCGTGTGAGTCGCTCTGCCAGTACGCCTGAGTTGGGCATGAAACATGTAAGTACTGTGGAGGATGGAGCTGGAGAAAATGAAAAGTCACTACTTTTGCTGGACTAGGTTGTCAGCGGGTGGTCATTGAGGAGCATGTGCCTTGCGCCTTGATCCTGTCCAGTGTCACCGTTGTCAAGCCTTTGGTCTTAGTAAGTATTATTGCCGTAGGCCATTTGTCTGCCTGTGGTGTGCAGGCACTTTGTTTTGCATGTCAACACTATTTTCATATGTTATGTCTGGGGTGTGTAGGCCCGTTGTTTTACATGTCAACACTATTTTCATATGTTGCTGAGATTATAGTAATGGAAAATATTTGAGGGGTAGCTGGCGATTATTTTTATTGTCGTCAGTTGCTGTCATTGTTCTGGTGTGAACACAGCTAAAAAAAAAAAAAAAAAAAAAATGTAAACACACCTGGAAGAAAAAAAAAAAAATAAATAAAAAAAAAAAGTTGGTGGCCAAAGGGGGGGGTGGGGTCAAGGGGGGGGTCAAGGGGGGTCAAGGGGGTGGGGGCTGCCAAGGGGGCACCTGTGAGTGGTGGGTGGCATCCTGCCTTTGATGGTTGGCTTTCGGCCCCATCTGCCAATTCTGACTGGCCGCCTACTCTGGTGGCACCAAAACAGTCACTGACTAAGTCCAATTGATCTAACTTTGATACTACCAAGCAGCCATCACATAACATTTGGGAGGATACATGATGATGACGCGGTATATTCTACTGCTGATACTGATTCCTACTCAATTGTTTTGTGACTGGACCTGGATGACATAGTTTTACCTGAGTCCGCCACTAAGCGTCTGAAGATGCACAAGCCTGTTGCTGCAGCTGGAGGAAGGATGGAGCATGAGACCTTTGCTGACTTTGGGAAGTTGAACGAGGCTATTGGTGCTCTGTGCGATGATATGCCTTCACCGGATGCTGCTGCAGTTAACAGCTCAAGTCAGCCTATGGCTAAGAAGAGGAGGCGTGTGAGTCGCTCTGCCAGTACGCCTGAGTTGGGCATGAAACATGTAAGTACTGTGGAGGATGGAGCTGGAGAAAATGAAAAGTCACTACTTTTGCTGGACTAGGTTGTCAGCGGGTGGTCATTGAGGAGCATGTGCCTTGCGCCTTGATCCTGTCCAGTGTCACCGTTGTCAAGCCTTTGGTCTTAGTAAGTATTATTGCCGTAGGCCATTTGTCTGCCTGTGGTGTGCAGGCACTTTGTTTTGCATGTCAACACTATTTTCATATGTTATGTCTGGGGTGTGTAGGCCCGTTGTTTTACATGTCAACACTATTTTCATATGTTGCTGAGATTATAGTAATGGAAAATATTTGAGGGGTAGCTGGCGATTATTTTTATTGTCGTCAGTTGCTGTCATTGTTCTGGTGTGAACACAGCTAAAAAAAAAAAAAAAAAAAAAATGTAAACACACCTGGAAGAAAAAAAAAAAAATAAATAAAAAAAAAAAGTTGGTGGCCAAAGGGGGGGGTGGGGTCAAGGGGGGGGTCAAGGGGGGTCAAGGGGGTGGGGGCTGCCAAGGGGGCACCTGTGAGTGGTGGGTGGCATCCTGCCTTTGATGGTTGGCTTTCGGCCCCATCTGCCAATTCTGACTGGCCGCCTACTCTGGTGGCACCAAAACAGTCACTGACTAAGTCCAATTGATCTAACTTTGATACTACCAAGCAGCCATCACATAACATTTGGGAGGATACATGATGATGACGCGGTATATTCTACTGCTGATACTGATTCCTACTCAATTGTTTTGTGACTGGACCTGGATGACATAGTTTTACCTGAGTCCGCCACTAAGCGTCTGAAGATGCACAAGCCTGTTGCTGCAGCTGGAGGAAGGATGGAGCATGAGACCTTTGCTGACTTTGGGAAGTTGAACGAGGCTATTGGTGCTCTGTGCGATGATATGCCTTCACCGGATGCTGCTGCAGTTAACAGCTCAAGTCAGCCTATGGCTAAGAAGAGGAGGCGTGTGAGTCGCTCTGCCAGTACGCCTGAGTTGGGCATGAAACATGTAAGTACTGTGGAGGATGGAGCTGGAGAAAATGAAAAGTCACTACTTTTGCTGGACTAGGTTGTCAGCGGGTGGTCATTGAGGAGCATGTGCCTTGCGCCTTGATCCTGTCCAGTGTCACCGTTGTCAAGCCTTTGGTCTTAGTAAGTATTATTGCCGTAGGCCATTTGTCTGCCTGTGGTGTGCAGGCACTTTGTTTTGCATGTCAACACTATTTTCATATGTTATGTCTGGGGTGTGTAGGCCCGTTGTTTTACATGTCAACACTATTTTCATATGTTGCTGAGATTATAGTAATGGAAAATATTTGAGGGGTAGCTGGCGATTATTTTTATTGTCGTCAGTTGCTGTCATTGTTCTGGTGTGAACACAGCTAAAAAAAAAAAAAAAAAAAAATGTAAACACACCTGGAAGAAAAAAAAAAATAAATAAAAAAAAAAGTTGGTGGCCAAAGGGGGGGTGGGGTCAAGGGGGGGGTCAAGGGGGGTCAAGGGGGTGGGGGCTGCCAAGGGGGCACCTGTGAGTGGTGGGTGGCATCCTGCCTTTGATGGTTGGCTTTCGGCCCCATCTGCCAATTCTGACTGGCCGCCTACTCTGGTGGCACCAAAACAGTCACTGACTAAGTCCAATTGATCTAACTTTGATACTACCAAGCAGCCATCACATAACATTTGGGAGGATACATGATGATGACGCGGTATATTCTACTGCTGATACTGATTCCTACTCAATTGTTTTGTGACTGGACCTGGATGACATAGTTTTACCTGAGTCCGCCACTAAGCGTCTGAAGATGCACAAGCCTGTTGCTGCAGCTGGAGGAAGGATGGAGCATGAGACCTTTGCTGACTTTGGGAAGTTGAACGAGGCTATTGGTGCTCTGTGCGATGATATGCCTTCACCGGATGCTGCTGCAGTTAACAGCTCAAGTCAGCCTATGGCTAAGAAGAGGAGGCGTGTGAGTCGCTCTGCCAGTACGCCTGAGTTGGGCATGAAACATGTAAGTACTGTGGAGGATGGAGCTGGAGAAAATGAAAAGTCACTACTTTTGCTGGACTAGGTTGTCAGCGGGTGGTCATTGAGGAGCATGTGCCTTGCGCCTTGATCCTGTCCAGTGTCACCGTTGTCAAGCCTTTGGTCTTAGTAAGTATTATTGCCGTAGGCCATTTGTCTGCCTGTGGTGTGCAGGCACTTTGTTTTGCATGTCAACACTATTTTCATATGTTATGTCTGGGGTGTGTAGGCCCGTTGTTTTACATGTCAACACTATTTTCATATGTTGCTGAGATTATAGTAATGGAAAATATTTGAGGGGTAGCTGGCGATTATTTTTATTGTCGTCAGTTGCTGTCATTGTTCTGGTGTGAACACAGCTAAAAAAAAAAAAAAAAAAAAAATTTCTCGACGTTTGTCCCCCATGGTCTGGAATACGCGGTGTCACCCCATCTGTGCAGTGCAGCCAACAAAATGCAGTAGTAACTGCAGCCAAAAAGCTGAACAAATTTATATTGTTCAGAGTTGCCTTTTACTTTTGTGAAATGACATGTCAGAAATAGTTTAAAGGTTGGTACGACTTAGTAATGGAAAAAATAAATATACAATTTGGGCTAGCTGGCGGCTATTCGTTTCAGTCGTCTGTTGCTTCCAATGTTCACTAGTGAGCACAACTAAAAAAAAACTAAAACAGTCTACTCAGTCCAAGATGTCCAAGTCAACACATGAAGTGAAGTCAGTACACGAAGTCCAGTCAGTCCGAGAAATACAGATGGCCAAGTATTCCAGTCAGTCCATGTAGTTCAGTCGGTTTAAAATGTCAAAGAAGTCTGTGCAAATTACTCAAGTCCATGAAGAAACACACCAGACACACAATTCTGAACATTTGTCAGAATTGTTTTACACATTTTGTTAACATGCCAACACTATTTTCGTATGTTGCTTTGTTTGTAGTAATGGAAAATATATAACGGCTAGCTGGCGATTGTTTTTGCAGTCGTCAGTTGCTGCCAATTTTACGAAAAAAAAATTACTAATAATGACAGCAATAGTGAAAACAATAAAAATAATTTAAAAAAAAAATGTCAATGCTGAAAATCCATTACGAAATATTTATCAAAGGCTGACAGGATGGACTTGCACTTATTTCGTATCTTACTTTTATATAATTCCGTAATGCTACATAAATCTGATATTTATAAATTAAAGTTACATACTAGGTATGTAAGCATTTACTAATAGTCGCATTAAAAAAATAATTGTCTACGCGTTTGGTATTTTACAAATTCGGAACGTTCATACCAGTCTACCACTCAAAAAATGTGTATCGATTAATCGTTCACATTCGATATTTCACACATTCGGAGAGGTTACATCACTCTTCACATATTATTAGTCGATCAATCGTACGCGTTCGATATTTTAAAAATTTGCAACGGTCACACTGGCCGAGCTCTTGTACTATTATTTTTCGATTCATCGCACGCTGTCGATATGTTCGATGAGGTAACACTAGTCTGGACTTGCGAGCGAAGGCATATATAAAGCCTGTTTACAAATCATAAGAAATTATCAACAATGAAAAGCTCAACATAAAATAACGGCGTATAATAGGAAGTGAGATTAAACACGGGGGATTTGAGAGACAGCAAAACTGAACTCCACACTGTTAACTCACTGTTCACTTTTATGGATTTTGTAAACAGCTGTTCGACGGTGTTAAAGTAATGAATTTGATATATTTTGAGGGCGACTATCGGCAAACCACCATAAAACTGATTGAACTCAGTAAGTGCATTAAAATGGAAATGGAAACTGTAAAAAATATATTAAATTATTTTAGTCGAAAAAAAAAACCTATAAAGGCCGTAGAAGCGAGGAGAAAATATGGCTTCATTGCAGTAAAGAGTTCATGGGAAGAAGTAGGTGCGGAGCTGCAAGAGACAAATAAAAAACGTACATACAAATTATACAAATGAACTCATTGTATATGACTTTTAGCAAATGAATGTAAATTCGCGTGGGCTACACGTTCTATACAAATTTGTGTGCGAACAAGTGCACGAAAAGAGGTGCGGGAGGAGACATATTGGAAGGGCCCGAAGCGAGCGACGCTGACTTGGAGTTTGCCGATTAAATGGCACTTTTGCGCAACATGTCATCCTCTTCAAGTAAAACACTTGTAAATTTCATAGGAAATTTCATGTGTTTTTACCATTTTAATTTATAAGCCAGCCAAATGTAAGTTAACCACAAGAGAGTGTGGGAGGTTTTTTCTTACCTTTAGTTTAATTAAAACTTTTGTAAGCCGTCGAAAATTATCCAGAACTAGTCGCGGCTTAAATATCCATGTACGTGTGTAATTAATTGTCTTTTAAAATCATCTCTGATACATTTTGTACCTTCATTTTTATTTAAGTCTAATATGCAAGTATATTACATATAATTTGAATTTATGAATTAATCTTATTTACTAGGTATGTAAGCATGTACATACTGAAAATAAACCAGATCGCGCTACCAGAGTTTCTAGCAAACACAATACATTGTGGATCTACATTATTGTAGACATCAGCAGTTAATTATGTTCAAATTTGTAAATTGCGACGTAAGGAGACAAAAATTACATTTTTCAAAAGAATAATTAAATTATTACCATCGTTTTTCTTTTTTTAAGGAAGTAAAATTTGAAAATTAATTATATTTTACTGTTATGTTTTATACTTAACAAGGGCAACATTCAAAATTACAGCTAAACATAATATACATTGTTTCGATATTGTTGAAGTGTGAAGAAACCACTGATTGGTGCCGTATATGAGCTTAAATGATTAAATGCACAGCAAAAAAAAAATTTTACGGACGGTTATGGTTAACTTTTCTTTCTAAAACTGCATTTTTACTTATTTTTAATATGTCAAAAGTAAAACAAAAATTACTTAATCGCACCATAACAACTGAAACGTAGTGTGAATTTTATAAAACAAAAACTTTTATTTGCATATCAATTAAGTTTGTATAAAATGTAATGTACTTCATTTTGGTTAGTTATTTTGCAAAACTTTTGTATCCGCCATTTTGCATTTTTTACAATCTTTTGAATAAATTTTCTAATTTGGTCATAACAAATATTCTTTTGCCTTATTGACGCAGCATCATAAGGTTACGGTAAAAATACAATTCCAATGCCTTAGAGCGATTGCTGTAATTGCAGAGCACTTTTTCTTTATTACGCTGGGAATTCTTCAAATTTGAAAAGTAGATTCTGATAATTACCTCCGAAGATTGGAAAAATATTTTCCAGGCCAACGTTTTCGGCTATGTGGACGTAGCGAAAACAACTAACCCCTTAACAGGTGTATCGGAAATGCGCAATCTGGTTTTACTAATTTATGATGCGTGTATGTACTTATTTATACAAAATTTGGTATGTGCTTTCTTATAAGACTACCGTGTTCCATTATCAATTAATTACATTTACGAGTACAAATACAGTTCGATGTACACACGGGCACTAAAATACACTATTTCATTATTATTACAAAATTTTATCTGTATATAAATAAAATTAATTACAATTTTAGATTAGAATGTCCCTGTTTGAACAATTGCATTTTTATTGAATTTTACTTCACCTGTTAACGGGTGATTTCTATTTTGCTGGTTTTAGTTCTAGCAGATCGTAATTGCTAATATTATGTAAAATATATAAGGCTCAACTCAAATAAGATTTTACTTATATTTGTTCTTTTTGTAATTAAGAATCTAACAGAAGAAGTATTGCCTATGATATTGTTATAATTAAAATAACACTCGCATTCATACCATCTTTATGTACAATTATAACAAACATATATACAGTTTTCCCATACACATGTATAAAGATAAAAGTAATTAATGTGTTTACATAGGTTAATCTTGAATAGGATATATATTTATTCTAACTTATAAAATACATCATTTAAAAGTTTTCGAAAAACTTGTATTTATAATTTTTGGTTGAGTTTCCCTTAGTAAAGATTTTGGTTTCAATATTTATTCGTATTAAGTATGCGTAGTTAATAAGTAAGCCACAACATATGTGTATATGTACATTTAATCGTTTGAAGTTGTGCTTCCTAATATATTATACTCTTGCAGAGGGTTTTAAAATTGAGTCGTAATGCTTGTTCAGCATTGAAAGATACGACGACGATTCGCGCAGATCGAAACATTATTTCACTGGAAAAAATCGGACAAGCATTTAGGTTATATATGAATAGCTTGTTTTTTAATTTGATTTCCGAAACCAACCTATAAGTTACCAGTTCAAGGGTAATTAACTACAGCGTAGCATTGATCTCCCAAAATTATAAAATGCAATACTTTAGAGCGCTTATACATACCTTATTAAATGCAAATTAACTTATATTATGAGAATTGTTCTCGTTGAGTTCAGTTCGTCTTCTTTATATCGTCATAGATAAATTACCAACAACGGACTCTGATGTCAGACTGTTAGCGCAGCTTTTTAGCATTCACTAACGATTTTGTTGTCTACTTCAAGATAGCGTCTTAATGTTACCTATAGCTTTATATATATCTTTGGATCCGTGAAGAACTCCCGAAATGTATTGCTTTTCTATGTTCCTTCTGGACAATGTCTGCTTTATGAAATGTGTGCTGTGATAGTCGGTCAGTGAATGCACTACACAAGAAATATATCTGATGTTTCTGATTTTGTGCACGCACTACCAGTTGGAGAGGCCGCGGACACCAGCGAGTTGGCTCTTGTAGCAGCAAGGGGTGAGCGCAAATCTTGGTTAAGGGACGCCTGATTTTGACCACCTTCATAATAGTATGATGAATCTGTAATAGGATGAATGTGGACTTGGACTTTATCAAATTGTGTTCTTTATAGATACTTACTGATTAGACCACTACTAGTGCCGTAACTGTATGATCCATAAGCACCACCATACTGTGTATATGCGGGACTATAGGCGTAATCCGCGCTTGGAACTACTGATCCACACGCTAAAAAAAAATTATTTAATTACATTCACAGTAAAGTTCAAAGATATTTTACTTAAGAAAAATAAAAAAAGGATATTATGGATAAATAAAAAATGTCCACATAATTACACCATAACGAAAGAAACATATAGATATAATAACTGTAAACGTTTCTATGTTTTATTTTCTAATACTTTCTATAAGACACTCATATTATTGGTGCCTTCGTAGATTCTTAGTATTCAATATTACTTGTATTTAAAAAAAAGTTGACTGAAGCCAAACCTAAAGTGCCACCACCAAGTGTTGTGCGAGTATGCTAGAACAGAACTAGCAATGAGCGACGGGTGCAGGACTTGAATGAGAAACTTGCCTGAAGAGTAGTGGCTAAAACTGGGGAGCATTGTGGGTGTAGCATAAATAGCCGTGCTGTTTGTAGCAATTGAATCAGCATCAGACCGTCCGTCGACCGATGAGCAATTGGCGCTGGACTGTAGGAGTATTAGAGATGAGGTATTAGCTGTTGTTAGTGGGCCGGTGCTCGACATCTGTTGCTGTTGATGATCCTGGATTGTCTCTGGCATAAGGTGTGTTATGGGGATAATGTCGATCCCTCGATGATTTCCCAAATCATTGCGTTGACTCTTATTGTTGGCATTTTGGTCCCTGGCCAAATGGTTGACAGACTCTTTTAGATGGTGGTTAGTACTATCTATGCTTTGCTCATTTTGTTCAACTCGTAAAGCGTTAGAAGGAACTAGATTTGGTGAATTATTACAGCTCCCGGCGCTTGAGTCATTACCTCGTACCATTATGGAACTATTGTTGTTATCCAAGCTTGTTATTGTGGGATAATTACCATTTTCAATGGCAATTGCTGATTGAAATCATTAAGAGTATTGGTTTAGTTGCTTTTGATTTATATCTTCCTTATCTACAGTTATTACGAATTTATTAAATCATTTTCATATATACGATTCCAATAAAAACACAGATCTTCGATTTCAAATAAGCTTGTGCATGGGCGAGCCCAGCTTTTCGTAATGAGGACATCTGTTAAGTCATTTGCTTACCTTAAACCTAGTAATAAAGAATTACAAAGTTTACAAATTCCTATTTTTATGTAATTTATATTTTTATAGCAGGTACTCTTTTGACATACCAAGTTTTAATTCTAGAAAGATAAACTCTTTTTAGCATAAATACAAGAACTCATATTTTCAAAACTTTTATAACCATATAAATGACCTAAACAAAATGTAAACACAGTTTACAAGATGTATCTAGCTTCTGTACCATCAAAGAGCCTTTTTCAGGGCACTTAAAGCCTTCACATTCTAGACTAGAGATAGTCTGCTTGTTGTGGTATCACAAACGAGATTTATTTGGATATATTCTTACCTGTATAAAAGGGTGAGATAGTTTGTTCCTGTATATTTGCATTAAATTTCATGTCTTGCAAACTTATAGGCACTAGAGGCGTCAACGAACTATTGCCTACAGTTTTGTTCACAAAAAGGTACACAATTGAAATGATAAAATAAAAATCATATAACAAAAAATAATATGTATGCTAATTTACTGTAAATTAGTGTCAAAAATATAATTCTTTTAATATTTATTTACCAATTGAGGGTCCGATAGGGGGGGTGTATAAAGTGCTCTGGCTCTGTGATATCGTAGCAATGCTATCGTACAACATAGACGAATCGTTGCCGACGGCACTGCCAACACCCGCACATGAAATTGTGCTTGTTGAAAATCCATTTGGGGCTTCATAGTAAGCGGGCGCGCTGCTACCATTATTTGTTGTCAAATTACCAAGCTCTGAGAGTAGCTTGTGCTCATCCTTGATACACCACTTACCAGACCAAATCTAAACGTGTTGAATGATAGAAAATTAAATTTATAACTATTGAAACTTTAATCATTAAATTAGCAAACATTCATAACAGATAAGTTCGTGTTCAATTGTAGAAATAACTGTTACAAGTTTAAAAAAAAAAATCGAACTTGCATGAACTAATCTCGTAAAGTGTTTACGCAATCACCATATTGAACATTTTTTTGATAAGTTATGGCACTTACATTTGGGTATATCTGATCTCCACCGTAAGCCAAGCGCTGTCGCTTAACATCGTCTTCGGAATGCATGTTAACATCCCGATTCTCATCTGAAATAGTAAATATTTTAGTTAATTACTTATTATTGCACATATATGTACTTGTAATTATATGCCTTAATTTTTTTTTATTTATAATTCTTTCATTTGTGTTTGAATCTACTTCCAACGCTGTCTCTACCATTATCTTACACAGCAATGGCCCAATGTCAACCCTCTCTTTGCAATGCTAATTCAATTATGGCTGTTACTTTGTTGCTGACCTGACTGCGGTAAACGACACGTGCCTCTTAAGTGCTTTTGCGGATTGAAAGTTGACTACCGTAGGATAAAAATGTAAATAAATATGTCGGCCATGTATTGTTGTCGTGAAAAGTTGTTTCTAAGCTCCTAGTTGATTACAATATTTTGAGTGGCATCGACAAAATTACTGTAATAGCCTAAACTTTGTGTTTACAATTATTACCAAACACAAACACATATGTATTCATAACAGAAAGATTGCTCCAGTAGACAGAACCGGACTGGAAGATACCCTGAACCCAAGGATTTACCTTTCATAAGTCACACACACTTTAGATATTTACAGTGTGTGTACTTATTTTTGCTGCTGTATAATTTGGTAAACATCATTAAATCGTATTTTCGATTTTCTCCCAAGAACTCAAGATACACAGATGCATGAGATGATTGTTGTAATCGTATTTGGGGGGTGAAGCCCAAAGGTCACACCTACTTTTCAACCCCAGACGTAACATGTAACGACACTACGACCAAATATTTCGTTTCATTCTGTCTTGCTGAAATCAAAATGATTTGAACAAATTTGCCACAAATTCCAGCCTAAGTACAACATTCACTTTGGACTGCCAAGATATCCCTAAGGGAATCGATAAGAAATCTGGAGAAAATGAACGAGTATGCGCAACCAAAGGATGATGAAGGTCTGGGATGATTTCGAATGGAGTCTATTGCTCTTTTATTGCCTGCTGGTGCCCGAGAGTATGATTATCAGAAGCAACATCATTGTATCGGACTCTTGTATTTCTATAATTGTTTCAGATATATGGGATATGGGAAGCAAACTAAAGCAGTTGATGGAACTTCATCATTATTACTTGAATTAAGACTCGTCAGTTCATGCCGGGCTGTGGTAGTCAGGGGTGCGATTTTTTATTTCGCTATTTGTGGAGAATATTGAAAATGACAAGTGCGAGTCGTGCTCCTTTTACAAATCCATCTGATGCCATATTTCATTATAATTGTTTAATGGCCTTCTTCACCACTCACAAAAAAAATACAGCCTGAGTGTCTGATTAGATATCCGTTGTCTATCTGGACTGCAGCACTCACATCAGCATCACCTAATTTAGATGATATCTTATTACACAAGTTTTTGGGGTTTGATTCCGTAGACACATGCAACAACGCCGACGGGTGCGGTTGGATTATACCGCTAATATCGCCACAAAGCACTTCGCGGCAATTCAACGCAATCGTCTGCAATCCCCACCCTAAACAGATTTAACGATATGCAAATCGAGGGTTTTATTCCCGGAGCAAGTGGCTTTTGAGAGGCTGTTTCAAGAGTTAATATTTAATTTTTGAAAGTATTGAGTATTGAAAGTATGCGCACATATATAGTATTTTATAAAGTTACTGCGCATTCCGGACTTAAATTTAAATCAAAATTGGCACAGTCATATATATATTTCTCACCACTGTTTAGTTTTGTCTTGTAACATGAATAAATTAATCTTACCATGCACTTCATTTCGCTTGCGCTTGCAATTTGTCTCCGATGTATTATTGTTATTTGTGCTGTTATTGTTGTTGCTTAGATGATGACCATGCTGTAGACCCAGAATGCCATTTATGCTATATCCTGATCCTGACGATCGCTGTTCCGCGCCTTGTTGGATCGGTGCAGTTGTAGCATTGCCACTACTGCTGCTATTGTGTGGACCAGCATTGCCGACGGTGGCGCCAACCTCTTGCGCAGAAACTGGGCCTGGACCCGGAGTATGCGCAATGACTGTCACCGATGTATTGGTGTTGTTGCTGCTGGAATTGTTGCTGCCATTGCCGGCGCTTGTTGTGGGCTGCTCGCTACCCCCTCCCGTACTGCTGTCGAGACTCTCAGTAGCATTGTGACCGTTGCTGAGACTTTGTGGCATTTGGTGCTGCTGCTGGTGATGGTGTACGTGTTTTGCCTTTTCTGCTGCTTTATTACGAACGATCCTGCAAAAAATATCCAGTAATAATACAATGAAATATCATTCTTTCAACGCTGATAGATAGTGCTCGCAAATACATTTCATTGGTACCATAAGTTCAATGCCGTCCTAGAATGCAGCGTACACATATAGTACATCCTTCGTCAAAAATCGTTTAAGAAATTGATTTGTAGGTATAATGCTGGGAATAGGCGTATGAGAAATTCACAATTTTTTTCATCTAAGCTAATAATAAATAATTAAAGTAATTTGCTCTTAGCTCAAAGTGTCAGGTGCCAAGAATAACCAAATTATTGGCTCTATTTCCACTGCTCACTTTGAAACATCATGATTGCTATTATATGTTCAAGCACGAAGGGACTGCTTGAAGCACAATTGGTTGCGTTCCACACTTACATATTTGTAAAAACCTTTAGTTTTATCTCATTTCATAAAATAATTTAAAAATGAGTATACCTATATTTTGTTTAGACCGAGCCCTTGACATTGCCAATAGCAGTATTTATACATATGTACATACTTAATTTAGCCAACACTTTGTCCTCACTCTATCACAGAGGGTTGCAGATTGAGCGGGCAACTCAAGCGGAATCAAATCAAATTATGTATTTCAAAAAGGACAATCGCACTGGGTTGAGATATAATTTTTAAGAGAGCGGAGGTATGAGCTCTGGGTAGTTGGGTAGTGCACACAATCGGGACATATGTTTGGGATGCGCGGTCTTATGCTTGGCTTTCATATTTCGATTTGTTTGTTTGAAAAAGAGGGATGGTGATTGGCTTACGTTGAGTGCTGCGAAAGTCACTTTATAAGTGCTACTCTCTTGGGATTGCGATTGAATGGGAATCAAAAACTGGACTAGCATACTTGTTGTATCTGAAAATGCTCGTATTTACTTGTATATATGACCAACTACGTATACATGTACGTACATGATTGAATTTGCGCCCTAATCATCGCTCGAGTGCCATTGAATCACACATTGTCGCATTAGGGGCAGGTTAATGCTGATTATCCCTTGAATTACTCATCACATCGGTCACATGACATGCTCTAATACTAACGCTTTGCATAGCCCCAGTCGTAATTCGCAGCGAATTGATTCTGAATGGGTGCACGTGCAGCGTGTGGTTGCAGCATCCAAATGCTTAGCAACGTGTTCAGTTAAGTGATGCTTGGTGCGAGAACAGGCGTGTTTGTGGGGTGGACGAGTAGTGTCTGTGTTGTGTGAACAAGTGCGCAATACTTTCGCGTGTCAACTTTAGTCAAAATTTTGACGGCCATCGCGTCGTGGCTTCAACCATTGCCGGGCGCCCGAATTGCAAATGTTGTAGTGCACAGCTAATTTATGGCATTCGTATAGCTGCGGGTCTCAAACTTTGAGCAGCTGCCTGCTGGCAGCATCCTTGGCCACATAAAATGAATTATGGTCAAAGAGGAAGTGCGTTCATTACAATGCCGTAGAACGGCGGCTATGACGACAATGATGATGAGGATGATGCCAAAAATGTTACACCGGAACACGAATAGGAAGCTGGCTTTTGTGGTGGTCGTGTGTCAAGCATTGTGCCGCAATTATGAACGCTAAAAACTACTTAGATATTTTTATTAGCCCAGTGCTTTTCAAGCCAGAGTAAACGAACTGCACCCATCAACGAAAATTGTGACGGAAGCGGATTCGGAAGTAAGCTGCATGACAGCGTGCAAACATTGCAACACTAACATATTATGGTTACCAACATCCAGCTGCTCTTTCATTATTAGCTGCACACATCTACTTGTAAATATATATTAACACAATATAAATAATTTTTACAGAATGTACATAGAAGTACATGTCCTTCTTCCTTTTTTTAACATAAATATTTGTCACACTTTATATATATCCTTATATATTAAAACCAAACAAAACAAGAGAGTTGAATGACATTCATTCTTCGGATATTCGGATATCAACTAAAACGAGTTCGGAGAATGTCACATGCCTCTGAAACCAATCTTTCGTCAACTGGCAAAAATTAAAAAAATGCTTATTACCAAAATAATTTGCAAAATTTACCAATTACGACTTTTAAAACTTTACAAATAAATTGCAATTAAGATTAAAAGATTGGCAGTTCTATATTGCGTTTAACTCATATTAGAAATACTTTTGGTTTACATTTTTGCAAAAGCAGTTTAACAGTTTGAATTATAAACTTATTGATGGGAATTAACGTGCGCATACAGACAGTTACACGTACTGAAAGACAAACGTCAATGACTAGGGCGACTCGGCTGGTCTAGAATATTTAAACATATGTATTAAATAATGTATGGGTTATCCTCTACTTAATACGATATTAAATATTTTTAATGAGATCAGAATCTACAAATATTCTTACCGGTTTATAGAGGATACGCTGGGGACGTTATCCTGAGAGCATATTCCTTCTGCCAGCAGCCGATCACGAATCTCCCAAGCGAACATAGTTGGATTCTCTCGCTTATAATTCGCGATTGCGTCAACTACTGGTGGAGTGGCAACCTTGGGTTTGGAGCCGCCTATTACGCCGGCCTTAAAGCTACCAGTCTCGTAGTATCTAAAAAAAAATACGCATTAAAATTTACTTTCTAAAAATGTTAACCATCTCAGTTCACAATTTGATGGTTTTCTTAACGATTTCTCATCCGATCTTGACCCATTCTACTTAAAATTCAAAGTTAATACTAATAAATTATAAGTGATAACCCAATTTCAACATATCTAATTTTGATCGATATCGCTTTGAATAAGGCAATTAATTTTGTAGCGGAACCAACAATTTTACGATTTCAATTAAAAACAATTTGAATGTCAGCCGTCGTTTAGGTACAGTACAACGATTCCCGATTTGAGCAAGCTGCAGACAGCGATACACGAATGCAACCAGTCCTGAACAAACCCAGAGACCGAAAAGATTTATTGTACTCGTGGCACTGGATGTTGAAGTACGAAGTCTCCCAACTCCTAACACAGGACATTTCTACATATACATATGCATAACCAAGAGAAGAGCGTTTGCAGTCTGGCATAACCAACTGCGGAATACTCTGATACCAGTGTAAATCCAGGTGATAACAAAGACGGGGGCGAGACGGCAGTTGGTGGGCACCTCAAAAAATTACTTACCTTGATAATATTTTTGAAACGCAGCCATGGCTTACTCGTAACTGGCGTGATATATCACACGGACGGACGCCGTTATGTGCTAACTCCACGATGCGCTGCCGTACTACGTCAGGTAGGGGCCGACCGTTTACAAACACGCCACCCAATTGATTAACGCCACCGTGACCTAATTTTAAATTAAGACAATGCAACAATTTATTAAAGTTTCAGATTTAAGTGGTATTTAAATTTTATGTTATTTAATTATAATGAGGTGTATATAATACCGACATCTTTGATTCTAGCCTTAAAGTTTTTATAATAATAATAATTTATACCTTCATCGGACGTCTTCACAGACGCAAGCAATGCACTTTGAAATGTGACGGCCTAACTGACACAGCCCACCAAGACGATCCCGATGGCGGCAATAGTATTCTTCACTTTACTTTTTATCTGTTATAACTTGGTCTGATCAGAGTATCGTAGAAAATTTAAAGTTTTTAGACTCCCGTGGTTGCTGACTGTTGTTCTGTGGGGTTATTTATTCACATTATTACTGTACTCCTAATTATTTGTTTTGCATCCCGAAACAGACGAAGCATCAAAAGTCATGCACGGGCAACCACAAAGACAGACCGCACTGAACTGATCTGAAGAAATCTGCCCTAATGACAAACATACAGCAAAGCTGGGAGTCGTTTACACATCATTAATATTTTTACACTTATGTTTACGTATTTTGCACTTCATATTAAATCGCTAATTAAGTACTGATTCAAAGCATCTACCAGTGTTTTTAAACATAATTTAAAGCATTTCATTTCTGTTCTTTTCAACTCAAACTATTTGAGAGCAAACAAAATAACAAATAGAGAAGCAAATCAGACAAGAAGTTTGATTGCAATATCACAGCCAGCTAACGTAGTCATAAATAAAATTTCTTTTTAATACGATTTTTAGTATGAAAACTGACTAATGCCAACCAGGTGATGGTCTCCTATTATTTGAACATGAGGTCTTGTCGTGCGTTTCCATATTTCGCGGATGCTCATGATAAGCACGATACACGAGTGTGTATAAACAATAATACTCCGGAAGGTCAACTATGAGAACCAGAATTTTATGCTGCTTTATGGGCGCAGCGGGGTACAAGCAGTAGTGTTAAACTAGACAAAGGTATCATAGAATGCATGACAGAATGCGAAATGGCAATTGCGATTGTCGTTTAATGAACTATCCATTGACTTTCAATAGATGTGAGCATATATGCCCAGTTCAATTTTGCTCATAACTACTAGATATTGTTTGCATAAACACAGACACATACGAACATAAATGTATACATTGATAAATATATATATACACATATCCTGACAGAGACCGCTCTTTTGATTCCTAACTGCATAGCCTGACCCTCATCTTCACATTGTGTTACTGTCTTTTTGTTTCTTTTTGTCAATTGTCATTGTTTGAAAATGTTGTTTTATTTAACCCCATTCTGCCAGCTTGCTACTAAGAACGAGTATGGTTGCAAATTGCATCTTTTCAATTATTATCAGCTGAAAAAAGATTATGAAAGATGCACGATTATTATCAGCTAAGGAAGGCTATGTTTTTGCTTCAAAAAATACACAATTTTAAAACTATCTGATGCTATTTTATGGTCACGCGTCTGCCAAGTTGTGAAACAAGCCGTGGTTTTTATTTTAGCTTTATTGCATTGCATATGCTTTAGAAAAGAATAAAATGGTATTTTCTAGAATGGATTAAGGTTTGTCTGTTTTGTCCCTTTTTAAATGCAACCTCCTGACACCATCAATTATTTTAGTTTTTGTTTAAGTCTTGGGTAACTGGTATTATAAACTTTTTTTAAGTTAAGGAATATTTAAATGAAAAACTTTTTCTTGCTCTTTGGGAAATAATAAAGTAACCAAGCTTCTTAAAAAAAAAATGTATAAGTTAGTTTCTAAAGTGCTAATGCTGATATACAGGCTCGAAAATGCATTTGCAAGGCTGCTTAACTTAATTTTAAGATTATTGGGAACTTGAAATATCTGTGTGATGATTTACATGTGTAATATTCCATCATGTTTTGATTGTAACGATATGCCGTAGAGAGATCCATTTTGCCGATTCTCTTGTTAATCTTTTGCCGCTTTCTTCAATTATAATTTGTGATTGTTGTAACAAATAAGTATATTTATATATATATACTTGTATATTTTAAATGTGATTTGACGGTTTGAAAGACACTAAACACACACTATATACACATACATTGGTCAAAGTAATTGCACATATTAAATTTTTGATTATTTACAATATTCGAAAAGACGTGTTTGAATACGCGGAGAAATAATGACTAGCTAAGGCTATACCAATAATAATGATAACGTATCGTGCCACGAGAGAATGTTAGTACTTCAAGAAAAATGTACGACTGTTTCTACAACAGATAAACGAAACCGTAAATACAACCGATGGCAGAATTAGCATACACATCAGAACTAAAATTATACAGATTTCAAATTCACGATCCGCGACTCCGGATAGTGGCGAGGCGTTTGGTGCTAGGCTCAGTGTCGCTGTCTATTCTTGTTCATTGCATTCGTGTAAGCGCGAACCGAGTCAATTTCCTCCTTTATATTTTTGCTTGTCGTCGTCACGTTGTTTTACTTATTATAAATTTTTTTTGTTTCGTTTCCAGTGCCGTGAAATATTTCTAGCCATTTTTTCCGGACTGTTTGCTGTCAGCCGCAGAGATCCTGCGCACGTTTTGTTTCTTATCTCTTTCTATGCGTGTGAGTCGTGCGTGTGTGTTTGTGTGCGGGCGCCTGCGATTGCAGCTCGTGTGAGCTGCGTACATGGCGTGTCCTTGGTCCTTGTTTCGCCACCGCACCGCCCAACCACATCGGGTTGCGCATACTTCACGACTGCCCGACTACGACTTAGTGCAGCGAGCCAATGAAGACGAACCAAAAGCGAGAGACAGCCACACCAGAGCGTTATTCGCTTTCTATTCTTGTACTGAGGACTGCATACACTGGGTAATGGTGCTGCTGCTGTTACGCTCGTTGGTAAAGTCGAAGGTGGGTAGAGGCGGTGTCAGTGGTATTGAAGGTGGTGTTGTCGGTAGTTGGTTTTGGATTGGCGCTAAATGTCTAAGCCCACGGCTTATGGTTAAACACTGATTTTGTGTGTGCATTTTTGGAAGAGAAGCGGGTATATGTGGTTTGTCTCTCGATTATGTGTTTCATCTGTACCGAACTTAGCTCTACTATGAATTGGGAAAGCTAATACTCAAAGACCCTTAACTACACTCGAAAATGTATAGTTGATAATAGTTTAGATATCGATTTAATTAAAACTTGATACTCGATCTAAATATATCATATTTATTAGTGACATTAATTATGTATTTGTTTTTAACCATTCGATCTCACATCTGCTCGGGCCGCCTTAGTATTGGCATTAATGCTAAATATTCATGCATATATTATATATAAGTGTATTATACTACTTCCTTTTTTGGGAGTGCGTTAGAGCTTGCGGTCCACGCTTTAAGATATAGAGGAAGAGAGAGAGCGAGAGAGAGAAAACAAAAAAGTGAAAGGGGAATGCAATAAACACTCAGTGGGATTTCCGCCAATCAGCACTAAGGCCAAGATGTGCTTAGCACCAATCACAGCGGGCAGTTGTCGTTTCTCGTTTCTACCACTTAAATATTTGCGGCTCTCTCTCTTTCTCTCTTTATTTTATCTACCTATCTCGCTTATACACACCGCCTAGGCTTTCTTGTTGTGATTGTTTGTTTGTTTGTATAACTCTGTTGCTACTCGCTCTTATAAGAATTGTTGTCTCTTTGTATTATATGAGCATGTATGATGATGACAACATCTAGTTGTAACATAAAGACAAAGTAATTATGTTAGCGACAAAAATATTAACAAGCGGTTTTTGTGTACACACAGGCGAACTCGTATGCAATTGTACATATGTGTGTATGTAATGAATCATCTTTAATGTTGATTCTGAACTTTAAATATGAATAAGTGAAAAAGCTAGACCAATTTCCATAGATTGAAACTGAGACAACAACGTAGCGCATGCCCCACATATATACGTACATACATATTTTCCGTTTAGCCTCAACCTACTAAGTCGTCGAGCTTTTGAACAATAGCTTTGGCGCGTTGATTGAAGATTTGTATGTAATTCGAGTATGGTTAACTAGCAAACTCTCCCACTCAGAGTTGAAGGGATTCCGTTATAAACATACTTATATAATATATTAACTCTAAAGTGTTTTATAAATTTACAATATTATCTTTGAATTGGGAACTTTCATCTTGCAATGTGTTCAGTAATTTAAATGATATTTTTTTCAATGGAATATTATATTTTACTTATGGTCAGTTAGGGACATTTTAAATAAAATGTACTCTGCTCTGAGCTAAGGGATTGAGTATCAATATAAAAATATTTAAAACATTTATGTGTGCAGAGACATGGGACTTGTGAAAGGTCATCTAGTGCAAGAGCTTTGACTTCACTACTCTTCGCTCTTTCCCTTAAAAAATTCGAGTTATTTTCATTTCTGAATTCCCAATTGTATTTTCAACTGTTATTAAAAAATATAAATTTTCCAAGCAGACCCCAATGGTACTGACTTCATTACAACTTTGAATAAATAGCTCATCTACGCATTGACTGTACTGATTATTTTAATTTGACAAATCACTTTGAACTTATGCTTTGACTTTTCCAGTAATATCCTTTGGGGATTGTTTTAATTATTATTGCGTTGCTTTTATTGTTGTATTTGCTGTTAGATATTGCAATAAAAGTCGAAATTCGTTCCGGTGTGGGCTCTGTTATGTAAATCACAATCACATAATTTGCATAATTCACCTGAGTTGAATAGTAATGTCTTTATAATTATTTTTATTGTGTCTACTATGCTTATATATTTATGTATGTATGTATGTGTGAGGACGCCCAAGCAGCAAATGCTTGCGCTGGGTGCCTTACTCAATATGAATATATATATAATGAACCTTGATAGTTCCAATAAGTAATTCATTAAATAACTTGGCTATATCTTTAAAAGAGATGCTTTCATGGAATTGAACACAGACTTTTCTAGATTTTTATTGTAGAGAAATAAAAACGGTTCATCATTCTCCCTTCCGGTTATTGACAACAAAGGAAAACGCATAAAGTAAATGGTAGGAAACTGTTTCGAATCTGTGGCTTTTGTCTTACATGCTGACTAAGGTGAACGGTAGAGCAAAATGATTTGCATTCATGCGGTTATTGGCTTGGCCTGGATGTTGCCAATACTATTTTTTCAGTTGATACCTTAAAGAACAAACTTAAAATTGTAATGTACACCATGATCTGAGTGACCAGTGGGCCTCTTGTTCTGTTCGCTTGATAGACATGTGAAGGCTTACAATAATACCCGCAATCCACAACCGGCGGATACGAATACCCAAACCCATACGTTAGATACCAACTTATCAGCCAAGCACCATTTCGCTTCAAGCAAACAAAACAAGAAAGCAATCCGAGATGCATGGCAGAGAGACAAAAAACACGTTTGTGGTTGGATTGCGTTTTTTTCAATTAAACACGTAGTTACTTGAGACATGTCTGACTAAACCACAACAGATTGACCGCTCGGTTGCCTGTTGGCCGACTAGGAGACTAACTAAAGAATGAAACACTGCTGTCTGTGACCATAGTTTGTCACACGGGATCGGTAGCTGATGATTAACACCCAACATAAGTAACAACATTTCTGGTGTGAGAATTTAATAAAATAGTTGTATCAGTAACTAACCTGTCAAAACTTGTAACAAAATGTAAGATGGGAATTATGTGTTTACTTACCATCTCCCGAAATGCTGCCTTGCGAACTGTGCGAATCTTCTGCAATTTAAATGGACAGAGACGAATAAATTATTATACTATGCTTAAAACGTTTCAAAATATATATCTTACCCGTGTTGTTTTGGGCATCGTTCATGGCTGTTATCCATTCAACCGTCCCTTGTGACTGCCCTAAAAAACTATTTCCGACTGGAGTGGGCGGGTCTTGGATCCCGGGAGTTGATATACCGCGCACTAAACCATTTGAGTAATCGTCAAACTTTTGATCTGAAATTAATTATATTGAACATAGTCTTGTAACGAAATGTTAATCATGCTAAAGACTCAGACAACATATACATATGTTCTTAATCAGACTGAGAACAACGCAGCCGCTGCCAGAGCTGTCTGCTTGAGCCTTTTACATGCACTTCTCTTAATCATATTGTGCCCACAAATGTATTATATAAGCAAGACTGCTTCAGTCAACTAGGAGAGCTTCTTTACATTATTAATACCTACGCGTATAGGTAGGTGCAGAAAATATCCTTGACATGTTTTGCGAACTAGAGGACGCATATTGATAGTTAGACCGCTGTTTTATTGTTTTCAAAAAAATTTGTATTTTTAACATTCGATACCATATTGTTTTATAAAATTCAGACAGCTAAAGCGGAATTTGTTCATTTGTACGTTCCAAGACTTTACATATCAAGTGAATAATTTTAAACAGACAATGTCTGTGGCAGGCAATAAAAGGCAGAATCTGACTTACTCTAGAGATCAAGCACAAATGCTGACTAAAAACACTTGCCTGTAACTTAACGCTCCTTACCCCGGAACACGGCAGCCCCGAGTTTATGCTATTGTTCTTCAACTACATTTAATCTATAGTTAAGCCTCGACTCCTTTCCGCTTATTACGGCCCAGCAAACCCAGCCTGCACTTATGAATGTATGATATTTGGTGGCTTTCCTTAAACTCGAAAATGTAAATGTAACCTTTTGTTTAGATCGTTGCATCGTTGTACGTTGAAATAGAACCATATTCTAGTCAAATCGTCGCTACGTACATATACATAATTTGTATGTACGCGTTTGTTTATTTTTGCGATTTTTTATTTGTTAATTCTCTATATGTTTTTTCTTGACACAAAATGTACACAGTGAAGTAGTGTAGAAATTTAAATAAACCCTGTTCCCATTAAAAATTGAAGAATGCCACTAAATCTAACTGTAACTTACCTTTAGACCTTTCATCCGTGTGATTTGAGGAATAGACCTGGCTAGCCACATTTTGATGGTGATGTTGATGCGTGCTGCTTACTGTGAGGTGCTCATTTGTTGACGAGCTTTGAAGTGTGTGCAAAGTTGATGAGGCGCCCATCTGCTGTGGGAGTTGATGCTCTATATGCTGATGTTGCGTCGGCTGACTGCTACGTAGCGACAGTGGCTGGGTTTGCGATTGATGAACAATATGGTGCTGGTGCTGGTGCTGGTGCTGGTGCTGATGCTGATGCTGATGCTGATGTTGATGCTGGTGCACTAGGCCCGGAGAGAGTGCCGCTAGCCCATGGCTAAGATGTGGCGACGTCTGCATTTCCATTATAAGCATATCATCAATATCTGAAAGAGCGATTGTGGCTACATCAATAACTCTGTTTACCTGTAGCGACAAGCCACAGCCATTTAATCCCAAAGAGCAATCCTACTATCTACAAAATGCCGTGCTTCAGAAAACTGTTTGGGCAAAATTCGATAGATACACTCGCTATCCAGACTGGCTGCTAGTATCTGCATAATCATAGATTGCTAGCGAAAGAGTGTTCTACTTACAGCGCAGTGGCAGTTGCTTTAGCGCGTGCTAATCGAAGCGCAGGGTCCAGGATCGAGACCGAGGGTGAGGATGGTTTTCAACCATTCTTCAACTTGCGCTCGAGCCACGAATACGTAACTACAAGCACCTGGTAAAAACTACTGCGGCAGGGTAAAGGCACCCAACGGCAACAGACAGAACTAGTATTGTAGTAGAAAGAGAAACAACAACAGTAACAGCACAAAGGAACGTTCTTATTATAATACGCGACTAGGAGAGACCCTATATAAAAGATAATCACGATGTAAGAGTCGCCATGATAGAATAAAATATATGATAGTATAAGAATACTGTTCAATTGGACACACGGAAAGACAAATAAAACGGCCAGACAGCAGGTATATTTAATAATTCCAACACATATACTATTTTTGTCTTCGCAGACAGAGTATAAAAAGCGGTCACCAGTAGTGGCGGCTTAGAGCATAGTCAAATTGCAGCGCGCAGAACGATGATACATAAGTATAAGCAGCAGGTTAAAGCTAAACGATTAACAAGTAGTCGATGATGATGATTGATAACGATAATGATAATGATGATCATCATATTGTCGGATGAGAGCATTGCTGTTGTAAACCACAATGGCAAAGTTTCTACAATGAAATAAAGACAAGTAAAAATGGCTAGTCGAAAGAGCCCGACTAGGAGTTATCCCATATATACATATGTACGTATAGTTATGTCTTATGTTCATCCATCACAGAAGAGCAGATATTTATGAAATTTTAATAAATTATTTTTATTATTGTGTTTAATTCTTAATTAGAAAAGTATTAGTTTAAAATTGCCTTTTTTGTTGATATAGAAAACTTATCTGTTCAAAGAAACAAACTGCATAGCTTAATGCCTTATACTATAGTTACAAACAGAACAAAATTAAGCTTTCATATAAACAGTCGGAGTTCTAACAAACGGGTAATAGTCTACCTGAAACATGCTGCAATAAGTGACACTAGGCGCATTTTCCCGCTTATTTCAATGCAGCCGCTTCATTTCCCTTATTTTTGTTTTGCAGCACGCACGAGCTATGTATATTTATACCACAGACATACACACGTATTTGTGAGGCGCGCGCGCGCCTGTTCACCTGTTCTTAATTGACCTTTTTAGGACTCGCCCCTCCCCTCCCCTTTAGGGTCACTGCAGTCAGCCGGTCGGTCAATTGATGAGTCAAGTGTGATGCACACAAAATGCATGTGAATGTGCATTTGTGCTTAGGTTACGGAGCTCGGAGTTTAGAGTTCGATTCAGGTGATAATATGTATTTTGGTTGCATATGTTGCTTTATTTTGTTTGTCCTATCCGACGCCGAGTGTATATACGTCTACAGTTACTAAACGGTCCATCTGCTCTATTTTTTTAACCATGGCACAATTAAGCTTTATACGAAAATTGAAATAAATATATTACTTTCACATGATAAGGTGATGAACTTAAATTGCACATTTATGTATTAATCGAAATACAATAAATAATAGGGACTCGATGTGACATGATGTCACATAGTTAAAATAAAAATGCATATCATAACACATAGTGCAGATGTCACGGACGACCACACCCTCACTAATGCTTGGAGACAAGGCCCGCTGCGACAGAGAGTACATTCACACATACAGAGTATTCTGTCTTAGATCACATTTTGTACGCGTAATACATTCAATTTGAAAAATAAAAGTGGGAAAATAAAGCGTATTTTCACACACTCGCGCTGAATAATGGCGAAGACGGTGACGATGACGACGATGACGACGACCTAGCGCAAAACGAGACTTACAAATAAACTCCACTAAAAACGGGAAAAACAAGCTCAAGGTCAGTAGCGTGGGTAAATTTCGCACATAACTTGTATTTTCTTTATATACAAACATATACATTCATATGTATATGCTACAAAAAATTCATAAGATCTTTTGGTCTTGATCTTCAGTTTGATCATATAATTTTACATTATCCTAGATTTTCTGAACAACACTTTAGCACAAGGAAATATTTGCACCCTTAAACCTTACATGCATTCGAAGTAAGTGATTAAACTTGGATGTTATTCGGTGAAGTAATTATGTCTATTGATAAATTAATTATGGTATTGTTTAGTTTCATTGCCTTAAAAAAAAAAAAAACTACACTTAAGCATTTTAAGTCAAGTTGAGTCGAACTAAATATTTTCTAATATGCATAGCAATTTTTGCGTATATTTTGAAGATTTTACGAATTACACTGGTCAATATCATATGGTCGTTAAATTCCTTATGATCATTTATTTTAATTTAATATTTATGCCTTAAAGGACCATCGAACTATGAAGCACGGAAGTAATTTAACAAAAAAACTTCCAATAATGCTGGTCTCCTGGTAGTCTTATATGTCTGCTTATATGTCTTTTTGTGTCTTTCGCTTATATACATTTAAATGATAGTGAATGTGGCTGAATAAAGTATACCTCATAGTTAGTCTAGATACTCTAGACTAGATTACACTTACATATTTCATTTGGAGTGTTCTTTTTTTGCATCTTCAGCTTTTGGCCTAACGTAAAAAATGGTGCTTACACAAGAAATGCATATTTTTTGTCAATATGAATGCACTCACCCAAAGAACTTCACCATTAATTTGTAAAGCAAGGAAATGAATAAAAATTATTAAAGCTTCCTTTATTCACTGAGAACAAGCAATTCACATACACTCATTAATTATGCTGTTTTTAATATGTGAGGAGGTTTCTGATTTGATTGACCTTAAATAGCATGCAACACTGCTACATAGATTTTTGATTTGCCTGTAACGGCAGATTTCAATTATATAGTAATCATATCATTATATATGTATTTATACATAGTAATATATGGACATGTATATACATATTATATATGTGTATGTGTGTACACAAAATGTTAGAAAATTAAACAAGAAGGCGCGTTCCACTTGCAACTTAGTTCACGAACGCGCTACAGGTCCCTGCCAGGTGGATCGGTGGACCGTGTTCAAAGAGTTCTCAGGCGAAACTGTTTTTCTGTTGAATGCGAATGGTCGGCGGAAGCAGTTCGAAGCCGCTCTCACTCAACAAGCTATTTGTTATATTTATGTGTGTACGTATATATTTGTATATATATATATAGATATATATATATATACATATGTTTCAATACATATCTACATACATTCAAGAGTGTGTTTGTATGCGTTCTGATGCGGCTTTGAGCCGCGCTCAAAACCTGGTCTGAGCACAACTACGACTGGTGGCTTTACGGTTGGTCGGCTTCGTTTCCACTCAAATGGGCTGACGACTAATCGGGAGCGTTAGCGATACCTGCGTCTGCTGTACGAGAGAGTTTTTTATTGTACTTTACACGATCAACAGAGGCGCGATTTTCAAAATATACCTATATGTGTACGTACTTCATATATACAGAAAGTGGTGCATACAAATGTATATAAGTGCAGACAAACGCGTTTGGCTTCGTTATTACCAACATATGTAAGAAAATATGTATATTATGTATTTGCGTTTAAATTTTTGTACGAATGAGTATATAAGATACATCCATGTGTGAATCCGCACCTGTTTACTTACAAATTGATGTACTATGCATACATATATACATAGATGCATACATACCATTGAGCATTCGAGGCTAGGCCGCTGATTTCACCTTATTCGTTTGTATGTGTATTTAATATATTATATTATTTTATATATACATATATATATATATCTACATATGCATCACATATAATTATATAAGTTAGTATGCATATGCATACTAACAAGTGTCAAATGGTTTGGTTTTGTTTCAAAGCAAAGAGCGACAAATAGTACGCATTTATAAACGTTTATATTTGCATAATATAATGATACACCGATATTCCCAGCCAACAATAAATATACATGCGTAAAGGGAATCAAGCCCGTTTTTTATCAACTCCACCCGGACTATTTTTTTCGACACGTTGAGTCACTTAGTTGAGTTCTACAGATTGGCGAATACAAAACACCTTATTTTGTAAGTTAATGTAGATACGTATAAATTAAGTAAATTGTGTTTATATTCTCGAATTTTAGGTATGTACGTATGCTAATGCAAATAATCATTTTATTAAATAAAATTGACAAATAATCATTTTATTACATAAGATCGCTAACAATACAATCATTTGAATATTAATTTGAGTGATTTTGACATCCGAAAACAAAATAAAGGTGGGTCTTAGACAAAAAGACGCACATAAGCCGCCAAAAGCACGCGGCTTGTGTGGAAAGCAACTTTGAATTTATATTGGGGCTGGTAGATAAGTATCTTCTTCTCAATTGGTTCAACAAATTGTAATAGGTAATCGGCTCTGATGGAATAAAACACACAGCAAAGAAAAATTTCAGCATTAAATCCTTCTGGCTTGCAACTAATATTGACTGAAGTCGTCTTACATTTAACGTAATTTATAGTCTGAATTATCTTACAAAAGCATATTTAAATAATTTATACCTCATGTACCCCTCATATATACTAGATATACATGTATACTAATCAGTATATTTACTCATATTTATACACAGCATACTACGCATACACACATTCGGGTATGTATGTATAAGTTTAAACTTAATCATAGTACATATGTAAATTGATATATATATATATATATGTGGCTACCTTACTCTTCGCACAAATTTCATGCATACACACTTTTGCAGGTGCTGGTTAGGCTGGCAAGACGGCGCGTGCCAAACAAATAGCGACTACCGTTGCAAACCACAGGGGAAGGGGAATCACTGAACCATCTCCTAATCTGGCATGCACTACAATCCGCTCATGTAGTCTTATTGCCTGATGCCTTGCATATAAGCCGACATGTGTACACTCTTTTTAAATCTGTATACCCTGTACCCAATTTAAATGTGTAAAAAGTGTATTATGTTGTGGAAATTAATGCCACAGGCGGAAGAAAGTATATCCAATCCTATATACAATTGAATTCTTAATTCGCATCAGCATCCGAAGCTGTCCATCCAAATCCGCTAGAGAGACAAATCAATATTATATTTTATCGATAACTATCGATAAGTAACATGAATCTTATTTTCCACTTCCGGTTTTCTTCTCAAAGTCCATAATAAAGAAAGCGGGTTGATTGTCAGAGAAACTGGTGGAAAAGACAGCTGGCTAAGTATCTGGGTATGTTTTGAGCTAGGCACATACAAGTAATTTTAAACACTACACATACACATATAAAATAACATAGTTACGTATAGCTTACATACATATATAAATGCATATGTTTATTTGAGTTTATTTTCTGTGATCTCGCCTCTACAAGTGAAAACCTCTTAGTAGTACCGAAGCCCGCGCTTTCTATACAGAACACCTGTTAGATAGATGCAACCGTGACGCCGTAGCGGTGTTGGCGATCAGAAAAACCACCCCATGCCTTCCGTTTTGATATTTTGCCCTCCTTCCTTCTTTCCTTACTTCTGCTTGTGGGCCAAAATACGCGCAACTAAACTCTACATCGACGCCAGGTCAGGGTTCAACGCTCTGCACAAAACTAAAAAAAAAAATTATATTCGGGCTGCCGAAGATTGACTACCCTATAAAATATAAAACAGTTTGTCCTCACTTATGTCTAGTCACCAAAACACAGTGCTGATCATAAGAGCTACGAAGCCAAATGTATGCACGGATAAAATGCTTGACCTCACTGCCAAATGGTTTACTCAACAAGTTTAAGCAAAACATCGTTTAAATAATACATCTCAAAGGCAAAGTGTCTTGCATATGTATAATTGTCATTATTATTATACCTATCGGACACCATGTTCAAAAATACTTACAAGTGATGGAAGCCGATCGATTAAAGCAGAAATTGTTCTAAAATCAAATTTCCAAATTGCGCTGCGATACTTCAAGCGAAGAGCTTATATCATGTATATGCAATACACAATTATTTACATGCCAATGCGTTTACTTACATACACAAGCTAGATCGAATGTACATATGTATGACACTTCAGCCAGTGCTTTGTCGATTGAACCATCTTGACAAGGATGTCGATAAAAGCTTTCGAAAACTTGATATACTTACTAATGTCATTAGATTACCGCTTTTGCCCAAAGCTGTTCAGTTTTTCCAGTTTAAAAGTACTATGTTTGTACATTTATATGTATATATATAAATATATACATGTATGCACGTTTGCTTTCACATACGCCAATGTGTGTATATGTTATGTGTCCACATATCCATACATATACATACTCAAACACATAATGTTCGTTTGTCGATCGTACAACAGTATGTATGAATATGTATGTACTATGCATGTACATACGTATGTGCTATTATCTGATTTTGTACGTGTTTGCTGTAGTCATCCATACCGCTTGCTCTTTATTTGAACAATCAGTATTCATATGTTTTCGGTATGAAATTCGGTATTTCAATTGTGGCTCGTGGCTTTTCACGGTCTGCAAGTCAACCGAGACTGCTCTTCTGCCGTTTCTTTTGGTCTTTGACTGTTGCTTTTTCTGTTAATGTTGCTTTTGCTTTGGCTGCCGCTAGTTGCTATTATGTGCCACTGTTGTTGTTATGGTCGTCATTATTGTGTTTTGTTTTTGTGCTAGGTCCCCAATTGCACTTTCTTGTTTTATTTTCATACCCTATACTGAAGTAGTAAAATGGGTATAATAACATTTGTACTTCCCAACCTAAATCAGAGCCTTGCGCTTGATGTTGCTTAGATTTGCAAACAAGAAAATAATAAGTATATAAGACCCAAAGCAAACTCAAAATGTCCAGAATGAAAATATTTATTGTGGTTATATGTATATAACAGCATAGAGCTTTGTTTACAGACTGTACACTTGCAGATATGATCATATCTACATTTAATTATTAATCAAGTATATTTTACAATACTTCTATTAAATTTGTCTATGTTTAAGACATCTTGAAAAGCAAGGACAATAAATTATTACAATTTACATACACACCTTAGGAAAAATTGCAAATTCTTGGTACTTCTTAAGAAAGTTAAATTTTCTGCTGTTGTTGCAGCGGCTTTCTGGTTTGAGCAAACTGGACATCATATTTGGAGGAATCGTTCCATTGGACAAACAATTCGCTGCCTGGCTCATCAGCTAAATATCAAAATAATGCGCAAATTCCTCAAGGATGTTATTGCCAAAACGTCTTCGGTCCATATGAATGCGAACTGTGTAACGGATAAGCGCAACATTAAAGTGTGACAAAACGCAAGGCAAAATTTATTATAGCGTCTACAAGGGGTGGCAATCATTGGTATGTGCGCAATCGCATCAGCCCATCGATATTCTTCACCCCTAAATCGAGCAGATAAAAAATAATTTCTGCTGTTTACACAATTTCCAACACATCAACCAAAACAAAATATAGTTTAAAAATAAAGAAATATTTGAAATGAATATCGAAAAAAAAACATATCTCCCGCATCCTTTATTTAGCATCGTTTTTCATACGACTTAAAGAGCAAAGTGCGTTAACATGCACTCCTAAATTCGCATAAGGCTGCGCAAGCTTTGAAGTGGGTCGGCTTTTTATTTTTATAGTTTGAAAATGTAAATAAAAAATGTAATATTCTGATTGAATTATAAAATAAATAAAAAAAAACATTGTGATTAATTATTAAAACCTGTAATTGTTGTACAGAATTTTCATGAATATAAAATTTGTAGTATATCTATTTTACCTAAGATTTGTTTTATTTTTGTCTTTTCTGGTATTTATCGAAATAAAATACCACAACAGCACTATACATGATTTTGGACTATCGATAGCTACTAAGCTAGTGGAAAACAATGTGGCAGCTCCATTTTAAGAGAACAAAGAGATAAAGAGAACAGTTGTGCTGACCAAAGAGAATTTAAAAAAACAAGACGCGGCGGTTCACAGTGCGTTAACATGCGCTAAATTGCGTTAACGCCAATTTTCGAGTTAACTTATGCAATTCTTATAATTTAAAAATGTAAATGTAAAAGACATTTAAAACAATTTGAAGAGTCATTAAAACTTCTAGTTTTTATGTTAATATATTAAATAAAATAATTACAAGAAATTAGTCATTAAATTAATATAATAAACTTGTTTGCTTCGTAATTGATTTTGTCACAACGCAACAACGTCAACTGGCTTAGTCGTACATACGAAAAATATATATAATAATCAAATTCCTTATAGATTATTTATAAATAAAAGCCAAGTTTTAAATATTAGCGAGAGCCCCCCTAGTTTAACCACTCTCTTCAATGCATATTATCATCAGATATGAGCCAATTGCAAGTTCGTCTCGTTTTCCGTTAGTCTGGGGGAGCAAACATCGCACACAGTGAACTCTCGAGGCAAAATATTATAATTAAATAAAAAAATGTTTAGGGGCGTTTATATATCAGTATGCAATGATCACATCCGTGGGAGCTCCGGGGGATTAATAATCTTGTAAAAGTGGATATTTAACAGTCGTATTTGTCCGCATTAAAACGTCGATCTAATAAATTATTAAACAAAACAGAAATGCTGTAATTATAGTTCACAATTATGTACAAAATATACAATAAATGTATTTCAGAAAACTTCAATGAGCTTTTACCTGGACAATATAAATATGTATTACTATTCCAATTTAAAATTGACGAAAGCTTTAGTGAGTGAGTACGGTATCAGCTGATGGCAAACGATTGCCAGCTCACTCGTAAGAGCATGTTCGTTATTCAATTTTCATTTGGTCCGTTAACACCGAGCCGAATAAACGTTATTTTGGCTCCGCAAAGTGGCTTGTTTGTAATTCTTACGATTTAGTGTCTAATAAATAGTTAACATTTTCGTTGTTTGAATCTGCGGACAGTTTCAAAAGTGATAGTATGAATGAAAAGAAATTCAGATCCAGACTGACATAATTCAATAATACCCTTCGGCAACCAGCCTAAGTAACTAAATAATATAGAAAATTGTAATCAATAAATAAATAAGTCGGTACACCGATCAAATCGCAGATATAATAAGTACATGCATATATATAGTATACACAATATAGATATATTTTTCCACATTTAGACAGATTCACACATATATTTTTTTAAGTACATACTCAGCGACACCGACGATTACTTATATACTACAAACATACATATACTATTGTGTGTGTAAGTTGTGTGAATGTGCCATTTTGGCTGACAATCGAATTTCACTCCATCTCCAACGAATGTGTTCCAGACGAAATGTCTCCAATACTTTAGCAGTGATGGTGTTTATATATATATAATATATATTTGTGTGTACGGAAATACTGGAATATGTAAACGAAGGAACTCGAAATCAAATAAGTTTAGGATGTTTGATTTGCAAGTTTTCATTAGATGATTGCCAGAAAATATTCCGGCAACAAGTTCAAGAGTTGTATTGTATATTACTGATTAATTGAGGCTTAGTACATCTATCTAGAAATATATTTGCTTATTAAGTTCATAGCGCACATACAAACCTAATTGTAGTGCATTTCGATTTTATCTTATTTATGAAATATTCTTATACTTATTTGCAGTCATATTATTTAGCCTAACGGGGTTAGGATGTTAAATTTCGTCTGTTTAAATACACTTATACGTAATATATGATTTTACAAACAACTGCCCAACACTAATGTTATATGCGTGTAATTCAAAGAGTTTATTGGAGGGGGATTCGATATATAATAGAAATGTGAAGAAAAAAGATTGTGTCATCTTAGCTTAAAGCTCTCTAACCGTCCTATTCACTTGCCTTACTGTAGTTGTTGTAGTTGTGTCCTGCTTGCTCTTTCCACAGCCTAAAGCTAGCATTTATATTTGGTTGCTTTTGGCGTCGTCTCGTCGCATCCTTTTGTCTGTCTGTCGTTACAAATGGTTTGTATATTGGTACATACTTTATGTACATACAAAAGGTTTGTATGCTCATGCTTGTAGGTTTGTATACTTGTACGCACGTACAGCATATGCATTATTTTATTATCCACATGGATACTGTGTAAAATTGTCTGCTGAATTAAAATGGAACCTATGTGTTATTCGTTCTATAAATATTGTTTTAATTTTACGAGAACACAATAGATGTATTATCTGTATAAGAAAGTATGCTATGAAATATTTGTATTCTTCTATGTCCCATCTATTATTGTTCTTTGCTATTCTTATTATTAATTAAATCAACTTCTTAGCTATGGTTCTTTTCCGGAGGTCCGAATATTAGAATATCGATTAGGTTAGACAGCAACATTTCCTCTTATTAATATATACCTTCTTATCCCTACAGTAAAATATTGTATTATGAAGCGGTGGATTATTAAGTGCGTAAAGTGCACAATATTCAGAAATAAAAACATGCAGCAACCGCTACAAAAATAATGATGTTATTTGATTTTGACGAACAAAAGCCGGTTGTATCAGCGCCAGCATCAGGATCCATTGATAGCAAATGCTTTTACAATTGTCCCTGCTTCTGCTGCCGACAGGGATGTTGCGTTTTCGTATGCTGCTGCAACTGCAGCAATTTAAGTCGGATTTGTTGCAGCTCATGCACCAGTATCTATCCGTCACCACCACCACGCAAGGGCAGATCCTGCGTGGCATTTGGTACATCAATGCTTCTAGTCATGGCTGTCACAGTAGCTCGTCAATGGGCTGTCGCTCTGGTCACACTGTTAACTAGCTACATTACGCTGCATAAGACGGGCCAGCTTACTGTGTCTTGTGGCAGTCGGGCCTTATCCAAGGCATCCGCGATTACAGCGCCTAGTAGCTCAGCAGCAATCAGCAATGGAGAGAGTAAATTAAAGGAACAGTATGGGCACGGTCATGCTTCCTATGATATTACTAATGACCAACAACTGAAGACCAACAATTTGTGCAAAATGTTCTGCAACAATCGTAAGAGGCAAAGAAGACGTCGCCGTCGACGCCGCCGCCGACGCCGCAGGCACAATAACAATGGCAGTAGACAGACGGGAAACAGCAAACTGCAACAATATCAGGATAGCATATTTCAGTTAAGTCAGAGTCACAGTCATGGGACATGTCTCTCTCTTGAGGCGTTGAAATCAATTAAGCAAGACAATACAGCAGAAGCTATAATAAGGACACGCAATACTTCATCGGATATACGAGTATCGTCCTTGAAGGCTTTCGTTTCGTCATGGCCATCAGCCAATTATAACACAATGCGCCATTTTTCTAAAAGCAAACGTAACCGTACGAATCTTGTGTGGTTACTTATTGGACTGTTTTGGCTGGAGATTAAACTTATCAACTGCAATGCCATTGCTAGTAGCGGTGGCTACGTTTCAAGTCTCGTCACCCAAAAAGGCTGTACTCTGTGCCAGTTTGAGGAGGGAACTTTTACAGTGATAAGGGTGAGTTATCCAAACTGCCAATAGTCATATACTCGAACACATATAATACTTGCATATTATACAGACAACAAGCCATTATATTCAATACCTAAAATTCAATACAGCAACATTTATGATAATCCTACTTTACCTTAAAAAATCACTTAAATAAAAAGTTCTGCATAATATACTCCGATGCCAAAAGTAGAAAATATATCGGCGTTCAAGCTTTCTGTCCGTACAAGCGCAAGTTCTGAGACTTGGTGAAAGGAAGCATCTCCGACCTCATAAAGTATTTATTTTTAATCAGCATCAAAAGCCAAGTCGATATAGCTGTCCGTCCGTCTTTGTGCATAAAATAAAGGTACATTTGATAGATAATATTTTTTTCCTGGAAATTTTGACCGGTGCCCTTGAGTTCGTAAAGCTTATTTAAATGTGCATACATCTTTAACACAGTATATATGCAGCATGAATCCATACAACTGTGATACTTACATAACACTTTACAATTGTCACATTTACACAGATAACCCACACACAGATTACAATAATAACAATAACAATAACAAATACAATAACCACAACAATTACATCTACAAAAAAACTAATCGCAATCATAACAATATTGTGCTCAGCGACCGTGTTCGTTTGGAATCGATAAAGCGACAAATTCTAACAAAACTTGGCCTCACCCATAAACCAAATGTGTCCCATCCGCTGCCCAAGCAGTTCATCTGGGAGACGATCTATCGGGCGGACGGTGGTCAAATGGTAACAAATGATGCGTTTGACAGCAGAGCCGGCATTAAAACTGCTCTCTTAAATGACCGTCAAAAGGGGGTGGGAAGAGTATCCGACATTAATGAATTCCATGCACCAAACACGGCTTCTGTGAACACAGATCAGAATCGCTCAACCAGTCAAAACTTTGCATACACATTGAGCAGAACCAATAGAAGCACTAAAAGCGTCTTGAAAAGACATTTTTTAAGAAATCGAACAGCTGGAAGGGCTAGATATCATTTGGAAAAGTATTCAAATAAACACAGAAATAGCAAAAACACAAACACCTGGGAAAGGCACAGTCAACTACAAACAGGAACGATTGCTAATAAGAGCCCACAACCACGCTCACGAGTAGACGACTACACACCTTTGCGAGCTTCTAAAAATCAAGTGGCAAATAATGTTTTCAACAGAAATACCAAGTCGACTGCGTACAGTAAATCAACATATCTAATAGATATAAATCGTAGTAGTGATAGTGATAGCACCAATAACGACATAGGCGGCGGCTTTGAACACAATGATCATGTTTATTTTAACGATTACAGCGTCCTAGTACATAATAAAGACCAAAAGCACAATAGCGGCACAAAAATTGTACTCAAAAGTCCACGTGAAGATGAAGAAAGATTGATACACGAAACAATGGCTATAGAAGATCGGGATGGTGTTGGTTTTGAGCGCGAAGATTTTTTTGGTAGCACACAAGAGATAATTACTTTTGCAGAGGAAGGTAAGTACAAAAAACTTTTAAATGTGTTTCGATAAACTGTGTTCATAATAATTCGCCGAATCTCGAAAGAAAAGGATTTTAATTACAACCAATAATTCCATCTACCTATTACATACTTTTGCGCAACTATAAAATACCGCGTTTACTCATATTTAATGTGTTCTGAAAATAAGCGCAATTCACTTTCAATGAATGTATATTTTAGAAAGCCGAAGTAAAAATGTGTAAAATAAGTAAGTAACGTGTAAGTGTGCATTCAGACTAAAAAAATACGTTGGATTGCTGCTTCCACTCTTCTGCCACGTCTGTGTCGATGTCTGCTTATGCGACTACTTGGCTGGCTGACTGAGTGTCTGGTATTGTTTGTAACATTGTACTACAAACCAGGAAAACAATACCAAGAGTATACGTTCCTAATAGGGTTTGTATTAGCAAAGCAAGTTATACATTTGTACTCACATATGTATTTTTATACTCTGATCCCGAAAAAAAACAGAGTATATTTGTTTTGATCACCTCCACACACAAAAGGGTATTTATCACACTTTTCAAGCTGTTATTACATACGACTGCAACACTCTAAGTTTTTTTCATGTATTCATTGAATTTATTTATGTACGGATTCGCAGAGAGCGGATAGACTCGCAAATAATACGTCTCTAGTAAACAATTCAGTGCTGTAAGGTGGTAAAATTATGAAGAGGTGTCGTCACATGCTGGTGTAATTGTACATAGGCATGTCTGCTTGTATATATATACAAGGCAGACACCTTAAGATGGCCGGGAAACGGCTGCAAGTGCAATGCTGATTTCACTCCTTACCAGAGACACCTGCAGGCTCAAGTATCTGAAGACTAACAACCATGCAGTCAACTCGTAGAAACATCTTACAAACCACTGTGCATACATCTACAAAGTAACATACATATTTATATACTTGTATTTGTCTGGGCGGCGGGATTCACCCGACCCCAGACTACATACGCGTGGAAATACTGTGTTGTCGTCTGAGGGTTTATTGCAGACTGCTAATGTGCGGTGAAGTACTTTCACTATTGTCTGAGGTGTGAAACAAGAACATCAGACAGAGTAAACAATTAAAAATGCAAAACGAAAAAAATAACGAAAGTACCCTTACAGGTATTTAGCTTTTGTAAGACTGCTTTTTACACCCTGAACCCATTCAAAACGGTTAAAAAGGGTATGCTGAAATCGCGCAAGAGTATGTAACAGGCAGAAGAAATATCTCCGACCCTATTAAGTAAATATATTTTAGATCACCATCAAAAGCCTTGCTGTTTTAGCATAGTTTGATTTAATTTTATCAATAATCTTCATGCTATATTTATATCTTCATATTAACTATATCTTACTATTTCTTTAGGGTCACAATATCGCCAGTACCGAATAGTCGAGTTTGCTCCTCAAAAATCACGTGTTCCCAACCAAAAACTATCCATAAGAAGTGCGCAAATGCATATTCGTATAGAAAAACAGCATAATGAGTGGGATGCAGCTGCAGCTGAAGTAAATCTTCAAATACAACATTCAATAAAGAGTAAGCGGAGAAGCCACGCAAATGTACCCAGGCAAAGGATTAAAATTTGGGTATTTCGAATGACAGAAGGAATTAATATAACAGAAAAGGTAATTTTCTTACTATGACAAAGTTCATAATATTTTAATATTCTATACGCATTGACAGGCGATAGATCAGGCTTTCTTATTTCGGGCCTCATTTGAAGTAGACACCGATCACCTGGGTTGGCAAAAGTTTGACTTGACCGAAACAATCCGCGAGTGGTACAGCGATACCAGTGGAAAAAACCTACGTTTACTGATAGACTGCACTGGCTGTGGTAGCCAATATTCACTGCACCTATTTCAATGGTCGGCAACAAAAAGTTCATTCAAAGATGAAGACCGCTTCGACTCACGTAAATCCGAATCGTCCATTTCTTGTACTTCATACCGAATCAACAAGGCCAAGGCGTGTAAGAAGACGGGCGGTGGATTGTGGTGGTGCACTAAGTGGACAATGCTGCAAGGAATCGTTTTATGTATCGTTTAAGGCGCTCGGTTGGGATGATTGGATCATTGCACCTAGAGGATACTTTGCAAATTACTGTAGAGGAGAGTGTTCTGGACCATTTCGAACTCCAGATACATTTCAAACATTTCACGCGCACTTTATAGAGGAGTATCGTAAGATGGGCCTGCTGAATGGAATGCGCCCTTGTTGTGCTCCAGTCAAATTTTCCAGCATGTCTTTAATATACTATGGTGATGACGGTATTATTAAACGGGACTTACCAAAAATGGTTGTTGATGAATGCGGCTGCCCATAATGTAAGTAACATTTTCTTTACTTACTTACACATAAAAAATACAGTATCAGATCTTAAAGTCCTCGATATAAACTGAGAATTGATTTGGACTGTGAGTAAAAATGGTCTTGTTTAGATAGTTTCCAATTATCCCTAATCCATATCACTATTTTAAATACATGTGAAAGCTTAACATGGCGAGATCGACTCGTCTGTTAACACCGATCAAGAATATAGTCTGAGATGCCTCCTTCTGCCAGTTAGATGCATCATTTTTACCCATCTATAACTCAAATGTATTGTATCAAAGAATGTCGTTATACATAGGTGGAAGGAAAGAACAAATTGAGTATACTAAAAAGGACATTGTATAAAACAAATATCATTCAGCATTTTGGCACAAAGTATATATAAAACTAGTTAAAAACAGTAGTAAATAATAATACAAAACAAATTTAAAATAAAATTCATCATACGGCAACAAATAAGCTTAAGTAATTATATTTTTTCCTACTTACAGCATTCACTAAATCTAAAAAGAGAAGAAGGATACTGGAGTTACCAAACTAAACTGTTTTCCGTCCGTTGAAATTTTAAGATAATGAATTTTCACTTTCAAAATGGTCTACTCTAAATTACATTCATAAGTGGTCGGTCACCAAAATAAAGAGCCAATAAAAATTAATTTCTAAAAAAGTCACTTAAGTGCTTATTTTAGCATTCGCCTTCATATGGAAATTATTTAACACATATTGGCGCCATTTACGATTTACTTTAATTAAAATTTTAATATGAGAGAAGGCCGGTATTTATTATGTGTAGTAAACTATTTATATCTAATTAACGTTTACAAAAGTGCCTACATCAGCGAAAACAATACTAAAATTAATATCTAAACATTAAACGAATGCTAATAACAATTAGAAATAATAGCAATACAACAAAAGTGTCTTTGTCAAATACTTAAAACCGAGTACTCATAGGCGACAAATAGTATAAAGCTGTGCTGTAGCGTAGCCAGATTGTCAGATAGGGTTTCATGTTTGGATTGTCTATTCCAAAATGGATTCCACAGTAAATTTATCATTTACTAACGTATTTTGATTATATTTACTTATTTATTGTATTTGTGTAAGCTTATCAAAAAATGTGCATTTGGAAGACAATTAAATTATGTGTATAAGGCATATATTATTAGCAACAACTACCGAATAGAGATGTCCGTGATTTCCGTCGAACTGCTTAAATCCTTGTTTAAAATTCTTATTTTGTAAGATTCTTGTATTAACTCGTCAATTACAATAAATACTCGTATATGACAAAGCCCATATGTTTCTTTAATGCGTCTATATACGTTGTCTTTTTTGTTTCAACAAAACTGTCAAACTGTCTAAAAAATTGTTTAGAATATTTTGGAATAGGCACAATAGCTTCGGTTAGCCGGATGATTAAATCTACTAGTTAGAATAAAGGTATTTGTATCCAATAAACGTTTCATTCCGAGCCGATTTTTGATAAGTAACGCTAAGCTGTATAATTAATTTAATTCGAAAGAAGTAAAACTTTCAGCCAATTTAAATGAATATTAACCTGCATGTACTCAAATTAATATACATATGTACATTCTCTCGAGTATATATGTACATAAATAAGTGACAAGCTACACGCGAAGAAGTCACTTCCACATTATTATGTAAGCCATTTTTACTAACAGGAAAAAGCGTGTGATTGTTTCTAAGCATGATATTGTACATTTACATTTACTACGAAATGACACAAATCCACACACATAAACATGGTTCTTTTAGTACTCGCACAGTTCAATATATTTACATAATTACATTCATATATTTAGAAAAAAAAACAATTACATTTCTCGTTGCTCACGGCCAACCCGTTAAACAAACATAAATATTTATAATTTGTTAATTTTTAATCAACAATAAAATCATATTTTTAAGCTTTAAATGATATTTGTATTATTAAAATATGAATATGTGAAATAGCACAAACATATAAACAGAATTTCAAGAGGTACGTATTAGGTAATCTCCCAGTCATGTGATGATTTTTATAATTAGGAGTTCATTCAAATAACGGGTTTATTCTATGAAAAATGTTGTTGGTTTTGATGCTACACTCTTTTTACCCATTTTTTCAAAATATAAATGTCACTATGTACTTTTTTGAACAACTTATAAGCGACTTTCTTACGAACTGTAATTTTTTCTGTCAGGTACTAACAGCGAGAATTTGTGCGCTTATCGAACCTCGTTTTGCTTTCAAGCAACTTTTATTTAAAGATTAAAGTTTCTTATCAGGCATTAACTGCAATTCATACAGAATCATACATATTAATACATAGTGACTATACAAAATTTACCCGGGTTTGGGCGAAGCTGGGATATACCTAAAGTTAATTTTTTTGTATTTAAGACGGCCTTTCAATCGGTATATAACTCTATCGTAGCAGATTTTCAATTTTTTCTGTATACATTGTTAGGCGCCTTTACTGCTTCGTCACTAGAGTGAACTGCCTGCCGTCCACAATGATGCTCACTGTTAATCTCTCTCCCAATTTAAATTCAACAAGAAGAGAGGAGAACGGCTTTCTTAAGTATGCCGAAAATCCCTTACCCTTACATACAAGAGTCCAACTGATTTCATCTAACTTTCATGATAGGTTAAAAAAAAAAACGACGTATTGGTTATATGGGATCTGTTTAATATAGTATTCCAGCTTGGATGATTTTATGCTTAAGAATGCCACAAAAAGTTTTCAGAACTTTTGAGCAAATGCATCCAAATTAAGAAGGCCCGCAAAAATGTATATCCAAAGTTTTAAGGGTAGAGTCGTAAAACTTAAGAAGAATGGCAGCCTTTTTCAATGGTTGACGCACGTCCAAAAGCTGCCGTCCCAATTCCATCATTATTAGTATTTCGCAGAGTATTCCGCAATCGGTTACGCCCGACTACAAAGTTCTCACTTGTTTTTATGTACCTACACGTATATAAACATGTATTTACATACATATACAGTGGTGATAAAGAGACTGAGCTGGGGTCGAATGCGTTAAATCGCCTTCTGATAATATTAAATATTGTGCACCAGCACCCTTCGTTTAAAAAAAATTGATATTTCTATGCATGAGAGGAACATGACCGCGTGAGAGCTAAGTGTTCCCGTGGGTGCACGCTCATCATGAATATCGCTAGTTACAAATATATACAAATAGTTTTGTATGTATGTACACAACACACAACACACATATGCACAAATACATATATATATATACATATATATAAATATATATATATATATTTATATATATATATATACATATATGTATTTACACATTTTTTTCCGCAGAGGCTAGGCAATGTATTTAAGTTGTGTTCTACTGGAAAATGCGGCTTAATTCGAAGTCAGCTGTCGTCGGATCCATATTGAGTCAGTGGCGTTTGTGTGTGTTTATGTGAACACAATTCAGTGAAAGGAATTGTAGTGAAATTATTCGTGGCAAAAAGGTATATCAATCGTATTTACTATCCTTCATTTGTGTAAAAGAAGCATATAACAAATAAGTAATAATCTGAGTTTGAATATGGAAAGGGATAAAGTGGTGTGTACCTTGGTACTAGCACTGGCAGAAATAACTAAAAAAAAAATAAGTGAAATACATAAAACATATGTAAAAAATAAGCCTAATTATTGGTGACAAACTTAAATGCATTTAAAAATACATCAGGTTGTGTCTGACAAATATTTTCTAATTGTGTGTAATGATCGCTTAATTTTCTGTAGATATCCCAAAGGGGGCCAGTACAGTACAAATGATGGCTAGCCCTAGTCATTTGGGAGGAATTCTGATATATCTGCTTCTAGTGGCTACAACAAATGCCGGTAAGTAAATATATATGCAAAACAAAAAGTTTAATACTATGTTGTGTAAGTGCATGCTACAATAAAACTGTGAATTAAAACTGCAAGATATATCGTTAATCTACTTCAAGCATATTACTTGATATTTCATACAATTCCCTTGAGATGTGATGCACTTTATTCGAAAAATCGTATCTTGAACGAAAATACATTGCCAAAGTTATATTTTCGAAAATTAAATTAATATTTAATAGGCTTAATTTTCAAAGCTTTACAAACCAAAATGTTATAAGCATTACATAAATTTGCATTTCTCAAGTCAGTGCTAAGTAACTCAAGTACCGCGTAAAGTAAGATACATAAATATGTATGTTACTCAACACATAGCTCATAACTCAACACATAAAATACAAATACATACATAAAAAAAGTAACTACATTGTAGGCTAACGGACTTGTATACGTATGTACAATTTAAAAATTATTGTATTAAAATGAACGCCTGTGAGCATTGTACGCGTTTTATTGAAACTAATTGAGTTACCCGTTGTCTGCTTTAAAAAAAAAATGATTTTGAAGTTGGCTAGCATCCGCTGTGCTTGAAGTGTGCATGAGAAAAGTATAGTATAAAAAACAATGTTTGATGTATTGTATTTAATGAATACTTTTCTTGAAACTTTCAAAACTTGACTTAAAACGACTATTGTAACACAATATACGAAATCTTTATTTTATTCATTCCACAGTTAACTTAATTTAATTTTTATTTTATTTTTGTTACAGATAGCTGCAACAAGGGCTGTCCCCGATGTAAGTTAAATTTTAATGACATTATGTAAACATATTTCAATTCAAGCTAACCTGTTTAAACTTTGGGTATTGTTTGACGGCCTAAAACCAAAAAGAGCATACACATTTTTCTTTAATATTAGCCTTCTTTTAAACTATTTGAGTTAATTATAAGACTGAAAGTCAATTAAATGTACCGAATTTTTAGTTACCTTGATCAACTTATTGTGAAGAATAAATTCTAAGATATAGTCAAGAAGGCATATTAAAAGAGAAAGTGGTTATGCTGATTTATGGGATTGCGATGAAAATTATGTCAAATAATTATTCTCTGGACAATAGCTTTTTTATTCTGATTTTTGAGACATTAAGGAGTGCAATAACAATTTTTTTAAATACAATTCTCTATAGCTGACAATGGCCTTCTGAAATTTACGCCTGGAAACTTTTACGAGTACGCTTTTGACAGTATCTTAACGATTGGATTAAATTCGGGCGTTGTTAGTGAAGCAGATGACTCCAGCCTCAAAGTAACTGGCTCTGCTAAGATCTACGCGAATGGTAACTGTGGCTATACATTGCAAGTCGGCTCTGTTAAGGTCATTAATACAAAAGAGTCGGTAGAAAGAAAGATACTGAACAATATCCAAAAACCTGTGCACTTCACTTTGGTCAACGGGCAATTGCAATCACAGATTTGCACCGACGCCAGCGATTCGACATACTCACTAAACGTTAAGCGCGCCATTATTTCACTATTGCAATCAGACACAGGATCCGACGTTGCAAGCGAAGTTGATGTATACGGTCTGTGCCCGACACACACCTCATCATCAAAGTCGGGCAACGCAGAAACTGTCATAAAGGTGCGAAACCTGAACAACTGCGCTCATCGTGAACAAATTAGTAGCGGTCTGCCAGTCTGGTATCGTTAATGAAAAGGCTGGTGTTACATCCAGCTCACTCTTCCAGTCCGACTATAGCAAGGAATCGAAAATTGAGGAGGCCTTGTGCAAATGTCATCTAGTGGAATCGTATAAGTTCGCTGGTATTGCAAGGGGTAACTCTGATGTTACTGCCAAGGTGGTAACCACACTAAAACTTAAAAATCCTGGTGGGACTTCGGGTAGCTCGCCGGCAAGTGGATCCCATGCAAGTAGCATAATTTTTCAGAAGTCTGAAACTTACCCGTCGAAGAATATTGCAGCCCTTAAAGTAGCACTCTCAGATCTTGTAGATTTAACAAGCGATTATGTTAAAAAGGATAGCGCAAAGAAATTTGTTGAGCTTATACGCCTATTACGCCACTCAGATACTGAAACTTTACTTGAACTTTCCATTCCCACACCAAATAAAGGTGCTGGCTCAACAAGGTTTACCTGGACGCACTATTGCACTAATACCGCTGAAGGCAGCTAAAGCAATTCTAAAGCAACTTAACAAATTTGATGAGAAGGAAAAAATTATTGGAACATTGTCGCTCAATTTGATTGAGACAGTTGACAAAGAAACGCTAAATCTAGCGGCTGCCCAACTTTCTCCGAATGTGCCAAAAGAGACTTATCTGGCTGTTGGTAACCTTGTGAGCAAGTATTGTGCCAAAAATGGTTGTCAAGTCAGTGATATTGATCCCATTTCCAAAAAGTTTGTTGATGGCCTTAAGCACTGTAAGCCTAACACTAAGAAGGACGAGGAGCGTATTGTGTACATCTTAAAGGGCATTGGCAATGCAGAAAATGTAGCCAATAATGTAGCCAATGCATTGAACGAATGCGCTTCTCCCGGTCGATCTAATCGCATACGTGTAGCAGCCCTGCAAGCTTTCTCCGCGATTAGCTGCCATGAAGCATTAAGAACTAAATCCCTGGACCTACTTAAAGATCACAACGAAGATTCTGAGCTACGTATCGAGGCGTACATGGCAGCCATTAACTGTCCCACAGCAGAATTAGCTAACCAAATTTCGGAAATTGTCAACTCAGAGAAGGTGTACCAAGTAGGTGGCTTTATTGAGTCTAACCTGAGGGCGATACGAGACTCAACGGACGCGACTCGTCATCAACAAAGGTACTATTTGGGCAACATTCGAGTAACAAAGCATTTTCCGAAAGACTACAGGCGTTATAGCTTCAACAACGAGTTCTCTTATAAGCTAGATTCTATGGGCATCAGTGCTAGCTCAGATTATAAGTTGATATATTCACAGCATGGATTCTTACCACGTTCGGCACGTCTAAATGTAACTACTGAAATGTTTGGTACAAATTTCAATGTGTTCGAGGCAAGCATACGCCAAGAAAATTTAGAAAATCTTCTTGAATATTATGTTGGACCCAAGGGATTGCTTAATAAGGATTTCGATGAGATTGTGAAGATCATTGAGGTTGGCAACAGTGCTGGTCGAGCTAGACGTTCTATTGCCGATGATGTCGCCAAAACTGCCAAGAAATACAAAACCTATGGTAGTAAAAATGTGCAGGACATCAACTTGGATCTATCTCTGAAACTGTTTGGCTCCGAGATGGCCTTTTTGAGTCTGGGGGACAATATTCCGAGCACTTTGGACGACATTATCAAGCACTTCTCCGAAGCATTTGACAAGGCAAAAAGAATTGTCCTCATTCGAAAAGCAGTTCGCCTGCCATCATCTTTTCCTCGATTCTGAGTTTACGTATCCCACTGGCATTGGGGTTCCACTAGAATTTGCCGCCCAGGGCTTTGCTGCTAACAAAATTGACTTCGCTGTTAACATCGATGTCAATGCCATACTAGAACAGAATTGGCAAAGAGCCAAATACCGTTTGAAATTCGTGCCAAGTATCGATGTAAATGTCAATATTCAACTAGGCTTTAACGCCCAGGTTCTATCTACTGGACTTCGAGTTGTATCAAGCGCACATTCAGCAACTGGAAGTGATGTATCTATTTCGCTGATTAAGGATGGAGACGGCTTTAACGTCAACGTTGATCTACCACGTGAAAAGATTGAGCTCATTGATGTTCAAGTTAACACCGAATTTTTTGTTGCGGAACAGGACAAGCCACTAAAATCAGTTCCTCTTAAGAGCTCAAAAAAACAAAAAAGTACAACACCAAACGAGTTGTGTTTTAATCAACTAGAAATTGTTGGCTTAAATGTGTGCGTTGTAAGCTCAACTAGTCTCAGTGATATTAATGCAAGCAACGCCAATAAGGGACATGCCTTAATTGACGACGTTCATCTTTCACGGCCATTTACATTCGCCATCTACGTGACAACAGAACGAAAATTTAACTTCAAGGGAACTCACTCAAACCTTGAATCTGGCAGCCAACAGTGGAAATTAGAGTATAGTACGCCAGGCTCCAAGGCTTCTCATGACACCAGCGTAGCTTTTGAACTCGGTACCAAGCCACGCACGTATGGCCGCCTGTCTCTTGATAATCCCCAGTTTCATCTCGGCCTAGAAGCTGGTATAACCAATGACAATCATGAACTTGTCATTTAGCGGTCAATATGAACAGGATAAAAATATCAAAAAAGCAAATTGAGTTTGCTAAGAATGGTAATGAATATAAGCCGGTTATCGAAATTCAAGATAAAAACGGTGTAAAAAATAATATTAACGGCTACCATGTTGACGGTAAGATCGTCGTTCAGAAAACCGGCGACAAGCTAGCTCGTTACAACTTTCAAAATTTCCAATTATTAAGTCCTAATAACGAACGTTTTAGACTCAATGTTGGAGCTGACGTCGGACCAACTTTATTCAACGCTGGCTTAGCTTGCACCCAATCAACAATCATATCCGTTAAAGCAACTTGAGCTTGACAATGGTCAGTATGCCTCAGTCTATTTGTAAATGACGAACAATCACCAGAGAATGTTTATGGTAGCTCGGACATCTATCAATTGGCGACAAAGCTGATGAGCTGAAATTGACTGGCAAGGCTGTTTCTGGGCTATCAATAGTGAAACACAGTTTGAGTACATTAATTCAGATAATTCGAATGCGTTGCGCTCAGGAAAATTTTCACAGAACTTTAAAATTGAACATAAAAATAAGTCCGTTGGCTCTGTGAAAATAATTTCCGCAATTGATGTCAACAAATTCCAATTTGATGCGAAGCAATACGAGACCAGAAGGCGTCTCTTAATGTTAGCATCAATCCCACCAGCGATCGATTCACGACTACGAATTGTCGGCTAAAGCTAAACTTAACAAGCATTCTATTGATGTTGTCTCCAAGTGCGATTTTACCAGAAATATTTTTATTGTAGACAATTCCATTGCAACAAGCTGGGGTACTTCAATTACAGCCAAGGGAGAGTTGGGGCAACGGTACTCTGCACAGGATGTGCACATAGATCTGCAAGGCACTGCTCAGTTTAGCGGCAAGAAGCAACCCATTCAATGGATTCTTAAAGTTTTGGGCACACCAGAGAAAACCAACAGCGAATTCCGAATCAGCAGAGATAATGCTGAGCTGGCCAAACTGACCAGCGAATCACAGCATCCGCAAGATAAAATTTCAGCCGCTAAGGTAAATCTGATCGTCAAAAATTTGCTAACTGCGAAAGGCGATTTCAAAATAGCTAAAAATGGTAAGGGTGAACTTAAGGCAACTATTGACAATCAAAAAACTGAACAAAAGCATAAGATTGAAATTGAATCTAAATTTCATGTTCAGGCGCCAAAATATGATTTTGATACTAGTATTATACTCGATGGCGATAAGCAGCTACATTTAAAAACAGAAAGCAATCTTGACAAAGTCAAATTTTCTACCAAAAACATTGTCGAGTCTAACGACAAAAAGTTTTCTTTTGATGCCAGCGGTAGCGTGAAAGGGGAGTGGCGTACAAACGGCGATATTCAGGGAACTTTCACATTGACAACTCCAGACGGTCGCATAGTCGATGGTAGCATCAATCGCCATGTTGCGACCAACGTCAAGACATTCTTAACTCAAGGCACAGCAGATGTCCAAATTAATGACCAAGAACCAATTTCCGGTAAAAAGCGATCCCTTGCGGTCAAGGGTAGGCTGGACCGTATGAATATCAAAACGAAAGAATTTTTAGGAAACACTCAATGGGTTTACACAGCCTTTAATGGACAAAAATCCGAATTGTACTATCATGTTAAACATCAACCGAAGGGCCAAAATAAAGCCCTCGATTTCAGCGTTTCCGCGCATGGTGACTTTATTGAAAAGCCTGTCGAGGTTTCTGTTGTGCTTGATGAGTATAATGCCCAACATGCGATTGCACGCTTTTCTGGCAAATATGGTGACATTTCAGCCGACCTGAATGGTAAATACAATATGGGACATAGCACCGTGCCTGCAACGTATGAGTGTCAAGGACACCTGCAAGTGCCCGACTCCAAATTTAAAAACTGGGAGATAAGCAGCCATGGCAAATTGTTAAAACCAGCGGACAGCAATGGTGCCCACAATCTAGAATTTGTCTTTGATACAAAATCTGGAGATGGACAATTCACACGAATCAACACTATTTGGAAAGGCAACTCGCAGCAGGGCAGTTATACCTTTGATGCCCAAAATAATAATCTGGACAATGCTCTAAAATTCGATGGTAGCTATCAGCGAGAGCAATCGGGCAGTTTTAAGGATGGGGATGCCATTGGTAAGCAAACGTATGGTATTTATGCTCAATACGGCGATAAATATATTAAGACCAATGCGGATATAAGCTATGGTGAGACCAACACAAACACAATACACTACACATTGGACTCGAGCTACGACGCAGCCAAGGACATCACTGTCGATATACGCAGCCACAAGATTGACGAAGGAAGTCACATACTTACCACTAAGGTTAAACAAGCAGATAAGGCCTATGGTTTGGACACTAAGCTATTTGGTTCAACACATAAAAAAGGCTTCGATCTGCGTGCTACTCTTCCATCAAATCAACCCATTGTTGTAGTGGCTGTTTTTGAATACTTAGGCGATCGTAAGGCTAAACTGACACTGGATATAGACAATCTGATTGATTTAGATTTTAAATTAAACACGGAGGCATCATATACTAACATTGATGATTTCTACGTCATTGGAAACTGGAACTCAAAGAAATTGCACCTAGATAGTTACGCCTTGGATGTAAAAGCTCATGCAAAGAACATCAAGGTACATCTCAAGAGTGGACAGACAGTGGTATTCTTAGGCACTGCTACATACACCTTGAAAAAAGAACAAAACAAGGCAATCATCGAGGGCCAAGGTCAGGTGCAGTACCTTGGTAAGCCGCACACTGGTAGTTTCAAGCTCATCCGTCAACACTTCGACCTTAGCTCAGAAAAGGAAGTTGGCTTTGCCTACACCTTCAATGGTAACTTCGGACCCAAGAATGGCGTTTCCATGCTCAAGATAACCAACAAGGAATTCAACACTAAACTTTCTATATGCGAAGAAAAGAAGCAATGTTCTAATATACAGGTACAGTCCTCCATTAATGTAGACGAACAGCAATTGGACTCTGTGCAGCATGATGTTCTTATACTAGTTGATCTTAGAGAACTTGGGTATCCCTATGAGTTACAACTAAAATCTAAAAACAATCGACAGGGTTTCAAGAACCAATACAATCTGGATGGCCATATTCTTTCCGGCAATAACCTCAAATATCAGCTGACTGCCAATGTAATGCCAACTGCCACAACCATTAAACTAACATTGCCAAAACGTCAAATACTATTTGAGACTATCCAGCGTTTACCCACCGATGGTAAACTCTTTGGTCACTATGAACAGTCAGCTGCCTTCTATATCGACAAGCTGCAGCGCCCGAATGATGTGGCACGGGTTTCGGCAGTTCTAGACATTTCAGGTGTTGAACAAGTTGCCCTTAACGCCCAGGCCCATCTCAAGGTTGAACATCCAACGATACGACCGCTGAGCATTAGCGCAAAGGTTGACGCGCACAGAGAGCAGCACATTCTCAATACCGAAATAGTATTTGACATATTCCGATCGCCGGAGCAGAAGGTGATTGCAGCTAGTCAAATACGTAATATTAAAGCACAATCCGGTTTCAATATTACATCCAATCAACAAATTCGATCATCAGGGTTACAATTTCAATATGAATTGAACACGCACTCAGCGTTGATCCCAGACACAAGAGATTTTAGTGCTGGTACAGAGTTGCAAAGCAGCACAAGTGATCTTAATTTTGAAGCTCATATCTATGGTAACAAAGATCGAGTAGAAATTTCAGTTAACGCCTTGAACGAGAAAATACTTTATGTAGCCGGCGACTTTGACTGGCAAAAGCGAGCTGCAAAGATCAACTCGAAACTACAAATGTTTGGCCAAAAACCTGTGGAACTTAATGGCGAGATGCAATCAACATGGGCCAAGGTTACACTAAGGCGACAAAATCTAATTGATGCTAGTGCTGAAGTGAAACTTGGCAAAGAATTCCAGTTTGACGTTGTAGGCACGGGTAAGCCAATATTTAATGGACGCATAGCTCTAGATCCAGCTAACTTTTTACAAACTACCTACAAAACCAATGACGGTGATGTTACAGCATTCTTGGTAAGATAACTATTTATATACTGATCCATCATCAATACATTGATTTTATTCTATACTTACAACAGACCTCAGTTGAAACGGAAATAAAAAAAGAAACTGATGCAATTACCGAAAATGTGAAAAAACGTTTTGAAAATGTTCGTCAACGATTTGATGAAAAGCTCAAATTGGTCTCTGAAAGCAGCCCAGATTTCTCAAAGCTTCGGAACAACTACGGTGATCATATGAATACAATAATTAAAGAGCTTGAAAGCGATCCGTCGTTAGCACCAATTATCGATGCCATGTAAGTGGAAATAAACATATACAAAACTAAAATAAATTCAGTTGTCGGCACAGCTATATGTATCCTTGCAGACATATGATAGGGGTAAAATATAGCTCTCATATTAAAATGTTGTCTATTTTCTAAACTTATTATGAAATTTAGATGTAAGCAATTGGACTCCGGTCTGCAAGGGTATATCATCTTTGGCGTGCCTAGGAGAGGTGTTCCTTTTTGCTGTATATATAATATTGCTATTAAAAATCCTAAACCTTAATAATCGTTAAATATCTCTAATTTTAGACGAACTCTCTATGAGAAGATCAACAAAGTGATAATCGAAATAACAAAGACCACATCAGAAATGTATGAGAAATTGCACAAGTCATTTGTCGAACTTTATGAAAAGTTGAATGATCTGTGGAAAGACTCATTACTCAAAGCATGGGAGCAGTTCGTTGTAGCTATGACTAAGCTGGTTGGACAACTTCGCATTGAGATTGTCAATGCTTTGACAAAGACATTCAAAGATGTGATTGCTTGTCTCGAAAAATATGGACCTGCATTAAAGAACTATGCGAAGGCTATAAACGAATCACTTAAGCCATTTCAAGAAGTAGCACAAGACCTAATTAATGTAATAGTACATGCCGTTGAAGAACTAAGTAGCGAGATTAAAGAATATATAGCTAAGTTGCCAACATTTGAAAGTATTCGCAATGAGCTCAGAACAAAACTAGAACAATTTAAAGTTATTGAAAGAACTCTAGAGCTCATGAACAATATATTTGAGCAATTAAACCTCTTACCGCAGACCCCGGAATCTGCCGAGTTCCTACAAAAATTGAATGAATATCTCCAAGCCAAACTTAAAAAACAGCCGCTCGATGATGAAAAGTGGCTGGATGAGCTGTCAAAATTATTAGTCAAGGCCGCGCGTTCCCTATGGGAATCAATCAGAAATAATACGCCAGTGAGTAGTCTTCCGGCTACCGACTTGCGTACTACGGTTGGGATCTGGCCTCATTCAGTTGATGCATTTGCAAAGTTTCCTGCTCTGCTTTCGTTCCGATCAAGCGTCATCAATTTCCTGTTAAATGAGAACTGGGAGTATATTTTCAGCAAAGATTTGTTCTCTTCTTGGCTGTTGTTCCAAGACTTTGAGTTGCATGGTCACATTATTGATGGCCAACACATATTCACATTTGACGGGCAGAACTATGCCTATCCAGGTAACTGCAAATATATACTTGCTCAGGATAGCGTAGATAACAACTTTACTGTGACTGCCCAACTTAATAACGGCAAGCTAAAAGCAATTACACTAGTTGATCAAGATGGAAATTACTTGGAAGTCAGCGATACTGTTGCTCTTAAGGTGAACGGAAAACCCGTAGAGTATCCGCAACATTTGCCAGGCATTCATGCATGGCGTCGCTTTTACACAGTGCATTTACATTCTGAATATGGAGTGAACATAGTTTGTACCACAGACCTTAAGGTCTGTCATGTAAATGTAAACGGGTTTTATACAAGCAAAACTCGTGGCCTCCTAGGTAATGGTAACGCCGAACCCTACGATGATTACTTGCTTATCGATGGAACTCTCGCTTCCAACTCCGCGGGTTTGGGCAACGAATATGGTGTGGGCAAGTGCAGTCCCGTGGTATTCGATAAAACTCAATTGGAAAGCCCTGCACGCAATGACATATGTAGCGATGTCTTTGGCATCGAATCACCTTTGGCTCTTAATTATTTGGCATTGGACTCTAAGCCCTATCGGCAAGCATGCGACTTTGCCATGTTAAGTGTCCCTGATAAAGATAAGGAGGCAGTGGCATGCACCTTTGCCTTGGCGTACGGCTCAGCACTAAAGCTACAGAAGAAATGGGTATTACTACCATCTCGTTGCCTTAAATGTGCTGGAGCAGTTGGTCAGCGTGAGCTCGGCGAAGAGTTTACGGTAAAGATACCGACGAACAAGGCAGATGTTGTATTTATTGTTGACGTTAATGTAAACCCCGTTGTTATGGCCAACCTTATTGCTCCTGCAATAACCGAGATCCGTGAATCACTTAAAGTTCGTGGATTCACCGATGTCCAAGTTGGTGTCATTGTTTTTGATGAAACAAAGAAATATCCGGCACTATTAACGAGCGACAATGGTAAAATTAACTATAAGGGAAACGTAGCCAATGTTCAACTGAACAGTCCAAAGCACTTCTGCGAAAACTGTGTGGAGCAAATCATCACTGATAAGCGAATACTGGATATATACAATGTACTCAAGGTTTTGATAAAGACGATTGTTCCTCAATCTGATGAAAAAGCATTTGATTTGGTTCTTGATTTCCCATTCCGTGCAGCTGCAGCTAAGAGCATTATTGGCGTTCGCAGTAACTCGCTGGATTATAATAATTGGGTAAGCTACATGTCATGTTTAATTTACTTAACATTACTTAACAATTACACAATTCACACTATTTTTATTGTTTTTCTACAGCTGAAGTTCGTTCGTACACAAATAACAGGAACTGTTTCTAAGTTCAATGGCGCACTTCTGCACTTAATAGCGCCCATAAAAGGACTCGCATTGGAGGGTGTGCCAGCGGAAAAGCTAGTTGGTAAGAATTCGTTAGAGCTATTCAAACTCACATTTAATACATATGTGCAAACTTGTCTCGAATTCAGGTTTTAACGCTCGACTAGTCGCCACCTTAGATGGAAAGGATAACAAGAAGCGCACGAAATTGCAATTCGTAAACGACATGGGCATTGATTTAGTTCTCAACAATGGCGGTTGGGCATTCGACACCCAGAACTTCAATAAGCTGAAACCCGCAGATCAAAAGAAAGTGCTCAGTCAGGTCACATCCTCCATTGCCGACACACTTTTTAAAACCGAAACAGTCAGTGATTGCCGCTGTCTACCAGTGCATGGATTACACGGTCAGCACAAGTGCGCTATTAAGTCGACGAGCTTTGTGCCAAATAAAAAACCGAAGTCCAAATGAAACCCAACTCAATTTCTTCATAAAAAATTATATAACATTAATTCTTAAATGAAGTTTTGACCAAATGTTTAGATTATAGACCTAAAATCAGATAAGTTATTAAAACATGTTTGTGTCTAAAAATTAAAATATTACAGCACGGAAGCCTTATTAAACACAAAAAATATATACATAAATATTTGTATTTATCAAGTTATATTCGTTGCTTTTACTGTTTATTGCTTGTCGAACCGTAATCGATAGTGGCAATTGTGCAAAAGTCTCGACACCACTGAGCATGACACATAACATCGATACTATCGATAGTATATCGCTAGCTCTCAGTTATTGTTGTGTATTTGTTAATCAATTGCCAGCTGCAAGAAATTATAAGTTAGCTGTGTTATGGATATGAAACAAACAAGTAGCTTAACAAATGTCGATTCATTACTGGTAAAGTTCAAGTTTTGCAAAGAAATGTTAAGCCAAATAGAAATTACCCACAAAGGGTAATTTGCGGTGGAGAAAAAAAAACGTTTGTGTATATTTCCATGTTATTAATATTTCAAAACGATAAAAACTAATTACACTCCAAATATTAACCGAAATACGCCACTTCTGGTTAATTTGTTGTACTTTTTACAATTTTAAGTCAAAAGACACAAAACTACACTTTTATTTTGGTTACACCTTGCATTGGTTAAACGAGGAACGTACACAATGGAATCCTCAGATGAGCAATTAAGGCAGTTAACAACATTAAATATTAGGAGCGACGATAGATATGTACGAACCGGAAAAGTGGCAGCTTTGGTAGACAACTTACAACAGAAAGCGAGTGCTGCACTGAGCGATGTACACAACAAGGCGAAAGCGGCACCATCCATTCCACCGAAGCCATTAAAAAAGACAATTGAAATGCCCCAGGTAATTAAATTTAAATATAACATCTCTGTATTTTAATTAAACAATTTTTAAGGTGCCACTCAGCAAACTGGTTACGGACACCCGAGAACCGCTTTATTCCCAACCATTGCAGAGTTTAGAATTTTCTGGAAACAAAGGAGCTGCGAGCGGTTCTAGTCTTTTACGTAAGCAACTCATTTATTCAAGTCAAACTGGTGAAAAAGCTGGCAACAGTCAAACGAATTTAGACAACCCGGCTGTATTGGAACAGCAATTGGAGGCTTTGGCATATCACAAACAGCAAATGGAAAAAAAAGGGCTTTTGGGATCACAATCTCAATCAACGAAACAAGTCCCAAGCATTCCAAAATTGTCCTCCACATCTCTGAGTGGTCATACTTTTTCGAACAAAATTACTTCACTTTATAGCAATCTGCCTTCTTCAACCGATGGCGCAACTAACGACTCTAATGCAGCATTCATACATATATCTACTCAACCAGAAGATAGCATTTTTTACTCTAATGTACAACATACATGCCCTCAAAGTAAGTTAATGGCACAATCTCTTTCGGTGCTTACGATAAATATAAATACAGAAATAAATTAAAACGAGCTTATTACAGATTCAATTCTTGCTAACGCTAATGTTGGTTCAAAATCATTGCCTAGAATGCTTTCCATTTGTACAAACCCATTGTCAGAAAATGAGCTCGATGAAGATTTACCACCGCCACCTAGCCCAGTGAGCTCTTCTTATAGTGAACTGCGACGAGCAAGTGATGTCTTCAACAAAGCGGTAGATTTCCAAGAAAATAGTGCAAATAAGCAGTCCTCACCATCAATATCACATACAAATTACGCCGAGCATTATTCTTCACATACGCCATCTCTTAAGGTAAATTATTATTCGGCATACAAAATAAACCTTAGATGTTCAAGCAAATTACTTCTCCAACACTATACTAATCTTATACACACGCCTCATTTTTAATGTATATTATAGGGATATCAAAATAAAGCGTGTACGGATTCTTATGGCTATGGTGCATTATCTCAGGTATGGTTGAACACAACAATTTTATAACTAGAAATTATACATTTATATTTTTTAGCGATCAGCATAAATATCAAACTTCTTAGCCTAGTTAAAGAATTTTATTGTTCGCAATATGCAGCCTAGTGACGTCCCAGTTTCTTAGTAGGCACTTTCGAGTAGAACAATATTACTTGTTTTCCATATGTTTTTTTCTTATAGAGCTCTTCCACATATGATTCGATATATGAGCCCATAAATCCACGCCCACCTAGTGATATATCGTCACGTACCAATTATAATATATATGCATCGTACGTAAATCAAAGCAATATACCGAGCAGTTCGACGAGCGGAGAGAATGGACTTTTAGTAACGAGTGGTGCCACAACTCCTTTGTATTGCAGTGGCGAAAATGGTATTCCAAATGGTATTGGATATTCTAAAAAAAATGAAAATATCGAATGTACGAGCCAATACAATTTAACTCCTATTAATTCTGCGAGCGAAATGGAGAGTTATGGTCAGTAAATCAATTAATCATAAACATTCTGTAGTTAGTCAAATGGTTGACTGAATTTAATTTATTTTACTGATATTAGGACGATGTTATAAATGCAGTGAACGTGTATTAGGCGAGAACAGTGGGTGCACAGCAATGGATAAAATTTACCACATTTCCTGTTTCACTTGCACCGAATGCCAATTAAATCTGCAAGGCAAACCATTTTATGCACTTGAAGGAAAACCATTTTGCGAGTATGATTATTTACAAACACTTGAAAAATGTTCTGTTTGCTTGAAACCAATTTTGGAGCGCATTCTTAGGGCCACTGGAAAGCCGTATCATCCGCAGTGTTTTACTTGTGTTGTATGTGGAAACAGTTTAGATGGTAAATACAAACATAGATATTAAAACCGAAATATTATTATTAATATTATTAAATTAAACAATATGATAATTATCGTTTTACAGCAATCCCATTCACAGTTGATGCCACCAATCAGAATTATTGCATTGCTGATTTTCACAAGTAAGTTACACCATCTAAATATAAAAAAAAAGAAAGATTTTTAAAAATAAATTTGAATCCAGGAAATTTGCGCCTCGGTGCTGTGTTTGCCAAGAGCCCATTATGCCAGAGCCGGGACAAGAAGAAACAGTGCGAGTAGTTGCCCTCGACCGCAGCTTCCACCTAGAATGTTATAAATGCGAGGTGAGTAAAACAGAACAACTTGCTACCGCGTTATACTCACAATTAACTATGTTTTAAACAGGACTGTGCCCTTTTATTGTCGTCAGAAGCGGATGGTCGTGGGTGTTACCCTTTAGATGATCATGTGCTTTGTAAAAGCTGTAATGCTCGACGTGTTCAAGTTTTAACAAATCGTATGACCTCAGAACTTTAAAAAGCTTGTAATAAATATACTCCTAAATTATATATTATTATTATATTATTGCACCAATACGCACCAATATAATTAGTAACTTATAAACAGTATCAAACTCATTCCAATATGTATAATCGAACGATTTCATTCCATACTTTATAAAATAAAGCAACTTATTACCACCATATGAAAATATTTTAAAAAGTGGATAAGTATCATTAAGATAACCCCCAAAAAAGTAGGAATGTAGATTGCATAGAAATAGACAATCGAAATGGCAATGCGTTACACACTCTACTGCTTAATTAAAATACTCTCTGAAAGGGTAAACTAATGCTCGACATGTATTTTATTAAAAGCATGTGCAGCTATCGATAACTTGAAGCATAAGCTTAAAAGCTCTAGGTTGTTTGAAGGAAGAATAGCGTTTTCGGTCATGCGCCGAAATTGTGGAGACTCTCCAAATTTGTGCTTTGGAGACTTTCGTTTCCACTTTATCGCTCAGAGAGAATACAGAATAAAGAGGCGAACTGGGATACAGAAATATGAAGCACAATACATATACAACATATATGCATTCCTATAGCTGTTCCTGATGCTGCTCGGTATCGAAAGCCATCAGTATTGAATTCGCTTTGCTATCCAACAGACGTTTAACAAAACAATACTTAGTACATACATACATATACAAGTCGCGTGTCGCCTGGTCCCGTCAACCATGTACATACTATAGTGAAACACATTTAAAACACAATATATGTATATGCATACGTACGTATGTACATATTAATTCATTTTGATAGATACAAACTTTATACGTATACCAAATATATACATAGGTTTGAATGTACCTCTCTATATGCATATATGCTTATAAATACATACACGTATATACGTTTATGTATGTAAATATTTCATAAGATTAATATGTATGTTCATAGGAATCAATTTATGTATATATTTATCACGTCGCTGATGGAACTGTCCCGTGCATATCTTTATATACCAAACATAAATATTTATATACATAGGTTAATATCAATGCATATACATATTTATACGTTCATGTGCATTTCCAGATGTGTGTTTTTATATACGTATGTAAAATTATATGAGTTTGCATATAATAGTAAATCAACTGAATTTTAAAACGCAACTAGCGCTTTTTAATAGAGCGGCTACAGCACAGATACAAGCTTTGCATACATATATATATATATAAATATAAATTAAAAAAAATATATATATATAGATAAATATATTTTATGTACATATGTATCGATACGTGAGTTTTCTGGAAAGTGAGATAAATTTGTTCGCATTTTGTAAATGTGTATAAAAAAACCTAATATGACGCATTATATGTACCAGCTAAAATTGTGAAAAGGTTTTTTGTACCTAAAGGTACCCAGATATGTAGATAAAATTTGCACTTTTTCGCCTCGCCCAATTTCCAAAGGACATTAATATCCTTAAACATGTACGTGTACGTATATATGATACACATACGCCATCTACGCATGTGTGCACAATTACGCTTTATATGTGTGTATTTAACTTACACACAATTTTATGATTTTCTTAAAAATAGATCAGCAGATTTATGCATTTCATACATACATAAATAAATGTTTGCGACTTTTAAAGTATATGTATATATGCGCTCAAGGACACACATAAGTATATATTACATACTTCTTCTTATACATAAAATTGTCGATTTGACAATTTTTGTACCTGACATACATATTCATTGTAATTATTGTATACATACATCCGTGAGTAGCATTAGCCGTATTATTTACTAGGAAGCGCATAAGAATTATGACATGATACAAATGAATTTATACACTCAATGGAAATACGTACGTTAACTTTATTTACATAAATGTTTCTTAAAACATGCGTAGATTGTATACACATACATATACACCGTAAATGTGTATGTATTCTTATACCCTCCCTGCAGCAGACATTACTGTCAATTGGAAAATCGGTGGAAAATTCATGCGCAGCTATAATGGAATGTGGAAGCAAGAGAAACATGTACACAAAGATACCTAAATATATATGTATGTACATATATATATAAAGCTATATATGTACATATATATATTTATATACATACATGTACATATGTGTGTACATGTGCGTATCAATTGTCATGTATGCGTTAAAATACAGTAGATAGCTGCAGAGATATCAGTTAAACGAATATGGCCATATATGTGTGTATGAACATAGATGCGTATTTATGTATGTACATGTGTATACTCAAAAACTTGTTGCAATTTGTAATGTAATTGCAATTAATAAAATAGTAAACACAATGTATTTTAGATGGCAATATCTTCTTTTATATGTATCAGATTCGTAATTGTTGCGGAACTCAGTCACTTATTGACTTGCCAGCGATGAATAATTTAAAGCAGTAGCGACTGGATTTTTTAGCGTTTTTTTACGTTGTCAAATTACGTATGTTTACGTACAGAAGTAAGTAAGCTTAAATTGACATTTCATTATCTCTATCTTTAATTGTTGTATTAAAAAAACACTGCGTGATAGTCTCTGAAATCGCTACCATTGGTTGATATGAATTGCGTTGACAGCTTTCCAGTCGAAACCTCCGTTGAAATCAGTTTTTGTGGGTATAACTAACAAATAGCTGCTTCTATATTTGAGTATGTGTACATATTGTACGTAATAAACAATTTGTCAATACCAAAGCATGCATTACCTACATATGTATATATATATATATATATATATATATATATATATATATGCATGTACATTTTTAGAAATGTTTTGCTCAATTTGTACGTACGTATTTAAATAAATTCTCACATAAATACTGAATAGTATTTTTCTAGTTGAAAACATGTGTGATTTGACCATCTGTTGAATATGCTAAAATGCGTTGCAACAAATTTTCTCCGTTCCTGTGCATATCGTTAGTCTTACACAGGTTCACGTTACTAACCGTACGTGTACATATGTATGTTTGGACATAGCAAACTGAAGCCGCACATATACACACTTATTCTTTGGAAATTGACTTCATAGTCAAAATCAGAATTTGTATGTATGTATATGCTATAAATTGGATATAGAAATTGTTATTAAAAAGGAATAGAAGATTTACGTGGTTAGCGTAAGTGCAAATAGCAACCTATATTTTGCAATGAAAGTTTTCATAATAACAAACACATTTTAATTAACTACTTTCATCGACCATGCCATAGTACATATGTACTCAAATGTCGTATCATTTACAAAACTAATAACCAGCCGTTTGCAGTGTGGCCGTAAAATTGTGTGATCTTACCTAAAAATCGATGGGGAAAAATCGATTATATTGTTGTAAGTTACAGTATGTAAATTGTACTAAAAAAAAAGAAGGAAATTATCATCGTTTTAAATTAATTACATAAATGTGTATTAATCTAATATCTATGAATTAATATTTATTTCGTATAGAAGCACCATTTAATTGGACAAGCAAAAAACGAGAATCGAAAAAACAAGAGTAAATAACACGGAAGTCACAACATATTAAACTATACACCAGATACAAGGGTTGGTAAAGTTTTCTTGCAAATTTATTGTCATAGGCTTGGCGGCTAAGTGCAAAGCACTTTTATAGACACACACGCACGATAGATTTTCTCAAGTGTGCCATCGCGATGGCTGCTCCAGCAGCCTGTACGCGTTTTTCGGACAATTACGATATCAAAGAGGAACTCGGAAAGTACGTAAACACGGCGGACAGCCAGAAGAAATAAAACAATTGACATGAATTTATGATTTTCCAGGGGCGCCTTTTCAATTGTAAAAAGATGTGTCCAAAAATCAACGGGATTCGAGTTTGCGGCAAAGATTATAAATACTAAGAAGCTAACAGCAAGAGGTACGAATATATACCCTTCATATTCATACATATATATGATGTATTATATGAATATTTTCTTGCAGATTTCCAAAAACTAGAGCGAGAAGCTCGGATTTGTAGAAAGCTCCATCATCCTAATATTGGTATGATATAATACGATAAGTTCCATATTCCAGGCGATTCTAGTCGTTAAAGCCATGTCCGTTAACTATATATCTGTTTGATAGTTTTATTACTCTGTAACTCAGTTCTGTAGAAAAATATTGCAACATGTTCCTTTCACCGCTACTAGCTTACAACTTTAAGTCTGCCGAACCTAATAGTCCAAACAAAAAACGTGTTCTTATACATCATACTTATACCTGTTATAATTAAGTTATGCAAATACATATATATTTTTATGGAAACAAGAAGTGTTGCTTATACTTAATAAAGTTTCTTTTTCAATTTTGTCACTTTCAGTTCGATTGCATGACAGTATACAGGAGGAAAACTATCATTATCTTGTTTTTGATCTGTAAGTAGCGCTCTCAATTTTCTTTTTAGTTGTACATATACTAATATGTTATGTACATTGTTAATAACAAAAACTAAAGAAATTGTAACTGATCGTTATTGTGAAAAACTCTTGGGTCTCTTTGTGGATAAAGCAATGACTTGACTATTGTTTATTGAGATTCATAGTTCATCCTTTCCCCTCCGAGTTCTTATTTACTCACATACAAATCCCTAAAATATGCACACTAACTAATTATGTACATAGTACTAACACAAAGTTGTAAACAAAAATTAAATTACAATTTCCGAATGAAAGCAATCTACCAATCAACAAAATTGACTATACTAAATACATTTACAGTGTAACTGGTGGTGAACTTTTCGAAGATATTGTTGCACGTGAATTTTATTCAGAGGCTGATGCATCACATTGTATTCAGCAAATATTGGAATCGGTCAATCACTGCCACCAGAATGGTGTGGTGCATCGAGATCTCAAACCTGAGAATTTACTATTAGCTAGTAAGGCAAAGGGTGCAGCTGTGAAACTCGCTGACTTTGGTCTAGCCATTGAAGTACAAGGTGATCACCAAGCCTGGTTTGGATTTGCTGGTACTCCCGGTTATCTATCGCCAGAGGTATTGAAGAAGGAGCCATATGGCAAATCGGTAGATATATGGGCATGCGGTAAGCAGATGAAACTATCATATATTTTAAGTACTTATGTGTGTATGTAGTACATTGATGTAATTTTTACTAACACTCCGATAATATTAACTCATACATAACATACTTTGTATACGTAACTAAACATATATATTGTTTATATGCAGGTGTTATTCTCTACATATTACTGGTTGGCTATCCGCCGTTTTGGGACGAGGATCAGCACCGGCTGTATTCACAAATAAAGGCAGGGGCCTATGATGTAAGAATAATTATATATTGCCATAAAATCAAAATGTTATTATTTACACAAATTTCCATACTTTGTCCAGTTGATATGCAATTATACGAAGCTATGAGAATATCGCACAATATATAGAGTAGGAAAAGAAACAGACTAACGGATATATCTAGATCAACTATGCTCTACATTGATAATCTTTATTAAGTAGAAATTTTGTTTATCTTTTATTATAGTACCCTTCGCCAGAATGGGACACTGTCACACCAGAGGCAAAAAATTTGATTAATCAAATGCTCACTGTGAACCCCAATAAGCGAATCACAGCAGCTGAGGCTCTAAAGCACCCATGGATTTGTGTACGCATGTGCTTATTATTTATTATTTCTGTCAATCTCTTGATCTATTTTTTGTTTTAACATTTATAGCAACGAGAACGTGTGGCTTCTGTGGTACATCGTCAAGAGACCGTTGACTGTCTTAAAAAATTCAATGCTCGCCGCAAGCTTAAAGGCGCAATACTGACAACGATGCTTGCAACTAGGAACTTCTCTAGTAAGTGGATTAACTCTTTTATTCAAAAATATATATATATACTTGGCTATATTCGTTTTTAGGTAGAAGCATGATCACCAAAAAAGGTGACGGATCTCAAGTTAAGGAATCAACTGATTCTTCAAGCACAACATTAGAGGACGATGACGTAAAGGGTAAATAATTAAACTCCATTAAAAACGTAGTCGGGATATATTATTTTTAACGATTTCATCACGGATGCCAGTAGAGGCCGAATTTTTATTTAGATGAGTTGAACTTGTTAGGTAACAGCTTACAGTTGAATGAATGCATAGCAAAAATACAATTTCAACACACAGAAAGATAATGAATATAATATATAAAATCTATAAATACATAATAATTATTTACAGATATAGGTATATATATTATATGAATACATATTTTCATATATATGTTATAGATGTATATATGAATAAAAAATATATAGGCTCTCTACCACATTATGACTTAATAATGTCGCATTCTGTAGTCCATCTAGCTCGGTACTTTTATTAATGCATTATCTTGAATTTACTTGAATTATAATCTATTAAATATGCACGCTTATTGTATTTTTGATCTTCAGTGTCGTTTTCGTAGCTGTCGTACCACGTTTTTAATGTGCCTGTATATAATCATATTGTTCATGTTTCATTATTTCATATTGTATCGTTTTGTACATATTTCAATTATCTTTCAACATCTGAGATATTAATGCTAACCACATTGAGTCTTATTGAGTATTTAAATTACAAATATTATTGTTAGTTCCATAAAATTGGTTTTTTTTTTATCCTGTATATATTGAAAAACAGCTGTTCAAAAGTATGTAACTGACATAAGCAATCTGACTCCATAAAGTAAATATATTCTTGATCGGCATCAACGAGTCGATCTACCCATTTCAGTGTATCCGTCGGTCCGGCTAAGCACGCAGCTTTGAAACACTAAAGAAAATACAAACATCACATTATCGAATATAAATTCGCGTATTCCACCCGTAGATTAAGTTTGCTATACTTACTCAATCCATACTTTCTCCGTTTCGCCAATATTAATAATTATCGGTTAATTCCAACTACCAACCTACACTCATTTTTTAATGTGTTGGTTTAAATATCTAAGACGTAATATAGGTAAAAATTCAGGGTATATATTAGTCGAAGTCTCTCGACTAGAGTATTTTTGCTTTTTTAAAGCTCTTATACTCTTTATTACGTTTTTAACTGAGTATTTGATATAATTGCTTTTTTTATGATTTGCTCTAAAAACATACATAATTGTGAACTTAAACTTATATAATCAAGTCCAACATTACACATTTATTAATTACAAGAGGAGTAAAAAATATCCAAAGCTCATTGTGTATTTGCGTGCGTATAAAGTTATTTTGTAAAATATATATATCGCAATTACACACTGAACATAAAAATAATAACAACTATTGGAATCAACAAAGTTGCATTTTCAAATATGAAATTTGTTTTTTTTTTAGAAGATAAAAAAGGAATCGTTGATCGCAGTACCACAGTCATATCAAAAGACCCCGAAGGTAAATTTTCATTTTCATTCTTCGTTTCAAAATATTGTTTATAACTAATAAAAAGAGTGTACAAATATATTCGTGTATATGTATGTATATTTGTGTACTCTTTTTTCATTGAGTTCTGTAACACGCTATGCTCAAAATCATTATCATGTGTAACTTTGTGTCCCTTTCCATCATAATGCTTGGGTATAATTTCATTTTACCAATTTTGTTTCCTGGAAGTCAGTTTGAGGAATGAATTAAATGAATGCTTTTGAAGTAATGATTAAAAGGGATTTAAAGACAATTTCGTGGTCTACTAGAGCTGTCAGTTGTTAATCAAGACTGTTGTTATCATGCAAGGAGCTCAAAGGCGTCATCTTGATGGATTTGATTTTAATTTCAGCGTTGGAGATGCTAAGCTTGGATTAAATTGGAAACGGTACTTAACATACCTTCGCCTCTTTCAACATTCGACCAGATCTCAAATGCTCAATTTATACTACCTTGACTTTTCAAAAAGGTTAGAACTGTTTGTAGAAAATGTGTTCTTAACATTTTTTCAAGACAAAAATATTTGAATAGTACAGCGAGATATCATACAAATAATGTGGAATTCCCCTTACAAATTCAAAAAGTGCAATTGTAATGAACAAAATCCTTTTGATTTAGTTTCAATCGTTGCTCGAGTTCTTGTTCTCCACAAAAATTTTTCCAGAGTAATATCGGTTTTATTTTTAACTCGGTATACAATTGTCACACATAGTTAATTGGACAACAACCATGCAGCGGTTCAATCAATAAAATCAAACGCAAAATAATCGAATGGCATATCTGTATAATATTCCTCCAGTCCTAGTCGCTTCACGCTACAAACAAATTTTTTAATACTAATTCGCATTTTACAAGTGGCCGGGGTGAATCAATAATTATTGCTCTGTTATTGTACTGACCGTACACATTATTTATGTAAATACTAGGCGTCCAACCACAGGTCCAAGCAAATCAGACGATCAACTATTCGTTCAACATTAACCACTACGGGTCAGCGTGTACATCTTCGCTTCCAGTACCATTCGGCGTTGGCTTCACCAGAGTAGATGCCAACAAACACGCCAGTATCAATATCAATACAAATACCAATACCAAAACCAATACAAATAGAATTGATGGCTTCGATTTAAAATGTCAAAGTCACGATTTTAGCAACCAAATACAATCAAACTCCCGCCTCAGAGGTGAGTATGCTCCAGTATGCCAGACATTTTCTACAAAACTGAACAGTACATTTGCCAGTTGAATATGCGACCTCCAAATACAAAAATAAATGGCGTATAAGTATTTCATTCGATCGCTTCTATTATTGTGTGTACTTATAAGTATATCTATGTGTTTTATTCTTTCTGATCTATTGCAGATCGCATGCTAAATTTTTGCTGTTTATCCAAAAAAGGAAGCTTCTAATTCAGCTGCGAATGCAAGCATACGTAGGTATCGTTATCTCGTCAACTCGCATAATCTGTAGCTTTTATAAGAGTGTCTGGCATCGTATTACATAATAGTCGCACCTGTGTATCTATCTCAAACTAGCTGATGAGTCTGTTGGTGTTGAAAGTTAGCAAAGTGCTTGGTGCTCTATCTTAGAATGCGTATGCATATGCGTACTTTTTATTAAACATATTATGTAAATGTGATCCATCCCGCCTATATATGTGAGGTTAAATTGAATTGATATTATATACATTTTGTGAACATATATCTTAAAAACAAGTACGACTACTGCTGTATTAAAAATGTCGGTCGTGACTCCCTCGTTTTGAGCTAGGAGCATTTTAAAGCATTTTGACCTTTTTTATGCAAACCAATTCACTTCACCTACACAATCTGATCTGTATTAAAATCATACTTGCCATATTCATATATTTACCTACATACAAATTTTATGAAGAGCTCGAGTCCTCATTTATACATTGAATTTTGTCTTATTTATTGTCGTGTTCACATATATTTATACATATATATTTAAATATAAATATATATATATATCTATAAAAATGTGAATTTTAGAAATAAGGATTGTGTGTCCTGCTAAAACTTGCCAGCAAATCTCAGGAAACTCACAATGCTCTTCAGGTACGTATGTCAAGGTGCCTTTTCCTTAGCTCCCATTTTCTATCAATCCATTTCTTGCATGTTCCCACTTATCAGTGTATATTACACATTTTATTTTGTACTTCAATGAATGCTTGAATGTCTTGTCGTATGAAAATATGCATTATGATTTATTATTATGAAAAGGGATTTCGACACACATTTTTTGCCTTCTTAATTGATCTTCTGTACAGTAAGATGTACCAGATTATATACATGCTAAGATGTGTAAGAAGTGCATATGTATTTGGAAAGTATAGTGAAGAGGGAAGGCACTCTTTTGTTAAATTAACTATACCAAATTTATATAATAAGGAATATTTGAGTACAAAACCTAAATCTCTTTTGGTCAACATTTCATTTAAACGTCGTTTTTATCGAAACAAATAATTTTTCTTGTGAATTAGAATATCTATTTAATAAAATTATACATCCTCTTGAACTATAAATTATTCATTTCAAGTACAAGTACAATTTTGACCAATACAACGCGAAAATTATAACAAAAACTTTGGCACTTGCATCCCCTATTATTATTATACCTATGGACTTCTTAATTCAATTTATCAATATCTGTTAAAAGCCTGTATTTGGGTACTTTAGTCAAGAGAGCCCACCAAAAATATACTCTACTCAAGTTTTTACCTATTATCATATGGATATTCATACCCAAATGTTATGGGTATAAAAATGGTGTTGAATGTTTGAGTATATATATCTATGTCGTCAACGATTTACAATAATTAAGACTTGGGAAGAGGGTATTTCACAGTCAAGCGCGTTCAACTATCGCACTCTATCTTGTTTATGTAATAAATGTAGTACCAGCGTAGATAATTATTTAGATACAAGTGTCACTGTTTTATTTACATACATAAGAGTACGCGCTTTCAAAATGCTTAACAGTTCATTTACATTTTAATCATCCGTAATTGAAATTAAAAACAAAACTGCGTAATGTGTAGATGTGTATTTATGTGTTTATAAATTGGGAAGAACTGCTCTTATCCAATAATTATTTGACATACATATTCATATACCAATTTGCGTACGCCCATAAGTGTATATGTATTTACATTCATATAGCTTATAATGTACCTATTTGTATTTGACATACATATAGGTATACTTCATATATATATGTATACGATTGTCGAAACGCCAAATACTTTCATTTTCAAGAGTTTACCGAAATACCATTATATACATTTAGTTGTGTTATGATTGTTCTGTTGCGCTGTTCCACTGATGCGTTGGTTGGATCGTTCAATTGTATTTCTCATCCTACTATCGCTCGTAATCGATTTCATCAGTGGTTGTAATTTCTGTACAACTACGACTATAAAAGATATACACTATTGAATATAAACTGACTTGCTTCCCTGATTCGCTATAATTACTTAACATCATGGAAACAAATATATATATACAAAGCAGCCAGACGACAGGAAATAATAAAGATCACAGAGCAGTTGATTGAGGCCATCAATAGCGGTGACTTCGACGGATATACGTAAGTTAATCCTTTATACTGTGGATTACTCAAAATGAATCTTTTACTTTGTGTTGTTATATTATTGACAATTTTTTCCGTGTAGTAAAATTTGTGATCCACATCTGACTGCCTTTGAGCCAGAAGCATTGGGTAATTTGGTCGAAGGAATTGATTTTCACAAATTCTACTTTGAAAATGGTACATATTTCTAAGGCTAAAGGAAATATTTGTATTTTATATATAATGCTAATAATTTTATTTTCTAACAGTTCTTGGCAAAAATTGCAAAGCCATTAACACTACAATATTGAATCCGCACGTCCACTTACTAGGAGAAGAAGCCGCTTGTATCGCATATGTAAGACTTACGCAGTACATTGACAAGTGAGTGAATTTATGTTAGTTTTAAAAATAAGTTTTAGCTTAAGCTTTATTTCTACTTTATTATGTTACTATTTTGGTAACTGGTTGTTTACTTACACACAGTTTAAAACGTCGGAGCAAGCTAAACTAAAATGGAGGCTTGAAATTTTCACCCATCTGCTTTAAAATGTTATGATATATTATTTAATATAATTTTCTTTCAAACACGTTCTAAAATTCAATTAGGCAAGGCCACGCACACACTCATCAATCGGAGGAGACACGTGTATGGCACCGGCGCGACAACAAATGGCAAAATGTGCACTTTCACCGAAGTGCATCAGGCAAGATCAGCGGGGCAACGACTTTCGATTTTGTATCACAGAAGTAGGCGAACCACCTATGCGCTACTGAAGTTAAAATATAGCATCAATAATTCGCTCCGATAGCTTAATATGATCTATGTTTATAAAACATTATAAGAAACAGCAGCAACAACAACAGTAATCACTGTTGATGTGTAGTTGAGCAAAACGAAAATTTATTAGTTATAATATGAGAAGAAAATTAAAAAGTGTTCGTTTCCTCTTATAAAATAATCTTTAGTTTCTTTACTGATCATATATGTTGTCTTCTGAATTATATCATTGAATATTGTATGTATGTGTAACTGAAAGTCAAAAGCTTAATGAAAGCGAAATTACTACAAATACGTATTGTATAAATGGATGACCGTATCCAGCAAATAGTTTACAAGCACTCAGAAATAATTTATCTAAATGCTTTGAATAATTTTAAAAATGAAAAATGAAAGCAAGCGGAATAAAAAATGTCTCCTGTTAAATGCAAGTGGATCGAGAGGATTTAACCCCCTCCCAATATACATTTAAATATATATAAATATTCGATTACAACAATCAAATTCAATGTTTATATAATAACTCCCTAGAGGGTTTCTACTACATATGCTGAATATGGAAAAAATATTAAAGCTATATGCTACAGACAAATAGTACCACATCCATATACATACCAACACTTCTTTGCTATTGAACACACACGCATGCACATACGAAGAAAAATTTACAATGAATGCATGTAACAATAGAAATATACTTGTTTAAAAGGATCTCTACTAGCACACACATATACATACATATAAAGCTTTAGCTAGCTATACACTTGTAAGCACTTACTAAAAACATACATAGACACAAATATGTGTATCAGTATGAAAATATAACTGTATATGAAATTGGTTATACATGCCGAAGTACTTATCTAAGCATAATAAAAACTTCTTATCATGTTATTAACATTCAATTTGGATACTACAAGTGTGAATACATAAAAAAAAAACAAATAAATCGAAACAAGAATACTGCATACACGTATAAATATTATTATCGGAGTCACGATATTGCAAAGCATTAGTTAAAGAATAAATATTAGCATTTACAAATTAAACTATACCAAAAATTACAACCAAACAAAAAAGAAAACATTTAAAACTATAGATAATTGTTAAATAAAATTATATCTGCAAATGGTTGGTATCTGACATTTTTGAGCCAAATCTAAAATAAGTACTGAATTAGGAAATGAAACTGGCCCAGCTCAGACTCAGGCTTATCCTTAACAGATCACGGTTCCAGTTGGCCGCTTACATTACTACTCATCCTAGGTAAAGACTTTAATGCGGATACCTAAGTTATTTTATAATATACTTAATGTGGTTACCATGCAGCCACAACAACCATATGCAACCAATACTTACATACAAAACAAAAGTTTTCTTATGTGTTTTTGTACTAATTTTTTTTTCATATTAAAATGAATTTTTCAATAAAAATATATTTAACTAGAAAAACTGAATACTTTGATTAAAAAATCAAATCAAAATGATCATCTTAATACTTAATATGAAATTATCTTATTGAAATTGAAATTGTCTCGAAACAAGTGTGCTAGGCTAAGTCTCTATAGATATGTATGTAATTCAAATTGTACTTTTTATGTATGTAATGTATGTGTGTGTGCGTGTTTTTTCGTTAAAGTAAATGTAAATTTGTAAATGAATGTTCTGATAATTTCAATTATTGATTTAAACAGAAACTGTAATTATTAAATACAAATCTAGAACAATTCTGTATGTAAAAGTATAAAAATAATTTTGGAGTACAAATTTGTGTCAAGCAGTCTGCACAAATGTGTGTTTAATTATTATGTGCATTCAGTAATTTACAATATTTTACTAGTGTCTGTCTTTAAGTATAATACAAAGGTGTTACATGTTTAAATCATACCCACTATCACGTAATACATATGATACCAAACATGAATGTATCAGATAAAATGTTTAGTTGTTTAATTAATTAATTATTTATGCAGACTGTTTCAAAAATCTTCAAACTACGGAATACATCTAAAGTATTTTATTAAATTAAAAACGAAATTCGTCGCAGTAATCTTAAAAAATAACAATGAATTAAGAACATCCAAACCAAACTCTCATCTATTATTACAAATTTAAAGAATGTACTTATTGTGCCCAAATATTGTAATACAAAAGGAAATTTAAAAATGCAGTGATTAAAATACATAATGAATGATGACACGCATACATATGTACATAAATATTTGTCAATAATAATGAGTACTCACATGAACCTATAATTCACAAAACGTTATAAAACTGACTTCTTACTAACGTTAATGTGGTAAATGTTGTGTATGCATGTTCGAAAAATCTAAAGCAACAGGAATAAATTTATTATTAACGATTTTCTAGTATTTAACATGTTTCCTTAAATTATCTTCTAAAACATACTTATGATATGATAATATTATAAGAATAAACCATAATACATATAAATTCAAATAAATTTACAAATCAATCGAAGAGTTGTTATGAACAATGAAGCACATTAAGAGATAGAACGTAATAAATTGTTTATCGAATGTTCCAAAAAGAAAACCATTAAACAACCACAAAGAACGATTGCCTATTCGAATTACATACTTGCTGTAGTTGATGTCCTCAAGATACTATAAAGAATACATGTTTAAAAAAAATTACGGTAATAACTCCAAAAACCAATATTAATTATTAAAAATTTATGATTTATGAACTACAAATACATACTTAATAAAAATTATTACAAATATCATCATTTATATATGTTTATCGCCTTAAACACTGATAGATTTCCCATCGAATGTAGAAAATGCGCAATGAAGCTGTTCAAATATTTTTATCAAACATGAAAACACATCTAGAGAGATCAAACCAAAAGTTTTCAACCGTGTCTAAAAGCACCTTTTGAAAGTATGGGGACAGAGAAGTGTTTGGCGAGTGCGGCCAAACTGTCGCGTGTGCAGACGACGGTGATTTTCAGTCGACTATAGTCCATCATTATAATACATCAATCGTTAGGCCAGTTCTTCATGAATGGCTAGCACTTAAAGACACAAAAAATAGCCGAGCCACGTATTTCACTTTCTCTGCGCACCGGGCTAAATAAGGCAGACAAACACACTGACATATCTACAATTCTGTGGGCTACGCTATAAACACAATTACTGTACAAATTGCCAAAAAAAAAAAATAAATCTTGTACCTTAAGTTAGAATAAATTTCACAATTATAAAATCATTTAATAGATTGGTAGACTCGTGTATGTTTAATTATGTTTATTTTTTCGTCTGACTCATGACAACTTTAATGCTTAATTCATTTGAATATTATTTCGCAAAAATAATTTTAGTACGGCCATTTAGGCTGCTTCCTTGGCTAGACGGTCGGCCTTTTCAACCACTTCTTCAATTGGACCAACCATATAAAACGCAACCTCGGGCAGATGGTCGTATTCGCCAGCCAAAATCTGTGAGAAGCCCTTAATGGTTTGCTCCAAAGGCACTAGTTTGCCTGCATGACCTGTAAAGACCTCAGCGACCTGGAATGGCTGCGACAAGAAGCGCTGTATCTTGCGTGCACGTGCGACGGTCAATTTATCCTCCTCAGACAATTCATCCATACCCAAAATAGCGATAATATCCTGCAGAGATTTGTAATCTTGCAAGATTTTTTGCACGCCACGAGCGACGTTGTAGTGTTCCTGCCCAATGATGTTTGGATCCATAATACGGGAAGTGGAATCCAAAGGATCCACAGCTGGATAGATTCCCAGTTCGGCGATGGCACGCGACAAGACAGTGGTGGCATCCAAATGAGCGAAAGTTGTTGCTGGAGCTGGATCAGTCAAATCGTCAGCTGGCACATAAATAGCCTGCACCGATGTAATAGAGCCCTTCTTGGTTGTGGTAATACGCTCTTGCATAGAACCCATATCAGTGGCCAAAGTGGGCTGATAACCTACAGCCGATGGAATACGGCCCAGAAGAGCAGACACTTCGGAACCGGCCTGGGTGAATCGGAAAATGTTGTCAATGAAAAGCAACACATCTTGCCCCTCCTGGTCGCGGAAATACTCTGCAACGGTGAGACCAGTTAAAGCAACACGAGCACGAGCGCCTGGAGGTTCATTCATCTGGCCGTACACGAGAGCCACCTTTGATGTCTTATCCTTCAGCGAAATGACGCCAGATTCAATCATTTCATTATACAAATCATTGCCTTCACGGGTGCGCTCACCAACCCCAGCGAAAACAGAGTAACCACCATGTGCCTTGGCCACATTGTTGATCAGCTCCATAATGAGTACAGTTTTTCCAACTCCAGCGCCACCAAAGAGACCAATCTTACCACCCTTAGCATAGGGTGCCAAAAGATCTACCACCTTAATTCCAGTAACTAGAATTTCCTGCTCGACTGACATTTCCACAAATTCAGGAGCTTCAGCGTGAATTGGAGCCGTCTTATCAGTTGGGATTGGGCCGCGCTCATCAATGGGTTCACCTTTTAATTTAAATTGTTTTATACACTTCATACTTTAAATAATAATGCAGCTAATCTACTTGAGTTCACTTACCAATCACATTAATAATGCGTCCCAAAGTCTCAGCTCCAACTGGAATACGGATGGGATAGCCAGTATCGAGAACCTTCTGTCCACGAACCAAACCCTCAGTACCATCCATAGCAATAGTTCGCACGGTGTTCTCACCCAAATGCTGAGCAACTTCCAGTACCAAGCGTGGCGAACGGTTGTCAACTTCCAAGGCGTTTAGAATTGGTGGCAAGTTATCATCGAATTGCACGTCAACGACGGCACCAATTACAGCCACAATCTTCCCATTGGCTCCAGCAGCCGCCTTAGCTGCCTTGGCGGCATGACCGCGAGCTGCAAGAAATTCAGTTACCTGTGTCAATGTGCGCATCATGTGAACTTTTAGTATAACTGATTACATACCTATGTCTTTTTGTTCATGTATGGTCTGTGTATGCGAAGATTACGTCACAATAGCATCTCTTAATAATTTAATTGAAATTTTCATAGGTGGATATAAAATATGAGTAAAATGAACTCAATCAAAATTTTATAAGCCAATTCAAGCACCGAATAGTTTTTAAATAGATATGTGCACATCCATTGCATGTCCAATCTCACTTTTTAAGAAATGTATGGTTTAAAGAAAAGTTTGGACAAATACAATTCTGATTTTATATTTTCAGAATTATCTTATTCACATTCGCATATGTACAGTAAGTCAAGTTTATCCATTGATATTTTAATTATTATGCAATCAGTTATTCATTACAAGCACAATTTAGGTTATGTTCGGGTTATCTCATTCTACATCGATACAGTTTAGCAAACCATATTTAAATAAGAATTTATGCGGTAATAGAATCATCTCACATGTTACTAATTTAAATTCTCCTAATTATTTATGTACTTACACAATTGCCCCAAAAATGGCAGCAAATTTTTATCAGCTTTAGCGGCAGCACGTAACGCAAACATTTTTCACCAACTGACGGACGTTTGTAGAAGTAGTCGTCTTTCGTCGTAAAATGAATACATAACTTTTATCACGGTCGCATTCACATTTGTCGATAGTCACTGTGGCATTAGACTATGAATCGATATCATTTGGTTGTAGCAATATATAGATATTTCATATAGACGGCATTTCCTTAATTGCTTATATATACATTTTGATTACATATTTTATAACTTTTTATACCATTGCTCTGACTATCGGGTTGCATTATATAATAATGATGAGAATTGTAGTATTATTTAATCCCCACTATCGAGGCGAATAACTACATAAAAGAAAGATGGATTTTGTTTCATATTTATATGTAAATATATACATAAACATCTTTCTCAATGATGCATTTGTATTCCAACTTGTTTTGTACATGGTTCTGTTTCATTTCGTTCCACTCAGTATAATTCCGATAATTTTCAGTTCACCATTAGATTTAGACATTCACTGCGAAAATTTAAACATGTTTAACGAAGAAGTTAAAATTCTAAATGTTTGTTCATTTCGTTTTACATATGTTCACTTTTTTAAACCCATAAAAGTATTTCAGAATGTTGTTGTGTTGTATACCTAGTTCTTGAACTTTAACTAGTAAAACTTCACATGGCTTACAAGTATATTTATGGAACTTGTTCCTATAACTATTCGTAATTTCGGTCGACTAATTTTTATGTATCAAATTATCAACGTTTTCGTCCTAGCACCATTAATTTCTCGATCGTATGGTATATGTATTTTGTTTAATATAGAGCTCTATTTTGTTCTACTAATATATTTTTGCAAAAATGCCGCTGGTTTCATTGGCAACAAATGTATACGACCAATTTCAGAAATAGCAATTCGAATCAGTGCAAAGCTATTTCTTATTCTCGTTTTATTTTGGTGGAGCCAACTTTTTATATTTTTTAGATGTACACATATACAAGTTGGCAAATAGTTTTTTTCCTATTAGTTTTAGTAATTTATATTTATTACGTTGAGCCAAACGTGAGATCAGTCTTTTATATCAGATACTGGTAATAATGCCTGCAAGAGTATTTACTTTTCGACGCACAAAAAATGTGAATTATTCTTTATTCATTTTAAGCGTACATGCCGAACAAAAATTTGCTTAATACTGTGTACTCATACATATAACTATATATATTTGTATGTACATACATATTTCGTTTGTATGCATTTATTATTTTAATTTCCTTTCCATCTCACACTACTATATGCGAAAAATACTCAGATTCGCAGTTGACAAATTATGCTTTCTCGCTCTAACCCAAGCGCCTTTCTATATCCACTGAAGACTCATCGCTAATAAAAATAAATAAAGATCCACGTGTTTATGCATTTTGCAATTTCAAATTCAATTCATATATGTAGTTGCCTAAAAGTGCATATAGACAATTTAGCTCCCAACCTAATTTGAGATATTTATCTGGAAACTACCGTATGTGGCGAGACGCTGCAGCTGAAATATATAATTAAAGCAAGTCAAGCAAAGTAAAAAACATGTACATGTACAGATGTACATATACAAGTATGTACATATGTAAGCCATTCGTGTTTGTATTTTTTCATCATTTAATTGATATTACTTCAATATATCATTACACTTTTCCAGTATCAGGTCGGTGGATGACAATTACCCCGATCAGCTAGCTTATTTATCCAAAGCAGTATTATTTTTGATGGCAATAACGCACTCTTCGCCGCAGGCTCCCAGCACAGTGCACAAAAGATCCTTGCCGGCATCGTAGTCGGCACGCAAGGAAGCTCCTAATGCGCCCTCTGGAATCTTAAGATCCTCGCGCAAGCCGCCGCTGTCACTCATCAAGGTGAGGTAGCTATCATCGCTTATATCGGTGAGCTGGAAATCCTCGCGTTTTACGTGCGGCACATCCATGTTGTGAGTGGAGGGACAAATATCCTCGTACTTTTCTGTGTAAATATGTCGATGCCAACAAGATGGACTTTGGCGTGGCCATGCTTGCCTGTCTTCGAAGTGAGACATATCCACGATCTTGCAAGGGCGTCCCTTAAGCATCACATATCCGTTCTTGCGCAGCGCCGAACATTGCATCGGGTAGGTTTTGGATGCACCCGACTCGCCGCCACCAAAATGTTCCCCTTCAGAATCCGACATTTTGACAAAATTTTTCTTGTTAAAACTTTACACGCGGCACGCTGTGAAAAGGGAACTGAAAGAGTGGTCACACTTTAGAGATGGAAAAATATCGAAACAACGCTGCTATTACAAATATCGATGTATTGGGGCGTCGCAGCAAGTTGCACTACAATTTTAAGCGCATTGTGCAACACTGAAAGGCGGTCAATGTGCCAATCATCGATGCACTAACTAATCGATATATTAATTATCCGACATTTTGAAAATGGTAGGGTTGTATTTTAGTAAGCTGGTTGTGTGTTTGTTTAGCATGATTGTGTGTGCGTGAATCGTTCGGGTGCCATAAAAAGTGTACATTAATTTGCAATAACCCAAGTATTGAGTGTTTCTTTCAATTTAAAAAGTCTGTCTTTGAAATTATAAAAAGAGACCAAATATTTTGTGCATAAGGGCGCACATATCAACTCGCGTGCACATACATAATTCATGTAAACTTGAGCCCATTGTTCATTTGTGAAAATCGAAGCATCAAATAATTAGAAATAAGTACATTTCAAAGTTACCACTACATATTTACGATCTTTGTGTACCTATTTAAAGATGTTGCATATTGCAAACATTTGTAGCATGAACAAAATACGTGATCTACAAGGGTAAGTAATTTTCCTACATTGCAAAAAAAAAAGGAAAGAAAAAAAAAACAACTGCAGTTGCAAAGTGCGCATGTATGTACATATTAATGTAGACATGAATACATATCCATATGTATGCATATGCATATATGTAAATATGTGTATTTGTGTGTACTCCGATGGGAAAGAATTCTGAATTCGTACGAGTTTTAACAACTGTCTAGTGTTAAGATAAATAAAAATCTTTACAAATTCAGAGTATATTTGAAGACTGTATAATTTTAATCAGTCTTTTAAACACACACACACACACACACAAACAAACACACACACACCATTCTCAATGAATGCTGGGCGTAGGCTTGGTCGCAGTAGACAAATCACAGCCGTCGTATGCACTATGTACTATTGTACAAAAATATCCTGTTAGCATGTAATAAATGATTAATGCTGATGGAATACGTATGTATACATGTATTTAGGTATTGAAAACTTTATATTTTCGATCTTCGTGACCTTTTTTTTGGACATATGGATGTACATACATATGCAGATGGCATACGTTGATTCTAAGACTTCATTAGCCTACGCTTTGAATAGCGATGTCTATTGTCTGGTTGTTTTAAACCGAACTGATTTGTTTTGGTCTTTATCGTAAAGATATACAGAGTCCAATCAATTATTGCTACACATGCAAAATTACATGCGTACAAGTACTCATGCGTACATACATACATAAACACATAGATGTGTTTGTACAATGTACTCTGCAGATTGAAGTTTATCCAAATGCCGTGCTATCTGTAATTATTTTTCATTTACATTCGTACTCAAACGCCTTTCTCCTCCTGCACTCTGATGTAAATAAATATCAAAATAGATGTTGTGCCCATTAGCCGAACAAAAACATAAAGAAGTCATATCTTTCTTCAGCAGATATTATTCAGCAAATGTTCGGCTTTCGGTGCATAGCTGTTTTTTATTATTCGATGCACTTGATACAATTATTTGTTACTGTGTACAGTTATACAGAAAATTGATGACTATATATGCATTATCTCTTTCCTCTTTATTTTGTATTTTTATATTCAGCTGCAGATAAGACCATAATGTTGCAGCTCGTAACTGGAAGTGGAAGCTGATGCGATACAAGTTGTAAAGTATACATATGTATATCTGTAGGTCTCATGAATATGGATAGAACAGAATTCGCTATTAACCAATGCATCACATATCCATACATTAAAAGTTGCAGCAATTTGTTATTTAATAAATACAAATATTTAAAGAAGACGTAATTTGAGTGCGAACTGGATAACGCTGGAGCATAATAATAAATTTTAAATCCTTCGCAAGGAATTACCACCTATTGTTCGCATCGCCATTTTGGCGATTAGCCTGTGACTGTGGAAATGAATATTCTACTTTGTTTACTGTTAATAACAATTGTGGGAAATCCAACATCAAATTCTGCCTACGGCCAAATACAATACACATCCAAAAATCATAATGACAAGCTCCATTCTGCATCGCCAAACGAGCCATCTGTACTGGGTCTTCGAGTTGACAGGGTGGGACGCAGTGAGGCAGCAGCCCCCAAGGTTAACTTAACTGAAAATGATTTGAATGGGCTGGACAGAGATGTCTCTGGGAACTTCAGCAGCAGCATAATTACACATGTTGCCAAATTTGATACGACGCTCAATCACCTTCTTGTGGACACGATAACCGGACGCGTCTTTGTTGGCGGTGCGGAATCGACTGTATCAGCTATCGCCCGACTTAGAGCTGCACGAAACTGTGAGGACGGGTCCACAAAATGATTCAGTCGAGTGCACGATACTCGACTGTCCACTTAATGCCGTGCGAAAGCCCACGGATAACTTTAATAAGGTGCTGCTTATAGATCGTGCCACGTCACGGCTTATTGCTTGTGGCTCCTTATTCCAGGGGACGTGTACGGTCCGCAATCTTCAAAATGTTAGCATAGTTGAGCACGAGGTGCCGGACGCAGTTGTTGCCAATGATGCAAACTCCTCAACGGTGGCTTTTATTGCACCTGGACCTCCCCAACATCCAGTGACAAACGTAATGTATGTGGGTGTAACCTATACCAATAATTCACCGTACAGAAGCGAGATACCGGCAGTTGCGTCTCGATCTCTGGAAAAGACAAAAATGTTTCAAATTGCCTCATCGGCTGTAACAACTGGCACGCGCACCTTCATTAATTCATACGCACGCGAAACATATTTGGTTAATTATGTGTACGGGTTCAGCTCGGAGCGGTTTTCATACTTTCTCACCACCCAGTTGAAGCACAATCATCACTCGTCGCCTAAAGAGTATATAACTAAGCTGGTGAGAATTTGCCAAGAGGACTCCAACTATTATTCATACACTGAAATTCCGGTGGAGTGCATTAGTGACGCTCAGGGCGGTACTAAATTTAACTTGGTTCAGGCTGGATTCCTGGGCAAACCTAGCTCGGATTTAGCTCAAAGTTTGGGCATCTCGATTCAAGATGATGTCCTTTTTGCTGCCTTCTCAAAGGGTGAAAGCAACATTCCAACCAACAACTCGGCACTTTGCATATATTCCTTAAAGTCAATTCGTCGCAAATTTATGCAGAATATTAAATTATGCTTCAATGGAGTTGGATTGCGTGGCCTCGACTTTATCTCTCCCAGCATGCCTTGTGTTTTAACGGTATGTATGCGTTAAATGTTTGTAAATGTGTATACGTATATTAATATATATAGATGTAGATATATTTTGTGTATATATATATATATATGCAGAAAACTTTATTCCACAGGCATAATTTAAAGATTTATTATTTAAACTAACAGACCAAATCAACCACGTAATTTAGAAAATGAAGAAGAATGAAAATTTATTTTATTGGGATTGAAAGATTGAAAATAAGTAATATTAATGATGTCATTGCAGAAACTACAAACAATTGGTGAAGATTTTTGCGGATTGGACGTTAATTCGCCGCTAGGAGGGGAGCAGCCAATCACAGCTGTTCCAGTGGCAATGTTTAATACGAGGCTGACATCAGTGGCTGCGACCAGCACTAGCGGCTATACGGTGGTCTTTATTGGCACAGCCAACGGTTATATTAAGAAAGTAGTCGTTGAGTCTTCGACCGTTGCAAACGAATATGCAAGCCTGGCAGTGGATGTGGGCTCTCCCATAAAACAGGACATGCAGTTCGATAACCAGAACCTATATGTTTACGCCATGTCCCAACGCAAAGTGTCCAAAGTAAAGGTGTATGATTGCGCCGACTTTAAGACATGTGGCGAATGCCTGGGCGCCAAAGATCCATATTGTGGCTGGTGCTCACTGGAAAATAAGTGCAGCCCACGGTCGAACTGCCAAGATGACGCCAATGATCCATTATACTGGGTCAGCTACAAAACGGGAAAGTGTACAACAATAACAAGTGTGGTGCCCCATCAATTGCAGCGTACTACCGCTCGCACCTTAGAGCTTATCATCGATCACTTACCGCAACTCAAAGAGAATTTAATTTGTGCTTTCACCACCGAAGACAAGGCTCTATTCACAAATGCCACTAAAAAGCGTAACGGTGTTAACTGTACCACGCCACGTACGGATATGCTACCACAAATTGAGCAGGGCAAACATCATTTCACGGCGAAGCTGTCTGTGCGTACAAGAAACGGTCCAGACCTTGTATCTACGGACTTTACGTTTTTTGACTGCAGCACACACTCATCGTGTACACGCTGCGTATCATCGGAGTTTCCCTGTGATTGGTGTGTCGAGGCTCACCGCTGTACGCATGATACAGCCGAGAACTGCCGTAATGATATACTTGTGACTGGCGTTAGCCGAATAGGTCCAAGCTATCGCTCGGGTCCTGGTTTCTGTCCAACCATTAACGCCACCGGAGATGGCAGTGAGGTGCTTGTCGCTGCCGGAACTAGCAAATCGATTAAGGTCAAGGTTCACATAATTGGACAATTTATTGTGCAGACACGATTTGTTTGCCAGTTCAACATTGAAGGCCGCGTGACCAGCTTAAACGCCCAATTGCTTGGCGACACTATCTACTGTGATAGCATGGAATTTCAATACACATCGCGATCCCCGAATTTAACTGCAACTTTTGCGGTCATTTGGGGCGGCTCCAAACCTCTTGATAACCCGCATAATATTCACGGTAAGTCTTTGGTTAATTAAATTCCTTAAGCCTTAATCCACCAACACCAAATATATATGTATCGTTCATTTGCAGTTGTTATCTATCGCTGTCGCGACATGGCTGACAGCTGTGGGATATGCTTAGCATTGGCTGAGAAATACAATTGTGGCTGGTGTTCATCTACAAATACATGTGAGGTGGTGGAACAGTGTAACAAGAATAATGAAGGCAAGACGGATTGGCTGAATCGTAGCGAAATTTGTCCAAATCCAGAAATTCACTCTTTTGGTCCGAAAACTGGGCCCTGGGAAGGTGGTACGAACATAACAATAAAGGGCATAAATCTTGGAAAAAACTATAACGACATCTACTCGGGCGTTAGAATTGCTGGCATTAATTGCATGCCCTTTCAACAGTTTTACATAGACACAAAACAAATTGTGTGCACAGTGGATAGTCCCGGTGAGCAAATGTACAGGAATGGGCGTATTGTGGTACAAATAGGTGACTACCGTGGCGAATCAAAAGAAGATTATGAGTTTGTTGATCCGAAAATATCGAATTTTTATCCTCGATTTGGACCTACCTCAGGTGGTACACGAATACACATAATTGGCAAACATTTAAATGCCGGTTCACGTATACTGGCATTTATAAATGATCGTTTGCCTTGTAAAATCATTAGCACTGACTCATCACAAGCAATTTGTCGGACTTCGCCGTCTCCTGGTATTATTGAAGGACGACTGAAAATGTCATTTGACAATGGACCCCGAGAATTTAACGATTACAATTTTAAATATGTACTCGACCCAACTGTTGAACAGGTCAGTTCCGGACCCAGTGCCCAGATTAAAGTGCCAAAGGGCATTCCGGCTGGCGGAATCCGAATTGCAGTTACTGGTACACAATTTACTAGCATACAAGCACCAAGCATTTATGTATTTTACAAAGGTCAAATGTATGTGAGTCAATGTCGAGTTCAGTCAGATTCGGAAATGGAATGCCCGTCTCCAATTATTGAAGCTGATAGCCAAATCTTAGACCCGGACAACCCCACGTTGCTCGAATACGGCTTTCTAATGGACAATGTGCTGAAAGTGCAAAACTTATCAAAGACGCACAACAATCATTTCGAGCTTTACCCAAATCCTGAATATTTCACGTTTGAGGAACGAGTCAAATACTTTAAAAGCGAATATCTGACCATAAATGGCCGCAATCTTGATCGCGCTTGCAAGGAAAGTGACGTCGAAGTTAAGATTGGGAATGGTTATTGCAATATTACGTCTTTATCACGACAGCAATTAACATGTCGGCCCCCCACTGAAGCGGCGGCTGCCAGTAACAGTCCCGGTGGACCAGAGGTTATTGTGCGTATTGGATCATCATTGCAATATCGTATTGGCATACTGAGTTACGAGTCTTCAAACTTAATCACGGATTGGGGAGATAACGTTGTATTTTTTGTAATAGCCGGCTGTGTAATTCTATTGCTGTTCTTTGTTGCGTTGCTTGTGGCATATAGAAAGAAAACTTCGGAGTCAAATCGTGTACTTCGCAACATGCAGGAACAGATGGATATTTTAGAATTGCGTGTGGCTGCCGAATGTAAGGAAGCATTTGCCGAACTCCAAACGGAAATGACAGACTTAACGGGCGATCTAACTTCGGGTGGCATACCATTCTTGGATTATCGGTCGTATGCGATGAAAATACTGTTCCCAAATCATGAAGATCACGTCGTCTTGCAGTGGGAAAGGCCAGAACTGTTACGCAAAGAAAAAGGATTGCGCCTATTCGCTCAGCTGATAATGAATAAAACGTTCCTTCTTCTTTTATAAGAACGCTCGAGTCGAATCGTTATTTCTCTATGCGTGAACGTGTTAATGTTGCTTCATTAATAATGGTCACATTGCAATCTAAACTGGAATATTGTACGGATATTTTGAAAACACTATTGGGTGATCTTATTGAGAAATGCATTGAAGGAAAGAGTCACCCAAAACTATTACTTCGTCGCACCGAAAGTGTAGCAGAAAAAATGTTGAGTGCATGGTTTACGTTTCTCCTCTATAAATTTCTGAAAGAGTGTGCCGGAGAGCCTCTATATATGCTATTTCGGGCAGTTAAGGGCCAAGTGGATAAGGGCCCTGTTGATGCGTGCACCCATGAGGCCCGCTACTCTTTAAGTGAAGAGAAACTAATTCGTCAATCCATCGATTTTCGACCAATGACTGTGAATGCCAGCATCACACAGCAGCCAATATTTTGCAACAATTTGGATATGTTGCCATCGCACACTGAAAACGTGTCAGTTAAAGTGCTCGACTGCGACACAATCGGTCAAGTTAAAGAAAAATGCTTAGAAACAATTTATAGAAACATACCATCCAGCCAAAGGCCACGCAAAGATGATTTGGATTTGGGTATGTAACCATCAATTATTTGTAGTTATATATTTGTATCTACTGCTATATATATACTATAATAATTTTGAACCATGTCTTACCTAATTAGAATGGCGAACTGGAGCAACAGGGCGTGTTATCCTGTATGATGAAGACGCTACTTCGAAAACGGAGAGTGAGTGGAAAAAACTAAATACATTGCAACACTACAACGTGCCAGATGGAGCTGGTCTGAGTTTAGTACCAAAGCAAAGTTCCATTTATAATTTTAGTATATTATCGGATAAAAACGAGAAATCTCATAAGTAAGTAAAAACAAGAAAGGGCAGTTATCTTCAGGATGCCGAAGATGAAATATTCTTTCAGATGTGTGTCAGATGAGCGAAATAAAAATATAAATAATAAATAAAAAATATACAAGCGCTCCACGTATCGTGTCAAAATTAAAACATGTTCTGATAGGATATGAAAACTGTATACTGCTTCTTTGTTGAATATTTTGAAATGTGGCAAATTAATTTTGCATTTCTGCCGTTTAGGTATGAAACTCTAAATATATCGAAGTACACCTCCTCCTCACCGACATTCAGCCGCGCCGGCAGCCCTTTGAACAACGATATGCATGATAACGGATTAAAATATTGGCATTTGGTCAAACACCATGACAGCGATGTTCAAAAGGAAGGAGAACGTGTTAATAAATTGGTCTCCGAAATATACTTAACAAGACTGCTGGCGACTAAGGGTACTTTGCAGAAATTTGTAGATGACCTTTTTGAGACTATATTTAGCACCGCTCATCGTGGCTCTGCCTTGCCCTTGGCAATTAAATATATGTTTGACTTTTTGGATGACCAAGCCCTATTACATGGAATTACAGATCCTGAAGTCGTGCACACTTGGAAAGCACAGCTTGCCTTTGCGGTATGTATATAGTTGCACGCATCATAAAAGTCTTTAGGAATCAGTCTTCATTAAATTGTTTCCATTCATTTTTTATTACAGTTTTTGGGTCAATTTAATAAAAAATCCTAATTTTGTATTTGATATACATAAATCGAATATTGTGGACTCCTGCCTGTCAGTTGTAGCTCAAACATTTATGGATTCTTGCTCAACTTCGGACCATCGATTGGGTAGGTGACACCATGCTTTAAACGTTAACTTTCCTAATACTAATAAAATTGCTTTTCTCCAGGCAAGGATTCGCCAAGCTCAAAGCTATTATATGCTAAAGATATACCCGAGTATCGCAAATGGGTTGACCGATATTACAGGGATATTCGGGATATGTCCTCAATTTCCGATCAAGACATGAATGCTATGCTCGCTGAAGAATCACGGGTAAGTAAAGAGTAAATTTTAAGCACAGAAATGTGAGCAACGGCAACCTTGCCGAACTTTGGTGGCATATGGCCTAGATAGTATACATTAATTTTTTTCTTTATTTATATTATTTATTTTATGATTTCAGCTTCACACCACGGAGTTCAATACGAATTGCGCATTACATGAACTCTACACTTACGCTGTTAAGTATAATGAGCAGCTAACGGTTACGCTGGAGGAGGATGAATTTTCACAAAAACAACGACTTGCTTTCAAATTAGAGCAGGTTCATAATATCATGTCGGCTGAATAAATCACAATACTCAAAAGGATAGAAATTATGATTTATAACTAAAGGAAAAAACGGTATCAAAGTTTTGTGCGTTACCCAATTACGATTAAACAGGAAAGACAATTCTTTATATACATTTACTCGTACATAAAACATACCACCTATGCAAATATATAAATGTACGTGTGTGTAAGTTCCATGACTATAGTATCTGAATAATCTGCTTCGTACTTTATTTGTTCCAATTTCATCTAAATAATATAATAGTGTATGTGATGCAGCCATAAACATTTACAGCTGCAAAGTAGTACTGCCATAAAAAGATCAACGTTTCATATTCATTAACTTACACTAACAGCATTCCATTGAGAACACTACATGGAAAGGATTCAAATTTTTGTGTTTTTTTTCTGTATGTGTAATTTGCTCATTGATATAGTATATGTATGTATGTTTATTGTAATATACTGCATGTCAGTAAAATATTATTGTCTAAGAATCGATATTCAATATATAATATAATCCAAACGCAAACGCAAAAATCGACTGATTTTAATATACATGAAAACTAATTAATATTTTAGTTTCAAAAGTATATGTAATATGTAATTTATAAATATGAATCTGCATCAAAATTGATAAAGATTGCAACTACAATGTCATGTGTAGTAAAACAGGCGAAATTTTGTATTACATAAATTCTTCTATCAATGAATACTATGTTACCTGGTAACCCTGCGGAAACTAAACGTAGCAATACTAACCTAATCTTACCGTAAGGTCACTCGGGGCAAAACGGTTTTGCAGTAAATTGTATGGCATCCGCTACATTTGTATTACAAAAGAAAAACATCAATGAATTTTAATCGATTGTCAGCAGATTCTTCGTAGATAGATTTATACATAAATATAACAGCACTTGATGGAATATGAACACTGTTATATTGTTTCATTTATTAATTATACATTATACATATATGTGCATTATTGTTATAAGTATGTAATTACATTTATCAATATCTGTATGTAATTATGATTACTTTTTATCAATGTGTGTATTTCATAACATTTGTATGTAAATTATTTATTTTTACTTCGAGAAATAGGATATTTTAGACAACTATTGCTTACAATAAATTTTTTTAATTTAATTTGGCTTTGGGGTTTCTTTTATTTATTTATAGTTTGAATTATTTAAAATTCTTCATCTGTAGCTAATAAACTGTCCCCAGAACATCAAACATCAGCTTTTAGCTTGCTAGATGATCCATATATAAAAAGCAATGGGTACATACTTACTGTCTATGTATGTGTGTATTCTGAGAATGCGTAATTTTTCCTTCCATTATACAACGAGCGGGATCTGGCTTAATTAAGCCCTATAACTTCATGGGTTTATATAATTGTTTGTGAGTTTTTTTTTTAAATTAAAATAATGGTTCATGTGGTCAATTTGATAATTATACAACACATACATGATATGTATGTATAAAGACATAAATATGTATGTATTTCATATTTATAAAAAAATTGTAGAAATTAAATGTCTTAAATGTATGTATGTTTGTATTAAGTAACCTGATTAGTAAGAATTACTGATTCGCAATAGTTGTATGCATATAGACCGACGTGTAGATTTTATATTTGTAAACGGTATGCTATTCATTGTATTAGTTTTCATTTTGTCTTGTATTGCCCTTTTTCCACTGCACTTTATCCCAAAATTTTACGCAAGAAATTATATCGACCAAGGTGTCCATCCTCAACCAAATGACAACAGAGTTTTGTTAGTTAGCTTTGATATTTCTACATTGAAGTGAATCACGATTTCACACAGGACATCCCCGGGGTGAACAAAATAATAATAGCTGCTGCTGGCAGTACTTATGTGTGCCGGATTTAATTTAATGATAAAATTTAACTTAATTTTTGACGAGCCGAGGATCTCTGTTTTTTCTTATACTTACCATTTCGGTATTAAACGTGCATACTCCATCAGAATATGCATAGATTCTAAAGTAAGATACATCTACGTATAGTATGTATGTACTATTAAACCACCGATACAGGACCTGCACACAAAGGATACATCAACATCCGACTAACGGTAAATAAATATGCGACGTGTAAGGTACACACTATTTTCTCATCTTTTTTTTTTTACTTATAATACATTTTATTTTCAATGCATAGGACTTATATATAAAGACAAATTTACATTATAAATAGTTATTTAAATTAAGATTTCACTACTGTACGGAGGGGAACTCTTTATTTTGTCATGAATCGTGTAACGCACTGAAAGAACCATCCCCGACTCCATCGAGTTAAATGTGTTTATTCTTGATCGATTATATATTGTATTACAAGTCTTATCGACTGACCGTCCGTATGGGTGCTTCGCCAACTTCGGCTATTCGAAAATCTCAGTTCTTGGTGGTTGTTTTGCAAAATATTTGGGTTTTCGTGTTTTAGTTTTCCAGTTGTCAAATAATTACTTATACTTATAGGTAAATATATATGTGTACATATATACATAATATATTTATACATTTTTGTGGTTGTGCGTAAAAATATAACGATAGTCCATAAAATGTTGTACATTAATGTCTAAGTACTCTAGCAATCGAATACTACAAGTGGAAATTAAGAATAGCAGATTAAAATACCACTGTCATCTAGGTGTGCACAATCATAAAAGCATTACAACAAAAATTATAAATATAACGGCTAAAATAACTTGTGTAAACAATAAATGCAAAAATAATATAAAGCTTCTGCTATTATTAACATATCTGTTAAACATTGTACCATAAAAAAAGCATTTATTTGAAAAGTACTTCTATAAATATATATTTAGTTTACGAAACGAATCATTTTTATTTGGATTTTACATACATAAAGTGAAGTTTTATAGCTACATATGTATTTATTGAACAAATAATAAATTCACACCATTTTGTAAGGCAAAAGTCAACTTAAATTTAATTATAACGATTTGTATTTTCTAATGCGAAATATCCGAAAGAATTAAGTATGTTAAGTATGTGTATTTATACTTAATTCATTCGGATTTATCACCACATTATTATATACAATGTAATTGACCTAAGGCGACTGAGTCATTCTCAAACCTATGTAACACGTATCAGAATATGATTATTGTATTTTCATCTATGTGTGTGTGTGCGTGTAAAGTATTTTAAATATACGAATAAAATTTGTGAGAAACTGTCAACCCATGTCTTACAAGGACGCATTTTAGTTTGTGTTTCCCTCAAAGATGTAATCAACGTTTCATATTGGAGTCTGCAGCTCTCTCTATTTGGTGGGGCGATCGTGAGCGTAGCCTTAAGTCTTTAATAATTTTACCAATACTCGGTAGGATTTATTTGCACCGCATGCATTGGATCCCAAACGTAGGAACGATGTGCACAGGTTGCTAACCCAGACCCTCAAATGTGAATCAAAATTAAATATAATTGGGTGCTACAAGTATTTAATTATACTTGTCGTGTCTGTGTTCGCATATGAATTTATTATTTTCTTTGTTGAAATTATCAGACTAATACTAAAATGTTACATCGACTTGTTCTACATATAAATTCGAACCATAATTTAAATACAATTGGTACATAAATATCGATTTTATAATTAGCTTTATTCAAATTAAATCTTATTCTAGGGAGGTTTTTCCGGATCAATGGTTGGTATGGTTATTATTGTTGGTATTGGAATTCAAGTTTCGTTGCAATTCTTTTCGATTATTTTTATTTTGAAGACATTCTATCTCTGGAGAAGAACGATATATTTTCTGGCTTAACATTATTTAAGAGTATAAGAGTTATGATCCTGGAAATAGGCTTAAATTTCAAAGCTCCACACAGTTTAAATATTTGGGAAAAGCCCCCGCCATACATTTTGTAATTTAAATACAAAGTAGCCCAGCCAATGTATATATATTTATTTAAATTGGATTGATACAACTTTCCGGAAAAAAACAATCCTCATGCCATTTAATATGTTATCGTATTTTTATTTATATAATTTTTCGAGAAATGGGTGGGATTGATAACCCGAAACTACTTCAATTATTTTGCCGAACCTAAAACTTATTACAATTTAAAAGCCTCTTGTCTATTGTAAGTTTTCGTAACAAAAATTGGGTTAATTAATAACAAGCTTATCTGATCAAAATAGAATCCGCATGATTTCAAAGTTATTAAATTTAAAACCTATCTACATAGTAGAGGTTATCCAAATGGATACGACCCTGTCAATGAGTTAAATAAATAAATAAATTCTATTCAATAAATTATTTGGAATGTAATACAAGTTGAAATTTGTGATAAACTTAAAGAAACTGTCGTTAAATAAGTTTAAACAAACGTCTTTCTGTATGATTTTGGGAATTAATTTACGAATGACGAGAATATAATTTAAGTAGGCTGTTCACATCTTAGAGATGTTTTTATATGTATCAAATTATATATCGTTTTTTCTTATGCAAAGAGTGAATCCATATACTACCTAAGAAGCACCTCGCTAACGCGGACAAGGATCAAAGGAGAAAGTGTTACTGTGCGCTAATTGGTACATATACAATAGTATAATTTATGATAGAAGATATAATGCAGTTTCCAGCTCGATCTTGTGATGTCTTGTTTTATCCTTGAATTATTGTTTTAAGCCTGGCTGTTGGGCTACTGTGCTAAAAAATAGGATGGCAATGGGATAACGAATGAAACGTATGCGGAAATACTTGACATTGACTATTAGAATGGCAAGTCGAGCCCGAACCGATATACTTTGGGGGAGAAGATGATACAGATGATGATGTGGCATGTGGCGTTAGGTTCTGCCCTACGTACGTCTCTGGCAAGTTAAAGTATAGAGGTGAGCTTGGCGCTAAATGTGGTAATACAATTGGTGGGTCATCCATAGAGGGTTTACTGGCAACTGTATGCACTTGTTGTTCTTCCACAACATGGGCTACAGCGACAGCAGCCACCGCTGCCGCTTTTGAAAGCAGATCTGTTGGCAAATTAAAGATTGAGGATCACTGAAGTCGCGGCCAATAATTGCTGCCTGTCAAATCCGAAACATTTTGAGTTGATATTTGTACAGGTACCGAAACGCCAGCAGATATTACGCCTGCAAAATAACATTCTTGTTAGTTAATTACCGTAAATAGAGATGTATACATATACCTGTGTTGGCTGTGCCTACTGCAGAGCCGTTTCCATAGACCCCGTGCTGTGGCGGCTGCTGGTGAGCCGCTGCTGGGTTACAAGCTGTATTTCGAGGGTGGGCAGCATACGGAGATCCCAAGGACAGCGGATCATGAAACATGTATGGATAACTATCCCTCTGTTGTAAACATGTCGGCGTCATTGAACTCAATGATTGTGTCATCGAGCTGTTCAAAAATTAATCATACACAAATATCATTAGTAGGTCAAATTGTGATTAATTTACAAATGATAATAGAGATGTCCTAATGCTAAATTATTCATTTATAAAGACTTACTTGTAGTTTTCAGCCATGGTGGCGATTGGTTGCGGGATAGATGAGTACATTGTATTTGAAACCAGTATTTAAGGGTAAACGGGGCGCTACAGCTTGCAAAGGTGGACTATCGGAATTAGTATGTACATTGCTCGCATCACCGCCAAGTATCTGCGAATATTTTATTATGTTAGGAAATTTATTGTTTTGAAGCTGAACTGTGTGCATTCTTACTGTCGGCCCATTGGAGGTCTCGTTTGGGTTGTTGTTGCCTGCATGTACTGTTGATGCTCCTCGAGCCAGCCGATGTACCAATTCCGGGTGTCGAATTGTTAGCCGTTGTAGCATTGGTAGGGACACTGCTTCCGGAGGGATTATTTGTGCTTGTACGTCCGCTAGGGCCCCCAACATTGTCGACTGAACGTCTTTGAGTGCGCAACTTTTCTTCTCGACGCCATTTAGCCCGGCGGTTTGAGAACCAAACCTAATTATAAGGTTGTTAATACTCATATACAAATACATACATACATATGTATAGGTCATTTAATCAACACAAAATGAAAGCACTTGTAACAGCAAATGTAAACACCAATTGCTGTTGCTATCCCATTTTCACATGAACGGCATGACATTAATAAATGCTCAAGAGCCGAATTCGTTCCACGATGCTCGTGGAATTGCGTCAACATCATACAACATCAATAAAAAAAATACACAAGTAAAATCTACCGCTTGCTTAATACTCTGTTTGCAGTATATAAACAGTTAAGACCATGTGGAAAGTCGCTTCTTATTTATGAAATTGGTGACTAAAATAAACTTGACTCCTGCTTTAAAACTTTATTAGATATAGATTTGCAGACTATTTAATTTTTAGTGCTCGTTGGTATACTGAAGACGGACTAGATCACAAAAGCAATATGCTCGTTTTCTGTTTGCGAACAGAATTCAAAAGAATATTCAGCCTCATCATGTAATGAAGCTTGAGCCTTATCGCTGTAGTTGAGGGACGCATTGGCTTGGACTGCGACTACTTATTTATGTTCTAGTGACAAAGGGGTGAATGAGGATTACAATATTTGTTGTACCTTCATATTTTTTTCATCATGACATTTATTACTTTGCGTTATTGTAGCCGAGACCACTCATCAGTTGGCGCGCTTGACAGAGCTCTTCAACAAATTTGCTTCCCCAGTGCGACGGCTCAATGTGAAAATCGCAAGTAGTTTCAAGTGTTTTTACAGTCAAATTGTTTTTATTCACTTATACAAATAATCATAAGCTGAACGAACCAAGCATAAAAAGGAGCATTAGTAGCAAATAGTAACACAGGGGTGCATTTTGGGGGTTGACATTGACTTGCGACTCTGACTTGCGTGGCTAAAAGCCATAGCAATCACTTCAAACAATCGGTTACAAAATTCATCACCCCCGTTGATGAGGCCCGAAGAGGTTAGAGGGATAGAAGAATTGCACATAATTATGACCCTTAGTGAAGGGCTTGTACAATGCATTTCCCTGGATGTCTCGAATGCAAATTGTTACAAGTCCGCTTAAAAAAGAAGAGAACTAGCAACTTATCAATACTTTAAAACTAAAAAAAATTTAAAAAGAAACGAATAATAAAAAAATAAATAAAATAAAATAGAATTAAACAAAACTGAAAGACAAACCTGAATACGTGCCTCTGGCAAACCAATTTTTTCTGCTAGCCTCTCCCGTGCAAAAACATCAGGGTAATGCGTCCGTTCGAATTCTATAGTAAATATCAAGATTTTCAGTTTTTACATATATTTAAAAAACTAATATTGTAATGTGTAGCAGAATGTATGTTGAAGACCCACCTTTTTCCAGGCTGTCAATTTGTTCGTTTGTAAATGAGGTTCGATTTCGCTGCAGTTTACGCTTCAGTCGTAGGCGCATCTGTGAATCTTCGTCGCCCGAAGAATTGTGATCGGAATTACCGTCTGATGTACTCTCATGTGAATTGGGATGAGAGAGATCCCCTGGATAAAGATCTAAAATTTGAAATACATGCACAATAACATATTAAATTCGTATATTATTGTAATTATAAATAATGGGTTAAAATTGTGTAACAAAGCCTACATATATTCTTGATCAGGATCAACAGCCAAGTTAATTTAGCCAAATTGGACTATCCATCTGCTTTTCTGTCTATCCTTTTGTTCAGATTAACCGAAGCATTTAATTTTTGTATATTTAGTTAATTTGCAGTGCAGTGGCATTTGTAAACTCATTCTACTGATTGCTCTTCCTTATCTTTGCGCAACATTTGCTTTGCACACACATATACGTAATTATGTAAGTACATTTATATATATTTCTATGGTTTCCCTGCCATATAGAAGAATACTTGGGTGCGTATGTGGTTGGAGCGGTAATGGGATGGGATGGCATGCTGCCTGATAGCAATGGGACATATGTCAGCCTTATTTATTGATCGAAGAATAAACAAAAACAATTGAAGGCAGCAAAGCCTTCAGAAGTACGCTTCTCAATTAGATTTAATGGCAAATAACAAATGACCAACAAATTAACTATTTGTTTGTCCTGATGTTTGATCATCTGTGACAAAATGCTTTCAATGTCTCGAGTACGATTAGGGTTGTTTTTTTTTTTTGCTCTGTTGATTTGGGTATGCTGTTCTTCAGTGGTAACTCATAAGCCATTAGAAATAATTCCCAAATTGTGTCGAAATAATTTTGGACTCGTGATTTGACAACAGACCGTGTCTATATGATAAAAACCCAAACCAAAAGATTTGTACTTGTTTAAAATAAAATCAGAGAAACCGAACCGTATTGAACATCCTTAAACTCTGAACATACCTAAACCCTGTACCGTACAGAGTGTAATACAGTTGCCTTACTACTGCTACAGCTTTAAAGAGAGTAACCTGGAACCTGAATAACCTATATATATAATGTTTTAAATCGTTAATTAATCTCACGAAAATAAAATACCAATATTCTTATTTTTTCTTAATTTTAAATTTAAATATTATGTGTTAACTGTTAATGTGTGCATATAAATTTAATAAATACAATGCAAACAGTGTAAGAGAACATATAAAATGCTTTATCCGACATGAACTATGTTCCTATTTTTCACTAAATAAAATCTAAAATTTTACCTCGTTTTTGAACTTCATCACGGGTTATCTGCCCAGATAAATTCGTGGGTACCGCCGTGGGCGTTGGTGGTAATGCCAAGTGGGCCGTCGTCGTATTTCCTGGATACCAGGCCCAGCCGCCAGTTTGTCCATTGAACATTCGAAGCTTTTCATAAACAGACTCGTTTTGCTGCTGCGCCTGCTGCTCCTTTTGTGACGCTAAATTGCGTAGCACCCGATTAATAGATGAAACCTGCAATTAAAGCCAAAGTACAAAGGCGTACATTTGCACATATTGTGAATACGAGTATATGGGGTAGTGTTAGTACTAGATGTGCTTATTGCCGTCATGTTTACTTCTCATTTTTACCCTAAATAGTAATGCAATGCAAGCTGCTACCATTGGCTATGAAGTAACAACCAATCACGCGCTGTTGTTCAAGAGCAGGATGGCAATACAACACTGTTGGGCATTTGATATAGCGTACGCAGTGTACTACACATACACACAGCCACACACTCGCACTCACGCTAGCGTAACAACACTTTTACAAATAAGTCAGACAATTTTACATGTACACAACAGTGGACTTGAGCATAATATACGAATGTTTGTATGTACATACATATATATGTGCATAAATACAAGCATGCACATAATTAAGTTTTTGTTTTATTAAACTGGCATATTACAAAAGTGTGGGTTAACCTAACTTCAGATAACTAAATACACACATAAATTAGTATGTGTGAATGAATACATTACAATATGAATTTTGTTATTTTAATTACCAATTTTAAACTTTCTGAAAATAAATAATATTTAGAAATCGATTTTCGGTAGATTCACTAATTATTGTGAGGAGCTGGATTTTGGAAATATTGAAATGGCAAACCCAGTGTTTTAGTTAATTGAAATTCGAATAAAACGCCAGCAAACTTTTTTTATCTGCTGTATATATATATATTAAAATGTATGTATTTAAATACATACGCTGTATAACTGGCTAAGTGAGCTGCGGTGACCCCACACACATAGCTAAAAACCTTTGATGTCTTTTGAAGTCTTTATGCTTAAATACAAAACAGCCCGTAATTCATTGTAATCGCAACACTGCACCCAACGTCAATGAGGAGACCGAGCCGAGCATCCAATGCAAAGAAATGTCAAGACCAATGCGCCAGACACGTGCCAACACTTAAAGTCCAAAGTGCCGTTTCCATGTTCTTGTTAATGGGTGCAAACAGAGTAAAAGAACATTTTTAAACCATAATCTCGTCGTATCGCTAAACCCCCATTCACACTTTTGCGACTAAACATGCTTATTTGTACATATTTATGCATGTATTTTTGAATGTACTTATGCACATAAATCTATTGTCAAAATCTACTGATCATGGTTGCTTTATTTTATCGATTAGCTAGCTCTGTCTCTCGAATATCGATACATTTCGCTTTCCGATGCCACAATATTAAAAGTATTTGATTCTTATTGACATATGATGTGCATTGACATATTATTGATCAACTGTACAAATTTAATCAAGATCTGATAGGGAATATCCAATTTACGATTAGTAGGCGCAATCACTTTTTGAGTGCATAAAACTGCGCGACGCGAGCGTCGACTATCTTCAATTGCTTGTACGCCCCCTGTTTATTGTATGCGTGCATATACAAATTTTTTGGACTTGAAATGAAACTACATGTGGTGCCTTGGAATTTGTATTCTTTGATACAGAAGGTATAATTTATTGGTTTTGTGTAATGTCCTTCATTCTGTCTGTCTCTCTGTCCGTCTGTCCGCCTGTATGTCGGACACCCTTAGAGATAGGGACTTGAAATTTGGAACATATACTGGTATTTGCCCGCGTCAGACATAGTGTAAAAATTGGAGTGCTACGTTCACTGGGGCGTAATTCGCAAATCGATAAAGCCACATATCTCACACAATTTTAAGACTACAGTCACCAAATTTGGTTAATATATTGTTGGCGATGTTCTTCAAAGATCGACATACGCCAGGCCCACGCCCGCCGCCCGCAGGCCCCCCGCCCCTTACAATTTTAAATGGCTATATCTTCCACAGTTTTTGAGTTAGAGCAAAATTTGGTAGGTATATTACTTGTAGCCGCCTTTAAGAAACGATAACGCCTTCACCTGCGCCTGATAAGCCCGCATATCTCCTACAATTTTAAAGATAAAATGAGCAAACTTGGAAGATAACTTGCTGGAAACCTCCTTCAAAGATCGGCGTATACATTTTTAGACCTCGCCCACACTCGCCGCTCCAAGGAACTTCGGCCTGGTAACTTCCCTACGAGATCGATAAAAAATTGGATGGCCACTACGCCTCCCTAAACCGATACACCTGATAGTGTAAATCGAAAAGACCATATATCTCACACAATTTGAAAGCTAGAGTCAGCAAATTTGAAAGTGATATTGCTAGTAATACACTTAAAAAATCCAGAAATAAAAGTTGGATAACGTCCACTTCCGCCTCCAAATTTTCCAAAGCCCATATCTCCCGTAATTTAAGAGCTACCGTTACCAAACTTGGAAGGAAGGTTACTAGGAAATTCTTCCAAGAAATATTTTTCGGCCACACCCAGTCCCGCCCCCAAAATTCACAAAAGCCTATATCTACCGCAATTTGAAATGCAAATTTGGACAGAACTTCTTGGCCACACTCACCCTGTTATTTGCTACCTATTATCGGCTGATATTACTTTTTAGTATTAAAGTATAACGCAGACGGTTACGCCCGATTGCAAAGTTGTCTCTTGTTTTACTCTGCACTGTCTATGCTGACATAAGAAATGAGAGCAATTTAAAGGAAATTTGGCACTAAAACTATAATATATTTTAGGTATATCGTATATCTACAGCATTCTTAGTTGTTTTTTTTATAATTTCCCGATATGCTGATACGCTCAATTGTATCAGGCCTAAGCAGAGTTACCAAATATCCATTGCGGAACTAGGATTAGGTGATATACATACGTATATCATTTGTTTACCTGATCGAATAATGAAAATACCTTTTTCCGATAAGAAACAGTAGATGAAACTATCTAAATTGTAATCCACTTTAAAGCGATGCGTCGGCATTGTTTTGACATTACTTAATCCATTGTGGCCGCCGGTTCAACGTTTGTTGCTTTGCGTTTGGTTCTACTTTGGCAGAATCTTGATAGCAGAGTCGACTCAGGCCTTGCACCCGGTTTTCTTTCTCTCTTTTGTATGTGTAGAACATCAACCCTCCATTCATCAAAGTTGTAGTATTCGGATTAGTGTGCTTATAAAAATAAATCTCAGCAGAAACTATACTTAATGCTTTACCTAGTCATAAATTTGCAAGCAACTTAAAATTGCGCCTGCTTAAAAATATAAATACATTTTTATATAGGATAGCATTTACAAAACACTTACGCTTGGAATATTATCACTATTGCATACTTGCTCCGAAAGCAGTCGATCCCGAATTTCCCATGCAAATATGCTGGGACATTCCCTTTTATAATCAGCTATTTTTTGTACGACAGGTGTTGTAGCTACTCGTGGCTTTGAACCCCCTATCGCTCGGGGCTTTATAGATCCAGTTTCGTAATATCTACAAATAGGAAAATAAGTAAATATTGACAAATTGACAGAAGCGCTGTATCTCAAAATCACATTAAATTATTTGATCATTTTATATAAGTTGCCTGAATTCAACTATTCCTTACGATAATAATAAAAATAATATAACTATATAATTCGACATTTCTCATATATTACGTATATCAATAAGATTATTATTTCCAGATAATTTCACTCCTCTCCTCTTCACAATCTCTAATTGTAATATATATTTACTTAGCGAAATACTTTGATTGCTTTACTTTACAAGCGTATTTTCATTATTCGGCGTTATTAATTGGAATATTGCCGGCGGTTATTTGTTTCTCCGTTATAAAGTATTATGGACGTTACGGAATTAAAAGTGTCTTCTCTGTTTCGCTCTCTCACAACTGTTTTTCGAGATGCAAGATAGCTAACGAAATGGTTGTAGCCATGATTTTCTCACCTGCCCAAGATTTTGCTAACGCAGCCGTTAGAAACTTGAAGTATTCGAGAAATATCACATGGCCGTGCGCCGGAGTGAGCCAACTCAACAATTTTTTGGCGTGTTGAATCGGGGAGTGGTCTGCCGTTAACATACACACCACCTAACTGGTTAATTCCACTGTGTCCAGCCGTCGAGCATCCGAATAGCGCACTTTGGCCCATTCCCACTCCCATAGATGAGTGGGGATGTCCATGCATGATGTGCTCCGTTGTTAGCATCATGATTCACAATTGTCGAGTGTCGAGTTTCTTTGGATATTGGTATTGGAGTTGAGAAATGTTTTCAGTTGTTTTCCTTTTCTATTTGCTTTGGTATTATGGCATTAGCTAATATTTTCGATATGCTTCGATAATTAAATTGAAGAAAGCACTGACGAAGTCGTATCCTTATGCATTAAGCCTTAATGTTCATTTCGATGTTAAATTTTGTACTTGTAAATATTTATGTATTTGTATGTTCCACTTTATTAATAAACTAGAAATTACACTACGTTACAGTTCCGAGTTGAGAGGCATCATCGGATTTCGGCGGGTTTGTTATCGATGTCGTTATGGTATCCATTATTTAATTTTCTTTATTTCTTCAAATTTTTTATTTGTATTTACTTGCACTTTTATTTGATTTGCGACTACATTTAAGTTTTGCCACGTGTCTTGGTCGATTACTCTTGAACTTGAGGAATGCACATCGGTGCCGATCTGCCGTAGGCAGCCAGCGATCCGGCGGCAACGCCACGGATTGCGAGCCCGTCACTTCTCTAACAATTTGTTTGCTTCAAAATGCAAAATAATCAGAATTGCGGCGGCGGTGTTAGTGTGCCCTGAACGAAAGTAGTGTACGACTAACTGGTTAGCCAAGCGAAACGATAATGAGCTCTCAAGCGAAAGACCAAACCTGCACAAACAGGGTAGCGCATATTAGAGGCAACAGTAAATGCGGCCAGCGCGGCCATTTTGAGTAGATGTTTGCCGTAGTGTGAACGGGACGACTGTATGTTTACTGGCTGGAGTGCCGATAGGAATGGCGATAGTAGCTCGAACCGAGTACAAGAGGGATGACCGTAGAATGTGCTTTTTGGTATAACAGGACGCAGAATCATCCCAGTTCGCGCAGCCATTTACAATATACAAATCGCAAGGAAATTTTATAAGAACGTTGGGAAACTGAATTACATACATACATACATCGTAAATACATACACAAATACATATGAACATTTGTATATACATACACACATATATACGAATATATATACACTCTCGCACATCCACATATATATGCAGTGAACACGAGCAGTATTCGTTGAGGTTGAGGGTTCCTCCGTAGTATCATGGACTTTTAAATTTGTATTTCGTATACCCTGTGCCTATTCGACTATGTAAAAGGCGTATCTCATGCTGACTGCAGTCAGTGCAAATAAAAACAGCAACTAATAATAATTTAAAGCTTAGATCTTTGGCTTAGTTATCTGAGCTTTGCTCTTAAAGTAAAGCTTTTTCGTTACAGTTTAGGATTCTATTATTTTATGTATTATTTATTTTCTTTATATTTATTTATTAATTTATTGTGTTTATGCCTTAACGTTGTGTGAATTGGCTTAAATAATAAATTTACCTTTAACAATGACAGATTGTTATTACGTTGCTTTCTACTTAACATCAGACAACAGGGTATTTCTTGGTCGGAGCCTGTTGATTACAGTATTCATACTCCTTGTTCTTGTAGCTGGCTTTTTGCTTGTGCAGCCACATATTTAAATACACTGAGATAAAACTTTGTGGCACGATTTAAATATCTTTTTTCATTAAAAAAAATGCGTGATTTTACATTAAAAGGGATTCCAAAATGGACGTTTTCGATTTAGAAAAGAGAACACAGCCATATTTCCACTGAGCTCAACTTTTAAAAACTTATTTCATAAGTTCTTTACAGTGCACTGACATACGCGTAACTTCGTGCAGTAAATATATATTTGTGTAAATGTATGGATATTTGAAAATGTTCGTGCACATATGTGAGTGAGAGCAGACGCACATAATGCCAGCACATACGTAAGCATACGTGTACATTGTGTACGTATACACACACATTTGGTAAAGAGTTTGTAATGACCAACATTTACATACATTGTTGAAGACCACGAACCAGAAATCGACCAACAGAAGATCTGGAAACCGCATAATTATGATTAAATAGGGCCTCCTAAATAATTTAGTGATAAAAGTCATCTCGTAACCGATGCTCTAATAAACATTTTTTTATCTTGTTCTACTCCTGTAAAATACTTAACCTGCGTTGTCCGTTGTCGATAATTTGAGAATTTGTATTCTTTATACATACAGAGAGAGCTAAGCACTGTTTATATTTCACAGGAATGCCAAACATCAATTGTTGTAACTACTAAAATGATCACAGACTGTTATACAATGCGTTTTTATCGTACACTTTTAGTTACTACAAAAAAGAAAAGAAAACCCCAGTTACATCTTCAAATTGTGCCATATCATAAGCTATTTCCACCCCAAAAACGATTGCGGAAGCATCCACATAGCACAATTCAAACCCCAACCCCAGTACAACTTGCGCCAGCCTTAGTAAAAATCACTCGCAATACTCACTCTATCTCAGAACCGGCGGCAGTTACGGCTTGGGCCACGAGAACGTCAAATTTAACATGCGGACCGACACGTTTTTGGGATTTTTGAAGTCACACGCATCAACGGTCGCTCTGTCGCCCACACTGTCGGCATCAGACCAGCAAAAGAGTCGAGGGCTTCTTCAAAGCGAAATTCCTGGCACGGTCCTGGAGTGTGGTGAAAATTTCATGGAGAATTGTGAAGGTGACGAATCTGATTTATCTGGAATGTGTGAAACATTTTAATTTATTTCATATTACATTATAAAAAAAAACTGTAAAGTGGTATACCCAACAAATAGGGAAAATTGTATGTTATAGCTTAGAGACAAAATCCAAAGAAATACATAAATTTATCAAGTGTTATACTGTGATAGTGCCAGATGTAGAAACAGGAGTCTCAATGTCTGTAGATAAGAGTGTATACAAGTTAGGTGAGAGCTGTCTGCCCCAAGGCACACTTGTTCCTTTTTCTTATACATGGGGTACGACAAAATACTATTTCCGAGGCCGAAGCCAAAAGTCGAATGGCTGTCAGCCACCGGGGCACGAGTTTTGGGTTTTGGGTTTTTTGTGTGCAGGGAGGCTGGCCTATTGATTACCTCTGGCATCAAATCGTTGACGATCCAGAGGTGCCGATAGAAACGAGTTTCCAAACAACACTGCACTATTACTTTCATTGTGCTGCGGAAGAGAACAAACAAAATATAATATGCGTAACATTGGCCAAAAACCAAACATCGGTATATCGACCCCGACCCGAAGGAAGGCCTCTCTCTCTCTCTCTCCTGGCCCAGGCTGAAACATAAGCCACAGACTCAGCCGCAGTTACAGTCAACGTAAGTCGGAGGCTTATTAGAAAATAAAAAAAACGAATGAATAGAAAATGCAATATCCAGAGCATCTATTGAGGGACAAGAGGAGCGAGGAGGACAAGAGTATAATTTTGCTTAGACAACAAAGACGAAGACCAAAAAACCGCAGCCGATCCTGACAACAGACAACAGAAACTGATGGTGATGGCAAGGTTCTATTTATAATAACTAATAACAATAGAGGTCAAAGTAGTTACACTGCATACTCTCAATAGAAGTATGTATGTTTGCACAGTATACAGATAGAGATACAGACATAGAGATACGAGTACTCTGAGTACTCGCCGTGAAATAGTAATGCAGTTTGTCGGCGGTTTGTTAGACAGATGTAGGGGCAGACTCGCTTTGACAGTCAGTTTCTACTTAGGGGTGCGCTGAGCTGAGCCGAGCCGAGCCGAGCCGAACCAAGCCTACCCTTGAAGTAAACAATTAAGCGAAATGATGCCATTGTGTGTGGATTTCGGCTTGACTAAAAATGCATACTACTGTTGCCGTATATTGTTATTATTGTGAAAGGGCGGGATGGGGATGTGTCAACGCCAGCCTTTCCATACCTGAGGCTCAAATCATTCTCATTCGTCTCTCACGCACTCGTAAATATCAATATCGATTAAGAATATATACATGCATAACATGTACGTGTGAAGTGAAGGCTCAACTATTTTAAAATATCACCTTAACATATTTATTTATTTATTTTTTTATTTCATTTTCTTCAATTTATTTTGTTTATAATTTATTTTGTTTAAACAGAATCAGCGACTTGTATGTATATATTGACCTGACATTATCGAAAATTACCGTCGGACAATCGAAATCATTGCTTGGCTGAGCTCCTATTTGAACTTTAAGTATATCGAAGATTCGTTCTCGTTAGCTATCTGAGCTGTTCCGAACAATGACAATGATAACCGTGAACCGGCCCAAGCTTCTGGGTCTGAATGATCCAGTATGTCGGTCTGCACGCGTCGCTTATTATTTGCCGGATACGGAAATATTATTTTAATAACTGCGCACAATCATAGAGGCCCGACGTCCTGCACGCCATTTTACCAGAGGAATGGAATGGTGCACAACAGTTTGTCAGATTGCTGGCATTGTGTCCGTGAAGTGTATTCGGACTCGGGGGTGGACGTGTGCGTGTGCACGGGAAATTAACAAAGAAGCGTGCCGAATCTGATTCGAAATATTTGCTTACTAAAAGCTACCATAATTTATTAATTTATTGCTGGGATTTATACCGTGCTCGCGAGCCTTTTTACTTTCGCAAACCAAAATTCCAAAAAATAAAAGGAGAGGATAAATGTTTTTGTAGACACACTTTAGACTAGTCAGCTGCCCAACATTTGTATATGTATAATATATAAATGCGTATGCTACTTTACAAGTATATGTATATTTAATTCTAATAAGAAACTATCAAATTTGAGATAGACGCCTTAATTGGTTCATTAATAAATAAATTGAAAAAAGTAATAACAATAATAATCAGCAAACCTCCCTTGTTTTGGGTGGCGTTAAATATTTGACGATACTCTGTGCTTACTGAAATGTAATAAAAGCCACGTGTTGGCATTTTAATCATACAACAGGTTTACACCCCAACCTATTTCATACTTTTCTCAAAACTCTTGAACACGATGCTTGCATTATGTCTTAGAAGAGCTCTCAGTGCCATTCGTGCTTCTATCAAGGTGTTAAGCCAAGAAAACAAGCATTCTACTAATGGTCAATAGTTTTATTTGAAACCTAGCTATGTTTGCTTAAAAAAATAATAAAATTTCGACGCTTTTCTGATCCCAGAATTATATAACACATCTACGGCATATATAAATCAAACGAAAAGACCTCATCTTTATAATATTGCTATCGACAGTAAATTGAAACAAATTTCAATGGCTTATTAAATTGTTTTTCTCACAGCATTGTGATAATGAGCAGGAGGCATTCTCCAACTGTGCGCAACGAACGGATGTGCAAAAATCTGGCACATGCCGAGACACCAGTTGGAGTTGGAGTTGGATCCTGTCAAAGGGTTCAGCACCGTCAAAATAAATGACAATTCTCCAAGGAGAAATTAAGGTGGCATACGTTTGAAATGAGCTCCTCCTCTAACTAAAGAGTAAGAAAGAATTGCAGTATATGAATAAATATAGATTGAGTAATAGCATATTAACGTTTATCCATCGCGTTGACAACAACAAGCAGACTGACCATTTTCAGCCCGTACGGGCGTTTAAATCTCTATTTAGTGCACCTCGCTGGCAGCACTATTTCTATGCGGTAAGGGTTACTCTGCTCTTATGATGATGCTGCTGCTGTTACTGAGACTTCACGTCATCGGCACAGTCGGTCGTCGGTCGACGGTCGACGGTCCCCAACCCACTCCAAGAAACAACCGCCTGCTGTTGCCAACGAACTAGAAGGAACAGTCGTTCGGCCACGTGTCGCTGACAAACTGCTTAAACACGCCGTTGATGAATTCAAATAGAGTTGTTGCGCTCATTGCCCGGGTTGCCGGGGCTGCCTGGGCTGCCTGGGCTGCTCTGTACGACCGTTTGAATCATTTGTCCCAGTCCCTGTTCTCGACAAATTACACACTTTGCGGCATTTTGCGCTTTTAACAATTTTATTGTTATCGATCGATGGTCGCCTGGCTGCCAATTATCAAGTGCCAGGGCAGACAAGCACCAATTGTGTTAATCAGACGTATCGACATTCTTTTTTTTTCTTCTTTTTTTTAGACAAGGTTTGGGGGTGTAACGGGGTAGGCCAAAAGTCCAATGACTAGACCCGCCAATTGAGATGAAGAATCGCCGATAAGGCCCAACAAAATTTACATATATCAAGCATACAAAATGCAATTAATTATATGGACGGCTGGCTATGATAATCACACATATTTGTTTTGAGCCCCCAATTCAATGACAAACATCAAATACATGCCCAAGCAAACTAATACATATGTACGTATATATACACACACATTGGAAGCAAACTAATACATATGTATGTATATATACACACACATTGGAAGTATGTAAATGTGTACATACTTTCGAAACATGCACGTGTAAAAGGGATTAGTAGGTGGTCACCATAGCTAAGCTGTAGGTCGACACGAAATTAAGGATTACACGAGTTTTTTTAATTGCCTGCGTAGTCGGCAATATTTTAGGTCAAGCTACCTATTTTATGTTTTGATTAATAGAAAAACATTGAACTTATTCATTTATTTATTTAATGTGAACTGAAAACAGGTCACAATTTAAAGAGAAAATATATAAAATATAGAATATAATAATCAAATCAAATTAATGACATCCGTTTTATATATTTGTAATAAGCTTAGAGTATAAAACTATATGTAAAATATTAAAAATGTTGATCGGCAAAAATTGGGACAATTGTCTGGCCACCTGTCCGCTTCTACTTACCAGTAAATAATTTATGTCATTAAGTAAAAGCAAGAGAGAAACATTCTCAATAAATATTTGATCATTGATGCGATTCACGTTGACACATCCAACTGATTCTTATCACCCTGCAAGATGATTGAATGGGAAAGTCGGGAGAGGAGCGCCAGCTATTAAATACACCTGGAATGGTCTGGAATGGTATTTTACTTTGACGTCTTGACGATCGAATCTACCAGAAGACTACCACTGCGTTTCTGCATAGAGACAGATGTGTTTTTTTTTGTGGTAGCATTTTGTTAGTACGATGAACGATTACCAATTGGATTGTACCCATCAAGAAAATGTAAATGTATGTGAAGTTGTGCAGTTGTAAATAACAGGCATCAATATATTTCGTCATTATATATTTCTCTCCTTATATGCAAAGTAATCGTCTGAATGACTTGTCGAAGGATGAATTTCTGAATTAAGAACTTTCTGCTCTTCAGGTTTTATTATTTCAGCATGTGATATTCCTGTGAACAGTGGACAAAGCAGAAAAAAATTAAATTATTGTATAACAAATGTTACGGCAATTTTCATGAATTCAAAATCATTGAAATGAAATAATGGAAATCCCAAAAACAATCAAAAGGATACCCACTCCATAGAATGCATAGCGGTACGTTTTTTACCATCTATTGGAGGGCGGCAAATGCTGAGCATTCAATACGAATGAGGTGTTTATCGCCGACTGGCCCACCACCGCAGATGGTCCTGATCCTGCGCCTGTTTGGGGTGTGTCTGTGCCTATGTCTGTGTCTGTGCACGCGTGCGTGTTTGTTGGTGAGCCACACAAATTCCTGTTCTTTAAACACTAATGTTCATCATATCGAGAAGAAGGCGTAATTTTGTTGATAAAGTTAAATTAGCAGTCGGACATTGCATATGCTTGTCCAACCCTATACGAATTATACTATTAATTATACTAGTATTAAGTATATATTTAAACACAAATATATAATATATGTATATATATGTACTTATGTATGTATACTTATGTATATATATATATATATATATATATATATGTATATATATATATATATATATATATATATATATATGTATATATATACATATATATTTATATATATACATATTCCTATTAAGGGTAAGCGAGTTGGGAACAATGCTTCGTTTCATTATTATTACTTTCTTTAAACGCAATAATGAACAACACAGCAATCGCTTATACAATAACAATGCGATGCGCCCAGACTGAGGATAAAGATGACGATGGCCTATGACGACAATTACAATGAGGATTTGGTCGCGACTGCGGTGGATGGCCGTCATCACCGTGGGCCAGAGACCAGAGAGTCCTATAATATAACTCCAGCTCAACTCGCTCTCTCTCACTCAGAGCTGGGAGCTGCCAGTTGACTGGGCAATTAACCATTGAGTTGGAAAAGGAAAAAGGGAGCTTCACCATCAGCATCACAAAGCTGCTCAAAGTAAATTTTGTGAATTCTGCACCCTAGACCTAACCTCAACGAATTCCAGGCAATGCGCACTCGCACTCGCTCCTGGTATTCGCCCTGGTAATTGGCAGACATACTGGCAGATTCACATTCAGATTCAGATTCAGATTGCAACGGGCACTATATTTATGAATGGGGGATAGTTGTGGATCTTAGCATAGTGTAATTATAAGCGGGGCCTGTCTTGTCTATCACTTGTAGGTCTAGATTAATATTAGATTCACTCTGGCAATAAGACGTTAACAAAAAGTTGCAGGTTAATCAGTTTCGACATATAATCATAGTATATACATAGGAACTTCTATATATATATATGTACTTCTACATATATATATATATATATATATATATAGATGAATGTATGCAAACCAGTTCTTGTTTGGGTCGTGCATATATATATATTTATAAGTTTGGTATCGGGATTATTAACAAGTCAAGCAGAGCTAATGCGTTTTATTGCTGTGCTGAAGCGTCAAATATTTGACGTTAATAAAATGTTGAGTTTGCCAGTTCGAAATTGGGATTTAAGATGCTGATTAAATGCGACACCAATTCCAAACAAAACGAAAAATATAAAATATACCCAAAAACTGAGAACATATATATTTGTAGGACTATATTCAATAAGATTCAGCGGCTTGCTGCGAATTCCTCTCAACTAATTAATTGGATTTGCATACTCATAGCTTTTAGTAAACCACTAACAATAATTAATAATTAATATTCTACGATTGGTTTTGTTATTAATAAAACTCAGCAAACATCTACTAACTATAAGTATTAATAATTGTTAAACTATTACTACTAAATATTCTTATTAATAATTAAGGCCCTACGTCTTATATATAAATAATAATATATTTGATTTGCAAATATTAAAATGTTGCCTTTTTACTTGTTTTTTAATTAATTAAGCTAAAGCGAATTTATTTATTTTTCTTTTGCTTAAAACTTAAATTTATTTTAAACTCTGCACCCGAAGCGAGCTGCTTGCAAATTATTGCATCGTAAACACGTGCAAGTCGATTAAAAATTGTTTAAATTTGTTGATGGCTTGGAGAGTTTCACTGTTTCATTGTTTTGTTTGTTGTTTGTTGGTTGGGTCGCAATATTGCTGATGTCTATAATCCAACAAGTGTTGTTGACAGCATCACTTTCCACATTTCATTTGTGTGTCATTAATTTTCGAGTCGAACGAACCGCAACGTGAAAAATAACAGCTGATCCCGCTTGGCTTTACGCTTTGCGCTCGACATCAGCCTATCAAGTGGAACTAAATTGACATGTGATAAGAATTTTCAAGATAAATCTCAATACCCTCACAGTGTGGAGTGTATGCAATATGTAGTGTGGGCCACATTCGTAGTTGATTCCCTTGTCGCAGTTGATTCCCTTAACCTGCTTCGAGTTTCAGCAAGCATTCTGCTTAAGGAATTCTTTTAGGTCAATGGATTAGGATAACAGAAATTATAACAAAATACTATTGACAGGAACGTTGCCAGTTTTCAACTGATCTGCAACATTTTTTAAAAAGCAACCCCATCTGATAATAATTTAGGGTAAGCCATTTGGGTCTGTATTTATAAATAACCCCACAAAAATGAATATTTTATGCGAAACAAATTCATCATGGGAGTTTTTCCACTTGTTCATTTCTGATTTATATCATTTTTTGAATACTTACACATACATTTGTTCTGAATGCATAATTAATTCAATATGCCAAATAAATAAAAGTGCGCTATTCGAAAATAATAATTTGTTTATAAATTTTCATCTAAATTGAGATGTGGGAAAAGCTGCCTTCCATCCACCTCCTCACCAATGCAACCATCTACAGACACACTCCGAATTTATTCCGAGATTACGGAAACTGGCATGCAAACCTAAAGCTGGGACACAAACCAAATAGCGTTTAGCCAATTAATATACTATGTTTGCTGACAAAAGCTTGGAGGATTTGGAAAACAGCTACACGCCTCAGCTGAGTATGAGTCAAAATATGAAAAATAGGTGGCTGAGTTAGGTTTTGAAGATTACAAAAAAAATGGCTTTTATTACCAAAATTAGAAAAAGCTGGGATGTAAAATGTACTAGCTTAAACTGTGTCCACACTTGACGAAACAAGGCATGGACACAAACCAAATATTGTAATTCTATTGATAATACAATAGCTTAGACAAAGCATTGCTTTTAATCAAAAAGTAGTATTGACAGTAACCGTTGTACGACAGTTACGGGGACAAGGATTGTAAAATCCACATCTCATGGCATTGCCATACTGACAGCTTGATTTGATTGCATATTTAATTTCTATAGCCAATGCCAGAGACCAATCTGGCAAAACGTATTTACACGCGCTACCAACGTTGGCGAATATTCGCCAAGGGTGCTGCCAGATACGAGGAAACACCTGCCAGAGTTTATTCGTAAAACAGGTCAACGAACATGTCTAGCAACAGTCAGGCTGGTTTATCTACAACATAAATAAATGGTTGCGAGTTTGGTATGTAATTTGCTTGCCTTAATTTATTTTACAAATGCTTGTAATGCTTTTGTTACAATGTTGCAAATGGGTTGGAGGGATTCTGTTCATATTATATAATTTAATGCTCAACAGCCGGCCAAAGATAAGTTTAATAACCAATTAACGATACTTATTACCAGGCTATTTATGTGAACATTCACGTTCTGCGTGTAATTTAAAGCATACCAATATATAATCAAATGAACTACCCCAAAAGGCGGCATTCTTTTCACAGAGATTTAGTTGTCATGCACACTTATCGAGACCAAAAATCATGTAAAAGCTTTCTAGTCGCGAGTTCTCAATTAAGAAATACAGTGAATTGAAGCACCCTAGTCCCGTACTCGTATTATATATATTTGGACACAAATAAATAAACCTGCACACAAAAATGCTTTAATTGAAGCTTAAACTTTTAGATACAAGCAACGACTGCGCTTCTTTTATATACATTATTATGCGTTACTCTAAGCGCTTATACAGCAAAATATTAAAATATGCATTCATTAAATGCAAATTACTTTTTAAATGTGACTGTCCTTTAAATTTATTTAGACTGTGGCACTTAATTAATAATGTCTTATTGACACTTAGCTTAACGCGTAGCTTAACAAATATTAAAAAGTATTTAAGTATTCCGCACAAATTGCAAAGATATGCAATATTGGAGTTTTATAAACGCCCCTAAATCTCATAAATAAATAAATAAATTTTGCTGAATTGCAATTTGACAATGTAATGAAAGAATGAATATGGTGATGAGCTGCATATTCAAAGTTTACTTATCCAATACAATTGTAGCAATGCGGACCGATGTATTATTATTACACTGCTTTTATTGTTTGCTAAATTTTAATTTAATTAAATGCCAACAAAACGAATTAAGCCCAATAAACAATGAACAGTTTGAAAATTTTAAGGTATGATAAGTAAACAGTCGTTTGATGATTTCTAGTAATTTATTTCGTTTACAGAAAATAAACAATAAAAGCTATATGCGTTTACATGATGAAATACGCAGCTATAAATCCTTTGAAGAAAACATAAGAATTGTCAACGAACACAATAAATTTTACGAAACTGGAAAAAGCAGCTTTAGATTATCAACAAACACAATGGCAGATATGGTATTTATGTTTACACTTTCGTATAACAGAAATTGTATATTTTGTTCTTCATAGAACACTGATTCATATCTGAAAGGTTTCTTACGTTTACTGCGGAGCCCACCGAATTATACTGCGGATAATATTGCTAATATTGTAGGATCTCCGCTAATGGATAATGTTCCGGAGAGTTTTGACTGGCGTAAAAAGGGCTTTAATACTCCACCGTATAATCAACAGAGCTGTGGCTCCTGTTATGCATTCAGTGTAGCTCAGAGTATCGAAGGACAAGTTTTCAAGCGCACCGGAAAATTACTGGGACTTAGTGAACAACAGATTGTTGATTGCAGTGTATCTCATGGCAACCATGGTTGCATAGGCGGTTCATTGCGAAATACCCTGACATATCTACAGGCCACCGGTGGTCTCATGAGATCACTTGACTACAAATATGCAGCAAAGGTAATCAAATTGCATCCCATTACGATCAATTTCTATACATAGAAACATAGAAAAGAACTCACCTCTGTTGTTCCCATTGTCTAAGCATACGCAAATATATTCAGAAATATGTGTTCTTCCAGAAAGGAGACTGTCAGTTTGTCAAGGAACTGGCCGTGGTCAATGTGACCTCCTGGGCGATTTTACCCGCAAATGATGAGAACGCCATTCAAGCAGCTGTGGTTCATGTTGGTCCAGTTGCCGTTTCCATCAATGCAACTCCAAAAACATTTCAATTATATAGGTAAGGCATATAATAAACTGTCACTACTAATCAGTAACTCTGTTTAACTTTTCGCAGTGCCGGAATTTATGACGACGTTGCCTGTAGTTCAACTTCAGTAAATCATGCTATGCTCCTGATTGGATTTGAAAAAGACTTTTGGATTCTGAAGAACTGGTGGGGAGAGTTCTGGGGTGAAGCCGGTTTTATGAGAATACGCAAGGGTATCAACTTATGTGGGATCGCAAACTATGCAGCTTATGCCATAGTATAATAATCTTAATGCATGTTAAAGCTGCAATTATATTGATTAATTGTATTTAGAATGCTTTGCAGTAAAAAGAGGATATCTAAGCATATTTACATAAACAAATTTACACTAATGATACGTAAATCCATATGTAATAATAAGTCTCACATATCATACAAATACAATAATTTACAAAATCATATTATATGTGCAATATAAGCACGAGAGTATTTATTAACACGCTGCCTCCACTCCGCCCAATGGCTTAATTTAATTTTCATCCCACAATTTTGTTGGAAAAGTTAATTAAATTAAAAGCAATATTCACAGTTCGTTGAATACAAAATACAAAATACGTGTTATTGGCAAATTATGGGCTGAGATGCCAAAGTAAGGGTGAGTGTTGGAATTTACTGTATGCTTTTTGAGGGTTGTCACGAAAATTGCGCATGCGTATCGAATTTCAAACACGCCCACGCTGTGAATCTTGCTCCAATTGGTAAGCAATATTCCGGATATACTGAATTCTTATACAGGCAGTGTTTCAGCGTAATTCTTATTGGTTGATATTTCTATCCGCTGTCTATTTATTGGACAGTCCCCTTGCAATATTTGAAATGGTGATTTCAAGAAAGTCGGACAAACGGCAATTGAAAAGCTTTTCCCATTCAGTCTTCATAGTTAATTCGTGACGCGAGATTTCGAGAATTTTTGCAAAATTCTGTGGTTTAATTTGGGATTTCTCAAACATTTAAACAATGGTGCTTAAAAAAGCGAATGTTATAGAAAAATTACAATGCAAATAAAGATATAATGTGTAATTCAACCACCATTATTGCAGCTGTTAATAATAATTTTTTTACAAATTAAACAAGGTGATCAAGTTATTCAGTTATTTAATCTTGCATTGATTTCCCAATTGTAATTACAAATAACGCATGCCCTGAGAATCGACTCTATCCACTCCCATCAAAACAAGAAAATAAGAAAGATAGACCGGAGTCAACCTGCCAACAAATATAAATTTCACTATAAATTAAAAAAACCGACCAAAAGGTTGTTAAGGAAAACGAATGGTCGTCTGTAAGTATTACTTTGTGATGGGATTCTACAAATCGATTATTATTATACCCTGAACCAATTGAAACTGGGTATAAAAAATGGTATAATGGAGACCATAACAGCTCGGGACTCCAAATCTGGAATATAGTTCTCGTAAGCCAACTTGAATTAATGTTTGCCTGTTATATTTTTGCAACATTTTCCTCTGCTATTAATTTATATCACTCTCTTCCTCTTAAGCTGCTCGATAGCACCCGTTACAAATATGAAGTGCAAAATGGCACAGCCAAAATCGAGTTGGGTATTTAAATTACAAAGTCAGAAAAAAATGCTCCTATTGAGAATTGTAAAATGCAAGATGCCAAAGTCAGTATCAAATTCTAAAATAGGATAAGAATTAAACAAATATATTTATGCTTGTGTGCTTGCGAAGAATTCGCAACAGGTACTAGCGCGCAGCTAAGGTAATAGATAATCAACGCGCATCAAATACAACTGCAGTTAATGTAAATTAAATTTGACTTATAATGAAGCTGCACCTGTTGCGAATTCAAAAACGCAAACATGCAAATTCAAAATAAAATCAAATAAAATCGCAAATTGATCAAATTGAATTTAACAATAAGACTAGAATATATTTAGGGTAGTTTTTGAAGCGATATTATTTCTTGTTAATGCGGGCAATGCGTTGTTTACGATGAACTAAAATCAAGTTAATTGTGTAGCTCTTTAATCTGTTTTTCTATGGCAACAAGTAGACTTACCTGTGGAAAAGCACTTGTAATTAGACAAAGTAAACTCAATTATCCGAGCATTTCATTTCTAAATGTTAATCGCCCAGCAATTTAACCCAATTAAAAATGCATGATGTTTTACGTGTAAACAAAAGACCATCAACGGCATCAGTGTAATAATGATTACCCGCCCTCAAATTGAACGAACACCTACTATTATTTGCCTGTTGACAGTAACCACTCAGCCGAATTATTGCCAACTCATCAGTGGGTATTTTAGTCTTTATCTGCCTCTATGCCCCTGTACCCCGCTGCTTTCGTCAAAGGACATATGCTTTCAAATTTCAACAACCCTCGGGATTGGGACCGGGTCCGGGCATTGCCGTACTGTAATCGTTTTCAATTTCAATAGCCTATCGCATACATACAAATGCCTATATGTAGATGTTGATATGCTTGTATTTAGATTGTCGCCCATGTGCATGTCATACTTTTGTTTTTTAAAGGGAAATATGAGAAGTGGTGAGATCCAGGCGTGGGCAGAACGCCCTATATAAACAAAGCACTTAAATTAATTTACGGTAATTGCATTCGCGTTGCAGACCTTTTGTGTAATCTCCATCCTAAATTCATTCATTCATTAATTAACCAATGAAATACAAACTAATTCTTCTACAACTGTATTTTTGGTATTTGTATAAATACATTCGATAACTAATTTCAAAAAATTAGACTACTAACTAGGGAATATGCCCGAATAGGAGATAAACTGTATCCATATTTATATTAGATATATATATAACATAGGAACATTCGATCGAAAAATAAGTTTTTGCAACTGAAATCGAAATATATCAATATATTAATATTTCGATATAAGAATCAACCCAGTTCAAAATATGCCTTGAACAAGCATCCCTCGATTATTTTTTACTGACTAACTAAGTACATCTGGCAGATTATTAACAATCTGCTGTTTTTCTAAATACTAACATAATTTTGTCATTATTTACCTCACTGGTTTGTAATTCGTTCAACCCTCTGGTGGATTTCTCTCCCCTTGTATAAGTTAAGAAGTCTCGTAATCATTTGTTTCGCTTTAGGTTTGTGTTTTCAGCAAAGGTATGGAACACATTGGCATTAAGCTTAACAATTGTGCTTTGTTACTTTTTTTTGTAACCTTATTATAGTAACGAATAGTCTCCAGGGACAATCTTCTTTTCAATTATGCCATTCACACGCATAATATAATTGAATGTGCGGGAGTTCACATAAGGGGCGGATTTGCACAGATTGAATAAATTTGTACAAGAGTGAAATATAACTATTTATATATAGATATTCTACACAGGATATATCAAGAGCGCAAATAAACAGTTTTTAAATTATTCTGTGTTACACATAATAGATCTTCTTGTTTTCTTCTTTTTATTTTCCAGAAATTGCACTAAATGGCATACGCTGAGTCTATTCAAAGATCTACTCGACTTTCAACTCCACCTAATGGAATGGAAAACAGCCAAATATCCGTTTCCCAAAAATCAAATCACGTACGTTGCCTTTAACAAAATTAACTCGTTAAACCTTGATTTTATTTTTAATAAAAGATACAAATATACCCCTAAATTATATTATTAGCAGACGGATAATTTAACACTTATAATTCAAATAATCAATGGTGGTCTGGGTATAAAAACCTAAAACAAAGATTTAGCTACTTAAAAAAAATCAAGCGTATATTGTGGAAGGGGAGGGGTTGTTTTTTACGCACAGAAAATAAATCGAAAACAGACAAATGTTTCCCTTGAGATATTGGATTTTACGTGCTTTGATTCTTTATTTTATTTGAAAAACAAAAACGACATCGCCAACAAATTGTCAATGGCAGGACCACCTTTTTTGACATTGGGAGAATAAATATATTATGGAAAAAGAAAAAAATGCTTTACAACTGACAACTATCGATTACTAAAAACAGAATAAGAGGAACAGAGATAATATACAAAAAAGGGGAGATTAATTTTTTGAAAACAAAACAAGCAACTATTGAATATTGTTTTGAGAGCGTAATTAAGAAAGTCGATGTTGATTACATTTAAATATAACAAGATAATTTGCATGTGTTTTTCTAGGTGAGCACAGTACTGCTTTACGGTATACCCATTGTGTCATTGTACATTGAGGGGCAGGAGCGTCTGTGCCTAGCTCAAATCTCCAATACTCTCCTAAAACAATTCAGCTACAATGAGATACACAATCGACGTGTGGCTCTGGGAATAACCTGCGTGCAGTGCACACCCGTCCAGTTGGAGATACTGCGAAGAGCCGGAGCAATGCCAGTCAGTTCGCGACGCTGCGGCATGATAACGCGCCGCGAGGCTGAGCGGCTGTGCAAGAGTTTTTTGGGCGATAATACGCCGCCGCGGTTGCCAGACGATTTCGCGTTTAATGTGCAGCACAAGTGCGCGTGGGGCTGCCGCGGCTCCTTTTTGCCTTCCCGTTACAATTCGTCGCGTGCCAAATGTATCAAGTGCAGCTATTGCGGCATGTTCTTCTCGCCCAACAAATTCATATTTCATTCGCATCGCATTACGACCAACGACAGGTATATTCAGCCCGATGCGGCCAATTTCAATTCGTGGCGACGCCACATGACGCTCAGTGGCCACGGCCAGGACGAGAAAATCATCCATGCTTGGGAGGATGTCAAGGCGATGTTCAATGGCGGCACCAGAAAGCGACTAGTCAGCTGCAATGGCAATAATAATGGCAACAATCGAAATCGCAGCACGACAAGTAGCACATCATTGGCGACTTTATCGAAAGCAAGTGCAGTTATCGATAATACATGCGATTCGCCACTAATCAATTGTGAAAGTGAGACAAAAGCGATATCGCCGCCATGTTTAAAGCGCACATCACTCGATCATCCATACAATTACAGCACGGTGACAGCCGCGGCTGCTGTGGTTGGAGTCACCGCAGTGGCTGCTACCGTCGGTGTGCCCTTCAACTTGCACCGATCGGCGGTGATATCGCCATTGCAATCACTGCGCAACGAGCACGATTTGTCAATAATGCCGCTTTCGCGCAATTTTGTCGTTGACTACACCATGTGGCAGCAACAGAATAATCAGCATACAAAAAAACTCAATGCTAGCGAAACGATAAACTCATTTGAAGCGTGTCCAGCGCCATGGGGCAGACCGGAAATTACTGTATCAGCAACAGCAGCAGGTGGAAACTCAATTCGGCTGGTCGAGCATAATCCATTTAATATAATCAAAAACGAACCCAACTCCGCGTCCATTTGTGGCGTGCCAAAGAGTCGAAAGATACCCGATGGAGATCGCACTGATTTTAATATGCCATCGGTGCTAAATTCTTCTGCATTTAAGCCTGTTGTCGCCTCGGCAGCGATTGTGTCCACGTCGTTGTATGCAACGCGCTCGAATTATTCGAATAACAACATCTACATAAGTCCGGCTCAGCCGACGAGGACAACCACAGTTTTTACCCACAACAGCATTACGACAGCCGAATCCCATAAAGCAATATTCAATTCAGCATCAAGTGCATTTCCACCGATCTTGGACTCCATCCAATTGTGCACGGAAAGCGAGCAATCCGAGTCGACACCAGCAGATGCCAATAATCCACAATCAGTAAATTTAGTAAACACTGACAATTCGGATAAATCACCTTCGTCAGACGGAATTTACATTAATTCGAATATTTGCCGAAATACCGATGAAGATGATCAGGATGACGACGACGATGACGAAGTGGTCGACATTGAAACGACCGAGGATGATGTCCAAACAATGAATGCTTCTCTCAACATGTGTCCCCCCCACTCACCAGTTGATGGGGATTTATCCAGTGCAAGCCATTCCCATTCCGCGAGCCCCAACGATGATGTTGATGTCGATGGTTTTACAACGGATACCGAAGATCAATTTGATATAAAGTCAAACATTTGCTCATACGACATAAACATCACCCGCTCAAACTTTAAGATTTACAATGAAAAAGAGAAGATATCGACAACAGAGGAGGAACTGCTTCAAAATTACAAAAAGAAAAATAGTGCGGTAAGAAATGGTGCGATGTGAGTTTATGCGATTTATTTAAAGAACTTTCTATACCACAAATGAATAAAAAGTGTATAATGAAGTCATTCAAAGATCCTCATATTTATTTTAAAAATGTATCCTTTAAGTATTAATTTTATTTAAAATAAAATATTCTTTTCAGGACGTGAATGGATTAAAAATATTGTCCCGTCGCAAGTGCTCAAATCAACATAAACATCGTCAATTCTTAAAAAAGAACGGATCCAAGCTGGAAAAGGATACATTTTTCTCTGCCCAACCCAGCTTACATATTCAGCAACGAGTCTCATTTCCAGTATTTTTAAAGGCTCATCTTAATTCATTTCGGCAGCGCCAACACCGACAATCCAGTCCCAGTACACCCAGACAGCTATATTGCTATGATACGTCACAAAGAACTAATGAGAATAGCGTTGACTAAATAAATATTCTTATAACATACAGATTTAAGTTATTTGTCAAGTTGCAAATAACACATATATTATGGTATTGAAATTCTCGGTTCAATAAATTGACTAAACTAGAAGAATAATTGTTTTTCTTTTTCAGTTCTGATTAACAATTAATGAAAATTAATTTAACTATACAAAATACAATTGTACAATTCCTATTTATTTATATTATTGATATAATATAACATAATATTCTATATCGTACATATTGTACGCAGTGACTATTAATATATATTTTTTCCAAATCCCTAAGTTATTAATAAAATAACAGAATTAATATTGGGTTAGGATAAATAACAGATTTATCCACTTAACAATTAATAAAACTTATTTAAAACATACAAAATACATCTATATATATTATCTATATATATATATATTATTTAATATATATTTATATTATTAATATTATATTTTGTACTTATTGTGCATTGCACCTACAAATATATTATTTTTTTTCCTTAGCAGATTCCGGAGGTATAAATAATATAAAAGAATTTATAGTGGGTTGTGTTGTGAATCACTCTTATTCACTTTGCTTCTAGGTTTTCTAAATTTGTACACCTCTACTTGGTATATTTTCATGTAGTTAAGCTATCTAATTATCTGAGTGTTCTTGGCCTTTCTTAGGACTCACCAAATTTGAACTCGGTGCATGACAAGCCGCTTAAGCATATAACAAAATAGGCATCTCCACTTTCCTTTTGGTATTTATTATGTTGTTTCTGCAGGTCGGCCGCGTGTCTGGTCACACTTTCAGCGTTGGACAGCAAAACACGAAACGTATGAAATAAATAAATGAAATATGAAAAATAAATAAGATACACATTTGAATTATTGTATATATATTTTAATAAATATTTAAGTATGACAATAATGTGTATTTACACACACATTCTGCGCGCAGAAAAAAAATACCAGCTCAAAATAAAATGCAGGCTTGCTTAAATACATTTTCAAACTATCGCTTACGTACATATCGATATAAAATGTCTTAGATATGTATTGAGTTTACATGTTCAATTGAACAAGTTCAATGTTAAGCATAAGTCTCAAAAAAGTGAATATTTTATGAAAAGCGAATATTAATGCGCCCCAGCATAAAGTACATAATTAAAATCGGTAAAAATCTACATAGCTATGCAGAAGATGTGAGCCGTATAGAAGTAAACAAAATCAGCAGTACCCTTTTTAATCACTCATTTTCGATATACACACAGAGTTACATACATTCATATACGTGTATGTCGAATATATATATATATATACATATAAATATATCTATTGGAGAGGCATAACAACAACGATTGTACGCTTTGAAATACATATATTTTTTGAACATGTTAAAAACCATATTTAATCTAATCAGCTTGGATTATTGAGTATATACACAATTTCATTTAATTGTGCACATAACACAGAAAAGCACACACACGCACACACAAAAATTACATATATAAACTGCTAGAGTTGCTAAAGAAAAAAAATGGTATAAATGTGTGTATGCGAATTCACACAAAAAGTACACATATGTATATATGTGAGCGTGTATGTATGTATGTACGTATGTGTGTATATCCAAAATTGTTTGTAAAAGTGCAGCAAGCAAAGCGAGGACTAAACTTTAATAAAATCACATAATGGACACAACTGAAGATAATTCAAGGTAACAAATATATTTCTATATTTTTATTATATGCAATATAAATATGTAAGTTGCACAGAACACATCTGTTCAACTCGCAAAGAGAATTCGTATTTGAAAATCGAAAGGGAAACTCCATAGAATTATGTATTTATTGTTGTTTTTAGCGGGTCAAATAGTGTCAAACTTTCTCAATAATATTTACATACAAATGCAAATAAAATGTTAATTATATATGCATTCTGTAAATTTTACGCTTTATTTTCTTGTATCCTTAGATATTCTCGGGCTGATCTGCTGGCGCTACGCTACGAGGATAGTTCGCGACGACGTCCCAGTTGTGCGAATCGGACGGAGCTGCAAACGTTAAATTTTTGGAAAATCAACGGACTTCCATTGAATTTGAGTAACAACAACAGCAACAGCGGCAGCAGCTACGGGAATAAATCTGGCCTATCTCCTGAAAGGAAAACGTTTCCCTTGTCAGTTCCAATGGACTACTCAGTTCGAGGCGCGCCTTACGCAATCGGGAACGAGCTCACAATTATTATCAACGCTTCACTGCTGGCGATCAGCTTGGCGAAGATGCACAGGCCAGCTTAGCATCATTGAGTGGCGGTAATCTATGCAGTGCATCATACAAGTCAGCCAACATAGATCATCGCAGCATTTCCTCATCGCATTTAATGCCCGCGTTTGCCAAGCGACGCTTTGTGGTTGCAATTGGTCCAAATGATACACAAAATGAGAAGGCAAACTATGAAGATGGCCTCGGCTCGAGTGCTAAAGAGAACACGTCAATTTCATGCCAAGCCAATGCCGATCTGAAGAATCCAACACGCTCCCCCATGCGGCGGACTCCGGCTGCATCTACCGAGTGGGAACGCAGTGAGAAACACTCAAACATTCAGCCGGACAGTGAACAGTTGTTGGCATTGTCGCCAACTTTCTTGTCGGGCAAGCAGGGCGCAAACTTAAATGTTCAAGAAAGACGCATTGGTAGTGGACGACTTCTACCACGAAACGATAACTGGGAATATAAGAATAAGGATGCGGATTCTTCATTAGCCAATCTGGAGAAGGACAGACCCCAAAATGGTGGCATTGTCATTCAGCAGCGACAGCGAACATGTTCGACAAAACACAGCGAAAGATCGAACGATAATCTGGGAGATCGCGATCGGGATCGGGATAGAGAGCGAGATCGTCGTGTCAACGAACGTACTCGAGACCCAAATGAGGGCAAAAAGAATATGCAGAGCGGACGACGCGCAACCAACAAAGACAAATTCAATTTCGGTGAAAGCACAATGCAGAATCGAGGCAAACGCATGAACATGTATCAAACGCATGATAGACACGAACCCGAATGGTTCAGCGCTGGTCCCACATCCCAGCACGAAACTATCGATTTGCATGGCTTCGAGGACTATGAAAACGATAGTGCTGCCGATGTAAAACCCGCTAAGGAGGATGGGAATAAAGAATTCGTTGTGATGACAAACCAAATAGGTAGCCCCACATCGAGAAGTAGCAGCATTGCCAGCCTACACGTTATCGATTCGTCGAATTGTAACAAAAATGACACCAATGAGATGACTTTGTCAAACGGGCCACCCAGCAACCGAAATAACAACGCTAATCCAATTTCAAAGTCTGAAGTTGAGTTCAATTTTGATGCGTTCCTTAGCATGGATCCAATGGTGAGTGCTAAAAATACCGATCTACCTTCCACTTTGATTAAAAACTGCACCGTCTGTTTTATTTCCAGGGCAATGATGGCGAGGTTCAAGGCGAGGTAAAGGGAACTTCACGCTTTAGCCGCTGGTTTGCACCCAAAGAACCATCATGTGGCAGCGAGCTCGGATCTTATGGCAGCTCTACTACAGTAGATAGGCAAGGTAAGAAATAATTCAATTTATTATATATTATATTAATATGATATACTGGATAAAAATGTACGCTCTTTTGTCTTTTAGAAATTCCTAGTGTTAAGGACTTGGAAGCACAAATGAAAAAAGTGGATTTGCGACCTGAATATGAAATTATCAACACAATGCGAAACGCACAGCAGTCAATTCAAGTGGAGCCAAGGGACAACTCTGTTACCAGAGATACCGAAGGATTTAAAAGACTCTTGCAGCAGTTAGGCTCGCAAAACCATGCGCAACCAACCCCGTCGTACCCCTTTATTCCGAATGTACCCGTGCTGCGCAGCGAGCCACGTGCCAATCCTCATGACCGCCATCAGCACATGGCTCGAGGTCCGGAAGATGATCTGCAACAATACCAGCAACAACGTCATAAAAAGAATGACTCTTTGCCACACAGGCATATGGATGTGGTTCCCCTAAGTCCTCTACATTCCGCACAGGCGCCGGGCATCCATGATCCAAACTTATCTGGACTCCTATCTTTGCAAACGCAAACACGAATGGAAATTCAACATTTGCTTCAGGGTAAGTAGCTTAAATAAATATCTGATTTAAGTACGACTTTAATTGAATTTATCAGCTGCTGCACTGGCAATTAAAGATGTCATAATTTATTTATTTTTCTTTTAATTTCAGGCATTGTTCGCGGTGATGTGTCTCTTGAATTTTTGGAAAAAGAAATAAGCAATCCCAGCACAACAGCTCAGTCGAGGGAGATTATTGGAGCAGTTCTTTATGAGTGTTCCAATTCCAATCGAAACGCTGTGCAACAGAAACTAATTCATCCGAATGACTTAAATCCCCATAATGCTGTTAAAAATCATCAGTTCTTTAATAAGAATGTTTCCGAAGGTACGTCCGTTCTCGTTTTTTTATCGTTTGGTGAACTCTTTTTTTAATTGTGTTTTTCAGATTTATTCAGTCAGAACACACCAAGCCCTGGCTTAAGCCAACAACACATGAGGCACAGTAATTCGCCGACACCTTTGGCCTTTACACCACATCTGTGTTAAGGAAAATGACAGCTGATAAGGAATCAACACCGTCGCACAATAACAGTGCCATTAACCAACAATATCATCAATATCAACAACTATCCACGCAGTATCCGAAACCAACAGTACACAATCTAATGAATGAGTCACCGGTAATACCTGCTATTAACCAACTGCAACCGAGGATGATTTTGGGCGGCAACTACGCTATGCAACACCAGCATCAGCATCAATTAAATCCAAATAGCCCCCAAATGTCACCTAAATTACTGCCACAGTTGTCTCAACAGCGAAGTCAGCCAAACAAATGGCCGCCCGGCAACATGCAAGCGTTGCACGGGGCCAAGACTTTTGGTAATTATACATACATTAAGAACAAACATAGAACCTATAAATATATCTATCTAAATTTGCAGGTCGACCAATTCTGAAAGGAACTCTCAGCTCTGGCTCTCAGCAAATGGCCCAAGTAGCATTTTCAACAAACAATGAATTACAACAGATCCATCAGCAAAGACTTAAATCCATGCAACCAACAGAAACAATAAATAGCGATAACATTCACGGTGGAGGACCACCACCTATACAAAATGTTCCATATACTGACGGAATCTCCCAGATGCAGCAGCATCATTATATGCAACAGCAGCAACGAGCGCAGTCCCGACATCGATTATTTCATGGGGACATGCATAGGCAAACTAATATGCCGATGCAGTCGTCAGGTAACTTGGCTGGTAATTTATTTATATTTACATTATATATAAATACCTACATAAATTATTTACCATATGAATTTATCAACAGGAGGACCCGATAGCGCCGACTCTACAAATTTACTGAAAAATAATAACCTCGGTCCCATGAACTGTCATCGAGATGAACGCTTATCGCCAACAACAAATCAGTTGGCCCAATGGTTTTCCCCAGAATTGCTTGCCAGAGCCTCAGCTGGTAAATTGCCGCTTTTAAATATGAACCAGGCGTTGAGCTTGGAAGAATTCGAACGTAGTATGCAACATTCCTCAGCCACAGTGCTCAATTAAAGACTAAGAGTGAATCTTCTTTAAAAGAGACTTAAATACAACTAGTTGAAATGAATGCTGTATTATTTAACAGAAGTAATCCTGCAATTTCGTTTAAAAATGATTTCAAGCAGTTATATTCATTTGTGTGTTCGTTGCACAGGACTTTTCTTTTCTTTTTATATAAAAATTATGCTCACAACAGCATATATTTATACACACTCTGATAGTTTCGTAACATTGAAAATAAAACTCTGAATATTTAAAATAATTATTAATCGTAGATTGTATTGTAAAACAAAACATTTTTCTGTACATAATACTAATAAATAAAAGAAAAAAACAAAACTATAACAAGAAAACCCTTATTTATTAATCGAAAATTAATAAAAAACGTTTTCTGGAAAATCAAATTGAATTAATACACGATTATGCAAATATTGAGCTAGGTACTATTTGCATTTATTTTATTTAATGCTTAGATTAAATTATACGTAGTTACATTGGCTTTTAATTAATAAATAATCGATCAATTCAAAGAACCAATTTCACTATATATATACACGCATATTTCGATTTTTTAGCACAGAATATTTGTTTCAAATTGTATTTTTCATATGTGTATAGTATTTATGCATTTAATTCAATTTGTAGGTGGGATAATCTGCGACTAATTCTATATAATCTCAAATATACTAGCTGAGCGACTAGAATTTTTGCATTAATCTACAAACATACTTTGATATGTACTTAAATGTGTTCGTATGCATTAATGAAGAAATACAAAGGGATATTAGCAACGTAAGGTGTGGTAAACTCTCTGTATCATATGGGCAACAGAGTATTTAGCTTTAATCAATGTCAGACAAGTTTTGGTCATGTTTGTGTCGGTAAATCTCGATAGGTCCCGCTGACTTAAAGCTAGCTTTGCTTAACTACGGATAATCACATTCAAAGATTAACATAAATGATTTCCGACAGCGCCCATTTCAAAAACAACATTTATCTCAATTCTTAAAGATTTCTAATTAATCTGCCCAACAGTTTTTATATTTTGTGGAATATTATATTTTTTCTACTTGCTCGTAATTATTGATCGTTAAACAAACATTGTTGACCGCATAATAAATAACACTTTGAAAATTATTCACTACCTATAGGAAATGATGCATATTTATTAGAATTTCCATTGTTAAACTATGAAGAAACGCATGCCATGTGGAACAGTCAATTATCATACATATTATGTACATTTGTTATTTAGTGACAGCGTTACATATTTACTAATTAATTATTTAACAAAGTTAAAGTTCGTATTGTGGTATTAACGGGATTATTCACATAACTTTGTTTGCCTGGTGTTATTTACACCATTTCTATTTAATTATAACAATGATTTTTGATTTTTTTTTTTTAATAATGCAACAATTTGAGTGAGTTGATTGGGTGCATAATAATCGATGTGCTATCGAATGCAGCAAACATTTAGGTCTTATGCTAATTCGATTAAATACTCAGGTCCGTTATATTAACGTTTTTGTCATTTTTAGAAGCGATAAAGCTTTATATTTTTAGTATACTTGTGTGTATACACACACATATATACCTATACATTTCCTAGACAGTTTTATGCAGCTCAGTAATTTGACGAAATGTTGCATGCATCATTATATATTTTCTGGATTCTTAATCTTGAGTCTTGGCGATGCAGGATGGGTCAACGATGCCAATGACGCAATCGCATTTGCCCGATGTGGGAGCAGCACCATTAAAGCATTCCTCATTCTTATGTATAATAACTGTTTGATTTTGGTCCAGCTCAGAGCAAGGGCTGCTATTTTGGCTACCATTCTGAGACGGTCGAGCGCTGGGGGTGGCAATTGTGGCTGCAACACCCGTACCGACACCAACATCTGTGACATTTAATCCGACGGGTGTACGACTATATCCGGAACTTGTGGGCACACCCTGCGCACCCGCCGTTGTCGCCGATCGTCTATACACCGTGCTATTCATTGTCAGCTTGCGCACATTCTTATCGGGATGAAAGACCAAAATGTACACCTTGGGCGAGTAAAGGCAAATCAATGCCACCGAAGCACTTAAGCTAATCGAGATGCACAACGTGGTTATTTGGATCTGCATGGGAAAGTCGTATATATATGTCCCACATACTACACAATTGAATGTCAGTTCGTACTTACCTCATATGAGTTGCCAGTGCCAAAGTAAATTGGGACAAATGCCAGCCAAATTATGCATGTTGTGTACATTGTGAAGCCAATAAATTTGGATTCGTTAAAATTTTCGGGTATCTTGCGTGTTTTAATCGCATACACCGTGCATATCGTAATGAGTATCATGTTGTACAGCTGGGAGAAGAGGAAGGACATGTCCTGTATTTTGCATTTTAAAATCACCTCGGTACGGTCGGGATAATAAAATCTAGTCCCCGGTGGCTCCACAATCATCCAAATCATCGTGATTAAAACTTGTATTGCTAAAGAGATAAACGTATTTTTAAAGGGTAAACTACACACACTAGTAGTACATTTAATTATCAATTTACAAACTTAAAAGCCAAAAAAATAAAACAATAAGAGGGTGTTAAATTTTGGATATGTATTATGCTTTAATCGTTAATCTTTAATATAAATATTGAGATACCTACCAATTAGAGAGGTTGTGATCACCACCTGCGACTGCGGACTGATGTACTTGAGACGTTGTGCCGATTTTGAGGCCGAATGGAAAATTCGCGATATACGATTTGTTTTCGTTAGCAGAGCGCTATAAATAATTGAGAAGCCAACGCCTATCCCAAACCTCTGAAGGACACAGGAACCAATCGTTGGCTTCGCGATCAGGGCAAATGTGTTGCAATAACAAACTAGAATACCAAAAAGCAGAGTATAGCTCAGCTCTCGACCCGAGGCACGGACGAGGGGAGTATCGTGATTCTTGGCAAACAGCACAATAACCACAATGGTCATCGTGATGCCGAGTATTGCGATTGCAAATGGCACCAGGGCAAATAGCGAATTCCAGCGCATATACTGGATATTTAGTGCAAAGCAGGAGAGCTTATCGGGATATGGCCACAGGCCCGGACCACAATCTCTGCACGTAAACTCATCGTAGACATATTCGTATGGCTCGCAGCTGTCACAGATCCAGCAACAGGTGTCACCCTGTAAATATAATATATTTATATATAAATAAATGTAATATACAAATTATAATTTGAATTACCTGTTGTTTTTTAATCATTCCAGCCTCACAGGGTAGTGAGCATGCGGAGGTCGGCATTTCTTGTTCCTTGTTCCACACAACGGTTTCCAAATTGAGTTCCAGATAATTAAACCATTTTCCAATTACCTACAAACACAATAAATATGTATATCACATATATAAACTAGTAATTTTGGGCATAAGCTTTTTATATATTTATAATTTACAAAAGGCTGCAAACGTTAATAACTAGTACTGGTACCTTGTACTGATATCCCGAGGAATTATCAAGACGCTGATAGTTTAAAATATCATATCTGGCCAGGCCATCGCCCTGTCGATCAAACTTCACCTCACTGCCAGCCAAATCTAAGCAGAGCGGTTAATTTGTTAGTAATTGATAAAGATATTATATAATATAGATACGATTAGATACTGTACCCACAAAGGAGACGTTTAGCAAGTAGTTGTTGTAAAAGTCCTTGCCATCGTAGCTGGCCATATCGGGACAGGCCTGCGAATGGCTATCGACTGGCTTTCGATACCAAACCGATTCGCTGTGCTGGTGATGCTTCTGCTGGCCAATATTCTGATCGTTTTGGGTGCACAAATCGTTGTGCAAATTGTGCAGGGCATGGGCGAAGGCGTAAACAGCGTCCACAACGAATTGCGTCTTCGATTCCTGCTCATATCTAAAGTATATAAGTGATATTTCTTTATTTTATGTCAACAACAAACCTGATTAAATTCAATTAAAAATCAAATGTAAAATTACATTTTAATTACTAAATAATAAGAAATATTTATAAGATTAATAATATGTAATAATTAAAACATACATAATAATAATTAATACATATATGCAACTCTACTCTCTAAATAAAAATAAACTCACCCGACTTTCTCCGAGAGCCTTAAACTATCATCGCAAATGGTTTTCTCCTTTTCGTTTCCAGACTTTGAATGACCATCCTCGCCATCTATTGCCAACTTGGCGTCCACTGAGCCTAAAGAGAGGACACAATTGAAGGTATCCTCCCAGTACTCGGCGAACCAGGGGTTGCGCTGATTGGACCTTGGTGTCAATTGCATCATATATCGATCGAAGTCTTCTATTATTTCCGATTGCAACTCAACAGTAATGGCGCCCTCGGCAATCTCCTCCAATCCCTCGAGCAGCTTCTGTTGCTTGCCCCAGCCATCGCTGGCCACCCAATGGAATGGCTGCGAGAGATTAGCACGCTTCGCTGCTAGCAGAATGCGACGTGCATCCTCGGCTCGGGTGAATAAGATGACACCTCGAGCATTTGGCTTCTTGAGCAGTTTACTGATAATCGAATCGAAGATTTTGTCATCGGATGCACTGGGCACCTTTTCGGCGGCGGCAATGCAAACATGTCGCTCGGTGGCCTCCTTGTGAAAGGCCTCGATGCCATACTCGCCGTAGGAGCCCTCCGAGTGAATCGTGGACACATAGGACCAGTTCAGGTTCTTGATAATGTCCACGAGGGCGACCGATTGAAATGTATCTGGTGGCACGGTGCGTGCAAATAAATCGAAGCGTGATTTGTCGGACAGCGTTTTGGCCGTCGAAGCAGGCGAAATTTGCGGTATGTGAAAGAGTCTCAAGAGATTGGCCACCTGCAAGGATACCGAACTGTACGAGCCACCGATGACACCAAAAACGGGGCCAGATGTTGCATTCTTGCGTAGCTGCGGTGTCGATGTGTCCGAGCACTCGAAGACGGATGTGTCCATGTTATTGAGGGAAGCGCGCACAAATTGCAGCGACTGATTGAGGGCGTAGGTGTCCCGAGAGCAGGTGTCCAGGATATGAACACCTATCGTTATGCCCGGCAGTAGATTTGTGTCATTATTCACCCGATCGATGGCATACAGCATCGCCTCCAGGCGTTGAACACCCCGATTATAGACCTTGGGCCCGCACGGCGGCGCTCCCTCGCCCTTCTCGTGCACTGGAAACAGTCCGCCCAGTATTATATCGCCGGGCAGGAAGACAGACACCGAGTCATGGGACTGTGATGAGCCAGCACCAGAAAGTTGGGGTAGACAGCTCCAAAGAGTAACCACCATCAGCATAAGTCTAATTGGAATATTACTGCCATAGTTATTGGAGTTGGCTTTGAACGCTTCCCGCATATTGGTCAATTTGTCAAATCGTCAATTGCACATTTATCTCAACGATCTATTCATTTGGATTTATTTTCTTGGGTTAGTCTTTGAGCTTTGAGACTCTATAATAATCCTTGGTTTTTGAGCCGTCCATGGCAATTTTAAATAATCTGCAATGGAAACGCGTCAGCAGATATTTTATGTTCATAGATGTGAACCTATTAAAAACCAGACTTACTATATATTTTAATATTATTAATTTATTAAATGCAATATGTAAACCGAATAAATATAATTGAATCTGTTCATTTATTGCGATTTTAAAATAATTATATAGCATTATTTTTATTTTTATTAATTATAATATGTAAATCAAAGAAAATATAATTAAATCAATTAATTTATTTGGATTTTTAATTATTTAAAAAGCTACTTCAAATTATTTTGTCAGTGACACTCGGGCAACTTAAGATGGCTAAGACAAGTCATCTGTTGGCAAGGATGCTTGCTTAAATTACGATTCTCTTAAGTTAATTGAGGAGCGATAGACGGAGAAAGGAGAAAGCTGGCAAATGAGAGAGGACAAGGCAAAGAGAATCACAAGTAGGGGATGCTTTCCACGAGAAAACGCGAGAAAAGGTTACCCAAGCTTAATATTCATGCAGAGCCAGAGTCCGACTATATACACACACATATATTTGTGTGTGCATGTGTGTGTGTATGTGTGGAAAGTAACAATGGCGACCCAGAAAAAGCTTCGATGCAAGAACTTTACCAGAAGTACCAACACAAGAATGGTACCGATGATGATGATGATGGCAACGGCGGCGCAAAGGGACCGAAATCAGCAAGCATCACACATATATATACATATATATATATATATATATATATATATATATATATATATATATATGCAATACATAATATATATGTATAATTATTTATATATGAGAATAGATATGCATATGTAATATTCCCAAATATTATTAACAGGAGTAACCTACATATATGCATAATAGATATACGAAAAAGTATGTGTGTGTAGGTACAAAAGACTTGTTCAATTTCCGAAGCCCGACATAACTAGAATTATATATACATACATATTTTTTGTCCAAAGGACTTTTCAGCAACTGTAACTGTGTGGGTGTTAAGGTACACACCAATACAGCAATACAGTAATACCTATACATACACACAGAGATATAAGTTAAATGTACATAGACATATATACATACAGCGAGTACTTAAATATACACATACATATTTATGTAAGTCTGCATTGCAATTGGATATTTAGGTATGTTAGAAAATGAAAAAAAAAAGCATTTACATACCATCATTTAATTGTGTAGTTGTATTTGTAGAGTCCTTGATTACATTGACGTTATTTTTTTAAATTACAAATTATTTTAGCCACGAGCGAGGAGCGCAGACATCTGTCCATAGCATTAACTGTAGATAAACTGATTTACTCATGATAAGCCCAAGCAGCAGTTCTTGTACAAGCAGCAGCAGCGACCACGAAAAAGAACAACAGCAACAGCAGCAGCAACAACACCCACAGCAGCCATCTAACTGTCCATCTCTCCTTGAATGGCCATTTTTCGGGAGCGCAAGCATCGCTGCAGCAGCAGCCGCAACGGATCTCAAAGAGTAAGCGACAAACATAAAAACTAGCAGCTAAAAAAAGAAGAAAAAAAACGTTAACTCTTACCTCCTCTATATATATCGTAGGTCCGCCTGCAGCATTACTTAAGAGCGCCAAAAAAGCTGACTAAAGCTCGTCTTTAAGCTTTTGCGTAGCTCTCTTTAGGCTCTCTCGATTTTTGACCACGCAAATGCAATGTGTGTGTATGTACATTTGTAAATGTATTAGTTATGGCATAATACACACAGTACACATAATCATTTAAATGTTTTTTAATTAATTTAATTTAATTTAATTTAATTAATTTAAATTTAATTCTAAATTGCGTTTTTAATTTAATTTAATCAATTTTTAGTTAAAGTATCGATAGTAAATATAAAACTGTGTTGCTCATTTTTTACATTTAATTTTAAATTGAATTTTTGATTTAATTTTGTACTTTTTGTATTCTTTGTGTCTTGTGTCTTGTGACTTTATTTGTCATTATTAAATAAGTAAATAAATATATTTATAATATGATATAATTATCAAGCTCCCATAATCCTATCTTCATTTTTATAAGCCATTATAAGCCTCACCGTTAATTTAAATAAACCGCAGTAAATCATTTAATTAAAGAAAGTCTAATTATATATGGCTGGAATAATTGACTGCCCGGCTGAATTTAATCAATTAAGTTCACAATAATTAATTGCATGAGACTAAATTTGGTCTTTCACATCAAAATGAAATAATAATTGCCCAATTTAAATTTAAATTTATTTCTTTGAATATTATAGATGTATTCGATATTAATTAAAACGAGTTATCAATGCCGATTATCCAGCACTACTTGCTACTGTTTACCGTATTTACACTCGATTTTTATATTTATCCAGCCAATTTATTTAGTTTATCTGTTGATTTTAGTTATTATTTATTATTATTTTATTTACTATTTTGCATTAAGAAGAATAATCATTAGAAGCGTGCTTATATGAATATGTTAAAAATACTAAAAAATAATACAATAAGGTGTCAAATCGAAAACCAACCATGTGCAAATCTAGGTATTTTAACTCTGCTCCAGAAAGTTAAAGCCATAGGCTTTTTTTGCTTTCAAAACATGATTCATATGCCATTTAGTTATAGTTAACTCCGGTATTATTCTATAAAACTAACTCTGAACATATCAACTATTAATAAATATCGCAAGACACATCGATTAAGGAAGACATCAACATTGTGATGAAATTGGTTTGCTAAATAGATATATCGATGTATTTCGATATACAATGATACCATTCCTAAGCAGCACATTGCATGTGGAATGAAATTGATATAAATTTTGTTATTGGAAATAAACATAAAGAAAGTCGAGTATAGCTTAGTTAACGACTGTGCAAGTATAGTGAAGTGCGGCAACTGTTTTCTGTTGTATTGTATATAATTGCTAGCTAATATATACATATATATACTGGTCTCGAATGCTCCAGGTAAATTAATGTTGAGAATGAGAACCGAGACGGAGTTCAACTAAAAATTACATGACATTTACTACGACAATGCAATTTGCCGTTGACGTTGCTCTTTGTGCGTTACATATCAAATATATAGAGAAATACGTGTACGATATACGCATTACTCGATTAAATGTTAAACTTAGTGAATGTAGAAATATAAGTTAATGCGGATTTTTTGTGCACACATTTTCTTTGTGCAAGACTTGAGTCGAGGCGAGTCGCTCGCTCGCTCGGTCGGTCGGTCGGTCGGTCGGTCGGTCGGTCGGTCGGTCGGTCGGTCGGTCGGTCGGTCGGTCGGTCGGTCGGTTGGTCGGTCATTCTCTCTTTTACCTTCTACGTTAGATTCTCTCATTTGCTCTTGCTCGCAAATACGACGTCAACGTCGCAACGTCGGCAAATGGTTGAAGAAAGCATGATTATAAAAAAAGAGCTCTACTTAAATAAATTGAGGCTTGTACCTGTTTAATATCTCCCCAAATGCATTAATAAAGTGAACAAACAAATAAAAATAAATAGGCAAAAAAAATATTTAATAATGATATATTTATATATAGATTATATACATCCATATTATATCCATGCAATCTTAAATTAGATTTGAGAAAGCAAATGCATTCGATTAATATGCGTAATACGATTTTATAGTTAATTATTATAATATATATGTTACTTATTTTTATATAGAATTTTTTCTTTTGCCTTGCAGGTTGGGTTTTTATTTACAACTTACGAGATTTGCTTCGCGGACATTTTTTTATACAATAAAACTAAATTTTTGCAGGTAAGAAAGCCTGCCAATATTCGCAACATTCTCAACATTCACAGTTTCCACAGAAGAACAATCCGATGGTTGTGTGACGGATTGGACGCGGGTCAAAAATAGCCCAAAATCGGAGATTCGTCAACGAAACGGGAAAAAGAAACCGTTTGACGTTTGACAAACGCTTAACCGTAAACTAGATCGGTCCTTTCGTAATGCAACCAGCTGCTTCAGCACTATCAACACAAGCTGATATCGCTAAAAACATGCAGCCCCAAAATTTGGTATGTTTCCACTTTTTTCTTTGTATTTCATTCTAGTTTCTATCAATAGTATTCGGTTTTTCGAATGTCAAAATATGTATTTAATTTCGAAAGTTTTGTTTAATTTCATTTTAATTAGAGGTTTAAGCATAAAATACTTTAAAACATACCTTGGTTTTTAATCCCAATTCAATTTATATTTCAAATTTATTGTTTAAAATATTCACATACATTTAACATAAATGAGAGGAGAGAAGCAAGTTTTGTATTCCAGTTTTATAATTTATTTGTTTGCCAAATATTGAACTCAACTCACTTATTATTGAGTTATTAGTTAATTAATTATAGATTTTCATATTAGTTGTTGATTTCGTTGTTCGTTTTCGTATTCTATTTCGGCCAAAGTTCAAATTTTGTGCTATACTTAATAGGCAAAAAAAAAATCTTCCAACTTTTTTGCAATCTGTTTGTAGATTTTGCCTTCGAATAAAAAGAGCAAAAAATATGTTTCGCAAGCGCCGCCAACGAAGCAGCAACAGTCGCTGCCACAGCACAGCACTACACAGCCGCAGTTTCAGATAAACAAGGCCTACAACGTTGTCTCCATACTAAAAACAGCAACGACATCAGTCACGCAACAACAGTCCTCAACACACATGCAGCAGCCACATCATCTGCAACAGCAGCAACAGTCGCAGCAGCAACAAAGCTATGCAAATGTTGTAAATCGAGCCCCAGCTATTTCAGCTGCAACTCAACAGCAGCAACAATCGACTGTCATTTGCAGCGGTGGCAACATAATGACCGTCAGCAGTTGTCAATTGAATACGGGTGATTTGAGCTCCGCTGCCATCTATAATCTGACTGGACACAGACCACAATTGACGGCTGGCATCGACTCCAATTGTCGCTATTTGGGAGCGGAGTTGTCGTCGAAAGGTGTTGCAGTTTCCAATAATAGTACACAAGTAGGAGGCGGTGGTGGAGTTGCCGCAAGTGCCACAAATAGCAACAGTGCCAGCAACAGCAGCATTAACGGTGCCAGCAACAATCAGAGCCTCATGACGCTAACATTGGGCTCGAGCAGTGGCCCCTATATACACGAGAAGAGCTTGTTGGGGGGCGTTGGGGTTGGCGTTGGCGTCACTTGTATCGATAGTAGAAAATACGACTATAAAAATAATAATCTGCTGTCAAACAGCAGCTTCCAAACAACCCAAGAGGTAAAAATCAACAAACAACAAGAACAAAACATTGCTCGCGAAAACAATTTAAAAGTTTATAGAAAATTGTACTAATTTTATAAATCGATTGCTCGATTAATCGATATCGTTTGTTCCGCTACCAGAAATTGTCCGAATGTTCAGCTGCGGTCAAAAGAATAGTGGGCGCATATGTTTTGAAAACATTTAAAATGAAAAAATAAAACAATAAAATTTAAATATGGTTAAAAGTTTTATTTACTTTTATTAAATTATTATATAAATTTATGAAATGCTTTGAGAAGCAGTACTATTATTATTTTGACCGCAACGGCAAATTAAAAACTAGAGAAACTTAAAAAATTATAAACTAAGCCTTAGATTTAAAATTGGTAAGGGTAATTTTCGCATAAGTCAAAGCTATTTGTAAATTAAGTTAATATAGATTTGTGGATTTTTTCAGTATGTGTCATCGGGCAACAACAGTGCTGGCAACACCCGTTCAAATCAACAGAGTGGAATATTTCGGGGACCGCCGCCGACTACGAATGCGCCACGTGGCACGGGCGCTGGGGACCTCGCCACCTGCACATGCCGGCAATGTATCCGAATGTGGTGCTGCAACAGTACTCACAATTTAGCCAGCGACAGCCGACGTTCCAATCGCCACACATACAATATGGACCCGCGCCCATTCCCTACTATCCGTATCAATATCTGCCTTCGCTGCAGCAACAGCCTCCGCCGCCGCCACAGCATTCGCGCAGCGGTGTTGCCACAAACGCTAGTGTCAACATCGGTGGCAACACGATGCCTGTGCAGACCGGCCCAAATGGACCGCTGGCTGGTCCCGGGGCAACAACGTCCCAACTGCAGCTGCTCACGGGCAGTGTTCAGCCCGGCGCGAATACCGTAATTGGCGTTGGCGCCACTGGTAGCGGGCAGGTCGGTGTACCGCCAATGGTTAGTGTTATGCCACCGAATGTGGCACAACAGCCGGTGCAAGTGGTGGCACCGGCGAGTAGGCGTCGCCATCAGCACCGTTTGCAGATCATTCATCCCGAAACGAAAAAGAATATTCTCGATGAGCTGGATAAGGTACGTTTGCTGCTATTTATATATATATATATATATATATACATATTACAATTAATAAATCGATTGTTATCGATATATAGAGCAATTCGAATGTGGACAATGAGTACCAGGAGCAACAAGGAGGCGCTGTTGTTGGAACAACAGTAACTACGACAACAGCCGCCGTTGTCCAACCAAACCCAGATGTCCCAATCTGCATTTCCCAGCCAGATGCTGCTGGCATCTGTCTAGCGAATAACATGCTAATTCAAAGCCCGGACTCAAGGGCCAATGCCCAGTACAAATTAGGTATATTAATTAACATCAAAATGTACATTAATATACACTGTAATAAATTTAATTACTTGTCACAATTTATATTTAGATCAAATTCCCGCTCACCGGCCAGATATTATAATGGGTCAGACCCCAGTGGTCTCAGCGATATCGGACGCCCCATCTGTAGAAATATTGCCGACGCACCAGAAGACCAAGAGTAAAAAGTAAGTGATTCTAACACAACCAATATTTAATTTGTATTGTTAAATTATATATTTTCTCTTCCCTTTCTTAGAATCCCTATAGTCTCTCCAAAAGATAGCTCTGATTCATCTACAGCTTTTTCATCTGGTAAGTACTGTAAGAAATAGTTACTATTTTAGCACATACTTTTTTGATGTATTATATAGGCAAAAGCTTTATAACAACATTCTACATCTCGGGGAACTCAAAGCTTTTCTAATATTTACATATTTAAAATAAGTTTATTTGCACTTGTCTTAATTTAGTTTTTATAAGTTAAACACATTTAAAAAAGCCGTGACTTGTAGTTCGCATACTGCACTCAAATCGGAAACGTTATACGGAGCACCCAAAAGCGAAAGCGAAATATGAAAAAGAGGAAAGTTTTGCCCGAAATTTCTATCAGAAATATGCATTTTATAGAAGACTTTTTGTCCAAATTCCAGGCAGCTGTTGCGTTCTTGTTTTCTTCTACAAATCTGTTCGATTAAAACAGTGTGTGTGCGCGTGTGCGTGTGCATATTGCGCTTAAGCTTGTCTGCTTATCTATGAATGTGTAGATGTACGATGTTCATCTATGTGTAGGTGTGCTGACCACAAGACGGACACACACATACATATGTATTTTGTCGAACTCGATCGATGTGCGTGTATGTGCATGCGTGTTAGATTATAGACGAACCGCTCATTCACTCTATCTCTCACTTGTCTTGTTGGCTCCCTCACAAGTTGTGAATGATCACATCGCATTGCGTGGCTCTTGCGTTTGCTTCCCAGATGTATGTTTTTAAATCGAACCGATGCAAACACGTGCTTTCTACACTGTGTTCTGTTTCTGTACATGGATATATTAAGCATGTGTGCGTGCGTCACATCGAGAGAGAGAGCAAAAAATTGGGAGTGCGTGTGTGTGCAAACATTTTCACTTTTGCTTTTAGCACTGCTGTGACTTGTGACTTGTTGTTTGACGCTGCTTTTGGCTGGCGTCATTGCTTGTCTGTATTTCTGTTTGCCTCGTTTGTGCAGCGATTTCAGTTGCAGACGCTGCTCGCTGTTCGATCGATGCTCGATGCTCAAACGTCGCTTGCCTCTCGATGCGATCATTTTTTTGGTTGTTGTGTTAGTGCGATGTTTTGTGCGATTCGATATCGTAGCTCTGTTTATGTGTGTGTGTGTCTATGTGTGTGTGTGTGTGTGTCTATGTGTCTATCTATAGCGCTAGGCAACAAAGCGATAATTGCTTGGACGGACACGCACACACAGACAACTGTTAATGAGATAAAAATTGAAAAAGAGTCAAATAAATATTATATCCCACGTGCATTTTGAAATATTTCGAAAAGAAAAAAATACACGTGCAAAGTTGTGAATAATCAGTAGCAAAAATTAAATACAAATACGTTCATTAATTTCTTATATATATATATTTATATATGTATATATTTTTTTTTGTACAAATATTTCCAAAGAATGCAAAGAATTTGGCATTTAATAAAATATCTATATTTTGGACTGTTAAATAATGTACATAATTAGAAGGCAATAAGGATAGTTCTGTATAATTCTTTCAAGGGGTTTCTTAAAATAAAAAACAAATCAAAAGGTTCAAATTCAACACAATACAAAAGCGATAACGATTGAGCAACTAATATCGATATGGGCTAACTGTTATAAATAGTCTATCATTTTAAAAGTACATTTAGACGTTCGTATACCTGTTTTATAGTTAGCTATAATATGTTTATAACTAATCTCGTTTGTGTTAAATGTAGTCAAATTGGATGATGCTGAAGCAGCGAAAGCAAACGTTAAAGCGACTGTCGAGATTAATCAACAGATACAAACGGACTCTGTGCTACAGCAAAAGAATCAGTTAAACTTGGCACATCCACAAGCGATACAGCAACAGTCACAGATACATATACAGCAGCAACATTCTCAGTACATGGCGCATGTGGCAACTCCAGCGCCTGAATTTGAGCACGCTGTGGGTGACGCTTCTGTGTCCTCGTCGCAGAGCGAATTATTCACAAATTGTCCACTGCAAAATATCGAGGCTGAGCCAGAGACAACCGCAGATATTGCAACGGTTGCAACAGCAGCCCAAACCCAAACCAATATAGAAGTCTCATCTGAAGCCGTATCGACTGCTATGCAAATAGTGGATCAAAGCAGCGAAATTGCGGCAACAGAGTCGCCTGCAGCTGTTGCACTTACACCAACAGCACATAGTACACACGAGAGCACCCCAGATGAGACTGATCGAGCCGGGAATACACAATTGAATGATGCGCCTATAAAGGCCAATGATAATGTTGATATCGGAGTAGACACCTCCATGCACAATAAACAACTGGCTACAAATAACACAATGGATGGAACAGAACAGGAAAAAGAACAAGAGCTGGAGCTGGAGCTGGAGCTTAAGGAATCAGTGGGAGATGGAAAGGAGCATAGATCAGAGACAGTTGAACAACAAACTGCCGCCTCACCACCAACTGCTGCCATAGAAACAGATCCGATCTCATCGCTGATCAATTACAATGAGGGTCAATGGTCGCCGAGTAATCCGAGTGGCAAGAAACAATATGATCGCGAGCAATTGTTGCAGTTGCGCGAAGCAAAAGCCTCCCGCGTGCAACCCGAGGTGAAGAACGTGGCAATCTTGCCACATCCGAATCTGATGCCAACATTTATGCGGAACAACAACAACAATAACAATAAGCGTGTCCAATCGATGGTGGGCATGATTGGTAGTAATCGCAACAGTGATGCGTCCAGCAATTTCGGTGGCAAACAGGTGTCCATGTCCGGGGTGCAGGGCGGCGGCCGTAACAGCATGAAGGGCATGATCCATGTGAATCTATCGCTGAACCAGGACGTCAAACTCAACGAGACGGAGAATGCGTGGCGACCACGGCTGACCAACAAAGCGGAAGCGGAGGCCATCTCCGATAGCAAGTCTGTTCACGAGAAAGATGAACTTGTGCGTCGCGTGCGTGGAATTCTAAATAAACTAACGCCAGAGAGATTTGATACACTCGTCGAAGAGATAGTCAAACTGAAGATTGATACGCCAGATAAGATGGATGAAGTGATTGTGCTTGTCTTCGAAAAAGCGATCGATGAGCCAAATTTCTCCGTTTCCTATGCGCGACTGTGCCATCGTCTGATTAGCGAGGTGAAGGTACGCGATGAACGCATGGAGAGTGGCACCAAATCCAATCTGCAACACTTCCGAAATGCACTCCTCGACAAAACGGAGAAGGAGTTCACCCAGAATGTGTCCCAGGGCGCAGCGAAGGAGAAGAAATTGCAGCCCATTGTGGAGAAGATCAAAAGGTACAGATCCAAATGAAAAAGCTGAGATCGAAGCTCTCCTTGAGGAGGAGGAGCGCAAGATACGGCGTCGCTCTGGCGGCACAGTGCGATTCATTGGCGAACTCTTTAAAATCTCCATGTTAACTGGTAAAATCATTTACTCTTGCATCGATACACTGCTGAATCCGCATTCGGAAGACATGCTCGAGTGCCTGTGCAAGCTGCTCACAACAGTGGGTGCAAAGTTCGAGCAGACACCAGTGAATACCAGGATCCGAGTCGCTGCTACTCACTGGAGAGTCCATAACCCGCATGCAGGCGATTGCCTCGCGCACTGACAAGGATGGTGCTAAGGTCAGTTCCCGTGTCCGATTCATGCTGCAGGATGTCATCGATTTGCGCAAGAACAAGTGGCAATCGGCGCGCAATGAGGCGCCCAAGACAATGGGCCAGATCGAGAAGGAGGCCAAAAATGAGCAGCTGTCCGCGCAATACATGAACTACGGCGGTTCCCTGTCCACATCAGTCCGAATGGACCCCAGTCAGGTGCCGGCAAACGGGATGAACGCAGTGGCGGCGCTCGCTATGGCGATTCTCGTTCCGCCGGATACGGTGGCAGTCACAGTCAGCGCGGGGATGGTAGCAACAATATGCGCCACCAGCAACCGAACAGCGGCGGCAGTGGCAACAGTGGCAACAGTGGCGGCGGCACCAGTGCCAACTCCAATGGCAACAACGACGATAACACATGGCACGTCCAGACCAGCAAAGGCGGCCGCTCCCAAGCGGTGGACACAAATAAACTGGAGGGTTTGGTAAGCTATCCCTCATCTCTAAACTGTATCTTTTCATTTATTTATTTTTATTCTTATTTATAGACATTACAGCTCAATCAAAATTTGGATACGAAGAAGATGGGCGGAGTTAATCAATTTATTTGGAATAACAATGCGAATAGACAATCCTCGACGCCGACGACAACACCTTCCAATTCATTTGCCGTGCTCTCATCGTTAAACGATAAGAACAGCATTGATCGAGATCGGGATCGTGATCGCGACCGTAGTGGGCCCCGCAACAAGAGCTCATTTAACAAGGGTTCCATGGAGCGTGATCGTTATGGTGATCGAGGTGAGTAAATGCGATATTTATATAAACCTAATATCATAACTTAAAAAAATAGGCATACATTCGCGAACGGGCTCGTCGCAGGGATCGCGCGAGAACTCCTCGTCGCGCGTTGGTCAAAATCAACAGGGTCGCGGCATGCTGAACGCTTCACTACAAAAATCTGCTAGTCACTCAAAATACACGCAACAGGCGCCGCCAAGCCGACTTTCCAACAAGGTATGTATCTATAATATAAATATATATATATATATATATGTATATAAGAATTACTGTTCTTAATAGTCTAATTCCTTGCAGGCTATGGGTTCTTCAATGAGCAGCTCGACCGCTGGTGTTGGCGGCATTTACCGAGGCGGCGATCAGCAGCCGCAGCAGCCGCCTTCCACACCGCCTGCCAAAAGCATAGCGCCACAGACCGTGTACATCAAGCCCCAAGATAATGATATCAAGCTGTTTAAGACAGTCGTCACGGATATCATTGATCAGGAGTCGGCGTCGAAATCTGTCACTCCAACGGTTGTCGAATGCATCAAGCGAATACCGGAGCCACAGCGTTGCGGCTTCTTGTACTATATATTAACTGATTATTTGCATTTATCGAAGGTGGGCAAACAGTACAGGAGATACCTGGCCATCACAGTTGCCCACCTCATACAGCAGAACTACATGTCTGTGGATCACTTTAAGCTGGCGTACAGGGAGTTTAGCGTGTTTGCCCACGACTTACTTGTTGATGTTCCTGAAATGTGGCTTTATATTTTCCAATTTGCTGGTAAATATTTTGTATATATATTTGATATTTATGCGATATACTAAAAACGTATATAAATTATTTTGTTTAGGTCCATTAATAGTCAAGAAAGTGTTGACTGTGTCAGATCTGTGGAACAACAATTTAAGAGACAACCACATGGGTAAACAGTTCCTTAAAGCCTACTTGACATATTGTACTAGGGAAGTGGGACCGAACTTCACCCGCAGCATGTGGAAGAAATTTAACATGCACTGGTCCGATTTTATGCCCGATGGCGAAGCTATCGCCTTTATTGAATCGAATGTATGTTCTCACTGTGTTTTTAATATTTTCTATATTATCATCTAAATATATATCTATATATATTATGCAGAGATTAGAGTATGTGGAGAATGAGTCGAAGGCACCAGTGATTGATGACCGCGAGTCACCCGAAAAGCAGGTTAAAAATGTGATAGATCATATTGAGCACCTGCTGAAGGAAGGAGCAACTGCAGATTGCATAATTGATTATTGCAATGTAAGGATATTTCAAATACGTTACTTTGAGATCAAAGTCTAAGTATTTAATAATATAATTTGCAGGGCAATATTGTGATGGCCGATAAGCTATTTATCAGAGGCCTGACAACAATCTTAAGCAACTTCGCAATTGTCTACAAGGATAATAGCTATAAGCTGGAGCCCGAAGTTTTCCAGAAGTTTTGCATACCAGTTTTTCAGCGCTACATTGATTCCAATGAAGACCTTCAGCTCGAGTGTTTGTATGGAGTACAACTACTTGTCCATGGCTACGAACATCCGAGAGGTTTGTCATTACTCAGCAATTAATAATAATAAAAATAATAATGAATTATACTTACTCTAGGGTTGTTGAATGAACTCTTCGCTGAGCTTTACGATGGCTTTGTAATACACAAGGAGTCACTCTACAAATGGCGCGATTCAAAGGATCAGTCAGCTGGCAAAGGTACAGTTCTGATTTTAATTAAATTTGTTGTTTATTAAAATTATGCAGTTATCCCTTTTGTTCTATACAGGTGTGGCTGTGAAGAGTCTTAATACCTTCTTTAACTCATTAAATGATGATGCCAATTAAATCGTCATTATACTCGTAGAGCTGACAGACATAGCGAGGTTATGGCAAAAGAAACAACACAACTTATTAAAAACAAAAGAAAACAAAATAAATGCACTTTGAAGCAGAACATAATATGTAATAAGAAAGAAGTGTGAAGATCGGGTGTTAGAACCAGAGAAAATATATTCTACTACAATATATGTATGCATATAAGCTACTTTGCGCGATCTTACAGTACGATATATATGCAATAATAAGTTAGTATATAAACAACTGTGTATGCATGTATGTACTATGAAATAAAGCAAACCTGAAGGAAATTTCTAGTTGTAATTGGTTGCTGTCAATGCTAATATTATTGAGAAGATCGCCTTAAACATGATTCGGGTGGCAGCGCAGCTATGAAGCTATTAGTTTCTCATCAAAAGAAAATGGAAAATGGAAAATGGAAAATGGCAAAAAAAAGAGACACGTAAAAAATGATTGTAGGCAAAATTTAATTGTGGAGAAAGCAAAAGAAACACGATTCAAAAACAAGAAATTCAATCCAACCCCAAACCATAAGTAACCTTATAAAATTTTATAGACCTAATTGCCTAATCGTTTATATTTGTATCTCTAAGAGATTATCAATCTATTTGTAATTTAAAGAGGAAATGATAAACCCGTTTTAAATATAATGTTTTTAAAAGTGAGCAAAAAAACCATAACTATTGTCGGATTTGTGTTTTAATTTGAGCATATAAATTATATCACTGTAACTACTAAAACCCACTAAAACCCTGCTGCATATTTTTTCTGTGACCGTGGGTCTTATTCTGCTTCGCGTCTTGAAAGTAGCGACCAGAAGCGCGTCGAAAACTTTACAGGACTGGAGCAGCAAACGTTCGCTGTCATTGAAACCCAAGAAATTAAATACGCAGATAGAAAATGGCACTAATCGTGGTCTAGGTTAAAAATGCTTTATTTGCAGCTATTTAATTATCATAAATTGATTTTTAATAATATTATAACAGGTATATAACAAATATGTAATTTCAAGGTGGGTTGAATTTTCGATTTTTCGTTTTTTAAACTCAGTTTCATCAATTATAATTTTTCTTTATTGTTTAACTCTTAATTTTTAATCTCATTTTTTATGTTTGCACTTTTCATCTCAGTAGACGCTTGTTCCGGCAATGGTTGGCTAATTTCTTTACAGTTACTATTAATTTGTTCAATATATTTATTCTCTAATTGCCTTTTCTAATATATAAATATATTATAACCTACAGCCTATCATTCTAAATAGTTTCGGTTTAAACTAAGTTTATTTAAGATTAACATGTCATTTTCACACTTTTATTTTCTTTTATTATAAAAGAAACAACAATTCGCAATTTAAGTAACTTGTAACAATGTCGTTTTACGAGTTAATATTAGAATCTAATAATAACAATAAACTTTCATTATTTACATGTATTTCAATATGTCGATAATCTATTTCGCTTGCGTGAAATGTTTATCATTCTTCATACACGTATTTTAAGTTACACTAATTTGCAGATTAATTAAGCTAATCAATTATGTGTTCATATATGCAAAAAACACTTTAACATAGAAATCAAATAGTGAAATACCTTCCCATTGCAGCAAAGAGTATAATATTGGGGTTGTGTAATCCTTTATTTCGAAATGAAACCTCCTGATAACTTTTCTCAATCCAACTGCTACCTAATACTCCCTGCCAGGTGGCCTCCGCTCAACGAAACAGCCATATATATATATATATATATATATATATCTGCGAATCTTACTAAATCCATAATCTAAAGGGGCTATTTTTCACCTGTTATTTTTTGCTCTCATTACAGATCAGAGTATTGTGCTAAATTATACTCCTATTCTTCTATTGGTTTCAACTAATTTTGTAGTACAGAGATGCAATTAAATAAATATAGAAATTTAGAGACAATTCTTTTTTTTTCAATTTTGCCAGTATACTGAGGTTATTCCATTAGCATTTAGCATCTATCGCATGTGGCAGGCCAGAAATACCAACAATCCTTAGCAAACTGGGAACTACATCAACAAAAAAATTACATACAACCGATAAAATGAATAGGCTCGATTGTATGTACATTCAATTTTTTTTTTCTGTTCATGTTCAACTAGCAATTGGAAATTTAATTTGCGCCTGGCCCATCCGATATTTGTTAGTACAATTTTGAGCTTGAAACTAAACTGACATCTAAGGTCTGAAGCCCAGAATTTTGAAAATACTCAAACACTTTTCTATCTTTTCTAATCTTAATTGTCTGTTCAGCTTCAAGCTCTGATTACAAAGGCATAGGGAGCGATATATATAGAGATGTGTTTGTATAATTTATGCACAAATAAAAGCAATATGGGAATCTATTGCTGTGCGTTTATCAATTTCTTATAGTTGTTCTTTTATTCTTTTAAATATTACTATACGCAATGTGTGCGATGTCTTAGTCTGTGCGCAGCCTGTTTAAACTCTGCTAAACAGCTATTATTTCTTTCAGAATAATATTTAAATATGTATATGCATTTACGTATGCATATGTACGAAATTATTATTATTTTATCCGAGATTGACTTGATTAACACCAATATTTATTCTGGCTTTAGGCGGTGCCATTGTACTACAGTTTGCTTGGGTTTCGAGATCATATCCTGCCAATGTTTCGTCTCGGAGGCACCTGAACCGTTTTTACCTGTGAGAAGTATTATTATATATCCTCCATCATCTGCTTTTTTCTGAAACCAATTAATTTTTCATAGCAATTTTCGCTTACCAGCCAACAATATTCTACCGATCAGCTCGTTTCGTCCAATATTATCGAAATCCATAACCATGACATCCAGAGAACATTCTCGTATCTTTTCCCAGGGAACATTAAAGCTAAATGATTCATTGAAAACTGGATTTAACGTGCAGGTAAAAATAGGCGTTTTTCTCTTTTCTACACGCTTATCTCCAAATTGTAGCCAGACCTTGACATAAGGATCTGTAAAATAATTGTTAATTTTGATAATATAGGGCAAAATCGGATCTGTTTTATCAAAATACTAGAAATAATTTAACAGTTTTGATCGGGCAAATTTACCTGATTTTCCATTAATATCTTTAGCTTTCAGATTTCGTGCTTTAATCAATGTCAATGTTAAAATTGAATTTGAAGGATGATAGCATAGCGAAGACAAAGTTCACCGCATTTATCCTTTGCCGGGGGCTTCAAGGCTTTCAAAATGACTGTTTTCCAGCAAAATCAACCTGAAGGCATAAAAATATATAAAGAATTATATATGTGCTAAATATCCTAAGTAAGTCATATCAGCATACGACTTTGTTATATTTTAAGACTATTTACCTGACATAGCGGCAAAAACACTTCTCCAATAGAATCATCTCTTGAAAAACGATCATAATCAAAGACATGCAAATGCAGAACCTAAAAATTGAGATTTTTTCCACAAATATGATTTTTTTTGTTTATTATAATTTTATAATATTTGTCAACTTACACGCGACTGAAGCTTTTGAATGGGAAATCCTTCGAAATAAAATGTTTCATTCCAGCGTGGATTCAAGGTTCTTCGTTTGATTTTGGTTTCCAAACGGTGTTTTTTGTCTGGCAACAATGTAACTCGCACATAAGGATCGGAGGTGCCGCTTAAATCTTTGGCTGGTAGTTCTTTGCCTTGTAGAACCTTTAAGATTAGGGTCGTATTTTGAAAGTCATATTCCAAGAGAAATGTATTTGTCCAACATTTTCACTCGGATCATTGCTATCGAGGTACATGTCAGTCATTGAGATGCTTTTATTCTACAATGTGTGAAATATGCCAGTTAATTAAGTAAAATATAAATAATAAATCAAATAATAGATATAATAAATTCGAGGCCTGTAAATAATTAATGTGAATGTCTATCACAGTTATAAGTCATTTAAATATATAAATATTTAAAAATTGTGATCCAAAATAATTATTTCATTAGGATACGCACCGCGGAATCCTTAGATGTACCGTCATTTGCACTTGCCCCTGCAGCAGCACTGGAAGGTTTTATCGGTGTAGACGTCGAACCGCTCCTATAAAAAGGACTTTACTTAATATGCGAGAATACGAAATTATGGATAGTTGGTAAATCGCAACGCCATTCTTTTAAATTCAAATATAAGTATATATATTTTATTATTATAGTAAATAGTCGTACCCAATAAGAGGCGTTCTGAGACTGAGAAAGCCATTCAGTTTCCGGTTAATATTATTTTGTAGAGGCTCGTAATCGCTTGAGCAACTGGCACTTGTGGCTTACTTGGCGGATTTCCAGAGTCCACAATGTCCTGCGTTGCCCTATTGTAAAATATTAAAGCACATTTTAAATATATTATATTTGTAAATTTCACTTCAATCCAGATGTCCAGCCTCCCACAAAAAAAAATTGTAAAATTATTTAATTATATTAAGTCACATTTCATTGAAATTCAATGCTGCAAAAATAGACATTTTTTTCAATTCCACTTAAAGAATTAATTATTGCTTAAGTCAAGTGGTATAAAAGTTGGATTTAAGAATTTTTTTGAAACTAACCTTAAACTATAGCTACTAGATTCCTCGTCTTCGTTTGGTTCAATAAACTGTAACTGTGACCTTTTATGCCTCCACCAAAGGTAGCCACCGGCTAAAAAAAGCGCTATCGCAATGATTAGACCCAATATCGCTAGGCAAGCTATTAATATTATGCTCGCCATATCTGAAAATAGGTTCCAAAGCTTGTAGGTATTGTGAATTATGTACATACATATATACATTTACATATAGATATATATAAGATACATATGGATATACATACACAAATATATATATATATATATATATATATATATGTATATATATGCATTTACTTAATAAAATAAAAAATTGACTTTGCACTGAAAAGAATTAGAATTTGGCTGTGCTATAACTGTTACATATATATATATACCTACATACATATATATATATATATATATATATATATATATATATATATATATATATATATATATATATATATATATGTATTTTTTCTTTTACCTTTTTAATGTGGTCATATGAATGTGTAAACGTTTTCGAGAAGCAGGATTTACGACTGTACCATTTATACGCACTAGCTCATGGAATAATAACAATTTTAGGCACACATATGAAAACAATACTTTTATGTTTTTTGTTTTCTGTTTTTTTTTATTATTATTAATTATATTTAAACAGTGTTTTCATTTTAGTTTTATCTCCATTTTAATTTTTATAAAACACTTTACTTCGATGGCTTAAGTATGTATAAGTAAATGTAAAACAGAAGGGGATGACGATGACAGTAACAGAGTACTGTAAAGAGCAAACTGAAAAAAATGAAAGCTCATCAAACCAGTGAGAGTCACAGTTGATATCGGAAAATACTGACACATATTGCTACAGTACACATACACATACATACATACATATATATATATATATATATATATATATATATATATATATATATATATATATATATATATATATATATATATATATATATATATATGAATAATAGCAATATGCCATTAGTTATCCCCAAATCATGAAAGTGCTTAGTGTAAATTTTAATTGACCAACTGGCAGAAAGCTCTGATTAAACTACTGGCATTGTGAATATGACCTACGAATGGGAATGTGTATTTCCTCTCGTATTTATTATAAGAGTTCTAACTGTGTAAAGCACATCACCTGAAAGCTCCTTTTTTGTAAGGGTTTACTGCGCATGCCGCATTATCGTGTAAACTGATAATCCTATTCCCAAACTAGTCGACTTGAAAACTTTCTTGATTTGCTATTTATTTATATTAGTTCTTATGAATTATTTTTATTATTATTATTGTGAACAACTTTACAGTTTTCATCCCTTTAACTAACAGATCTGTGTATGTAAATAAATTATTTCCAAATTCCATTTTGGAATTAAAATTTTAATATTAGTTTCATGATTAAATTTCATATAATTGAATTTTCAATTTTGTCATATTGATAGCTTAAAGTGAAAATTTCGAAAGCCTTCACTGCGATATTAATTATAGCTGGTTGCTTGTCTATTTCTTATAAGGGAGACAGGCAGAGAAAGAGAAAGACATTGTGGGAGGGAGATAAACTGAGAGAGAGAAAGAGAGCTCTTACAAAATTTCTCTCTACGGCCATTCTTTCGCATGCGCGTTGTGAATTTAAATTTGTGCGCATGTCATCTGGTTCACTACTAACCGATTGTGTGACGTTACTCCACCAACAGAGTGGAGAATTTTCCATTTTTAGAACGTTTGAACTTGCTTACTTCTTAGCACAAAACAGTTGGCTAGCAAACAAACGGTTTCTACAAAAAACATCAATTACGTCTTGTAAACCAAACAGACACCATTGAAAATATAAAGAGCGAGTGAGAGAGATAGGGAGGGAAAATATATATATATATATATATTTACCATGTGCGGCTCCTCCGATAGAAATGTCTAATTTTAAATTTAGTCGAAAGGTATCCGTTTTGCACAACGCACCTAGTCTGTCACTACTTGGGTTGTGCCGAGTGCTTCAGAATAATGTATGTATATGTATGTCTCCTATATAGCCCCAGTGCATTTTCCGGTTACGCCTGTACATGTTCTAAATCTATATGTATATGTATATATATATTTATATATATATATATATATATATATATATATATATATATATATATATATATATATATATATATATATATATATATATATAAGTGCATATGTATGAGGCGAATTAAATAGGTGCATCAGCTTATAATTGACTACGCAGACATAGACATCATTAAATATGTGTGAGCATTGTGTAATAATTGTGTAATGGTCCAAATAAAACCCAAAGATGTTGTTTTATTTCATTAAGGGCATACATATATAAAAATGTATATACATATGATTATTCAATCAGTGCATTAAAGAAACAATTCAAAATTTGCCCTCATATTTCTAAGCAAATAAGTTATGTTTTTTGCAGATTTTTTTAAAGCCTCTAGATACATAAATAAAGGGAGAGGAAACAAGAGCAAGACATTGGCAATTAATTGTTTCACATTTAGTTTTGTTGTCATTTCAGCAACTACGGCTCCAATATGACTTTCAATTTGGCAATACAATAGAATATAAATAAACACACGAAAGAAAACAGCAACAAACAATTAAAATACAAATATACAACATTCTTGGGTTATATCACAAATAAATAAAAGACATGCGAGAAATGGACAAAATATGCAGGTAAATATCTCTAAAAACAAGTAACTCTTCAGATTATTTATTTCATGTATTATTTGTATTTGTATTAGATTCTTGTCGATGCAATCGGGCTTATAAGAAATTCAATGATAATTAAACTGCGCAAGGTATGTTTATACCAGATACACTGAGAAGCTGTATGATCGAGACGGACGTATCTTCCTATTTACAAACATCGTCAACTGGACAGGTAAGGAATTCGACATTCGACATAAACACAATGTTGCTAATAATAAAAAAAAAAATAGATAACACTCAAAGTGGTTAAATTCTGTATATACTTTCAAAGGTTCATAAAACAGAAATGTATAATTAAGCAGGTGGTTTAGCTTCTCGTTAGATCTAGATATTAATCGTAATAATGAAAATAAAAAATTAATTCATTTGCCATAGAATTAATAGTATAATATTTTTAAAGGAGTTTCCAATGTTAATCATAAATGTATTATTTACATTTTACGCGGTCATTTAATAACAATACTTATATAATTCCCATAAGTGTGATAACATGCAACTAATCGAAGTTAACTAATTCTATTGTTAGGTATAAAAATTGCTCTGGATGGTTAGGAAAAGCATTCCGAATACCATGAATCAGTAATATTTCAAATGTAATTAACAAATTTTATGATACTTTGGGTTTTAAATTCAAATTCTTGGTGTCTCTTGATGTTGATATATGTATATGTTTAAAATTAAAAAAAAAGTTCACACATGTGTATGTTGACTGCATCTTGTCGCCTTTTCACATATTTTTTTTTTTTTCATTGTGCAAGAGTGTTTTTCGTCATTATCATAACCGTTCTCATTTACTATGTATGTTTTACCCTTTTCACCTATATAGAATAAAGTAAACTGTTGCTGTTTGTCGGGTGACCGACTTTCAAGGACGTTTTCCTTAATTACTTACTCCATATTCAAGTTTTTAAAATGATAAATAAATAAATCATACCAAAATTTTATTCTTGTATTTATTTAGTCAAGCAAGAAAACGTCCTAAGTTAGTATATATATTTATATAAGTATGTGTATATGTATGTATTAAATATGTTGTGCATTTCACAAATCGGAGGTGTCTTTCAAATTTTGTGGATAACATATTGTTCAAAAAAACTGCTGATTATGCTGAACTCACAACACACATGTTTCCGCCTAAAACATACCAGTAGCTTTTAGCCTTGTGTCATATACATATATTTATCACTAGTATACAAACATCATAGCTAAGTCACTTAATCATTTGCAAATATACGAAATATATACTATATATATACATATATATATATGTGCGTGTGTGTATCTGTGTATATATATACAAATATATATAATTAATATGTGTATTTGTATCGGAGATTTTTATTCACAATCCATTCTAAATCTGTTTGCTCCATTCAAAATTAATTTGTTCTCTGTATGTGTACTACTAATTATTTATGAATGCTTGACCAATAATGTTTTGAATAATTAACTTTAATTTAAATGCGTTTCGGTGTATCACAATTTTCTTTATTAAAGTGAACCATTATAGAGCTATTCCTTACATTTATTCAGCAGCAGCAGACAGAAGTTTTCACTTTTCGTAAATATTATTGAATTGATTTCGTTGAGAGTACTGATAATTTGAAAACTTTCGAATGCTGTGTAAACAAAGTGAAATACAATTTGTTATATATATATATATATATATGTAACTATGTATTTGTAATTATCTTTTTAATGTAGGATGAATTTCACCCCTTCATTGAGGCATTATTACCATACGTCAAATCATTCTCGTACTCTTGGTTTAACTTGCAAGCTGCTAAACGAAAGTATTACAAGAAACACGAGAAGCGTATGTCATTGGAGGAAGAAAGGCATTGCAAAGACGAGCTACAGGTATATATGTATATAAATTCAATATAAAATAAATCTTTAAGTTATATTTATTTTATATATATTTGACAGAATGAGAAAACAGAAGTGAAACAGAAATGGGCGTCTCGCCTTTTGGGCAAGCTGAGAAAGGACATAACGCAGGAGAGCAGGGAGGATTTTGTGCAATCGATAATCGGTAAACGCAAATCGATTTGTGTTCTCTCCAATCCCGATCAAAAAGGTAAAATGCGGCGCATAGATTGCCTGAGACAAGCTGATAAGGTCTGGCGTCTCGATCTGGTTATGGTTATCCTGTTCAAGGCCATACCATTGGAGAGTACGGATGGGGAGCGCCTAGAAAAGAATCCGGAATGCCTTCATCCTGGCCTCTGTGTAAATCCATATCATATTAATGTCTCTGTCAGAGAATTGGATTTATATTTGGCAAACTTTATCAATACGCATAACTCATCGACACTGATTGCTGCAAGATCGCCACAACTTGCTATTTTCGGTCATAATCGCAACAATAATTTGTCAATTGAAAGAAAAGAGGACACGGAGAGTGAGGCAAAAAATAAAGGACTCAGACACAATCCATACAATGGCGTTGTTTGCAATGATATTATTCTAGCGACTGGGGTATTTTCTTCGCAAGAACTGTGGACATTATCCAGAGGTAGGCCATTATTTATTTCAATTAATTAATTTTGTAAGTGATAAATATTGTGTATATCTAAGGTAGACCAGTATTTATTTAAATGGATTAAACTAAACACCAGTATTTATTTAAATGAATCAAATTAAATACCACTATTTATTTAATTGAGCTAAATTAAATACCAGTATTTATTGAAATAAATTAACTACAATAATGATAAGTATTCCGTTTATCAATGGTATGCCAGTATTTATTGTAAAAACGTAATTATAATAATAATAAGTATTGTGTGTATCAAAGGTATACCAGTATTTATTTTAATTTAAATTAAGTAATAATGATCTTTCAGATTCAATACTAGATGAGGCCAATGACAACAATTTGCATACGAACATCATCAAGAGGGAAAATCTGGGCGCTGCTTACGACTGCAACACAACATATCAACTAACGCCAGATTCACCAATTCCCAGCTCACAGATCCAGGCACAGGCTGGCGCCATTGTCGCCAATCCAATTCCAGGTGGTTATAGCAGTGAGTAGCTTGAGTAGATCTCTTTACACTGTATTATTTTCAATTCGTCATAAAACATAACTACAGCGCCCTGTGCTATTAATAATTTCAGTTGACTTCGTCGATCAGAATCATAGAAGTGTGCATTTATCACAGTCTCCGCTGCTGCGCACTGATGCAACAAATGGCTCCACAGATGGTTGCAAAATCGACCACAGCTCATCGCCGCCAGTTATTTCGCGTACAACGACAGCCACAGAACACTGTGCGACAGGCAGTTTCTCTGTCATACTGCGACCGGCGGACGGCATCAATTCCAACGGTGATACAACTGTTCCCGACTCCCCAATATCGTTGCATCGGTATACACCGTTGAATAGCAGGCCGCTGGCAGCCACCATGCCCCAAATTCGTTCCGCAGAAGGTAATAATATATAAATAATAAATAATAAATAAATAATATAAAATAATAATAATATTTAAATAATAATATATAAATAATAATAATAACACCAGAACGTAATAACACAGAATAGCAGAATGGTAAAAGCGGAAATCATATTGGTTAGCTCAATTAGCGCCAATTTACAATTCAGCCCTCGCCATCTGCATTCTTTCTTCCTACATTTCGGTAACGATAAAATCGTGAGATCGACCTGAAGCCATAGATTTTTTCTTTGCATTTGCCTTTTTTCTATTTTCGGCAACTGTTAAATCACGTGATCGAATAATAATAATAATAACCGCAGAAGCTTATAATATATAAATAATAAAAATAATAATATATAAATAATAGTAAAATAAATATATAAATTATAATATATGTATAAAGATTAGATATTAATTTAAATACCACATTATTTCTTTCTTTCTCTTTTTCTCAGCCATTTTGCACCACAACTGTTCTACGCTGCTGGCAACTTCAGTTAGCCCCGTTAATACCCTGTATTATCCACAGCATGGCAGTCCACGACTTCAGGAGCACGAACATGCACAAACACAGACACAAACGCAACAACAACAACAGCAGCAACAACAACAGCAGCAACATGCTGAGAGCCATGATATATCTGATTTTGTGACCTATGTTTGCCAAGATGCTGGCCATTCTGCGAGTTTGGCAGCTGGTGGGGGCTCTATAGAGAATCCAGGGTTTCAGCATACCCACTCGCATCAGTTGGCCCCACACAGCCACTCACCGCACTATCAAATTCACCCACAATTGAGGAGCTCAAAGTTGAGTGCAGCTCCCTCGACCCACTATCATAGCACAATGTTGCCACCAATGTTGCCGCCGATGGCACGACCTGTTGCCATTATACGATCGAGTGGAGATCTGTCAATGGTTCAATCGCCCCCAACAGCGACAGCCAATCAGTCGTCGAGCCTTTGCTTGCCAAAGGTCACCTTGGTCGACGATGAGAATCGCAACGAACCAGTTAACACCATGGAGAGCACTCATGGCCCAATTAACAGCTCCGACGCGGATCCAAATACAAATACGGATTGCACCACACTTGTGGCGAGAACTTCGCCGCAACCAAATCCGCCAACAAGTCCACATATTTCTGCCGAAGTGGGTCGCTGTAAAATACCACCAATTGGCTCAAATGCTCTCACTCGCATCGCAGCGCCAATGTATCCCTCAACCAATAGCCGGGAGTACTTCAATCACTTTCACACTCAATCCACATCGGTAAGTCAAGTTGTGCTTACTAATCTCAATTAAATATACCAGAAAGCTGTATTCTCATATTGAACGTGCAGTTACTGGGCTATGCTGGATCTATATCGACAATGTCGGGTGTCATAAGTCCGACAAATCTAAGCCTGTATTCAACACCAACAATGGCTGTGACTTCAGCGCACCGTTCGAGTAGTGGCAGGTCCCGTTGGAACACTACACTTACAGAAGACGAGTTCAACTTAATTCCGCACTCTGTAACTAGTACAAATATAGAAAATACACAAGTTATATTAATGGAAGATTGTAAGTATTATTCCCCAATTATTATTATTTAGAACAATACAGATTCACAAGTATTTTAATTTAACAACAGCAACTGGCCGTTTTACTGATGAATACTCTACAAATCCGAGTCGGGACTACGTATCGTGATTTATTATTAGAAAATCTGGGCTTTAGGCAAGCGATATATATAAAAATATAGATATTTACACATATTGTACGTTGCTAATTTGATAACTTAAGGAATTGTACATAGTAATATTTAAAGTAAGTAATATATTAAAAAAAGAAGGAATACTACATTAGCAACTTATATATGGAATATAAAGATATGGCAGATACATGATATGCATGAGCTTGTCAATGGTCTAACGATAAGGACATGCTTTCATATATCTGTAATATATATAAATATATACATATATTTCTGAATACATCTAAGAATGTGTGCATTATTATTCGCATACATATATATTTCAAAATAATCTGAAATATGGTAATGACTGAATATATATTAAGGTCAAGTCAAAATTACATACATAAATATGTACAAATGTAGAATATGGGATATACACTTTCATTAATAATTTCGACAAAATGACATTAGTAATACAACAGCAATATACAAAATTCAATGTTTTGGAGGCACATCAATTAAATGTTTTGTAAAATACATAATATTAATATGATTTTTATGTACATACATTAATTAAAAAAGAAAATTAAAACCCTATTCTAGACTATAGCTATTTAAATATAAGAGCTCTAGGAAATCCGCCCATAATTTATATTAATTTATTTTTGTGTATGTATCTGCATAGATTTCGCGTGCATCTTCAATATTCAAATTTACTTCACATAACTACTGTACTTAATTGGATGTTTATCTATAGTTAATCAGTCATATTTATGTATGTAATTGTGTTTTCTTACAGTAGGGCGTAGGATAAGATTATTTAACACACAGATAAAATGATAATGATAAATGAAAACATGTGAGAAATAAATATAATGTAATATATTTAGGTAGGCTAAAATATTTAATTAGAAGACTAACAACGCACAGCATAAATATACAAATATATATACAGATATTATATATATAGATATGTAGCTGCATATTGCAAAGAAATGAATGTAGATTTAATTGCGACAATATTTAGACATAGTAACAATTGTGACAAATAAAAACATATACATACATAGGTACGTTTGTGCAAATACATATGTATGTATATGTGATGCTAACTGTGAGTTTGCAATGTAAAAATATACATACTCACTCATACACATGTAATTTTATAGTCTGTAGGTATTTACATGCATATGTATTTGGCATATATATACTACATACAATATACTGATTTTAAATAACATACTCAAGTAGCCTTGAAGCCTACAGACAATGGTCAATATATATATATGTAAATTTAATACAAGAATCGAATTTTGATAGTCATGGAATAATTTTAAATATCAGTCTACTGCATAAGCATTCAATGCATATTCATACATATATATTGACTATGTATGTATGAATATGCCCGTAGGCTTTATATAATAACTAACTAACTAACTGTCTAAAAATAAAACAAAGTTACTTAGTACAATAATAGTCGTAAGACAAATGGCCAAGGGCATGCGCAAAACATTTTAAAAACATTTATTGTTCGTTGACAAATTGGCTGTGAGCATAGTCTATTGCTAAAAATGCTGGTAAGTAAAATACTTACTTATGAAGGCATTATTATTACACATCTGTACATAAGTCGCTTATGTATCTATCATTTATAAAAAAAATCAAAATACAACATTAACGAGTGTTATCAGTTACTTAATTAGTACATAGCTAAACGACAATTCTATGTATGTAAATTACAAAATTGTAAAGCTAAATAAAAGCATACATCAAATTAAAACTGAAGCACACAAACCATATTTTATAAACAGGCTTTGCCAATTTTCAGCTGTTGGTTGGGAAAGGAAAATAGCTCTAAATTAGTTAAATTCTGAAAAGACTTGGAGCATTGGAATCGCAAGAATCAATTCTATCGAACTGCACTTAAGTATTATGGGATCAGCAAAGAAAACACTTCAAACACTTAAAACGTGATCAAAACATAGCTAAAGTTTTCATTTCAACTAACAGGTAAATATATTCTTATATTATTTTAATAATTTGTTATATATATATTTTATATTTTACATACGACAATTTGCCTAGTTAATTAAGAAAGAGCAACACAATCTGTACGATTCTCGATTAAAAAAAAAGGAAATCTAAAATAAAGACATCTGGAAAAAAATGGATGAGCGAAAATAAATTTCGTATGAAGCGCCGAAAATATACTCATAAATTAATCATCTATTAGTATAAACTAGAGAAGCACCTCAAACATACTCACTTACAATATGTGTATGCAGATATTTCAACATTTGTATTTATCACTTCATATTTAAATACACATATAGATACACATACATCAATATACGAATATATTCATAAGTATTTTCACTTAATGAACGTATGAACATATATATATGTAGAATGTCTGCGAGAGAGGGTATTAATGCATGTGTATGTGTTTAGACTCACATGTCCGCATGTATACTTATGTGTGTGTAAGAGTGTATGTATGTATTTATAAACATATGTATACATACAGCAATATTTTCTCAAGAATAAACTGATTTTCTTTTTTTATGTATTCTATCTTTTTATGCGTGCTCTCAAAATATTTTACGTTATTCTCGAGATATGAGTTTGTTGAACAGTCTAAATCGTTGTGTTTTTAAGATTTGTAAAATAAGAAATATCAACTTGCAGAGATCTTTGTTTTATTTTGATTTTTTTTGGGTTTTAAACAAAGGCATTCCAACCAGAAATGTGTTGCATAAAATTTTAAATGAATAACAATAACCAATCACAAAGTCGGCATAAAAATATCCATCCTATTTGGATATAATAACGTAATAACTACTGTAAGTATTAGTCCACTAATTTTTCTGAGCTTCAATACAAATACACACACACACATATATATATATATATATATATATATATATATATATATATATATATATATATATATATATATATATATATAATATTCGCTAAACGACAATTCTGCTATATTCGTTTGTACATATGCAAAAAAGAGAAGAAAATCAAATCAAATCAAAGTGAAATGACGTATTTTTGAAGAATGTGCGTATGTTTAAATATATGCATATTAAACATATATGTAAAATGAAACATATATTAAATACTCAAGCGTATTTTGTGGATGAAATAATATATTGTTGACATCGCTTAATTACTTGTGAATTTGAATTTGAAATAAGTTTGCTTAGAAAAGAGTGTAGCATTGGCAATTCTTAAGCGATTTCCTTATACGGATACTTAAGATCGGTGTTGATGTTGAGCATGTTTAAATAAGTGATTTCTTTTTGTGTATTTAATTGCACAAGGTAAGTAAAGTATGTGTTTCTGGGCTGTATTTGATGTTAAAGAAAGTCTTCCATTTCCATATATATATATATATATATATCTTCAATGACCATTATGCATATTTTAAAGGTATCTAAGCCATAATAAATAACAATGGTGGCCCATTAAATGCATAGGATACATATCGAACCTGGTAATATTATTCATGGATTATGTTCGTTTCAGATGGCATCATCAAACACAAATAAACAAGCCAATAAAATGATTGGTTCGACGGGACAGGTGACGACTACTTTGCGTCGACCCGTAACAGTGATAAAAAAACGATCGGGTCCATTAGATGGTATGATTGATGAGCTCAATCGTACCGAGGATGCAACTTCAAACGTCTCGACAAAGAACCGGAATCCGAACTCCAACGCGAACGCGAATGTGAACTCGAACTCCAGCTCGCACTTCAACCCGAACGTAACTGACAGTAATCAGACGGAGCGAGAAAGAACATCAACAACGCGGCTTGCTTCGGGCAGAAATTCGCCAACTTCAGCTGGACGCCGGCGTTGCCATACCAAGGAAAAGGAGAAGAAACGGGAACGTTGGCTTTTAACGCGCAAAACATGGCGATATATGACAGATGCTGGTCGAAAACTGCTACCAGATGGCATACAACACGGGGCGGATAGTCTGCCCCACATCGAGGAGCAGTTTCAGCGTGTCTGCTCCTCGGAACAACGATTTATATTATGGCGGCGAAAGTCCTCCTTTCCGGGTGCATCGAAAAATTCCAGGAAACGACTTAAATTATTATCGCGACATCGAAGTAGTTATGCGGCCTACTCAAAGTCGGGCGAAAGCGAGCTCAATGAGAATGTAGATCAAACAATTGAACTATTGCAAACCTATCTTAAAATACGCGATTCTTATAAAACAACAACGCTGCTGGGCACCAAAACGGTTCGGCCCGATCAGACATCATCGCCCAGTTCTCAGCGCCCCAATTACGGTAAATCACTATTGAGTTCGAAGAGTTCGTCGAGTTCGTCGGCTGCATTCGATTCGAATGAGCAGCAGCAAATCGAGACTGTGCTTTTGGTGCGTTTGAAATTTCTAAAAAGTTCATCACTCAGCGTCATCCAAATGGGCAATGTGACACCGGAAATATTAGAAGATAAAGCCCATCTAAGGAAAATCTATAATATATTAAAGAAACAGCAACTGCATCGCATTCTACATTCCTCAGAGCCAACAACAAAGTCGAACCTCAGCGGAGCAACGTCATTTTCGAGTCTATTCAATTTTAACACTAATTACGAAAGTAACCCAACAGATTTGTGCAATTTTGAGGAGCGTAAGGCACAAAAACCCATACTAGAAGGCCACCATGATATTAGTGCAAAACTATTACAAAGCCTAACAACAAAAACACTAACAACAACATCAACAACAACAACAAAACGCCAACAAAATCCCCAGAATCGCTAGAGCTCATTCACAGTACACGAAATATATCTAATAAGACTCCAATTGGATATGCCAGGCCAGTACAAAAAACCACCAATTCCTGTGGAACGCAAACAAATTTTATACAACTAAGCGAAATTAAAATACTGGCAAGAAACTATGAATTAATACTGGAAAACTCCGAGCTTTCGGAGGCCGAAGAGGGGGCGACGGCGGGAGGCATTTCGAGTCGGCGAAGAAGTTCCATTGATAACGAGGATGTCTCCCAATCCGTGAGCGATACAATTAAGCGATATCTGAGAATGGCGAGGAAGAAAAGCGTACACGATGGTGATGCGAGTCGTTTTAAGTCGGTCAACTATGATCGGAATCTGAGAAATATCAAGGCAAAGGGGGAAATAAATCCCCCGGGCATGGATGAGGAAAATCATAAGGCAGTACAAACATTGGATGCTTGGGCACTAGTCGCCTTGGACTTTATACGGGGCAATGAGAATCCAAGGAACTTACAGAATGCACACATCGCCTGGCAAAAGGAGCTCGACGAGCGCATTCGCAAGCGGAACGACTGGGAAATGAACCGTCAACAGGAGCGAGACAATGAAATCGCCCATCAGTCCAAGAATCACTTCCAACCCGCCTCGGCTCCAACCTCGCCAACGAGATCTCTGCACAGTCCCAAGGAGAAGACTGGAAGAACTGCGGGCGCCTTGCTCAGTTCGAGTTCCCAGTTTTTATCCAATTTGTGGAACACAAACCCAACTGAACAATCCACATCGCAAAACTATAAAAACGGGAATGTAAATGAGACATATCTAAGTAAGTAATACTATTAACAAAATAGTAATTAGTTTACAGCAAATTTGACTGTTTTTATATTGACAATGTAATAAATAATAAAACTCACTCACAGCAATAATGTTTTAAATTGTGGGCAATATATATATAGAGATTGATTTATTTATTTATTACCTAAAGTCAGCAAACCACAAAAAACATATGGAAAAAAAAACAATTTAAAATTAAATATAAATTTAAAAAAATATAAGGGTTATCGACGTTTCATCAATTTAAAAATTACAAAATCGTTCCGTACCTTAATTTCCTGCTTTGATTTGATTTTTATGAATCTCCTTCCAAATTCTATGTTTGGTAATTATTTTTTGATAGTTTAGACTCTTTGTCATTATATATATATATGTATTATAGATTCTAAAAATGAAACAACCAATATGCAAAAATCAAAATCGTTGTCAAATGTTGGGCAATACGTTTCAAGAAAGATTTGGGGAAGTCGCTCCAAATGTCAAAGCAGGCAGGATCACAGCCAGAACTTTCTGGCGCAGCGTGAAAAATGGGCACCATCGGTAAGAAATAAATATCCACGAATCTATTATTTCTTTGAATTTATAATACAACTTTTCGGACTTTTTAGGAGAACTGCACATGGATATCGACGCAAGGACAGATCCTACAATTAACGGATACATCCTTGGAAAAACTATCCGATGTCGAAGCAGAGATGCTTATGCACATTGCTTTAGAAAAGATTAAAGAACTTAATATTGGAATGAATATTGGTAAATTTATTAAGCTAAATAAAATTAATGTTTATTAATATATTCAAATTTTATAGGTTTACAACGCAAAGCTCCGAAAAGACGAGTAATCTCAAAGAAAAGAGCTCTGACAACAAGTTTCTTTGATATTGGCAAAAAGGATGAAAACAGTAAGCGATAAAATAATTTTGATATATACTTCTTGAATTAAATAATTAATGATTACTAAAACATAATAACTGCTTAGCTTTAATATATCCTTATGTCATACAGTTGTATTTAACGTATGTTTAATTAAATAAGATGGACGTGATATTTTATTTGGGGCCCCGCTGGAAAATTGCTTGTCGAGGGATAGAAAACGAGTCGGAGATTCAGAACCCGGCTCAAAACATTCGCTGACCTCAGTCTTTCATAGTAACAGCGACAACCGCTGTCGTCGAGCAGTCGGACAATCCAATGATAATGTAAGCAAATTCTATAGTTTTTCTTTTATTTATCTAATTAATGAAGTTACTTCTTTTATAGATACGTTCCTATGAAAGTTTACCAACGAAATCCTTGGATTGCGGTCGCTGTAGTCCCTCCGAGCAGTTTATGGAGCTTAAGAAATCATCATCGATATCAAAAAAAATGTCCTGTAGCCAGTTTGATATGCGACACGTTGAACTGGATCTCGATCGAATCTTATTCGAAGAATCTAAAAATAGTTTCATGCTAAATGTGCCGATATTCGTAATGATCTGCATAGAATATCTGGAGGAGCATGGACTACAGAAAGTGGGTCTCTTTCGAGTTGGTACATCCAAAAAACGGGTTAAACAAGTAAGTCGTACATACTAAAATAATTCATATTTTATTAAATTTAAATCTAATTTTTAATTTATTAAATCTATTTTTATATTTATGTATAATTATTGATAACGTTTGTGCTGGACTATTGCAGCTCCGTGATGAATTTGATAGGAATAATAACATGTGCATTCCTGATAATACCTGTCCACATGATGTGGCAACATTGCTCAAAGAGTTCTTAAGGGATCTACCAGAACCCCTGCTCTGCAGAAGATTATATACAGCATTTTTGGAGACTCAACGTAAGGATGACAGATTTAATAAATACTGATAAATAGTGATCTTTTTTTATTTATCTATTTTTAGGTATACGGAATCGTCGCCTGCAGCTGGAAGCCATATCACATCTTATTAAATTGCTACCGATTGTGCATCGTGACACATTATATGTTTTGCTCAAGTTCCTGGGAAATGTTGCAGCCCATTGTGATGATATCTGCGCTAGAGATGGAACCGTTCAAGTGATAGGCAACAAAATGGATAGCAATAATTTATCCACAGTCTTTGCGCCAAATATTTTGCGTGACTCGACGCCAAAAGCAGCTGAATACAAAGAGCAGGGAAATATGGGAGACGCAATTAATGTTATTAGGTATAATACTCTTAATATATATCGAAATATAATTATAATTCTTTTGTTCACATTTTTTACACAGAATAATGATTGATCACTGTGAGGAAATCTTTAAAGTGCCTGTGGAAATTATGGATGTGCTTTATTCTCATATGCTGGATACTTGTCCAGAAAAACTGCACGACTTAATAACAAACAAAGTGGATCAGTCGTTAAGGTATTCTCATATATGCTATATATGTTATATTTATATTTTAATATTATTTACCCATGCGCAGTAATCAAATTGAAAGCTCTACGCCAATTATGAGCCCGGTTCACTTAAGCGAGGCTAACTATAATTCGGCTATTTTACCTGATGAAAGGCGACAATCAACTCCAGTTTTACTTGATCATTTGAATGTATTCTCAGCCCGTCTACAAATATCAGTGCCGGAAGAGGCCTCTCTACAAATAGCCAAGCCAGCCGCTCTCAAGGGTAGTACTTCTATGTAAATAAATCACAACAAGGTTGTAAATTTAAATATTTATCATCTAGAGAGTAAAATACAAAGTGCGACTACGGAACCCAAACTACCAGCGAGTATATCCAATATTGGTGGGGCAACAATGCATGCAAAGACTGCGGAATTTGAGAAAACGTCGCCTGGTAAGAATACCATTTATAATGGGACACAAATGCCAAAATCCAAAGCGAAACCACTCTATAAACGGCAGCAATTAATACCTAGTGCAAGACGAACAAATTAATACATTAATTACATTATATATAAATCAAGTAATAGTAGAAATACTTATAAACAGCACATGAATTAGTCAAGATTGTAAATGGAACATATTTTTGGATATATGTATGTATATGTATGTTATTAACAAGAAATTTTTGTATCTGTATACGTATATAAGTATTTATTATTGTAAGTTTTATTACATAAGACTATAGGAATTATACTTAATATGTAGTATCTATTGTATATTAAACTTTCGGTAAACTTGTTCTTTTACAATCGTTCCATTGGAATATGCCTTTCTTATCTATATATGTATATAAATGTAATAAAAAGAAATTCAATTTAATTAAATATAATATCTATTTGAATTTGAATGGTATACCTTTGAAAGAACATCTTGGGTCTATGGCTAAATGAACTAAGTTAGTCATCTTGAACTTCGATGTACGAGTATGTATTCGGCTAGGCTTAAAGTGTTAATCAACAACAATACTTCTTCTGATATGATAATCCAACACGTAATTCGGATTGCAATCGATACATTTAAAATATTTCCAATGCTCGTTTGCATTGCAGCCGGCTGCTCACCTATAACATATTTAAATAAATTCCAAAAAATTATTAATTAATTTTAAAAAATTATAGAAAATCCGAGGATCATTTACCAGTGAGCACGTGAACACGCACAGAGGCGGGTACGGCAGCATTGGGTACGCATGTATAATTTCCGGAGTCTCGCAGCGAGGCACGCGTCAACATTAATCGGCTCGTTGTGCCAACTTCGGTTTTTTCCGTTTCCAAACTGATGCCGCCTCGCAACGAATCAAAGTCAACAATCGCCGATCCATGATACCTTTAAAGTTTATAATTATTTACACTGGTAAAAAAGAAAGTAATTTTTATGCAAGCATACCACTGCACGGATGAGGCGTGTATATTGACGGAACAGGCGAGTGCAATTGTACTATCTCGTTTCACGTGTATTTCTGTAGAACCCAGTATTTTGGCACGTGCCGCTTTAATTTATTCAAGTATATATTACATAGTTATTAAAAGTTGGAATTGTTATAGTTTAATAAGCATAAATCAAACCTTTTGAGTCATAATAGAGTTTCTCCGAGTTTCTTTCTCTCATATCACTTTCAGCTGCAAATAAAACAAAATAACAATGAATGATCTAGGCGAGAGAGTTCGTCCAGAGGCGTCAAGTTTATGAAAAACTGATCCAGTTAATGCCTAGCTTTGTTTGCATGCGTGTGCATCTGAGTCTGTCGCTAGAGAACCAAGACTTTGCAATGCGGAGACAATGATACTCTGTTACATTTGCTCACAAATTTGGTCAACAATTAAGCTACCCTACCCTACTTTGCAAAAGAGAAAGAAGAAAGAGAAGAAAGAGAAGAAAGACACGCAAAGGCAAGCACAGAGAGTGCAGCTGCTGTTGCACACATTCAAGGATCTGCCATGGAAGTCATACTCATAAAAAGGGCTGGGCCCAGCCGACGGCTTTTCGACCATGCAGAGAAAATGCAACCCGCCGAAAAAGCAATCAGTTTTTAGTGCCAGAAACCTTAATGTACCTGTGATTTCTAAAGTAATTGCCAAGTTGATTTTGGGCTCCGTGTTCACTTGGCACTCGTAAATGCCGCTGTCCCTGGCTTGGGCGTAATCGATCTTCAAGTCCCAGTCTTCGCTGCTTGGCGTATGAATTACAGAGAATCGTTGGTCACCGGTATACGTATAAATGTTCGTAGTTAGAATGTGTAGATCCCGTTTGCGCATCCATGAAACCTGCTCATTAAAGTCATTAATACCATAGATATGCGAAAGATCTTCTTTGGTATATATACGCTTACAGTTCGATTGCCTTTATTCTTAACGCGGCATCTCAAGATTGCCGTTTCGTCGACAACAGCTGAAATATTTCTGGGGCTTATGTCATCAAAATATGGTTGATCCATATTGACCAAGTCTACAAAAAAGTGTTTGATTTATTTTAAAACCGAGTTGATAATTAATTCCAGTTAATTAATGCATTACCATTGACATTTAAGAAGGATGATGCGCTGATATGCTGTAAACGACTATTCAAATGCAAAATGAATATAATGATTTGTTTTATTTGATTTCCATACGAAGACATTATTTTTGTTCACTTGAGTTCCTCTATTATTATTATATTGACGTTTAAATCTGCAAAACAGAAAATTCTCTTACAAAATATAAACTTATTTGTTTTAAAAATATGTCCAAAACACAATCACAAATTACAATGACTTTAAATGTTCGTCGTTCAGTTTAAATTCACATTGCGCATATGTATAAATATATATATAAATATACTTTGCATATAAATTTTTGGTTGCTTATAAACAAGCCATACAAATTATGGGCATGTGAAATTTGGAAATACATTAGTAAAAGCTACTTGGATTTAGCTGAAAATCTCTTAGAAATAGAACTTGATAATATAATATTATAGTTGCTATTAATTTGCTTACTTTTTCAATATCTTGAAACCCTAACCATCCTGTTTATGAGATATATATTATAAAATATGTTTTTTGCATTCTCGATCCACATGTTTTTTCCTTTTATGATTATAACGAACGCTTCTGAGCACTGATAAAGGTTAATAACATTTTCTCTTTTCTTTTAATGTTTAAGGAATTTTTTGGCTTTGATTTGATGGGGAAAAACTTGTTCAATATAATTTTTATTCTTGCAATTTGTATGCACAATTTATTTGATGGTTTAGTGCGCAACTCGGCTTTGTTCAACCACCAAATTTACATCGGACCCAGCTCGGAATTTCCGAGAGAGAGAGCTTTTCTAGAAAGCTTCTGTAAAGGGGCAAAAGTTTTTTCTTGTTGTGTATTAGGTATACTTTGTTGCATATCGATAGGCAGTTATCGCATACCACCACCAAAAGAGAAAATTGAAAGGGTTCATTGCTGAAAAACGGAAGCAGGTTGGCAGGGTCAGCGAGATCACCATTGAATGTGACCGCATTTTCCGCAAGGTGGCGTTTTGTGGGTTAGGGAGAATTAGCATATGACAAAAAAACGAAAAGTGAGGCAGGTCATGTTTCGTGGCGCGTAAATTGTTGTATCGTGCGAACGAAGATTGGAGTATCTTTGGGAGTGCACTAACCCTCCGCTATATTTTGGGCTTTATGGAATAAAATTCGGTGTGTGTTCGTTTAAATAAATTTTGTGTTCTAATTTTGAGGTATATGTTCAGGTGGCCGACAGCAGGTCACGCCGCAATTTTTTTTGCTTGGCGACCAAATTTTGTCTGCAATTGACACAACGACGGTTCTACCAGGAGCAAATTCACTGGATACGATCGTGTTTACTACTACGAAAGAATCTCTTGGCCAATCGTTTATTTTCAACATTGGGAGTGCGCATGCGCAACGACGGCGAGCTTTTTCAGCCGGTGAGTGCGTTCCAGTACGGAACCAGTGTCATTACGTACTCCTAGGATAGAGCCTTCAGCAACTACAAATCGCCTAGTTCGAGCGTAATAACATTTAATTGAACTAAAAATTAAATTAAAACTCATGAGCCAAAGAAATTTAGTGTCACACTCAAATGTAAAATGCGTAATTTATATTAAAATCACGAATTTTCAAGACATATATATAAAACCGAATCTATGCCCAGTTGAGTGCAAGTCGACTGCGTGCATTTGATTATACCCGAATTCAGCGCCCCGGGCGTAGTGCTTCAGCACATCCAATCCACATTCCTAGTATTTAAGCAAATTTTGAATGTAGATAATTATTTATGTATTTAATGTATCTATTTGTTACTCTTATTTGTATATTAATCTATTCATATATTTATTATTAATTTAAATATTTAAATTTACACCATTGTCATTCCACAAAATTCGGCGTCCGGATTTTGCCAAGTTTAGGTAACATTTTTGTTAATCAATTATAAGGAAATATAATGGTCTATGAGTAAGTTTAATGAAGGGGAGAATCGCCGGGAGCATGGAATAAATTAATCGGCAATTCAAATTAAAGGGCGATGGGCAAACCAAATCCGTGCAGGCCGATTGCAGGAAGGGCGGGTACGTCGTGGCCATGAACCCCAGGCCTGTCAGCTGTTTCCTTTGTCTTGTGTGTGCATGTTGGCCTTTATGTAGTGTTGTGTAAGTCGAGTTCATTTTGAAGTCTGTACCGTCCACGGTCAGGGTTGGAGTTACTCACCACTGGGAATACTCAGCTAGCCGAGGTTGCCCACTGTGAAACACTGGACGTGTTACAACTTTTCATATAGAGCTGAAGATATCGCTCGAAGTGTAATTCTAATTAAAGCTAAACAAGCAAATTGCCTTTCTTCCTCTCTCTGTTTAATGAAGACGCACTAATTGTTTTCATAATCATTTATTATTATTTAAAAGACGCAAATAAACAATCGCAATGAATATAAACATATATATATTATCGTATGTATTTAACGAGAGCATATACACAACCCTTTAGGTATTTGATATATGGTATATAGATTTATTGTTGAACTAAAGATAGAAAGCAAGTCGTAAATCGTAAATCGCCTGAAAATTTTCCATAGCTTTCATTACTTTAAAAGTCCGAATAGGGCAGACCCTCTGCAACAACTGGAACCCTTGGACAATAGACATTTCGTTGGGGCACCGTCGAACCTGCGCTCCAGCCCCGTGCGCTATTATTAAAGCACTGACCAGGAGCGGAACGTACTTGAGGCGACGCTGTAAGTGGGGCGCTGTGTGTAATGGTCTGACCATAGCCTCCAAAATGCTGTTCCGGCGATTTTATTGGCGTTGATCGATGATCAATATTGCCAGCAACTCCAAAGGGAGTTGGGGATGCATTGCGTACACCGCTACCATATATTGACATCTGATTGTTCACATTCAGATATCGTTGATTTGGAGCCGATTCCTGAAATTTCGCCAACTTATCAAAGGATAACGGTGAAGGATTGAAATTGACCTGGGGCGTTGATTGCATCGAGATGGGTGGCACCTTCTGGTAACTTTGTGGGCCGTACAATTGTTGTTTGGGTGGCACTGATGAATATGGGTTCGTTGGGGTCGATATGGGAAACTCAGTCGGTGAATTTTGATAGCCCTGTGAACAGTCAACGTTTGTTGAGCCCGGGAAATTATAGCTGCGCTGCTGCTGATCCCTCGACTGGAAGGGCGGAGGTGCATAGCTCGATAATGAGATTTCCTTGGGCACATATAAGCCTATATGTATATAAAACCAAAAAAAATAAAAGAAAGTTTAAGAATTAATGGAGTGATAAGAATATAAACATAGACATACATTTATGAGATCGATTTATAAAAATATGTTAAGAATTAAAGAAAGACAAGTTGTTAAATTGTTTATGTTGGTTAAAACATCCCACATTAATTAGATATACGCAGAGATGAAACTAAATTGGTTTTATTTAAGATTTTGCGATTTTTCCATCACATAGCTCTAAACCTTAACAGGAGATATATTTAGTACTTATTTAGACGTTCCAGCAAACAACTCTTATATATGTTAGTCATAGGAACACATATTTATTATTTATTATCAAAGACATGGAACAAAAGTTCAGGGATTCCTGAAATTCGTGCCTTCGCTTTGATTTAATTCCTTTTCCAATTCGCAATCGTCTTCGCTTATTCGCTTTTGGTATCGATTTATTCGCAGTTCTTCCTGTTCTTTTAGCGATTGTTGCTCAAATGAATAAATCAATTCACGAACATTAACTGGTTCATTAATGTCATCGTCTGTATCTGCTGCACTCTCTGTTAATATTACTTTACTTGGTCCTGGCTCAGTTGTAGTTTTTGAAAGAGTATTTTTTGTATTTATTGGATTAATATATTTAGATTGTTGACCTCTATCAACAGTTATGATATTTTTATAATCCTTATTAAGAGCAGCCAATCTTTGCTGTTGCATAAAGCATTGCTGAAATTGTTCTAATTGTCGTAGCCGTTGCTGAATATCATCGTTGAAATTCAGAGCTAGAACTTTTTCATTTGAGTCAAAATAATATCCATTTATATTATCGATATTCTGGGTTTCACACTCTTGAGAACAATATTCTGTAAATATTTAATTTGCCATTAAATGGAAAAAAATAAATAGCTGCTTAAGAACAAGTTTGTTAATTTTTACGAATTCTTTATACTATATCTATATATCTATTCTAATTATAATATAAACAAAAAAACAGTTCTTTGACATTTACCTCTTGGTAATTCAACATTTCGACCGCCCCAGCCCTGGGCCACAGTTGGCTTATAAGCCAGTTCTCTCTGGGGATTGCACGGCTGAATTGGTGTATCAAATTTCTAAGAAATAAATAAATAAATAAAGGAAGACTTGCAAAACGGCAAAGACTAACCGTTTTATTATACAGATTCTGTTCGATGCAAGGCGATGGGCTGCTCTGGGATGCCGATGGTAAGCCCTGGTGGTAATCAATGACATCTTGATTAAAGTTCACCGGTGATGCCAGCGAAGCTGTTGGCGTCTGACTGCGATAATTGGAACCATCCAAAAATGCTGTGCTTGCCGAACCGGTCTGAAGAGCCGCTTCCCAGGGGGATTTCACAACGTGAACGCCGGGCTTTGAATATTTCTCAATCAGTTGATCCTGATGCAGATTTAGCTGGACACGGTGCTTGCCCGCATCCGAATAGGCGGGTAGGAGATTGGGAGAAGTTGGGGGTCTTGCCTGATATTGTTGGTAATCTGGAAGACCAGACGGACTGTAAATGCCGGCATTTGTCTCATCGACTACCCAATTTTCCGCCTTTCTACGACGTTTGGCAAAGAGCTCAGCTCCTTGAAAGCGATTTGATATTTTATTTAGATTTGTTTTATTTGTTTTTGTATTTATTTTATTATTGTTGAGAGTAGCGCGCAGATAAGCAGACCGAGGCAGTGGCAGGTAAAGCGGATTTATTGTGAGGTACATGTTTGAAGAAATTACAGATTGATTAATTATGGCTTGTCAAAAAGTGTTATATTCATAAAATTAAACAACAGGCTGTCAGCAATCAATTAACTTAATTAAAACACTAAAAATGGGAAATTAACTACTTAATTTGTTTCTTAATTTCGTTCTATAATCGGTAATGAATTATATGCAACCAACTACTTAATTTAAAACCGTCAAAATGCTGACGCTTCTTTTTATCGTTAATCGACTTTCGATAACGGAGAAACGGCGGCAGTTATTGATCTAAAGACTGACAGATACACACCACGAGAGTCCCAAGAAAGAAAACAGCTTACGCTTAATACTATAATTAGTAATAATAGCTTTTTAATAATGAATATTAATAATAATTAAATATAACAGTAATTAAAATAATAACTCAAATATTAATAATTATTGAACTAGATGTTTTAAATGATATATGTTGTTATTATTATTAATTATTACCTCGGCCCTTATGCAGTTGCAGCGCAGTTATTAGCTCAGCGCAATTGTCAGGTGATAAGAGGCCTGATTCAATATTTATCGATTCTTTCAGTGAGTTATAGTCGCGCATTTGGCCCCGTGGATTCATGACAAGTTTTAATGGCGTTTTTTCCGGCGGCTTGGTTAGTTCCGTCATCATCAAATTTGATTCGGCATTTTCTTTATTTAATGATTGCGTTTCAATTATATCATCTTCTCCTATATTTATGCAATACCGGTGTTCATTAATTAAAGATTTTAATATAATACTATCATAACATTTAATAAATCACAAAGAATGTGTAAGTTATCTTAAACATTTACCTTGAATGTATGAAGAAGTGTTCTTAATAAAATACTTAAGTGTGGAAGTGGAATAGTGTAATCAATTTTATAATTTAAAATTTAGTCTTTATGCTATTTGAACTCCATTTAACTCGGTAGACCTAAAGCTATTTAAGAGAAGATGATTTTAGTTAGTTATATTTTTTAAATGCAAGTACCAAAAAAAGTTTAATGATTTGCAATTAGTTATATAATATATATATATATATATATATATATATATATATATATATATTTAATAAAAAAATATATTTAAATAAATTTTAAAAAAAAGTTTTAGTACTCAAATTTAAGACAAAACAAACATGCAAATGACTAAATTTGTATTCATAAATTATACTTAATAAGTTTTACTGAAAACAAAATATTAACTGTATTATCTGAAAATTGTCCAACACTTGAGAAGGCTACCTTTTCAATGACTCAGTTTCCAAACTTGTTGTGTGCGAATATGGGATGATAATAGGATAGGATAGGTCCTTAAGCATGCATTGACATTTCTATTACCTTGACCACTAGCCTCGTGTACCCATTTAACAGAGCGTTTCTTCCGATTCACATACATTGATTGACCCTTTGATTTCTGATTGCTAATGTCACTCAATGAATGTGAGATTCGGCGAGCGAGCTCAACCTGGTCCTCCACAGTGGGATGCAGTGTTGGCGAATAAAATGCCGATGAGGCATATAACTTTCCTAACAAATTGAAACAAATTTAACATCAATTCAAAAAAGTAGTCGGTAGATAGTTAAAAGGCGATACGTAATCCACTCTGTGTAAGGCCTAAATAAGCAAAAGCGAATTGCAAATAGAATGCATGCAATATACATAATTATTATATATACAGTTGCGATCACAATCAGAGTAATGCTGCTTCTCCAAGTTTTTAATAAAAATATGACTATTTTTCCAAATATTAAACATAGTCAAATATAAACACCCATCAAATCTAGTTTTTAGAAACAGTATTTAGAGAGAAATCTTCATTATTATTCCACTACTATTATTATGAGCCATTTCAATCAAAATTTTATAAGATGAAATATATAACAAGTATTTAATATAAGACTTTAATTGTTTTTTTTTTTTTGTTAATAAATTCGATAACTATGCCAACTTTTAATGTTAACTTATATTACAGTATTTACTGCTTCTGTTTAAATGAAATTTTCATAATTTTTCAACTCTATTTTAAGTATATGTAGATTTTCGAAAAATATATGTGTGCACTACTATTATTTTGATCGCAGCTGTATTTGGGTTATCCTAATGATGAAAATAGCAGAAAACAATGTAAATGGCATTGGCATAAATTGGGTAGCCGTAGCAATAAATATATGTTGATGGGTATTCAAAGTATAAACATTTGCATTTATGTTAATAATCTGAATCTTCCCTTTTTGTATTTATTATTTTACGTATCACCCTTTGTTGTTGTAGTTTGTTACTTACGGTTCTTGGGCAATATTTGGGGTGCATCGGTAGCTGGAGTAAATATTTTGCGCAAATCAAATGTCCTCGACACGTTTGATGATTCCTATATATTAATTACATACATACATACATACATACATGGTTTCTAATTCAAATGTTGTATGATTTATCATGCACATATATATATTTATATATATATATACATTTGTGTATCTTTAATTTGATTTTGGTAGCAGCAGAGCTACGTACATTTTTCTTTGCCACAGTTTTTTGCTTAGCTCGAGTAAAATTCTCTTTTTATGTTCGTCGTAACGATCGCTGGGTCGAAAACCACGTTTCCGATCTATTGACGAGTTCTTGGAACACGTAGATTGGGGTAGTCCCCCCCTAAAATGGCTGGGTGTGCAGCCTTTTTGCATGTTAGTCAATTAAATTGTGGGACTCGCCTCAAGCAAATCATAAAATCTGCTATATTTTTTCGATACTAGCCGTTCGTACAGATAAAATTGTTTTAATAACGGAATCATTCACACACACACAAGAAACTTGAATGTAGTTGTTGGGAATAGACTCTCTCTCTCTTCGATGCTAATTATAGAGACACTCAGAGAGAGAGAGGGGGAGAGAGAGAGAGTGTGGGTAAGATGAACTCGGATAGTACGATATATATATACAATACAACACAATACAATATATATATGTATGCGCATACAGAGACCAAAATATTCATTATATATTTATAGGAGAAGTGTACATAAGCATGTACTTATATCTCTTATAAATAGATATAACTAATTGCTTTTAGCTGATATAGCTGATAGCTTATATAGTATACAAACAAATTATTAATTTAACGTATCATGTTAGGAACGGTTTAAGGAGTTTTTAAAAGGGACCTTGGAACTTGGAAAATAGCTGTGATATATATATATATATATATATTTATTTAATATTTTATATTATTATTATTATTATTAATATTACTATTATATATATTATATTTATTTATTTATTTTGTGGGGTACTTACCTTTGAGTCGTAGGAATCTTCTTGACGGCTATAAGATTTTGTATATTCCTGCGTAAGTTTTGGAGCTGCCTCCTGCTGAGGCAAGAACTGCTGATGTACCTGCTGTTGTGGCAGTTGCTGCTGTTGCATTTGCTGCTTTTGGTGCTCTTGTTCCTGCAATCGATTCTGAGCAATTAGCCTTTGAGCCAGCAACTGTTGCTGCTGTATTTGATTGGCCAACTCTTGCTGCTTCTGTATGAGTTGCAGCTCCTGCTCCTTGAGCTGAGTTATCTTTTCTTGAGCCTTTATATTGATATCAATGTCAGATATAATGTTTTCAATTTGATTATTAATATCCTTCTGCAAATGAAAAAAATAGAGTACAATATTTAAGTACTTGCAAAATATATATAATATTTATTGCAGTAGTAGTTTAAATATACGATTACTAACATGAGCTTTTCCATCTGTCTCAACTTCCGTATCGTTAACTTTCTGTTGCTCAGCAATCTTAGCTTGAACGTCCACATCTTCGATCTATTATTGAAAAATATTTATTAAAATCCATTAATGCAAATAAATATTTGAATGATTTCCCGGCTAAATATTTTCCATTTAAAATTCAAATAAATAACTTAAATATTTTCCACTTAAAGTAATAATCAGAATATAAATAAATAAATGAATAAAATAGTTATTGAAGCAATTGCATTAGGGCATATTAAAATGCGCATAATAATTACATAGTTAATTAAAATATATTTATACTTTTTCCGCGTTGATCTTCGGCTCCGGCTGAGGTTTTGGCTCCGTCTCAGCCTCCGCCTCTGTCTCCTCCTCCTCGTCTTCCACCTCCTCTTCACTCTCACTTTCCTCGGATTCATCAGCGACAACTGCAGCTGCAACGGGAATCGTTTTCTTCTCCACTTCCGTTTTCTCCTCCTTTTCTTCTTTCAGGTTCTCGTTTTCCTCCTCCTCCTCAGCTTTCGACTTTTTCGTAATGACAACTGTTGTCACAGTTTCGTTCTCTGTTGGCTCCGCTTCGCCCTTCGTAACAATAACTGTACTTGTTGTTGTTGTGGTTGTTGTCTTCGCTTCTTCTTCTGCTTCGTTTGCATCGTCTTCCTTCTTCGTCACAATAACTGTTGTTGTGGTTTTTGTCTCTGTTTGGGGCTCTGCTTCGACATTCTCCTTGGTGATTGTCACCGTTGCTGTTGTCGTTTCTTCTTCTTCGCCATTCTCGCTTGCAGCGGCGACAACAGTCGCAGACGCAGAAATAACGGTGTCTGCCTCACTGGCAACACTCTCCGCGACTTTATCGCTCGATTCGCTTGTCTCCTCCTTTCGGGCTGTCTGTTGCTCACCTGTTTTATCAATTGCATTTTCTTTGGACTCATTTGCCACTGGCAAACTTTCCGTTTCATTTACTTTTGTCTTTATCATTGGAATAAAAAACAATAACAAACAGTTATATACAAAAGAAAAACAAAATAATTCGTTGTAAGCAAGAAGAAGCAGCATTCACTTGAAATAGCAATAAACAATCAAGTTTAAAACTCGGACCACAATCAGGTTATATCGGATATGGAAATTAATGAAACACATTTTTAAAAATCTGTTTAAGCTCCAATTTGAATACAACTAATAATTAAATATTCCCCAACTAATTCTACAATAAAGTTAAAGTTAAGTTCTATTAAAAAAGAATAGGGAATTTTGTTAAAGTGTGGTTATTCCAGAATTGAGACAACATACAAAAACACATTCAATAAAATATTCAGTTTAGAAAAAAATACCCCCTAAGAAAGTTGTAAAAATATAATATAAATACAGCAAGTAATTGTCAGCAGTAAAGCAACTTGCTTGAGCATATTAAATTAAATAAATAATAAATCATGATATAAATAATATATCATATCAAATAATATTTGATCATGTTATCTAAAACTTACCACGCCCTCAGACTCCATTGCTTACGATCAAAACAAGTATAATTCTCTGAAAAAAATAAATAAAATATTTGCAAATTAAATAACAATAATAATAAGTAGATAATAATTAAATAATAACAAAATTAATGAATTACGCATCGCATAGCAAAAAATATATATAAATTTATATTAATTTAAGCATGTTTTAGAAGAAACATTTGCGTGTTTTCAAAAATTGCATTTAGCACCTGTTGACACCTGTCAGTCTATATTAAAAACGCTATGTATCCATACATATATCTGTGTATATATTTGTACATTATTGTAATGGATGTATCTATTTATATACAAATATTTGTAAGAGTTTTTATAAAATATTAATTACATTTATAGAAATATATGTGAAATTTTAAATATTTAATGCCCTTAAATGTAAATGGTAAAAAAATACTGATGTTTACCACTGTCACATTATATAATCCCTGTTTATTTTAATGCATATATTTTTCATTCACTACTTTTTTATCCATTTTTATTACATCACTTTATGTACTTCATTATTTACTTACCACAGTTAATATTTTTTTAAATTTATGAAATTTGCAAGTGAGTTGCTGCAACTTAAATTTAAAATACGAAATAAAATTAAATTCGGACCGTACTATTTAAATAATGACCTCGAATGAATAAAGTCTAGCTACATATGTGTATAGATATGTATGTAGTACAAAATATATAATAAATATATATATATATATATTGCCGATTTATATGCCGATTCAAAGAATATGAGTGCACATCAAAGATAACGTCCACACTGTCCACATTCTATTTATTTACTACATTGCCAGCCACAATTTCCGCGCACATTCACAATATCATATTCAAAGCATGTATGCATGTGTGTGTGTGTATCCACTCAACATACACACAAATCGAACACACACACACACGTAAATCATTTTTCATTAAATACAATCCCATTTAAAAATACATGCACATAAAATCTGGCTACAAAAATACATATGTACATTAATGTATAAATATATATATGGATATGATACATGAATGCTGGCTATTTAAACAGTTGCCGCATTATACTGGGCATTAGTTGACAAGATGGGAAGGATAAATTCTGCATAAATTGCTATAATTGAAAAGCATCTGAAAACAATTATTATATATTTTCTCTTTTCCCTGGCTGTTGCAATAAGAATATTTAATCCAACAACTCAAAATAACGGTGAATTGTCTTAACAGCGCATATTTCAGCATTTAACAGTGTTGGCTTGCATTTGACAGCACAACTCGATTAATCATTTTAACAGCATCTTTTTGAGTAATTTACGGAATTACTTACTCCTATATTTTATTTAAGCGTGGCAAATGGTTAGATGTTTTTAAAATTTTCAATTAACACTTTCCCATTAATGTATCCGTATGGCATTTTTAATGTATTTTGACAGTTTCCAAGCAGTCTGCTAGAAAAAAACAAAACTAACTGTGAACTTGTCGCTCTCAACAGAGCGCAATGAGCAGCAATAAACAAAACATGTTTTCGCATTTTAAAAGCGTGTTTTCAATTTGGGAATATTGTGCCAACAGTAGAAATAGCCACTATCCGCTTAGATTAAAATTTAAAATAACCGCTAGGAAAAAAAAAAAAAAAAAAAAATTGCGCCCCTGGCCATTGTACATTTGAGCTTCAGATGCGCAACAGAGCGCTATGTTAACATTGAACTGCGCCAGCTGGTTGCTAAAATTCATATCTGATAAAATCAATGGAAGTAGATTTTATACCTATCGATGTATCGATACAAGAGCAGCATCCCTAAACAAAGTTGTGCAAACATAATGTAAGAAAAACAGAGATAGCAAAAAAAAAAGAAATAACAAAAAAAAAATGGGGGCAACGATGGTAAAAAATGGCAATTTACTGGATGCCTTGCCTTCACAGGTCAGCCATAAACATAAACTTAACATATATAAATTGTACAGCAATCTGATATTTACAGGGAACGCTGCACGTAGTCATGCTGGGCCTGGATTCAGCTGGCAAAACAACAGCGCTTTACAGACTCAAATTCGATCAGTATTTAAACACAGTGCCCACAATTGGCTTCAATTGTGAGAAGGTAAAATATTTAAAAAGAAATGCAAATCAAGAGATAAATATTTATAGCTTTATTCTGCAGGTACAGGGCACACTGGGAAAGGCGAAGGGGGTTCACTTTCTCGTTTGGGATGTGGGCGGACAGGAAAAACTACGACCGCTCTGGCGAAGCTATACGCGGTGCGATTTAAATATCTTTAATTCAGTTTATATTGATTTTTATACTTCATATTTAAATTATATTTTGTAGCTGCACAGATGGCATTCTATTTGTTGTGGACTCTGTGGACACTGAACGCATGGAGGAGGCAAAAATGGAGCTAATGCGCACTGCCAAATGTCCAGATAATCAGGTAAGTCTATAAATAACATATAATTTATGTATTTATTTGTATAATTTTCAGGGCGTGCCGGTGCTGATACTGGCCAATAAACAGGATCTACCAAATGCTTGTTGCGCCAAGCAGCTTGAAAAGTTGCTGGGCTTACAGGAACTACACAATCCAATTTCGAATATATCAACAGCCAACTCAAAATCGACAGGCAACATTGTTGGCTATAATAATAGTAGTAGTAGTAATTGTACGCCAAACCAAAGTTATACAAAAACCGATCTGGATGAGGGCAGCGATAAGCGCAGGGACAAGGCTGCCAGTTTGCCACACGGTGCTCCACTTGCAACAGCCACAACGGGAATAAACTCCTCCTCGCAGTTTACAATAAAGCACAATAACTTCAGCGCCTCTTCCTCCGCCTCCTCGTCGATGCAGCTAAAGGGCTGGTATATCCAACCAGCCTGTGCTATAACTGGCGAGGGTCTGCAAGAAGGACTCGATGCTCTATATGAGATGATATTAAAGCGACGTAAAATTAGCAAGTCTCATAAAAAGAATAAACGGTAATATTGCTTATAATTTATATATATATAGAGTTTAAGAAATTAAAGTCTGCTTAGCACAATTAACAAAATGTACATGCACTACAAATAAATATCGCCTGTGTACAAATGTACGTAATCAAGAATTTTTTTAATAACTAGTAAATTATCCGGATTCTCGGCTCAATCCACATTAGTAATTTGTGCAATTAATTAAAATACTTCTTATTTATTTTCACTACTTAAGGGATTCTTTGAAATAGTTGCGAAATAAGAAATCTGCAATAATAATAAAGGACATGTTATTTATTTGGTATTATTCGCTTTTTATTTTTGAAAGATCCGATACAAAAATAATTGATTCTGTTAAGCCAGTTACACATATATTATGTATATGATGTTATGTATATATCATTTACTAGAATTTAAAAGCGTTCTCCAAAATCAATGTTCTCAATTAAAATAGTTGTAATGAACGCTCAAATTTGGCATTGTTGTAACGGGGACATAGGTGGATCCAGGAGCACATTTTAAGCAATCCCGTTTTATGGCTGGTCTCTGCTTGGACTTGGAACCCTGGCAGTGCATCGCGAAGCGCAGCTCCTCGGCCATTTCCGAGCACAAGGATTGATTGTCGGTGTGTAAGTTCTTCTTGGAATTCCAACAAAATTCAAAAATGGCCACAACAACAGCCAGCGCCAGGCCGCAAAGTAGAACGACGAATACGCCACCTAAAATAAAAGATATAATTTAATCAAATTAACTATTAAATACATATAAATATAAATAAATATATTTTTAAGCTATCGATAGCAAAATACAAGATATAAATTAATTATATTAAGTATTAAATATATACATATTTTTAGATATCGATAATTTACCAATATTTTCCACACCCAACGCATTGGCTTTTGATTCTTTGCTTTTGTCATCTCTGTTACAAACATCTCCCGTATTTTTCCACCATTTGTCGTACAATATCTGAATTATGCCTTTTTCTTGCAGCTCCAATATTGCTAACGATATTTTATCGCGCCATGGCGAACCTTTTGGTGTTGCAATACCATAACCCTTGGAGTCCAGCAAACCACCAATTTGTGTTAAATTACAATCACGCTGAACAGCATAATCCAACATCGTAGATTCCATTAGGAAGGCATAATTGCCCTCCATAACACGTTTAATTCCGTCTTCGTAGGTCTTCACAAATACAGACGACTTACGGTTCTCCATATAACGCCACATCTTTTGATATATACCAATCTTGGAATCCTACGATAAATAATATTAATAATGTTTAAAATGACTTTCCACAAATCTTCACCCTAAAAAAAGTCATTGTCGAACCGCCCTCCAAGGTGCCGTAGGATATTTCCGTTTGATCTGCCAGATCGGACGCACTTTCAATCGGGGTTATCATACGCTCGACAGTTAGAAATGCAGCTAAATTAGCTGTATATGATGAGATTATAATCAGACAAAAGAAAAACCAGCAGCCGCCAACGATTCGCGTAGATGTGGCCTAAAAATTTAACGAGAAAAGAATTTGATTTAAATATAAATCAGTAAAAACATATATATATATATAAATATATCTTTATTGTGTCAACCAATTTCCCCTAGCTTTCGCTGAAATACTTAATATTTGATGGAATATATATTCCTAATTAATTGGGATTTAATTTTAAATATTAATTTCAATTCAATTAAAATAATTTTTGTACTTTTTGTATTTTTTAGTTGACATTGAATAAATAAATAGAGATAGAAATTAAATAAATGAATACCCTAGGATATAAATCGGCTCCCTGCTGCATTAGGGCGCCAATTGCAAACCAGAAACTATTTTTCAGTGTAAAATCATTTTGGACGTTAACTAGCTCCAAAGTGTCCTCGAAATCGGTATCGTTATCATCATTATGCTTGTCGGCAGGAAAAACTGGCTGTTTTCTTATTGTTGTTGTCACGCAATCCACAAGATCACTATCAGTATTATCTTTAAAATCATTATTTAATTTTTCATTAGCACTCGTTAAGGACTTCAGTTCCAATTGATCGTATATATAATTGGCTTTTCGTATTTTATGCAACATATGATCGCAGGCCATGGAACAGGCTGGTTTGGAACGAACCCATTCGACTGGGGATAATCGGGCCACAATCCAGATACAGATCGAGACTAGAATGTATCCAAATGCTATATAGAACCATATTTCGATCGCGAGCGGATTCATAAAAGAGAAAAACTTCGTTTGAGCACGATCTGAGATCTGAAAAACAATACAAAGCTCATAATAATAAAAGAATACAAATACATAATGAATAAATGCATAATTTAGACATGGGGAAAATATATACACAATACTCTATTTAAATTTAAATACAAACCTTATTATTTGTAGAAATCTCAGTAGCTGAACTTACCTTTGGATTTAGACCGGATCCTTGTCGTAAGAATGTGCCCGTTATAAACCAAAAACTGTTGGAAATGGAAAACTGATTCTCAACGATATCGGTTTCCTTGTAGCAGGGATGTGGATTTTTCCATTCGTACGGCGAGAAACGAGCCATCACAAATAGTGCGAACGAAACTAGGATATAAGCAGCTAGCACATAAAGCCATATCTCGATTGCCAATGGGTTCATAAAGGAAAACAGTCGTGTGGGTTGACTTGTCGGTACCTAAACGATTACAGGCGACACACATTTGAAATACTTACATCTAAATTAACTGATATTCATATATATATATACATATATGGGTATTTACATAGCAATTAAGAGCTGAACTTATTTACCTTGAAGAGTATGCCAATTCCGAGATTCATAAATGGTTTTGTAAAATCAATAACACTTTCCCTCGCATAATTTATGGTCATTGAGGCCACAGCCAAATCTGCGCGCTGAAATTTCAAAGCTACTAATTATTAATTTAGTTCACAAGCTAAAAAACCAGAAATGACTAATAGAGATTATTAAATTTAATTACAATTCTTAGTTAATTTAGTTCACAAAATAAAAAACAGAATTTACTGAATTAAATTAGTTCTATTAGTTAATTTAGTTAAAAAAATAAAAAACAGAAATTACTATATATATATAATATACAGAAATAAAATACTCGCCCTTTCCATTAGCTCCTGTACGATGCCATTCCAGGAATTGGTTTCCGGTATATAAACCCCATACATATTATCTGGCACCAATTCTATTTTATATTGAAATCCCACCTGCTGTGCGATGGCCTTTAACAGATCAATGCAGAAGCCCTCAAATCTGGCATTTCCCGTTAGGTTAGTGTCCTCCTTGACCATTACATACGGCCGTTCCTAAAAAAGCCCAATATATATGTAGATTTATATACATATGTATTTATGAAACTATTTAAACAAACCTCTCGAGTCATGACGACCAGTGTTATATTTGCAATATTCGAGTCGTAGAATGCTGTGGGATCTGATATATTAACACCCACATCCGGTTGCCAATAGCCAACTTTTTGTATTATTTCTTGCTTCAATTTGAGTATATCAATTTTGAATTTATTGCGTCGCCCCTCCATAAAATTAACCCTGCCAGTCATGCCATCAACGGTGGCCTAAATAATAAAAATATAAATAATAACAAATAAACAAAAATTTTTATATATCCTACCGAATTGATATAATTATATAGTGAGAGTCCATCGCTCCAGACTTGATCGGAGTTGCAGGAAAGATTCTTGAAAGACAAAGTGTGACTGCTATCCAAATGTTTTAGGCCATAGGCAAATGCATAAACCGAATCAAACATCAGGGCCGATTCCGTCTGAAATAGTATTATAAATACAGATATATTGTAGAAGAAGATTCGGAAGCTAACCTGTATGTAGGGTATGCCATTGATAATATCTAGACCGCTGTGCTGCAGCTTTTGCATCTGATCTATAACTTCCTGGTAACGTTTACTGCCGACATCAACCAGACGAAAAGCGGTGATATTTACGCTGTTATAGCGAAAGTCCTCAAGATCATATGTCTCCAGATCCTATGAACTTAATTTATAGAACTCATATCCTTATAATGATTAACCATTTACTTACGAATGTTGTAAACATATAATGATAGCGATGATCATTCATTTGCAGCTGTAGAATCTGAAATACCATACCGAAATATGTATAAACTTTCTCATATTATCTATATACATATGTGGCATATAAATATGTATGCATCTAATAATAATAATAATATTGCAAATAAAATGTAGATAATTTAAGAAAGAAATATTAAGCGATCCATGGATCGGGTCGTGTATTAAAATTTGCTTTAGCAGCTGTTAATTATTTATTACTATTAATAAATATGTTTCTTAGATCACAGATGCATACATACATATATATGAATACGTAATTACATATATATACATATATATAATATATATAAATAATAATTGATGCATGTTGCGTACAGATCGAAAAAAAGCTTTGATATTTGTTGGATTTGTGTCAACAATGATTTTGTAAATTTCCTTTTGGCGAATTGCGCGTAAAACTTGTCGATAAGTCTCCGGATTTGCTTGCCTTATATACATTTCAGTTCTCATCTCCGATGATGAGTGAATCAAGTCCTGCTGTTTGAAAAGTCCTGAAAAACCATTTTAGACTGTTAGTAGAGTAATGTAAATTTAGGAAATAGTTACCATAGTCTTCCTCGTAAATAATTGCAACTTTTGTCCAGTTGAGATACATCATCAAGTCCCGATACGCCAAATTCATAATATTCTGGGACGGATACAAATTGATGGAGAATTCCTTGACACTCATTTCCAAATCAATCCGAACTTCAATGTGCGGAATATCAAAGGCTTCACAAATCGATTGAACATGGGCTGCGAGCAGTGGATCTGTGGGTCCAAAGATGGCTTGGACACCATCCTCCAACTGACGACAGACTTTTTTGGTGGTTCTGAACGAATCATCTCGGGGCACATATTCAATATCATAGACAATTTGAGTGTGGGGCAGCAGAGATTTCTCCTTGTTGATGCGATAAATGGCATATTTAAAGGCCGACTCAATGCCACTCTCACGTTCCTCCTCTGTAAAAACAGCTCCTAAATAAAATATAATAAATAAATAAATAATATAATATTATCATCATAATATATAAATAATTTACTTACCAACTCGTATTACTGGTGGCAGTGCATTGGCAACCAAAAGCATGGATGGCAAAACTATATAGATTATATAGTAAATCCCGTAGGATGTGCTCAAATTAAGGGGCTCCCCTGACATTAAGGTAGATCTGTGCTGTCCATTAATATTAGCTAAGCATTTGGTATAAGCATCTTGCATAATTTCATCTGTTTCACTCTGAAAACTTAATTTCAAACTGACTTACGCCATTTCCATATATAATATAAGTTGAGATCTTCAATATATATATTATATAATGTATTTCAATATATATTATTAAGTGTGCAAATTGAATTTATGCAGCCACAAAACTGTAAATTGTGTCACATTTTATTTTATTGGGCAAGCTTTCGTATGGCTTTAAAAAGCTTTCAGTGCTCACTAAGCAAAGCGCATGCTCGAAAGCTCAGCGACAGAAACAACGGTAAAATTACAGTTCATTACACTACTTGTGCTCTTATACCAAATTATAAGAGTGTCATATAATTATTAATATTGTATTAATTAAAGAGCCTCGTGCAATGGTAAACTACCGATTTTTGTGCTTAAGTGTTAAAGCTTATCGATTATCGAAGGACAACTAACCAATCCAATTAATTGTATATACATATATACCCACATACATATATATGGCCTTGTAATTGTTATGCATTCAACCACACATGAAAACAAATAAAAGCGCTGCAGCTGGACATTGCCTCTACATGATACTCTAACAACCTAGTTGCCAACCATGTAATACACCTCAACAGAGCAGTAACAGCTGAAAACATTTCTATCTGAGCTCAGCTGTTAAAAGTCTATGCCAACTATGTCAATATGTGATACTCTGACAAATGAGCTGCCCCTACATTGTGCTCTGTCAGCAGTAACAGTTACCTTACACAAACGAGGTAACACAGAAACTCTGTTTTCCGAATTTGCGAAAAGTAAAATTTCAAAATGCCATAACCTTATCAGAACGATTTACAAAAACAAGGGCCTACATTCAAAGTTGAGACACGATCAGTTCAAACAATATACTCTTTTACTGTAACACTACAACAGAGTATAATTACAACTATTATTATTGCATGTATAATTGTGTTTTTTGTCTGAAATGTGTATGTATAGAGTATAGGTGTATGGTAAGTAGCACGTTTGAATATTGGTTCAAGTTCAGGTCATTGATTGCTAAACACGGCCAGTTAGTATAAAATGTCCTTTCCACATTATCGCATTGCAAACACGGTCAACAATAATAGGGGAAAAAATGGGCGAAAATGTTAAAGTCATTGTGCGTTGTCGTCCCATGAATCTAAAGGAAATCGGCAGCAAGTGTAATGTATGTGTTTTTAAGTAAATAAATAATAATTAATAAATAAATGCAAATAAATGAATGAATGAAGTAAATAATAATGAATAAAGACAAATAAATAAGTTAAATGTATAAACCTTGTGTTTCTGATCATTTGCCTATTATATATTAGAGAAATTATTCCAAAGGAAATTAGTAGAAAGTGAATAAATAAATAATAATAAATAAAAGTAAATAAAATAAATCAGTTAAGTTTATAAACACAAGTTTGTAAAATAATAACAATAATAATAAAGAAATAAATGTTTGTTTTTTTTTAAATACATAAATAATAATAAATGAATAAAATTAATAAGTTTGTAAATATTAACATGGTCTTATTATTTCCGATAAATTAATCTGCTCTTCATTACCGATTACCCTCCTCAAAAAAAGAAGAAGTTTATTCATATGCCATTTATATTTAATTTCATATATCATTTATATTTAATTTCATATGTAATTTATATTTTTTTAATTCCCAGAGCATTGTGGATATTGGTGACTACGTTGTCTCTGTGTTAAATCCTTCGGCGCGTAGTGCACCAAGAAAATCATTTACATTCGATAGCGTTTACGATGGACACTCAAAGACGGAAACAATATATAATGATATGTGTTATTCGTTGGTCGAAAGTACCTTGGAGGGCTATAATGGCACAATTTTTGCCTATGGCCAAACTGGATGCGGCAAAACACACACAATGCAGGTAAGTAATTTATTGATTAAAAATATATATAACATATAACTAAGAAATTTCCAATTTCAAAAAGGGTGACGGATATTCCGGGGCTGTTGAAAACAATGGCATTATTCAGCGTTGCTTTGATCATATATTTGAAACCATTTCGATAGCAACAACTGTAAGATATTTGGCATTGGTCAGCTACTTGGAGATTTACAATGAGAGTATAAGGGATCTGTTGAGTGCTAATAATCCGACAAGCATTAAAAACCATCCACTTAAGGATGTACCAGGCTTGGGAGTCATAGTTCCAACATTAACCACTCAAGCAGTGATGAGTGCAACGGATTGTTATAATTGGCTAAATATTGGTAATAAAAATCGGATCACAGCTGCCACCTTGATGAATGATAAGAGCTCGAGATCTCATACAATATTCACTATAAGTTTGGAACAGATTAAAGAAACGTGCTCGCCAGGAACAAATCCAATAATTGGCGGTATACGTAGAGGGAAATTAAACCTAGTCGATCTAGCGGGCTCCGAGAGACAGTGTAAAACGGGTGCTTTTGGTGAGAGATTAAAAGAGGCAACAAAAATTAATTTATCCCTATCGGCGCTGGGAAATGTAATCTCAGCATTGGTGGATGGCAAATCAAAGCATATACCATACAGAGACTCAAAACTAACAAGACTACTACAGGTATTAATTATCTATTTACATAAAATATATATTATTAATTAAATTTAAATAAATATTTAGGATTCCCTGGGTGGCAATACAAAAACTCTAATGGTATCCTGTGTATCGCCAGCCGATAACAGCTATGATGAGACTTTATCTACTCTGCGATATGCCTGCCGAGCGAAGAGTATATCAAATATACCCACCATCAACGAGGATCCCAAGGATGCACAGCTGCGACAATATCAGGAGGAGATTATGAGCCTGAAACGTATGCTAGATGAGAATCAACAGGAGAATATTTTATTAAACGATAGAAACAGGGAATTGTGGCTGGAGGAGGAAAAGGACAAGATGCGACAACAAATGCGAGACGAGATAAACGACAAAGAAACCAAAAGGGAGCAAGGAGAGGAAGGAGTGGAAAAAGAGGAGATCAAGGAGAGAGATGACGATTTTCAGTTGCATGCACGCAAACGCATCGATTTAATAAAACATGCACTCATTGGTGGGGAAAGAGTCGACGATTTACAGCTGCGAGAGCGGCACAGAATGCGCAAATTGGAAGCACAACGTCATCTGAGTGCCATTGCCCATGCCCTGAGCCGCATGCAGAGCGAGGATCGGGATCTGTTGCAGGGTCATTATGCCAGCATTCAACAGGAGATCAATAGCAAAAATGAACGCATTAAAATATCCAGCCAGAAAATCAAAATGTTGGAACGAGAAGTAGCTGATCTCAATTCGGAGTTCCAGTTGGATAGGGAGGATTATTTGAATGAAATTAGGCATTTGGGTCGTAATCTTAAGTTCTATCAATTACTCCTTCTTAAAGCGCAACCAATTTTGCGCAAACATGGCAAAAATTGGTAAATATACTAATAATTGTATAAATATGCTCAATATTTTAATTCCAACTTCTTTCGTTAGGAATCCAGAGAGAATTATGGAAAACTCTTTGTGGAATGATGATATTAAGTCGTGGAAGCTACCCAATGATATAGAAAATAATATCAAATTACCACCAGCGGATCTGAGAGTGACTTTCCAAAAAATCAACTTTATCGAACCCAAAAAATTGGACTTGGAGGCACACAATGGAAGAGATATAGGCTCGACAGAATCGGAAGATAGTACAGTAAGTATTATTATTATTACGAATCTAATTTAATTTAATGCCTTTATTATTTTTTAGTTAAGAACTGAGGAATCACCCGAAACTTACAAGTCAAACATATTAAAAAATTACTTTCGACCAAATCGTAAGTTAAATGATCAGTTACTGCAACGAACTAAAAGCTCGCAAGTCTATATGCGAGGTAAATATATAAGATATGGAATTTAATTGATATGGCAGATATATATATAGACTTCAATGTCTTTACAGATTTCACATTACGCAAAAATACGCCGCTGCCTATTAATGGGCATCAACTGAATACAACCTATAAATATGATTTCCCTAGAACAAATCATCAAATAAACACCCTATAAAATCAAACTGTAAAAATTAAAGATTCAAATATAAGTGCTATAAAGAAAGGAACAGCAATCGGAAAAATGCACAACATTTTTATATAAATTTGTGCTCTATTTAATAGTAATCATCTTTTGAGAAAATAAATGTCTCTTAACTAACTTACACAGATAGTTTACCTTAGTATATACACACACTATGTACCTATTATAAGTATTATTAATATTATACTTAAATGTAGTACTCCTAATGAATAAGGATGTTAATCGGCATACATTACAAACGAGGCGGCGGCATGGGTATTATCTGAAATCGTAGTAGTATTATTTGTATCACGCAATTCGACTTTAATTATATTTCTAGAACTATCGACGGGACTCAGAGGCTCTGAGTTGCTGAGACAATTGTTATGGCGCGGAGTGCCCGTATTACGCCTTCAAAAAATAACATTTATATATATATTATAAATATAGATATATATATATTATATTTGCTTACTTGGCCTTGGCATGGGTTAAAATGTGTGATTTTAAGTTGGTGGACTGTGCAAATTTCTTATTGCAGGCATCGAAAGGACAAACAAAAGGACGATCTCCCGTGTGGATTCTGACATGCGTTCTACAGAGAAATAGATAATATATATACATTTATATAAATATATATATTAGATATATGATTTATACCTTAAGTTAAAATCAAGAGAGAAGCGTTTGCCACAGCCTTCGAAAGTACATTGAAATGGTTTTTCGCCCGTGTGAACCAGTTGATGCCTCTTCAACTTGGAGCTCTCCACAAATGCCTTACCACATTCGGCACAAACGTGCACCCGTGGCCCGTGTGTATGCAAATGCTTGCGCATTGCGGACGAATCCCGAAAGTATTTGTGACAACCCTTGTGCGGACAGGCGATCTTCTTATCATTGCTGTACTGAGAGAAATCTGAGACATCCCCAGCAGCAACAGCAGCAGCTCCATTTGCAGCCGAGTCTGTAGCTAAAATTCATATAATACAATAATTTAATATTTATCTGTTTATTTCAAGTCAACTAAGGTCAGTCGAAATAAAAAAATATATTTAGATATATATCGAGAGTTGAAAATATAGTGCAATAATTTGTTTTTTATTTATTAATTTAGTTAATGTCAACTATAGTCAAAAAGTAAAAAATTTATTAAATTAAATTGATAAATAAGATTTAAAATTAAACTTCAATTAAAAAAGAAATAGTTATAAGATTTCTGAGGGTATTTAAATGCAAATAAATTGAGGAAAGCCCAGAAAAAATCAATCAGACAAACAAAAAAAGTTTGAATGAAATTAAATCAATTTTGGGACTTTTTTCAAATCATTATCATTAAAAAACGCACAAGATCTTTAAAATATTTCTTATATTTTAAAATTAAATTGAATTTTAAATTTTAGCAAGGAATATTTAATAGTACGCTGATTAAGATAAATGAATTCTGCTCATCACAATAACTAATACTTAATAGTTAATAATTATAGCTTACATTTAATAGCTAAGACTTACCTGAACGCACTATGCTATAGTTGGAGGGTGTTGTTCCAGAATTAGTCGTCTCATTATGCTGACTGATCAGATCGGAATCATTATCGTTGCTTAATAGGGATTGATTTCCGATTGAAAGAATCCCGCTGGGATCGCTGCTAATCAGTTGACATTCCTGCGACGAAATTACAGCAAACGTTGACGAAGGTGTTGATGAATTTCGCTTCGATTGTTGATGTCGATTATTGCATTTATCTGTTGCTGATGTTGTTGTTGTTGCTAGAGTTGTGCCAGTTAAGGGTAGTATCAAATGGGGTTGTAATTGAAGAAATTGCTCCTGCTGGAATAGCAATTGTTGCTGCTGCTGCTGTTGATTTAATACTGTCTCTGTTTTTCGTAATTCTGTTTGTTCTGCGGCAGCATTTAAATAATCAATCTCATCAGCATTTTGCTCGGAACTTGAATATTCATCATCTGATGTCCCAGATGCCCACATTGTGACACTAAATTCACCCTCCATTGTCTTTATTTGAACGAGTTTCTGTTCCCAGCGTCGACATTTGCCACTCTTTCGATCCATAATAATATCAACGTCTTTAATTTCCACCTTTTGTTGTTGTTGCTGCTGTTGTTGTTGCAACTGTTGCATGCAGTTGACCAAATCTTCGTCGTCTTCTGCGGTTCTTTTCGAGGATTCGTTTTGCTTTCTTTGACTACTACAAATGAGTGCTAAATAATTAAAACAAATAATTAAATTCAATTAAAAAATGTTTTGAAGCTTTTTATCAAAAACGATGAATTGAAAAAAGTTAAAGCTGTTATTTAACTCCATAAAAAACATATGTATCTATCTACTTACCATCATTTAAATGCTGTACATTTAATGGGTTTAGTTCATCGGTCTTTGAAATATCATCGTCATCGTTTTGAACTAATATACCATAATGTTCATAGGCAAAATTAGTTGGATCCATTACAGGCTGGTTTACATCAATTGTACAGTGCATTTACATATGTTATATTTACATATGTTCTCCTTGCAGAGTTTACTGATTATGTTATGCGCTTATTCGCGATGTGCAGCGTTTCCTGAGCGTTGTTCGCTGCACATTCACGCATATATATGTATGTGTTTATGTTATTTACATATGTTATGCGCTTATTCGTTTTGCTTCAAGCGTTTCGCTTACATTTATTAATGGTTTTTGTTATTGCTTGTTTCTTAGTTTAATTTGGTAAATTTGTACATTTTTGCATTTGGCGAGATCAAGAGAAGTAATTAAATGTGGTCCATCCAGTTGCATATATTTTCATACGAGACAAAAATGCCAGCCAAATTCATGAAAAACACTCCATACAAAAAGACGATGCTCTGTTATTGTGTCTGTCTGTGTATGTGTTTGTCCTTTGGCAGGGTTTTTAAAAGTAGCTTTGCTTATGCCTTGTTGGGAGCCGAGTAGAATAATAATATATTGTAAAATATTTGTGGTGAGAAGACAAACAATTGTGAACTTTATTTCGATCGCGAAAATAATTTAAAAGTAACTAAGCGAACAAAAATGGATGCGATGAATAACTGGCGGTGTAACCAGAGTTTTAACGCCGTAAAATACCACGGTCTTTTTTACCAACACAAATTACACAAAAACAGTGTTGATAAGCTGGTTGTTTATTTGCTTACTGGAACAATTGGCAAATTATGACAAACGAAACAGCTATAATCAATTATTAGAGATCTATTATTATTATTAAAATTAAATGTTAAATATTAATTAAGGAATTTAATGCTTTTGTTTTTGTGGTTTTGTGATGTAAAACGTTGGCGACATTTATTTAATTTAATTTTATTTATTAAGCAATAGAACAAAAATTATGTATAGGAGCTGTAAGTGATTAGTCTAAATGTAATCTTAATTGGTTTACTAGTTTAAAACAATAAAAACTAATTTACTATAATATTTGTTGTCTTACATTAAAATAAAAAACTGTAACAAACCAGTATTTGATTATAAAATCTTGTTATTTCAATTAATTTATAAATATTTTAAACACTTAGTTTAAGGATCATAAACAATTTTAAAATCCCATTAAAATTAAATGTATCTAAGTTGTTTCATTTCTCTCAAAGTTCCAATTACGCCTTTGTATTAATTATAAATCGCAAAGTGTAGCATGCCTTTTTTGGGCAACTAACAACACTGTTTGCTGGCTGCCATCTTTTGACAGTTGTGCCAACGTGACTCTACCTTTTCCGGTTCAGGCGTTCACCATGGCGGTCGGCAAAAATAAGGGTCTCTCCAAAGGCGGCAAGAAAGGTGGCAAAAAGAAGGTGATCGATCCTTTCTCGCGCAAGGATTGGTACGATGTCAAGGCACCAAACATGTTCCAAACACGCCAAATTGGCAAAACCCTCGTCAATCGCACGCAGGGCCAACGCATTGCGTCCGACTATTTGAAAGGTCGCGTTTTTGAAGTTTCGCTGGCCGATTTGCAGAAAGACATCGATCCCGAGCGCTCGTTCCGCAAGTTCCGCCTGATTGCCGAAGATGTGCAGGATCGCAATGTGCTGTGCAATTTTCATGGCATGGATTTGACCACCGATAAATACAGGTATGTGTGTGTGTGTCTGTAGAGTATTTAAATATATGTGTGTATGGCAGTGTATAATGTGCATGCCTTCTGTTACCATTTACATTAACATTTTCCATTCTGCAAACACAGATCGATGGTTAAGAAATGGCAAACGCTCATCGAGGCCATTGTCGAGGCCAAAACAAGCGACGGTTATTTGTTGCGTATATTCTGCATCGGATTCACATCGAAGGATCAACAGTCGCAGCGTAAAACGTGCTACGCTCAGCAGTCGCAGGTGCGCAAGATTCGCGGCCGCATGACTGACATTATTACGAACGAGGTGAGCGGAGTCGATTTGAAGCAGCTGGTCAATAAGCTGGCCTTGGACTCGATTGCCAAGGACATTGAGAAGAGTTGTCAGCGCATTTATCCGCTGCACGATGTCTACATTCGCAAGGTAAAGGTGCTCAAGAAGCCCCGCTTCGATGTCTCCAAATTGCTCGAACTTCATAACGATGGCGGTGGCAAAACCACAGAAGCCGTCGTCTCCGCCGAGGGCGCCGTCATCGATCGCCCTGAGGGCTATGAGCCACCTGTCCAGGAGGCCGTTTAAATAACTAAATTACACACTTTGAATTCCCATTTCAAAATGTCAAACAATAAAAAAAAAAAAATGTATATTTTGTTTACAATTATTGGGTATTTTTTCGGTTTTTTTTTTATTATTTCTTTTCAGGCACTTCTAAAATTTGACGGCCTTTTGGAAAGGTGAGTTTAAAACAAATTATTTTTTGATCTACTTTATTTTCCGTCTAATTTTTTCATTATTTTTGCAGGCTTTTCTTAAATTTTACGGCCATTTAAAAGCGGGTGAGTTAAAAATTTGTATTTATTAACTTCATATATTTATTTTTGAACATGATGTTTTTAAATTATTTTTCGTCTCTGTACAATTAATTGATGAGAATCTAAAATTCAGCTGAAAGCCACAGCAATTTTGATATTCCATCGTTTATCTATCTTTATTATTAATTCAAGTGTTTTTAATTATTTTTGCAGCAATCGCTTCATTTTCTTCTGTAAATGGTAAGCTGTATTTTATATATTTATTTATTATTATATAAATTTACTGATGATCTTTTATTTGCTACTCTTGAATAATTAAATTGATGAAACTTCTCACCTTTGCAACTGATGAACCCCTATTTGAATTAAATATTTGTGTTTATTAACAATGGTTATTACATTTAAAAATGTTTTTCTATTCATTTTTTACAGAATTTCACACAAATTGAATTTAAGTAAATTAAATCTGCAAATGGTGAGTTGTTTATATTTTTAAATATTTATTTTAGTTACTGATGATTTTTTATTTATTTGCTACTCTTGAAATTCAGTCTGATGAAACTTTGCAACTGAGCTAAAATTCATTTTTTTTGTAGTTTCACTTTTTCTACAAGATTTAAATCAATATTCTCTATTTTTCCAGATATATAATTCTTTTGTATATCTGCCCGCGATACATTGCAAAAACATGGTTTGTTAGTTAAATTTTTTTAAATTGAAACTATTTTATAATGATGACAAATCCAACTACTGAATTAAAATTTTAATGTTTGCTATTTATGAATTTATATTTTGAAATGCAAATTTATAATAATTAATTTTGTTTTGCAGTTGAAATAAAACTTGATCTACTCCAATGACGTTTAATAATTTAGCCAAAAGGTTAGTAAAATGAAATATTTAATAATTAAAAATATATTACAATGATGACAAACTTACCCAGCTCGCTTTGATTTATCATGAAGAGAACTGTTCCAAATCCAACGCAAATTAATTACTTGCTGATATCGGATTTAAAATAATTAATAAATAAATAAAATGAAACCTGCTAATTGTGCTTTATACACTTTTTGAATTACAGTGTGTGGCATGACGAGAAAAATAATTCCTACATTTCAAAGTAAGTTTTTAATAAATATTTAAGAAATATGAATATGAATATTAAATATGATGATTTATCTACGGATTCCCCATCATTTGTGCAATAAATGACAAATCCAACTACTGAATTAAAATTTTAATGTTTGCTTTTATGAATTTATATTTTGAAATGCAAATTTATAATAATTAATTTTGTTTTGCAGTTGAAATAAAACTTGATCTACTCCAATGACGTTTATTAATTTAGCCAAAAGGTTAGTCAAATGAAATATTTAATAAAAAATATATTACAATGATGACAAACTTACCCAGCTCGCTTTGATTTATCATGAAGAGAACTGTTCCTAATCCAACGCAAATTAATTACTTGCTGATATCGGATTTATAATAATTAATAAATAAATAAAATAAAACCTGCTAATTGTGCTTTATACACTTTTTGAATTACAGTGTGTGGCATGACGAGAAAAATAATTCCTACATTTCAAAGTAAGTTTTTAATAAATATTTAAGAATATGAATATGAATATTAAATATGATGATTTATCTACGGATTCCCCATCATTTGTGCAATAAATGACAAATCCAACTACTGAATTAAAGTTTGAATGTTTGCTTTTATGAATTTATATTTTGAAATGCAAATTTATAATAATTAATTTTGTTTTGCAGTTGAAATAAAACTTGATCTACTCCAATGACGTTTATTAATTTAGCCAAAAGGTTAGTCAAATGAAATATTTAATAATTAAAAATATATTACAATGATGACAAACTTACCCAGCTCGCTTTGATTTATCATGAAGAGAACTGTTCCTAATCCAACGCAAATTAATTACTTGCTGATATCGGATTTATAATAATTAATAAATAAATAAAATAAAACCTGCTAATTGCGCTTTATACACTTTTTGAATTACAGTGTGTGGCATGACGAGAAATATAATTCCTACATTTCAAAGTAAGTTTTTAATAAATATTTAAGAAATATGAATATGAATATTAAATATGATGATTTATCTACGGATTCCCCATCATTTGTGCAATAAATGACAAATCCAACTACTGAATTAAAATTTTAATGTTTGCTTTTATGAATTTATATTTTGAAATGCAAATTTATAATAATTAATTTTGTTTTGCAGTTGAAATAAAACTTGATCTACTCCAATGACGTTTATTAATTTAGCCAAAAGGTTAGTCAAATGAAATATTTAATAATTAAAAATATATTACAATGATGACAAACTTACCCAGCTCGCTTTGATTTATCATGAAGAGAACTGTTCCTAATCCAACGCATATTAATTACTTGCTGATATCGGATTTATAATAATTAATAAATAAATAAAATAAAACCTGCTAATTGCGCTTTATACACTTTTTGAATTACAGTGTGTGGCATGACGAGAAAAATAATTCCTACATTTCAAAGTAAGTTTTTAATAAATATTTAAGAAATATGAATATGAATATTAAATATGATGATTTATCTACGGATTCCCCATCATTTGTGCAATAAATGACAAATCCAACTACTGAATTAAAATTTTAATGTTTGCTATTTATCAATGTACATATATAAACTTATATTTATTTTCTTTTGCTGGCAATTGGAAACTTCTGGTTTCTGGAAATTTATTGAGATTTGCTTGTTAAAAAAGTAAGTAAAAATAATAATAGAAAAATAAATAACTTAAAAAACTATATTAAATTAATGATGAACATTTAATCGTATTTGAATTAATCATGTAAACGCTTTTGTTTAAGATAGTAGAACTGATTAGCAGCTTGATTGTTTAAATGAGCCGTAATTAATTTGAAATATCTTAATGAGCATTATTTTCAATTTTTTTTAGCAACGACAACATTTATTATGGATTTCTCTGTTTAGAAAGGTTTGTTTTATATTGGTTTATAACTGTTTTAAATCAAAAACAAATTATGATGACAAACTTACCCAGCTCGCTTCGATAAACCATGAAGAGAACTGTTCCAAGTCCAACGCAAATTAATTAATTGCTGATATTATTTATAAAAAGTATTATAAGCTCCTTTACAAAAATCTGCTAATTTCCCTTTTTTATAATTTTCTCTCTTATAGCATGAAGGAGGCCATTTTATTTCTAGCAGAAATTGGCCGTATTTAAAATGGTACGCTTTAATATTAAACTAGTAAAAATAATGCTCAATTTGAAATATGATTTATCTACGGATTCCCCATCACTTACACGATAAATGACAAATCCCAATCTGCTGAAATTAAAATGGCATTTAAGCCATAAGATCTTTATTTGAAATTAATACTTTATTTGAAGGCAAAATACATCCGGGAAGCTGAAATGAACTGTTTGCATCCCAAATTAAATTAAAAGCAGCAGTTATTTTTTATATATTATACAATTAAAACAATTCCTACTGCGATATAGTAAATGAATAAATATTTAATTTACAAGAAAACGAAAACTCATGTACAATGTTTGGCTTTCTTTCCAGATTTTTATTTTAGAAAATGCCATACTTGGCAGATAAATTTTCAGCACTTGTAAAAGTACTTTCGGCTTCAAATTAAATATTGATAATATGATTTTCAGCTCGTTCTGCCTACTAACGACGGTTATGATGGACGCGATATAATCGATAGCAAGTAACTTGTGCAATTTGAATTTATCGATATATCATCTGTCAAATATCAGCTGTTTTCTGTGCCGCAGCGAGTAAGGCTTGTTAACAGTTGAAGCAACTCGTCGTAGTAACAGTGCCGTTTTGAAATATGTACACAGCGGTGGCTGTTATTCCTAACAGCTTTCAGTTGTGTTACGGAAGCGTTCGAAGCTCTGTTAATTTCTCAGTTTTTGTTGCGCGAGGTTTGGCGAGCGGCTGTGTGTGATATTTTCAAGTGTTTTTTAATATTAGATTTACCGCATTTCAAAAATTGCACTTACTACAGAAAATAGTCGTAACTCTTTGATGGCAATTTAAAATGAAAATGTATATACAAAATGAGGTAAATAATTGATATGCGCGAATTAAGTAACGAAAGAAAGAAGGATCGTGTCGACGAAATTTTATTTCTTGACGAAATCAAGATACATATTTATATATACACTGGTGTGTATATAAATGCATGAATGTGAATGTACACACATGTAAAACAGCAGAAAATACTTATGCATACACACATATGAGCGTATCGCGTGAGTATGTGTCAATGTGTGTGTAACGTGTGGCGTTTTTGATCGGGATCGTCGTCATCGGCAGCGTCTGTGTGTATGTATATGTGTGTGTCTGTTCATATATATAGGCTTTGGTTCTGTCAATGTATTGGTTGCATGTGCGTTTGACGAGTAAAAGTTGACAAAAAAGAAAATAAAATACAAAACAAGTAAAAAAAAGTGCGAAAAATACAAATGAAATCAAAATAAATAAAATTGTGTGTAACAGAAATAAAAATAAATATAAAAAAATGTGTGTGCTACAAATTAAATGTAATATTGTTTTAGATATAACAAATTACATATGAATGTGCAAGTGTATTAGTGTATACGTGTATGCGAATGAATATAAAACATACACAAAGAAAAAATATATATTAATCTAAATAATTAAAACGAGTGCCAATTAAAAGTTCAATAAATAACGCATCTGTTGTTTTACCGACGGCAATTACAATTTTCAAACCGTAAGTTTTTTTATATATTGTATCTCAATACTTAGCCCAAATTGTAATTCTTTGAATTCACCCAATGCTGTTTGTTTATGTGTGTGTGTGTGGGTTTATTTGCTGAAAATACAAAACATTTTTCATATTCTCTGCTCTTTAATTTTGAGTTGTTTTTTTTTCTGTGTTCGTCTACCTGTTGATATTTTATCCTACAATCACGTCTCTAAATAGAAACTCGTTGTGTCATTAGTAGTAGTGTTGTTGTTGTTGTTTTGGGTTCGCTTGTTACCTTGAACTAATAGTTAACCTTATTCCCTGCTGTGCACACACATATACGCAGAGACCCGCACCTCATCAGGTACATGCGTATGTTTGTTTATATGTATGTGTGTGTATGAAAAATAGACGAAGCAATGTTCGAAACTTCAGCATAAGCCCTACGCGCACACACACACACACATTCACACATATGCACACACACAAATACATACCTGCAGATATTGCGCTTGTGTGTGTTCGTTTTCGATTCTTTCGGTGTCTCTTCGAAAGAGACAGTGACAGCAGAAGCAGCGGCGGCGGCGGCGGCTCGGGCTCGACTCGGCTTCGTTCGGATCCGCATGACTCTCCTCGGCTCTACACGCTAAAAACAAACAGCAGAAGAAGAAACATAACACAAAACAAAATGCACAAATTCAAATGCAAACAGTGATGAGATTGTTCTAGGAAGTCGTTTCATGATCGGCTGGCCGAAGTCGAAGACGAAGGTGAAGACGCAGGCAAAGGCGCAAAAAGGCCTTGTGCATTTTTACTTTTAACGAAAATGATGACAAGTAGGACATCGAAAAAACATACATACAAACACATGCTTATATATGTTTACTAAGTGATCGTTATACCTGCCAGCAGAGTAACTGATAATAAATACAAATTTCTGTCTGTATAAGTGTTTGCTTTTCTGCAGTGATTAAAGCTAGTTTGTTTTATTTTTTATATATAGTTAGTTGAGAAACATACACAAACAGCTGATTGTCTTAGGTATGTGCCTATTCGAACTATTCATGCGGGGGACTAATAACTGAGCTTTTGCCGCTGCTCAGCAATTTATACATATTTATGCATCTGCATAATGGGAATGCATATTCCAGCATTTCAATTGGAAGTCTACTGTATTAACTCTATTAAGGAATTGGCAAATGCTACCAATTATCGCTTATTTTTTGTAATAAGACATTGTAATAGCTCTGTCCGTTTAACAGTCCCTATATACTTTAACATATTAATTACATGTAATTTTTTTGATCAGCATTAAATATCCAACCAGAAAACAACTTGTGAAAGAATAAGAAAAAGCGTCACTAAAAGCACTGTTTATGTGTGTGTGATGTAATTTAAAAATGCATTGCTTATACAGAACATTAATATAATAATATAATTATAAGCGTATAAGAGAATTAATAACTTATAAGATGTTGTAGGTTGTGGTATAAGACACAAATATTAATGGAAATCTTTTTATTGTTTACAGGCGTGCACGTGTGGACGGACTTTAATGTAAAGGCGCATTAAGGAATTATTTGTTTCTGTTTTTTGTTTGTTTTTATTTTGTAAATCCGCCGGTAAATGCGCTTGAAGCGATATGGCCGGCAAATTAGTCAATCCGGTTATAATCCAACTGAAGCACTTTAAATACGGAATAGTAGTTGTGATGATGACGCTGATGATGACGTCATATTATGCAGCATTTAGCAACAGCTTCCCGAAGGCAATATTAAAATAAATTTCGCTCGCACTACTAAACAATCTGGAAAGTGGCTGGAAAGTGTCTGGCTGCTGCTGCTGGTGGTGGTGGGAAGAGTATTAAAAAATGCCTCATACACATTCGCGTCATGGTGCGTCCGGTGATGATTTAGGCAGCACCGACGAGGTGAAGATATTCAAAGATGAAGGCGATCGCGAAGATGAGAAAATATCATCCGAGAACCTTTTAGTCGAAGAGAAATCAAGCCTTATCGATTTAACAGAGAGTGAGGTAAATTATACTTGTTGAAAATTAATTAATTTATTAAATTATAATTAAACTACATTTATTAATTATATATTTTATAATATTAATAGAATATTAAATTTAATTTAATTACATTTATTAATTATTCTAATTTATATATATTCAATATTGATCGCATATTTAATTCAATAAATTACATTTATTAAATATATATTTTTTGAACAGGAAAAGGGCAGCAAAACAGTGACGAGGCCGGACCACAGTCCCGTATTCAGTAAGTGCCATTAATTTATTTTAATATTTATATTCATTTTATCTATACATCTAAATACACCCACCCACACATACATACATACATACAAATATTTATGTAATTAAATAACAGAAACATAACTGTTTGTTCGACCATTTCGAGTAAAAGCTGCACTGCCCATCGCTTATTGCTTTCTTATTGTTATTCGGTGGGGAAGTGTGCATCGATAAAATTAAATGCAAGCTGATCGGCAGCAGTCTGTACCAACTGCGGCTTGCGAGAAAATAGTGTAGAAAAACTTATAAATCTAATTAGAACTAAGCAAAAAGATTATTGGCAGGCAACCTGAAAGAAGCAGAAGATCTGGTGATTGCTTAGCATTGACAACTAATTGAAGCTTTAGTTTCAGGAGAATTTGGCTTGTGGGGAGAGAATAGCTGTCTTTTTTTTAATATATCAAGGTGAGTTTGACTTGCGGGCAAAGAGAAAATATAGCGAAAAGAGGAGCAGAGACGTAAATTTGACAACCATATGTCCAAGCGGCAAATATTGGAAGCAGGAGCAGAGATAGCATAACTGTTTTTTTATTTTTTTTATTTTGTAACACCGAGTTGAGTTTGGCTTTTAAACAGGCGGTTAATATTGGAAACCCAAGAGGAGCAGGGCAGCTTACTTCTTAATAAACACATAGAAAGCGCCAAGAGGAGCAAGGAGAGCATGACTATGTTTGAATTTCTTGTAATAAAAATAAATATATACAAATTTAAAATACAGACATGAACGAGCAACGCATTCGTCATGCACTGTTTTTATAAACACACTTAAATGAGACAGGCGGCAAACATGTGCTTACATTTTGAAGCCACAGTTGTTGTTGTTGGGGCGGATAAATAACCGGCTGCTGCTGCTGCCGACGCCTCTGCTGCTGCTGTTGCCTCGGTTGCTTCCAGCACTGCTGCCAGCGTCGCTTTAGCTTTTTAGTATTTGTTGCGTTCGTTTTCGTTCCATGGTTGGTGCTAACAAGGTGATGCAGATCGCCTCGTCGACACGCTACTTCATTTCTTGTTTTCTTGTTGTTTCTTGTTTTTTCTGTTGCTATATTATGCTTTCTTTTCGCCGTCAGCTCGGCTTATTCGAAGCGTGTCAGTGTGTGTGTGTGTGTTTGTTCTTTTGAAAACGAGTAAATGTTGTATGTATGTGTGTATATCAATATGTGCATGCAAGTGTTAGTTTGTATGTATAATTTTTAGGTTTGCTTGCAAGCCAAATTAAAAGGCAAACACACACACACGTTAACATATGCATATGCATGCATATGTATGCAAGCTCTTTAAATTTGATTTGTGTTTGCAGTTGATCGTTTAAACAGACAAGACAACTGCTAACATAAAATTGGGAAAATTATTATTGATTTGTGCACAAATATTACACTGAATATATACATTAATCTTATTTTCGAAATTGACGATTGTAACAAGTGCGAAATTATTTCCATTTAATCTGTTATTTTGTATTAACAGTAAATGTTTTACATACATAATGCTTAACATAAGAATGTTTTACTACTTACTACTCACTACTCACTACTTACCACTGCAAAGTTCACATTTGTACTTTTTTATTAACAGTGCATAAGCACGTAATGCTTAACATAAGCATGCTTTAAGCATCTGCATACAACGCTCAATACTTAACACTGCACAGCACAGTTGACATGCACATAAATTGCACCTATGTACATTTGTACCTACTTATATATGTATATTTATAAATACATATCTACACACACATATATGTGCTCACTTTGCAGAAAGCGTCGATTGCGACTGCTAGACAGGCAGACAGACATGGATAACTTGTTAACAACCCGACGCCGCCGTCTACACATTTTTTTTGGTTTTGCTGTATTTTTTTAAAGCCCATAACAAAACAGTTAACGAGCTTTTTACCTTTGGTTCCTTGACCACACTCTGCAGGAGAATTCTGCGGAACAATGTTAAGCAGAAGAAGAAGCTGCAGAAGAAGAAGAGGCGTAATCAGCCCAGTGGCTTATTTGAGAAGGGTTGCTATTTGTGTTGCGCCAAAATTAATACAAAAAAATATATGAATAAAAATACATGAGCACTTTTAAATATTTATGTATATTCAATTTTATAACTTTATAATTTATTATATATGCATAATCCCTTGCACTTTAAATCGCAACGACCCTGAAAAAGTCTGTGTGTGTGCTTGTATGCGTACGTGTGTGTGTGTGTGTGTGTGTGAGCATTGAAAACATTTTATTTATGTATACACAAATACATAAAAACATACATATAAGCACAATATACGTACATACATGTGTAAGTAGTATGTGTATTTTTGAGGACAAACTCACATAAACACACATCTACACACAAACATATATACAAATGCAAGTCGCACACTGGAATTGTGTGCATTAATTGGAATTGAATTTTATATAATACAATTGCAGCAAATTGTATTTCAGATATATATAAAAATAAATATAATACAAATTAATAATATATAAAATGTCAGCTGAAAACACCTTATTAAATTACGTGACAATTTCAAACTACTTTGCCCACTGTGCGTCGATCAGTTCAGCTTAATACTGAGTTTGCTTGCATGCATGTATGATTGTAGCCCTTCTTCTGGTTCTTCTTCTATAAGCGACTTGCGTATGCATGTGTGTGTGTGTTTGTATTCATATACATATTCCGAAGTACGTCTGCCTTGCTTGAGTATTGTGTATCCTTGGAAATTAATGAGTTTTCGTAGAATCGACGAGCCGCTGCCGCTGCCGCTGCCGCCGCCGCTGCCGGCGTCGAAATTGTTGTGTGTGTGTTTGGAAGTTCTTGCTGGCTGGATGGCTGCCTGGATGGTTGGCAGACGCTTGTTGTTTCCAGAACGCCTGGATTATTTTGTTACCCACTATATTTTTTTTTGGTACCTTTCGTACCTTCGTTGCTTGTGTGTGTGTGTGTGTATATTGGCTGATTCTCATTCCGTGTTTGCGGCTTCCTTCTCCTCCTCTTCCTCCTACTTCTGCTTAACATTTTGATTTAAGAAGATATTTACTTTTTTTTTTGCTTTTGTTTTGTGCATTGCTGCTTGTGTTTTTTTTTTTTTTTTGTTATTTTAGCGTGTTTTTTTGTGCTTGCTTTTCTAACAAGCTGTGAATTATTTAATGATACGACTGTGATATTTTCCCAATGTTAAAATTATCTTTGGTCTCTGTGTGTGCATGTGTATTTGTATATATGTATGTGAATATATAAGAAGAAGAGCAATAAGCTCTGGAAAAAATCCCTATTAATTCGTCTTTCTTCTTTTGCCAGTTCGCTTAATAAATTATCGCAAGAGAGAGAAAGATAGAGGAGAGAGTGGGATAGGGAGAGTTTGTAGAATTAAGCATAGAGAAATAAATGTCGGTCAGCAACTTAATTTGAATTCTCGAATGCTTTTATTAATTGTTTGAAAGTGCGAGCTAGAACGAAAACACACGCATAAATACACACACATGCATACAACTGAACGAAGGCCACAGAGAGAGACAAGTAGAGCGAGAGCGAGATAGATTCCTCCACATCAACGCTTCCACACAAATTGCCCTCGTTTGCCACTTCCTCGTCCCCGCCACCCTCTTTCCCTCTTCAATTTCATTTCATTAATGTTTTTCATCTCTTCTAATAATATGCGTTTATTACTGCCTTTAAAAATTATCGAATAAAAAGGTTTAGTTTCCTGTTTTTACATTTTTTTTAATAGTTACACATTTAATTGGTTCTTTCCCAAATTTCAGATAAACTCGAGCCGCATACGCCTACCTTCAATATGGGCTATTTGGTGTCTCCCTACTCATATGCCAATGGTGCACCGGGTGGGCTGCCCGTAACAATGGTAAGAGCTCTCTACAAATTTTATTATTACATCAATAAATTGATAAAACAAAAGACAAGGTATACAGAAATCAAACTAAAATTAAAAGTAGTCTAAAATTGACTCTTTTCCAGCCTCAAATACCCAACTGCTTTCTTTTCCCTCACAAAAATAATAATAATAAAATAAAAATCGCACATTGCTGCGGCTTTTATAATGATATCCGCAAATTTTGCATGAAATTCAAGACAGCTTATCTCAAATCCATTGCAAAAAAAAAAAGAAAAAGAAGAAAAACCATAAAAAAGCATAAGAGGACTTATCGCTGTAAGAGCATTAGAATAAAGAATAAACAAGCACAGAAATTCTTATTTATGAATGACAATAAAAATAACAAAAATAGCCAGATACAAGTAATCAATTTACCGTATAAGTATTATTATTATTGAGACGAAAAATATAATAGAAGATAAATATATAGAATATAGCAAATGATTTTCCTTTGCATATTCCAGACAAGAAATAACGACTAAGAAATACCCTGGAACTGAAAACAGTTGTTTAATATTAAATATTATTTAAATATATTAAATTAAATGATTAATTTTAAATATTTAAAATTAAAAACAGTTCATTAATATTATTAATATATTCAATTAAATTATTAATATTAAATATTCGACATTTGTTTAATATTACATTTTATTAAAATACATTGAATTAAATTATTAATATTAAATATTCAATGAAATGTTTCCTTTTTTTGGAAATGTTACATTATATATTTATATTTTAAGTTTAGGGCTGCGACCATATAAAAATGTCAAGGGATGACATCATTGTATAGTCTATATTATACTTACTTATTATCAGCAGCAAGAAAAGGGTAATTACATTTAAAGTCCTCTTTGTATGAGAGGCTATTAGGGGAGGGTTTTCTCAACGTTTTGTATTTGTCTCCCTTTTTATATATTTTTTATTACGGCATTTGCCCATCCTGGCCTGAAATTAAAACTACTCACATGTGTGTCAATATCATATCACCATCATCATCAGCACCAACAGCATTTGTTGACTACCCCCGCATACTGATTACAAAAATAAAAATTCTCTGCTATTTTTTTGGAGTTCAAATAGAAGAAAAAATAAACCTAAAGTTCTTTTAAATATTACTGTTAAAAATATGCTTAGATTTTTAAAATAAACTGTTTTAATAGTTGGATTTGATTATCTATTTATATTTGTTAGAGTAGTAAAAAAAATAGAACACGTTTTGCATAATTTAAAAATAGAAAAACTTAAGTTTCGAATTTGATTATTTTTGGTATTTATTTAATAAATGCAATGTCGAAAAAGCAATAACACCACTTTAAAGGTGTCTTTTCTTAAATTTAATGAACTTATTCAAAAAAAAAGTGAGAAACAAAAAAATCCTATACAAAAACATTCACCGTTCTGCAACTTATTTAAATTTAATTAAAATTAATATTAAATAAATTAAATTCAGTGAAAAGTCTGAAATTTAACGATTAAAATAATAGAACTTATAATTATAAATATTATAAATAAATAAATGATTTCTAGCAAGTGCTTTTATTCTTTTGTGCTACTTTTTGTCAAAAGAAAGAAACATATATGTAAATATATTGGAACGAACTTTAATTTATACGAGTCTACCCTAAAAACTTAATTAAAAATCAACATTTAATTGCAGAATTAATGATTTGCTTTGCTCATGCGTAAGAAAATATAATAAATAAATATCGTAGTAATGCTGTTTATTTTTCGCCTCTTTTTGACCATAAGTTGTCGGTGAAGCACTTTCCGTTTGAGTTTGGGTTTTGGATTAGGAACGGATATAAATTCGATTATGGCCAAACCACCTGATGCCAATTGCCAATTTGTTGTTGGTGTCAATTTAATTTTTAGGCGTTCAACCAGCGACAAACAAAAAATACCTTTAATGTATTTGCGAAGGCAACGACTAGAAAAAAACAACAACAACAAAAACTACGCACGCAGACAAATAAATCCAAATGGTCAGCTTGCTGCTGCTGCGTCTTCTTCATCATCTTCTGAGCCCCTGAGCGCTTTTTCTGTTGTTGTTGTTGTTGTCAAACATTAGTTTTGTGTGGAGCTTTGCGCCATTTCAGACAATGATAACAAAGAAAGGTTAAGTACAAAACACCGGCAGCAAACATCCTCTAAACCAAAAACAGAAAAAAACGTGCAGGAGAAGCGGCAGGCCTTTCCAGCTCGCAACAGGTTCACTCTATTGACTGGAAGGGGCATTGCTTGGTAAGAAATTGCCCTTGTAGAAAATGTCCCTTTCCATTTATAATATTATATTATATTTTTGGGAGAGGAACATTAATTATATTTATTATTAATATTAATTATAGTTATAATTCATTTTATTATCAGAAAACGCAATTTATTTATTTTATATAAAACACTGCATTAATTTTACACATAGGCTTAGAAATAAAATGAAAAGTAAATTTATATTTAAAGTTGTACTTACAATTATATAAAATGAAAATTAATTATTATATTTAGATGCACATTGTTTTTAAATGAATAGGCAATACACTTATTATTAGTGCATAATTTAATGATTTTATTAAATGTAAACTAAAAAACACACTCAATAAATTTTAAAAATATTTACAAAACAAATGTAAATTAAATTTACACGTTAAATGATAGAAAATAAAAAATTTAATTTAAATTATATCAAATTTAAATTGACAATGCAATAATGTGAATATTTATTTATTTATTTATATTTAATACTTTAATTTAGTTATTTTATTATGGGTTATCAATGGAATTTTAAATTAAAGTTTAAGTTGCTGTTCAAATGATTTAAAATTAAAAATAAATTATAATGCACAATTCCTAAAAGTGAATAGTTGTATCAGTTTTTTATTCAATTTTAAATATAAATTAAAGTTTTTTTATGTCAGCTTTAAAACTTTAAGAATTATGCATTTAAGAATCGATTTTACTCGTTAGTTCGCTCTGTATTCAGATAATAAAAAAATTTGCTTTGATGTCTCAATTTAGAAAAAATACAGCAACAAAATGAAGTATTTTAATTTAAATCTCTTTAATCGAAGCACGGCGAACAGCGAACAGTGTTGCACAGTGCAGCACACAACACCCCCAAAAAAAGAGAGGAATGAGCTTTGCTTTGCTTTGCTCCACCCTCTCCTCCACCTCGGTTGCTATCGGTTCGCTGTACGTCGTTGGTGGTGGTGCGTGTTGTTGTTGTTGGTACTTTAGCATTTTTTGTTCGTTACACACACACACACATACACACACACATGCATACACGCATACATACAGACGTCGTTGACTCTCTTTTGCTTGCGTTCCCTTTCTCACTCACGCTCTCGTGCTCGTGTGTGTAAACATAATCAACGGATTCACATGCACACTAACTACTACTACTCCTACTTCCAAACATGCAGACAGAGAACTAGCGTCGTTGTGTGCGTGCGTTGTTCCGCACAAAAAAACCCCAAGAAATCCAAAAATATAAAAAAGCGTGCGCCGACTAATACAACTACAAATACTAAGCAGAGTCAGCATAGCAGAAGCAGAAGCAGAACGACAGCAGCAGCAGAACAGCAGCGAAAGAAGAAACAGCAGCAGAACCGCAGCACGACAGCGGTAGCAGCAGCAGAGGCTGAAGAAGAAGCAGCAGCAGCAGAAACAGAGTAGAAGAAGCAACTGAGCAGCAGCCAGCAACAAGCAGCAACCACCCAAAAGTGAGTGCCGAGTGCTGAGTGCTGCTGTTGATATGCCTTTTTTAATTCGAGAGAAAGAGAGAGAAACAAAGAACAACCCCAAAAAAAACAAATATCTTGCGCTGCAGTTTTACAATTTTAAACAATGGCGTCCAATTCCAATTCTTACAGCATCTCCTTCTCCCCATTTAAGTCATTTTTAAAACCATTTACAAAACAGGGTTAAAGCAGAATAATTAATGCTGAATATGATTTAAGAAAATAAATAAACTATGCATTTTCTAATGAAATATAATAGCCAACATTTAAAATAATAAATACAATAATGATAGTATAATAATAATAATATTTAATTTTGCTGTATTTTTAAGAACATTTCCAATTGTTGTTGATTTGAAAACAAAAGGGCTAAAGCTAAATAATTGTATTATGAAAATGATAAAAAAAATAAATACATATATAACATTGAATACAAAAATATATATAAATATAATAAATCTGTAATAAATATTACATTTTTATATACATTTATTTATTGTTTTTTATTTAATACGTATTATTTATTCTTATGAAAAATATTGGATAATATTTAAGTTAATTCAACTAGCAAACTAAAATTATATACATATTACTTAAAGCTTAATAGCAATAGTTAAGGACCATTAAATGCTCTCCCCACACATCCCATCCAGTAAATTGTTTCAGCCTAGAGGTAAAAAAAACAATCAGTAGCAGCGAATAGGCAAATTTCTGCCATATGGCTTTTAACCAAGCCAAGTCAAGTCTGACCTTTTAACGCAGTTCAATTTTAAAGCAATCACCACCTGTGCAAAAGTGTCTCATCAAGAGAATGAAAGATGAAATGAAAGAAGCTTTCTGCTTCCATCTGCAAATGTAAATACACTGTTAAATGTTTAAGAATCAATAGCAAGCTGCTTCATCTTCTGCCTCGTCTAGTGATCTTCATTCGCTCTTTGCATAGTTTCACTTCCAACGCATTTCCAGATCAAGCAATGAGGATTCCATTTCATTCCAATTCATTTGTTTTAGTTTAAAGCTATGATGAGAGCATCGAGTAAATATGTATGCATTAATTAGCTTTAAAATTATGTATATATAAATATGTACACTTAAAGCAAAAGCTGATTTATATGTATTTTTAATTAAATGCAAACATAGTTGATTTAAGTTATAACTATTTATTTATTTATTATATCTGCTAATAACAGCATGTAAAATGTGTTTTTCTATTTAAATGTAAATTAAAATGGGCGCTGCACCAAATTTATTTTTCTATTTTAAACAATATTAAATATATATAGATGCAGATAAATATCAGGGCACAATAAACGTTTAAAAATTGAAATTGTAGCTGCGTTCGTTTTAACCTTAAATTAAAAACGAAAAGAAAAAAAAACAAAAACAGCACAATCACAAATGACGCAAAAAAATATTTTAGAAAACCCAAGCAGACGTCGAAACAACGCAGCAGGGGGAGGTGGCTGGCAGTGCTGGATAGCGGGTGGAGGGAAAGCGACGGCGGCAGCGTTGGCGGCACTTTTTATATTCGTTTAGCGGCGGCAAACATTAAAGACATATTTTCGGTTTCGCTTGCTTTGTAGCCGCTGCTTGCTGCTGCCGTCGCTTGTTATTATTCTTGTTTTTGTTATTGTTGTTTTTGTAGTTTTATTCATCAGCCACAAGTACGACAATAACAAAAACATTGGTGATAATACGCAACAAACCTACAAATATGCATTAAACACACGCGCACATTGCACTATCTATATGTGCATGTATGTATGTTTATATTGTTGTCAGTTTGCATTTTTTTTTTTTGTTAATTACATTAAACATACAAAGTTGGCAATAACAACTTGAAAACTGAGTCTGCAGTCGCCAGGCAACTCTTGTTTATATTCCCCGATGAGAAAGCTTTTTTTAAGCCATGCTCAAGCCAAATGATCTATGAGTAGAGAGAGGGAGTGAGAGAGAGCTGTTCTTTTTTTTATCCACGCTTAATGCTTAATGATCTAAAAAGCGGCAAAAGTGTAACGGGGATACTTAAAGCAATACACAATAGAGAGAGTGAGGGAGGAAGAGAGTGCTAATTGAGATCGCTCTTTGAACATTTTTAGCCACATTTAAGCTGCATGAACAAATGCAATACAACTAAAGGAGTAGAAAAGGCAGCGAGATCAATTAGAGAGAGAGCCTCTTCCATTTTTATCTATGAAGAGATCAAACTAAACGATCTAGAAGGCAGTAAATGTAAAGGAAGAGAGAGTGAGAGACGAATAGAACTCTAGTCGCGCGAGAGTTTTTGCCCTTTAGCTCAAGCTTAATAATCTAGCAGGCTGCACTTGAATTTAAATGAATAGAGAACGGCAAAGAGCTCTAGTCAATGGGAAAGAGAGCTTTAATTTGTTCATTATTTATTTTTATTTATTCACTAAACCCAAATAAATGTTGTGTTATGCCTAATGGCGGTATTTCAAATTGAAAACTGTCAAAAGAACGCTCGAAACAATTTATCATAGATGATTATACAATAATTAATTAAATTAAAATAAATAATTAAATTAAGTAGATATAGAGAGAGAGAGAGAGTGAGAGTTTTGACCTTTTTTATTCATGCCGAGCTCAAATGATGTGATCTAATAAGTTGTACAAATTAACGGAATAGTGCGGAGCAGAGAGCTCTAATAGAGAAAGAGCTTTTACCAATTTTATTTATGCAGAGCTGAAAACTAATTGATCTAGAAAGCTGTAAAAATGTAAAGCAGAAATTTAAAGGAATGGAGAGCTTTTGCCATTTTAATCCAATCAATGAACGCAAAATTGAATGGACAGATTTTCGATTACATTCACTGCCCAAGCTCAAAACTATTTATCATAGATGATTTTAAAAAATAGTACATTAATGTGGACTTTAAATTGATAATGTGCACTTTGTTAACAATGCCTGCTCAATGAGGAGGGCCATGAAAAGAGAGAGGGGTAAAGAAGCTCCTTGCATTAGTAAGGGAGAGGGGTTGGGAAGTACACTGCATACTCCGTTCTGTTTACCAATTGTCCGCTCTCCTTTCAGCCTCTCTCTCTTTCCCTCTCCCACTGCTTTTCATCCGTTGTTTATCTGTGCGCATTTCTGCATTGCTTGCGTCGGCTGCAGTTGCTGCCAGGTTAAGCGAAGTCACCGCTAGAGGTCAACAAAAGTCCAATGAACTCTGACTCGGACTCGAACTCAAACTATTTAAAGTTTGTAATGCTGAAATGTTCTCATACAGTTTCCATAATTTAAACACACATTTTGAATGAAGCTTTAATCGATTAATGTTAATGCTAAATATGTTACTCAATATGTTTGACTGGACAGTTATCTAGCACAGTATGGAAATCGCTTTTATTAATATAACATAATTAATGAAGTTTTCGAAATGTTGTCTGTTGATCTCTTTTACATATTATTCACCACAATTATTGTATTTTATCACTGTTATTAATCATAACGTAATTAGCTTATGTTATCGAAATGTTATATTGATATTTTACATATTAACACAATATTGTTATTTAACTTTAAATGTGTTTTTTGATTTCTTATTTGCAGGCAAATAAAATTGGGCTGCCTCCTTTCTTTTGCCACAATGGAGATCCGCTAACAACACCACCGCCCGCCCACTGTGGAATACCTCCCTATCAGCTGGATCCCAAAGCAATTGGTAAGCAAAAAAATAATACTTTTAAATATTTACAACTTGCTGTTGTGATTCTTGCATGCCTTATTATAATTATTATTAGAGAGATCGAAAATAAGTCATATGTAAATAAATATATATAAATAAATAAATTTAAAAAATATACTATTAATAATATACAAATAATAACAGAAAGATAAATTTAATAAAAAAGTAACGAAAATAATTCATATAAAGAAAGATAAATATGAAAATACTAATAAATATAATAATAATTATAATCTCAGACAGGGATTAGTTTATCATCTTTATATATAAATCTATAAATAAATACCTTCTGCTTGTTCTTAAAAGTTCTTTACATTTTATTTAAATACATTTGTAATCTGTTAAATACAATTCTGAAGCAGAATTTGAAGGCTAATCAAAATCGGAATGCTTTTCCTTTTCCCTGTCTTTATAACGTCTTTCTCTCTCTCTGTCTCTATCTCTATCCCCCCACCCCCAATGCAAATTTTATTCCACCTCGAATTCGTTAGACTCAGCGTAAAATGACATGAATATGATAATTATTTGGCAATTGTGTGGAAAATTGCAATCATTGTTTTAAGTACTCACTTGAAAATCGAATGCACATATTTATAAAATATATTTGGGCAATCTAATGTAAATTGTGGCTAAGAAGCTTGAAAATGCCAACCAATAACTTTAAATGTATTAAATTATACATATATTTAATGTTTGTAAAATGTTTTAATAAATAAAAAAAAATAAAAAAGCAGAAAATAAATGAAGTATTATATAGCTTAAATAAAAATATAATATTATATAAATTAAATATAAAAGGCAGAAATGAAATTAAATATTTATTGCTTAAATAAATAATAATAATACATAATATACGGATATGAGATGTAAAATGATGCAATATTTATTGCTAGGATTGACGAAACCCAGCGAAAATATGATTCATTTTAAAAAATGCTTTAAAATATGGGAGAACTTATTAAACAATATATTTTTAAAACGTAGACATTTTTCGCAATAATAGACATTAAAATAAATTTTGATTTGAATATTCTTTCAGTTTTATATTATGCGAAACTTAAAACTAGTTGTGCTATTTTTCAGGATTATTTACTATTATTAAGAAATATATTTCTAAGCAAGTAGAAATGCAAATTCTTTTATGTATTTTAATAGAGCTCAATAATCGATATATATATATATATATATATATATATATATATATATATATCAATTTATCCGTTATTATAATATATATATATATATATATATATATATATATATATATATATATATATATATATATATATATATATATATATATATATATTATAATAACGGATAAATTGATGCTTACATATTGATTACTGATGACTCCGTTCTTCTTCTTTTCAAGCTGGTGATCACACCAATTATCGATATTAAATGTTAAGTATGTAGTTGTATGTTAAGTTACAGATGGTATTTTACAGTCATAGTACTACACTAGTGGTCTGCTACGACATATAAATATATATTTATAAATGATGCATGCGTAATTTAAATAATAATTGCACGCACGCTAAGCCCACTTAAAACAGCACTCGTAACAAGCAATTAATATGTTGAGGATCTCAGTTTTATACATATAGGGTAAGAAGAACTACCCAACAAACCTAACAAACAACAATAAAAAGTAACCCAACCGCAAAGCTATTGACTTTCTCACCCTTCACCTCTTCAGCTCTCTCTCTCTCTCGCTCTCTCTAGATACGAAATTCAAACAAATTATGAAATAATAATTGCACATGATGAGATTTTTCTTACTATGCTCGATTACGGCGAATAAATTCATACGGCATTCAATACGGCATCATTATGCCAAATTTCCCTCGCTTCAAAAATGTTTCATGGGTCTTTTTTCTGTTTTTTTTTTTGGTGGTTGGCCGCTTAAGAGCTCTGTTAATGGTCCGTCTGTATGTCTGTCCGTCTGGTTGGATCTAATGAGTACCAACGGCGTAAATAAAAGGCATGCACTTAAGAGCCTGCCTGGCGGATTACACGGCATTATGATCCTGAACAATGCCAAACTGCCATACTAATAATTGAATAACACAATAAAATCTCAGCCAGCTTCTTTCTACTGGTTTGTTTGCTTGTTGGTCGAGGGGGAATTGAATAATGCCAAATAATAATTCATATGTTTGTGGGGGGGATTTCATATATGTAATTATGCGAGTGGCGTGTAATTTATTATGATTATTTTTATGATTATGCGTTGACAAAATGTCGTGTTTTTTAGAGTTTTAAAACCATTTGTTGAGTGAGAATTATTAAATATATAAATAAATATAAATACATAAAGCAAATATAAATATATTAATAAAAATAAATAAATATTAATATGTAAATAGAAATATATAAATATAATCAAATAAATAATATAAAATATTAATTGTAGCAAGAGCTAGAAAAATCTTTATCTCAGATGCTGGTCGAGTTGAAATAAATATAAATATATAAAATAAAAAATATCTATATCCAAATAAATTTATTTATTATGAATTATTTAATATAATTAAATATAAACATGTAAGCATAAATAAATATAAATACTCATTTACCATTCACAGTTCTAGCTTTTATTTATATATAATAGATATATATATATATATATATATATAATATTTATTATTATAACTCCACTCAGAAATAAGACAGATATTTAAATGGTGTATTTTGACAAAATCTGTTAGCGCTACATTATGATTAAACGCCTAATTGCTGGACTATTAGTAGTGCTGAAAAGGGGGCGTTTTTTCTTTCAGTTTTCACCCCGCAGCCTATTCAAACTGGAACTGTGAACGCCCCTTCGATTTTCCCTTTTGTCTTTTGTCTGTTGAACGCCACTCCAGAAAAGGACCTCGTGGTGTGTGTTGTGTGTGTATAATCAACCCTCGTGACCCTGAATACTGAGCTCTCTCTCTCTGGTTCCAGGATCGCAATCGCAATCGGCACATGCCTCTTTTTAGCAAAGAGATGAAATAGTAATGATATGCGCAGCTCAGCTTAAATATTACCCAAGCATTTCCTGGGTTTGGGATTGAGTTTGGATTTGGTATTTGGAACGGAGTCTGCCCATTTTAAAGTAATAAGCCTTAATACGACAATTTTCAGTGAGGGGTTGACAATTTAAAGCTGCCAAATTGCTATCTGAATTGTGGAGTTGACTAAATAATACTCTATATTTAAATATTATATCAGACTTAGTAATTGAAATTTAATAATAATATAAAAGCGTTTATATTGTATATAAACATTTATTTGTTAAGTAAAACAATTTAATTTTTATTAAGTTTCAAATTTTAAAAGAATTTAATGAATATTACTTAGTTATCTATTTTAACTGCATATATTTATAAAAAATTAATTTTTATAGAAGAACAGAATTTATAAGTATAGAAAAAAAAAGAAGACTATAATTACTTTAAACATTTTTATATAACAGTAGATTAATATATTATAATAAATACAGAATATTATAGAACAGCCGATTCAATAAATAAAGAAAAATAATTTTTATAGAACAACAGACTTAATAAGTATATAAAAATCATTTTTAAAGAACGCCAGATTCAATAAATAGACAAACATGATTTTTGTAGTAAATAAAATTATGAATATTAAAAAATCATTTTGTATAGAAAAGATATTTAATAAATATGGAAAAATCATTTCTTGCAGCAGAGCAGCCTTTTAAATATAGATAAATGATTTTTTGTAGTAAATCAGATTCAATGAATTAAAAAAAAAAAATTTATAGAATAGCAGGGTTAATAAATATTTAAAAATATTTTGTATAGAAAAGCAGATTTAATAAATATAGAAAAATCATTTCTTGTAGCAGAAAAGACATTATGAATATAGAAAAACAGCAGATTCCATATCGCAACACAGATGAGGGTTGCCTGACGGCAGTAAGGGTATTCTTTATTCCCTTACAAATATAGTATATCAGTATCACTAATACGGCTCGACTCATTCAACTTAAAATCTAAAATACAACAGAGAAAAAATATATGAAAAAACGCCTAATGAATAAAAAAACATGTTGCACACAACCACATAATAATGATGACGACATCCTTTTTGTCGTCACTAGAGTTGTAAACCCGTAACCCCTACCCCTACCCACTCACCCCTCAATCCTGCTGAGGCGGCACACGCACTTCGCCCGCGGCTGATTGCTGGGAATAGTCGCCCTATCCAGACCAGAATATAACCCTAGAGCGTTTTCTACACCCCTTTCCTATCTCAACCCATCCTTTCGTCCTTTCTCATGTGACAACCGCTTATTTTTTTCATATATTTTTTTTTATACAACCAACTTTGGTTTACTACAATAAAACTTGAAAATGACAACAAATGATGACAAAAGGGAGAGCGAAAGATGTGACAACAATTTTTCAATTAAAATGAAAAGGACACGAAAAGAGACTATATATATATACATATATATATATATATAAATAATCCGATATTTACACGACTACTTTAAGCTCTATCTGCAGACAAGCAGGCATCCATCAGAAAGGGGACAGGTTTTCCTCCCCCTTTGTTGTTGTTATCAGCATTATCTGCATATTATTCTATATATATATCTCTCTCTCTCTCTCTCTCTCGCTCTCTGATTTTTCCTATAGATAATCAAATGTTCACAAAAATGTTATTTTGGGTTTATTAAGTTCTTAATGTATAAATAGGCTTTGCAATTTGATATATTAATTAAATTAAATTATATATTAGTTGTATGATTAACTAAAAACTGAAACTAATTTTTAACTATTATATTCAGCTTTCAGCATATACTTGCCTAATTGCATTTTAATTGCACTTTAAATTAACTTTATTTAATATTTATTTTTGTTTTTCTTTTTTTTTAGGTCTTACACGTCCAGCTTTGTATCCATTTGCTGCCAGTCAATATCCTTATCCGATGCTAAGTCCCGACATGTCTCAAGTAGCATCCTGGTGAGTTTATAATGCAAACAGATGAATAATTAATATTTATCAAATTAAATATGTATTAAATATTAACAAACTTTATGTATATCTGCAGTTTAGTATTTATTCAATTAAAAATGTGAAACCTATTTATATAAGTACAGATTAGTATTTATTAAATTACATAAATTAATAGGCAATGTACAGATTAATATTTATTAAATTTAAAATGTTTTAAATATTAACAGACTCTTATTTATATGTACAGATTCATATTTATTAAATTATATATTTATTAAATATTAATAGACTTATTTAAATATGAACAGATTAATTTGTATTAAATTACATATATATTAAATATTAATAGACTTATTCAAATATGTACAGACTCATTTAAATATGTTGATATAAATATTTATTATATTGTCTACTATCTTCTGCATCTGATTTGATTTATATTTAATATTAATAACAATATTAATATTAATATTAATGTGGTTATTAATTAATTTCAGGCACACACCGTCGGTTTACTCAGCATCTAGTTTTAGAACACCTTATCCCTCCTCATTACCGATAAATACAACATTGGCCAGGTAACTATAACTAGCCATATTTATGTCTGATATAGGCATATATATTTATTTTATATATATTTACATTTTAAACTTAAATTTTTAGCGATTTCCCATTTCGATTCTCACCGAGTTTGTTGCCTTCGGTGCATGCCACACCGCATCACGTTTTAAGTTCGCATCCGGCAATTGTGGCCTCCAGTTCTAAACAGGATTGCGGCGTACAGGATAACACAACGAACAATCGATATTCAAGGTGAGATCTGCACATATATATAATATAATATAATTATATATAATATGTAAACTATAGAAAAACATAATTGTAAAGCAAGAAATTCAATTTAAATAATTAAATAAAAATTTAGAGAAGGGGATTTAACTTTATCTTTTTTATTTAGATTTATATACATAGTCCTTAATCTATAAACATACATGAGAAATATATTAAATTTAAATAATATATATACAAAATAATTAATTTTCAAATGTACAGATTAATATATATTAAATTAAATATGTATTAAATTATTTAGAACGAACTAATTCGAATATAGAGTAACAGATTAAATTACATCTATATTATTTATTTATACTTACGTAATCCTTAAACCATATAGAGCATATATTATATATTTAATTCATAATTTGTAAATATAAATATAGAGCAAGAGATTAATTTGCATCTATATTCTATATTTTTATATTTTAAAATAAATATAGAGAAATAGATTCAATTTTAAAAATATTTATACATCAAATACAGATATAAAATTAAAGCAAGATATTAAATTTAAAAAAATAGATTACACAATTCTTAAGCTATAAAAATATTATAAATAAAAATAAGAAGTAGCTTGAACTTAAATAGTAATTATATAAATAATTCTTAACCTATAAATATATGTTTTAGAGCACCAGCTTAAATTACATTAAATTAAATACAAATAGAAGTTAAGGTTATTGGTGCTTATTTTAGAGTATCTCTGAGTCGTACACTCTTTGCTTAGAATTACACTCTAGTTTTTGCTTACTTATTTGTTTACTATTGTTTTGTTCTGTTTTTTATTTTCTGTTTTCTGTTGTTGTTTTTTCTGATCCCCAATCGGCTAGTTTCACACTCGGTCATTAAAACGTCGGTACACACACAAATACGCACACACATACACATACATGTATACATACACATACATGTATACATGCACATATACATGTACACATGCACATACATGTATACATACACACACACACCAACATTTGAATGTGTGGGTGCATTCTGCTTACAGACGCCATATTTAATTTTAACCCCCGCTTCACACCATCCCATACATACGTACGTATGTATATGTATGTGCGTATTTATGTGTGTGTATGTATATAAGTGTGTGTATGTATGTACACACTTACATAAATATCAAGTTTGCCATTGGCCAATAGTCGATTGGTTTGCGTCTGCGCCTTTAAAAATTCAAAGCTTGCAACCCTTAAAAAGGAATCATTCCCTTTTAATATATTGCAAGATGGAATTTAAGCACACAAAAAAACAAATAGAAGAAAACCCAAAGTATATTTTGTAAAGTTATTTTAAGATTTGTGTTTTATTTATAAATCTAAATTAAGTTTTTGGTTTATTTAGATTTGAATATGTATTTTTATTTCCATAATTTCATATTGAAATTGAATTAATTCATTTCTCTCTTGCAATATTTTTTGCACTTATAAAAAATGTTTGGCTCTGTTATCAAAGCTGAAAGCAGAAATTTAGATTTTATCTTATCTGCTTTTTCCTCTAATAAAAACAACACACACACACACAATAGCACACACGTAAATAACATAAACAGGGAAATTTCCAAATGTTTTTCCCTTAATACAGATAGTGGAAAATTCGTGCAATAGATGGCGTTGCAAGTGCATTTCTAGCAACAGTTCCACAACTGTTTGCTTTAACGAACGGCAATTTATCAGTACTCTATTCTCTGATCTGGTGAAGTTTGTGAAATATTGTTAGTTTACAGTTAGTAGTTGAATTAAAGCTGTAAATAAATAAATAAATATCTGTATTTGTTTATTAGCTAGTATTAAGTAAGAACGTAATAAATTTGAGCGCTTTTTAATAATATACGTTATAATTAAAGTACTTTTACATGCATTTTTGTCTGCTGTCTTCTTTGAGCAGCTCTCTATCAGCTGTCGGTAGAGGCTTGCTGGACACAAAACTATCAAATAAATTGCAAATTTGACATTGCACTCCCCCTCACAGATGGCGCCACCTGCCCCTGCTCTAATTCTTAGGCGCTCTTACACACACGCTTTCTCTCTCGCTTAAAAACGCTCTCTCACGGCGCAAACCTTTACTGCACTAGCGCCCGCCGGCCTCTCTCTCTCTCTCTCTCTCTCTGCAAGAGAGCGCGAGCGAGTGAGAGAAGGACAGAAAGAGTGCCAGGCGAATAGAGTCTCGAATAGCAGTGCAAATTGTTAGCTTTAAAAGCCCCCAAAGTCGGAAGTAATTCGTCAAATTGATGGGCAGACAGTTTTATACTCGTTAGCTGAAATACCCAAAAAAAATATATACAAATACAAATAAAAATATAAACTGTGTGCAAGGAAAAGACAACAGTTTCTAATTATAATAAATCTATTGAAATGTTAAATCGTTGCAATGCAAAAAATATTCTCAACATATGCTGAAAATCAAAGCAAAGCAAAACGAAATTTGGCTCTGAATGCATTCGATGCACATGTGTGTGTGTGTGAGTGCCTCTATGAGTGTGCGTGTGTGTGCAATACTGTGAAATAATTTAGTTAATTGTAAATTGCATAACTGTGAAATGCATATAAAAATGCCTTTAATTTTATCTAATAAAAAAAATAAGACTTGTCTGCTTTAATTAGAGAAAATGTATCTACATTAAATTAACATACACACACACACATATACATATACACATATTAATTGTGTTTAAAGCGTCAGCCATAAATCAGCTCACACACGCATATATACATAGACAACAGGGATACCTAACAAAGTTACACACACAAACACAAGCACATGTTTTACAGTTAGTTGACAACGGCAAAGAGACATTATCTTAATAAAATCATAACAGCTGAATGTTGTCTGTAAAGTAGAATGTGAATTTGGAATTGGCATATAAATGCAGTTTTTGTTTTTATCTATTTATGCAGTTATAATTGCTTTATTTTTATTTAAATATATAAATGTAAATTAGCTAAAAAATACAACAATTAGGCAAACACTTTTCATTTTATTTGCATGCATTGTACACACTGTTTAACCATTTGTATGTATGCACGCCTGTATACATGTATGTATGTGTGTGTGTAGTCATGCTCTCAAAAATATGCTTGAAATCCGCAACAGGCAGGCAACAGGGTTATATTGTTAAGGCTACTGCGCCTGTCGCTTTCTCTCGCGCAACTAATCTCGCAAATGGGAAATGAGAATAAGGGCAAAATATAATGCGTGTGCGAGAGAACTTTTAAAAGAGAGCGTAAGCAAGCATAAAGAGAGGCATGCAAATTAATAAGCAGCAGTGACTTTATGCGGGACCGTTTGCTCTTAATATAATAATAGCCGCAGTTTTTATGTGAAAATGAAGAATAAGCATAAATAGACAGACTAAATTTATTTTTAAAGAGAGGCATGCAAATTATTAGCTGGACTGCTTGCTTTTAATATACAAATAGTCTTAGCTTGAGAAAGAATGAGCTTAGAGGCAAAATGTTATGTTTGTGTGTCGGGACAATTTTTTTTTAGAGAGAGCTCAATCTTAACAGAGCTATGCAAATTGATAAGCAGCTACTCTTTGTAGGACTGCGCGCTCTTAATGTGAATGGTGTAGGTCAAGAAAGAAAATAAATAAAATAATGCATTGACTTAAAAATAAAAACAAATTGTGACATATACAAAAAAAATTAAAAACAAGGAGTATTATCTCAACTGTAGCGCTGTTATGGATACAGCGAGTGCGAAAAATAAAACAGAAACTGCTCTCAACTTAGGAAGAGGATCCTTGGATTATAGAAAGATCTGCGCAGATAATAATGAAAAAACAACGATTGAGAATAGCAAGGAAGAACAGCAGCCAAAGGACTTTTCCAAGCCAGTTGGCAAACTAATAGAAGATAATATTAATATAAACAATAATAATAATAATAATTATAATAATAATAATAATAATTATAATAATAATAATTATAATAATAATAATAATTATAATAATAATAATAATAATAATAATAATAATAATAATAATAACAATAACAATAACAATAACAATAACAATAACAATAACAATAACAATAACAATAACAATAACAATAACAATAACAATAACAATAACAATAACAATAACAATAACAATAACAATAACAATAACAATAACAATAACAATAACAATAATAATAATAATAATAATAATAATAATAATAGTAATAGTAATAGTAATAGTAATAGTAATAATAATAATAATAATAATAATAATAATAATAATAATAATAATAATAATAATAGATAATAATAATAATAATAATAATAATAATAATAGTATTAACATGGATACCAGAATGGAGGATCACATTTTCCACACTCCGCAAACTGCCAGCTCAAGTTTAATGTCCGAGCTGCTTTTGAGGCAACAACAGGATTTGCTGCAACAATGGTCTAAATTGGAGGAACCACAACGCAACTGGGAATTGGAGAAGCAACAACAACAACAACAACTTTTGGCCACACAAATGTTGTATGCACAATTTCTGCAAGCGCCGCAATTAAATCTGGAACAGGAGCGAGAAAGAGTTCATATCTTAGAATTCTCTGGCTTGAGCAAGCCTGCATTAGGAGCAGGAGCAGGAGCAGGGGGAGGAGCTGGGGGAGGAGGAGGAGGAGTAGCTACAGTCTCATCCTTGCAACAGGATAATAATAATAATAATAGAAATTTAAATGAGAGCAAAAATCAGACTCCAAATCAGAAGCGTTCCAATCAGGATATAGTATCCTTAAATGCCAACTGGCAAACCAAAATCAAGCCCACAACTAGCAAATCGAAAAAGGATATTCAAACAGTAGCAAACGCTTCAAAATCCTATTTCTTTCAGGCGCAAAAAAAAGTGTTGTTTGATATTAAAAAGGGCTTGGAGCAATTAACAATGCTCTCCACACAATTTCAGCTGAATTTGCAGGACAACTCCTCCAGTTCCAGTTCCAGTTCCAGTTCCAACTTGGAGCTGACTGTGCAACGTCAGCTGGCCACAAATCGTTGCAAGATCGAGGCGATGCTGCAGCAAGTGCGTCGCCTCTATCAGCAGTGGAGCAGCGCGGAACTTTACTATTTGCGCAGTCTGCAGAGATTGGGCTTGAATCCGATTACGACCATGAGCAGTCAGCAATACACAGCCACGCATGATGTTATGGCGCTGGCAGCAATTGCCTTGTCCGCGGAGAGCACAGCTGAGGATGTGCCGGAGCAGCAGGCAGAACAAGAGCAGGAGGACCAAAACCCAGCACGCAGCTTGCAGGACATTGAGAATTTAATATTGCAGCAGGCAGCAGCAGCTGTGGTGAAGAATGGTTACAGTGAGAGTGTAGCCAGTAGTGACTCAAATCCAACAGAGGAGGGAGATGAGCAGGCGGAGCAGGAGCAGACAGAAGACGAGCAGCAGCTGCAGCTGGAGCTGGAACTGGAACTGGAGCAGTCTTCCCCTTCAACGCCGCCCTGCATTTGGCATAGTAAATATGATAGTAAAAATACAGCCGAAATCAAGCCAGAAAATTGCAATACCGCCGCTGAAATTCTACTCGAATATGCAACGCTAGCAAAGCTGCAGGGCACGACGGCAGGCACTACAACAGCACTACAGCACTCCAGCAAAATACCAGAGAATCGTTGCCACACTGCTACCACCAATGACTCTGTGTATTTAACCGAGATACAATTCCCGCCAACACCCACAACACCTCCGACGAGTAGCAACAGCAGCTGCTCCACCGTTACTGCCGCAACCGTACCGGCAACGAGTGCCTCGCATAAATACCATCATCGTCGCAAATCGAGATATGCGCGACGCATCGAGACAAATAATTCAAACATAATCCATAATGCAAATTCAAACGCGGCCTCAGCCTCAACTCTGAGAGCGAATCAGGAGTTGAGTGCGAGCACTACTAGCTACAAGGTGCTCGCTATTTTGCCAAGCAGCTCCTCCACAACGGCACCGCCTGTTTTTAGAGATGCCTCTGCATCCGCCTCTGCCTCCTCATCGACAGTTGCTGCTCTCCAGGAACGGGCCATTTCGGACATGTTTAAGGCACAGTTTAATGCACTGACTGCAGCAGCAGGCATTGGCGCCGGCGGGTGTCCTCCAGCAGCAAGTGTCCTTCATCCAATCCAAACCAATCCGGCGGACAGCTGTGTTGACGGCATCTCCTCCTTGTCGTCCTTGACCTCGGATGCGCCCTACGATCTGAGCATTGGCAACAGGCTTAAAAAAATGTAATATAAATATATATAATATAATATATAACATTTTAAATATATGAAAATATGTCAATTTGATAGCAAACTAGCAAACATACATATATATAGTATATAAATATAAATATAATTATGCATATATAAATATATATTTAAAATATATAAAAACATTTATATTAATATTTATATATATTTATCAGACTTGATTAAAAAATATTTGAATAAATAAATATTAAAATATAATCAAATTTTTAATTTTTATAGAGACTTATTTAGAAATATTTGAAATATATATACAAAAAATTTAATTTAATATAAGCACATACATACATATTTATATATACAGCAGACTTGAAAATTTTCAATTTAATATAAATGTATATGCAGATTTATATATATATATATATAAGACAGGAATGCTTAAATAGGAGTTATCCTGTTTTACACAACCTAAGTTACAAATGCAGTTAGTAAATTAATTAATTCAATAGTATTTTAATTCATATTCAATAATTTAGATTAAATAGTATTCTAATTCAGTAATTTATTTTAAATAGTATTCAAACTCAGATTAATTTATTATTCTCATATTCTAATTTAATTAATTAATTCAGATATAATAGTAATTTTACTCAATTATTTAGACTAAGTAAAATTTGAATTCGGCAATTCAAATTTAATAAAATTTAAATTCACAAATTCAGATTAAATAGTATATTTTAGTTTATTTTTTTTTATTTATTTATAATAAAATTAAAAATAATTTTTTTTATTTATAATATATTATTTATTTGTAATAAATAAAATAAGCAAATAAATATATATATTAATATGCCTCATTTAAAAATGCACAAAATATATATGCAAATATACTTAGTAATACAAAAATAAAAAATATATATATAATTGATATGCTGGTTTTAATTGCAGAAACTTGGATATGAAAAGCTCATCGAATTCGCAGGGAAATAGCAACGATTGTAAGGATAATTCCAGTAGCGATAAGAAAAAGCCGCATATCAAGAAACCGCTGAATGCATTTATGCTCTACATGAAGGAGATGCGTGCCAAGGTCGTCGCCGAGTGCACCCTCAAGGAGTCAGCGGCGATCAATCAGATACTGGGGCGACGGGTAAGCTAACCGACCGACCGATCCATATATATATATATTCACAAAATGAAATGAAGCTCTAATAAAAAAACATATAGTTTTTAGAGGGAGGGGGACACAAAAATATTCAAAACTCTGCGAATGTGTTTCTCAATTGCTTCAGTGATCAACTCACTCAATAATGACCAAACTAACTGAAGGACTTGCAGATTAGAGGGTTCCCATTAAAAATGAGAAAGAAACACAGCATTTGCAAAACAAAAAACAAACAAAACAAAAAAAAATCTTTGTATAAATAATCAAAACTAATAATTCAAAATCAATTTTTAAGTTTTGTTTTTGGTTTTGTTTTTGTGTTTTGATATGGAAAATTAATGATGATGATGATGATAATGATGATGATTAATTTTGTAGTGGCACGAACTATCCCGCGAAGAACAAAGCAAATATTACGAAAAGGCGCGACAAGAGCGCCAATTGCATATGGAATTGTATCCGGGGTGGAGCGCACGAGATAACTACGGTTACGTCTCGAAAAAGAAAAAGCGTAAAAAAGACAGATCGACAGCGGATTCGGGAGGTATTGCACTAAAAAAAAAACAAAAAATAAAAAAAACACCAACAAAAAATTATGCTCAAATTTGTAAAACCATTTTCTTTATTATTATTCTATTACTCTCTATTTCACTCTCTCTCTCTCTCTCTCTCTAACCGCATTGAAATTTTATGTTTTTCGTTTCGATTTCCATTACTACTACATAAAAAAAACATGCATACAACAAAAATAACAACACACAACAAGCAACAACAAGCACAATATTTCAAATTTAGTACAACTAACAAAATACAAATTAAAATTTAAAACTAAAAAAATGTAACTGTTTTTATTGTAATTTGTGTAAATAATTAGCATAAATTTAACACTTGTAAAATACCCCAAAAATAACAAAAAACCCTCGAAAACCAACAAAATTAAAACTAGACTAGACTTAGACTTAGACTTAGACTAGACACAGACTATAGTTAATATATACAAATATTTAGCCGCTTCTACGTATATTTTTTGGATTTAGAATAAAGCTTGTGTAAATTATTTAATTTTGGTTGTTTGTTTGGTTGTTTTTTCTTTTACAGACTTATATAATTAATAATATATTTTTTTTTTGTATTTGGTTTTGGTTAATGATTTGGTTTTGAATTCTTTAGAATAAAAATTATATATATATATTTAACTAATATGCAGCTTAGGGTTTAAGGAATAGACTTTATAATTTCCCTTTAAAGGTAATCAATTTTGTATATTTTCCTACTTGGCATACAACATCTATAAGAAAGAGAAATACCCCATCAAATTCCACTCTTCATCTTCGTTCGATAAACTCCTGATTATATATAATTAAGAGAGCAGCTAGTATTTATTTTTGTAGGGCTACATACATCTATATATCTCTAAGGGGTTTCAATTGGCAATTATAATCATTGTAATAGTAATAATAATAATAATGAAACACACTCTCACGCTCACAAACAAAAAAAGATATATACACCAAAAAAATATATATACAATTATTGTATTTATTCAAATTGGCAAGCAAAAGTCCAAAAAACAAAACAGGAAAAGATAGAAAAAAAAACAAAACGAAAACTTCATTTTATTTAATGCTTTCATTTCCATGGAAATCAGATATATATGTATATACATGTATATATATATATATACTGAAACTGAATATATATTCTCTGTGTGGACTTTCAATTGGCGAATGCATGCATACCCGAAACCGTCTACCAGATCGATCCGTCAAAGCTTTTCAACAACAACAACAATAACTACTACTACTACTATATTTTGCGCAGTGTAAAAACGTTTAAGAACCGATACTTTCCGTTACCAGTACCAAATAGTCGTCAGATAAAATAAACTATATCAAATTAGCATGTAAAAGAAATAGAAAACAAAAAACTGAACCAACGTTTGATTAATTTGTTTATATCTATCTTTATTTTTTCAATATTTTCCAAATGCGCTTAACGCAAAAAAAAATCGAAAAATACGAATATACAAACTATATATATTTGTCACGTAAATTCCCTCGACACACCTCTCCCCTCCCTTGAAACCCCGCCACGCAGTGCATGCGCTGGGCCGCGAGGAGCAGGCGAAATATTATGAGCTGGCCAGAAGGGAGCGGCAGCTGCACATGCAAATGTATCCCGATTGGAGTTCGCGCACAAATGCCACACGTGGCAAGAAACGGAAACGGAAACAAGACGCAAACAGCAGCAACAACAGCGATGCAGGCGGCGGAGGTTAGATTTCCCTCTCTATATATACATCTATATATATTCTCTCTCTCCTCTCTCTGTATAACAAAATATATATATATATATATATATATAAATATATATACCAACTACCAAAGAAGAAAAAGGAATATGATCCAACAAAATATCATCCTGATCTGTGTTTGTTTTTTTTTTTATTATATAGATATATATGTAAAAAAGAAATTATGTACATAAATGAGAAATAATTAGAAATACTTATTGTGGTTCAGGCTTTGCAATTGAAATCGAATCAGAATAAAATCAGAAACGATTAGCAAAATTTATAATTAACTATATAAATGATTTAGACGACTTTTGCCTATATATATATATCCATATAAATATGAGTGTGTGAGGGCAGTTTTTGTTTTCGGCACAAGTCGAAAGAAAATCATGCAAAAAGAAAAAAAATAATACACATATGCATATACATCATACATCATGCATCAATCATGCAATCAATCGCTCAGTCATTCATCAAGCATTGTGAGCTATTTTCTATTAGAAATGAAGTGAATCTAAAAATAAACATGAATATGGCATACATAGAATATAAATTTGTATTTAATTAAGTACATCGTTTAGTGCATGCGTATATGTATTGTATGTATACGCCCAAAAATAATATATATAATTAATTAACTAATTAACAGTCGCTTAATTAGTAATTAGCTGGTGCGTGTATTAGTCAAATAATTAATAGCTAAATTCCACTGATAAATAAAAAAAATTAATATTCATAAATATAAATACAAAAATAACAATTAAATATTATGAATAAATAGATTTAATTGCTTATTTAATTATTTAGCATTTAATTATTGTTTATTATACATCTATTAGAGGAAATAATAAATATACAGATAAATACCAAAATAATAATTAAACATAAAGTTCTAAATAGTTTTAAACGCTTATTTAATTATTTATCAAGTGGAAACTAGCTATAGAAAATAATAATAATAATAAATAATTAATTATTATTTGCCGTAATTAAAATGTAAAATTAATTTGTGAAGTTGTGTGTGTAATAAGAAAAGGCTACAGCTATAAATTATTTACTAATATATGTATATATTGATCAATTGTTTTTCTGTCCTCATTTCTTGTAGTGTATATCTCTTTCTCTCACTCTTCTTTTCTCACTGTGTATGTGAGTGTGCTTAAGACTTAATTAAATTTAGTGATGACAGTGGTTGTAGTGAATGCTTATCTGCGAGTAAATGTTCTGCTGCCCCCAAACAACAACTAACTAACAAAACAACTACCATATTATGCCCATTAACCAATTAATATTATATTCAACTATTATTATATTAAACATACGTATATTATATATTCTACCAGGCAACAATATGAAAAAGTGTCGAGCGCGTTTCGGTTTGGATCAGCAAAATCAGTGGTGCAAACCCTGCAGGTAAATTATCTATTGTATAAACAAAAAAATATTTAATATTATTTACTGCATTTACTGCGCTTGTGTCTTAATTAAATATTAAATAAAATGTGCTCATGTAAATTTCAAATTAATAATCTTAATTAAAGCAGTGAATTAACTGTCAATCGGCCAATCAATCATTAATCATAAGCGCAGTAAGAAACCTCTATGTACATACGATAACAAAACATTCAAGCGTACACCTATATTAGAGTTGTACGTGGTAAAAACTAAAATTAAAGTCTTTCAAATCTACAATTAAAAGTTTACCACTAAAAATTCATAATTAAATATTCACAATTATGTGAATAAGCCAAAATCAACTGTCCCTCTCTCTCACTCTCTCTTTCTCTCTCTCTCTCTGATTGCTAAAAAGTTAATTTATTTATACAAATATTCTTGATCAGTAATTAATTGAGCATAACCTATATAAAGAATTGGGTGACTTAGGCGATATATGTATATATTATAGATCATATATTAACTATTATATACGAGGTGTGTTCAAAAGTATCGCGAATTTTGAATTTTCGCGGGTTACGTATATTCGAATTTCGATTTTTTTGTAGCGTTATGTTGGTACTCATGTCTCTCACTTATGCCGACAAGCTCGGCCATTTTGAATGTTCACTTAATTGTTGACAGCTGCTTTGCTTGCACGTGTTTTGGATCGTCTTCGATTTTTACCTATTCAAAAAAATGGATCAAAGAACCTGTATCAAATTTTGTGTGAAAAACGAAATTAAGTGCGCGGATGCATTCCGAATGTTGATTGTGGCATACGGAGAAGCTACCTTGGACCGAAGCAACGTTTATCGGTGGTACAAAATGTTCTCAGAAGGCCGAGAAGATGTGAACGACGAAGAGCGTGCCGGACGCCCGAGCACTTCAACAACAGACGAATAAATTAATGGAGTGGAGAGAATGGCATGAGCCAATCGATATGTCTAGCTCCTCAGCAACTTCTCTAACGGTGATTCGACGATTGGCCAATACCATTTTCTCCACTCCATTAATTTTTTCGTCTGTTGTTGAAGTGCTCGGGCATAAGTGAGAGACATGAGTACCAACATAACGCTACAAAAAAATCGAAATTCGAATATACGTAACCCGCGAAAATTCAAAATTCGCGATACTTTTTGAACACACCTCGTATACATATATCGCCTAGATCATATATTAACTATTATATATACATATGTCGCCTAATTCACCCAATTCTTTATATAGATTATGCTCAATTAATTACTGATCAAGAATATTTGCTCTTTGAAAGCATTTTTAAATAAATATATATTGCAAGCAATATTATATGTTACTTAATAATTGAATTATTTGAAATGGTATTCAAAAATCAACTAATTATGAAAATTAACAATTTGTGGCATCATTTCTATATACTCTGCCATTCTCATCTGATCTGTTGCTATTTTATGCTAAAAGTTGGGTTTTTAGTGAGAGCAGTTGCAGAGGAGTAAAATTTGAATAAATAATTAAAATAAGTACAATAAATAAAATAAATACAATTAATAAATAATAAATATGAATTCAAATATATAAAATTAGGTTTAATTCACATATATCTATTAAATTCATATATCTAAATTCGGCAAATATTAAAACTCTGGCCCAATAATTAAATAATAGTCATAATCTTCGACTTTATTCAATTCTGTTACAACTCTAATATAAATGTATATATTAGATATATATATATATATATATATATATATATATATATATATATATATATATATATATAGGCAAAGGTCCAAACTAAATCCCTTCAATTTAAATAATTCCATTTAAATTGTTGTATTTTATATATATAAAGTAGACAAAAACACACACACCTTATAAGAATTCCACACACCATTATCTACACCACATACCTTTTTAAGTCGAACCAGAAATACACATACACACAACGTACACATACACACATATATATATATATATATATATACATATAAACATTTATATACAAATAAATCGGTGAAACTAAAAAAAAAAGGACATTTTGCATGCAAAACAAAAATAAAAAAACTAAAAAAGTGCCTGCTCTCTCCTACCTGCCACCCTGCTCCTGCCCCCTGCACAGGCCCAAAGATCTTATTATAATTGTCAAATATATATATATATATATATATATATATATATATATATATATATATATCAAATATATATTGATATCTGAAGAGTGAATCTTTAAGTGAATATAGCCACTTTCCCCTTGACTTCTGCTGATAAGGGTTTTTTTCAATGGGAAGGAATATTTAAATTTAAATGTGACAGGCATTCAATATTTAAAAATCCTGTAAATCCCTGTTAGATCCTTCAGAGTATATAGATTATTGATCAACTTTGCTAGCCAAGTCTGCCAATTTTTCTGAGCTATCTTTTTTAAATTTGCATAATATGTATTATATACATATTATTATTATATATGTTATAGGAACTGTTGATTGATAATATGAGTTTGTATAATTTCCAGTTTTTCTAGGATATCTCAAATTTACAGAGTTCTTTCTCTAAAGCTATAAAGTTATAAAGTTGGTAACTTTGGACTGTACTGAGACAATTTCTATATACTGTAGAAATATAGTCTACTTACACATAGTTCTCTCGGGATTTTTTTGTAGTAATAGCTTTGCTTTGCTAGATTTTCCACTCGGTTGTTGAATTTTTAATATAATTTTTTTTATTGTAAGATGAATTCTTGGCTGAGGAACTTTTTAGTTTTCTATCTTTTTTTGGTTTGGAAAGATTTGTTGGATATGTTTCTAGGATATCTGCCAATAGTTAGAGAATTAATTCTTGTGGAGCACCTGCAGGCATTCAGTATATATTTCGAAAATTGCGTCTCAAATCAAATATTTATCTGCAGAAGCAAATAAATTTGATGGTTGTTCTTCTTCTAATAACTAACTATTGGATGAATTGTTGAAAAGTTGCCCATTTTCAAATGATGCTTGCATTAAAACGATCCTTAATTAAACACACACACACACACACTCACACTCACACTCACACACACACTCACACACACACACAATACACACACAGCTATACTGAAAAAAACAGAATATTTTGAGCGCTCTTTTGTTATAAACTAAATCCTTTAACTACTCAATTCAATTGTTAAGCAAATCTCTTTGAACAAACTTAAAAATTGCTCTCTCAAACTCTCCAATTACCAACTCTCAACTCTGCAATTATCAACTGTCAACTCTCCAAATCTCAACTGGAAACTCTACAAATCTCCAAATCTTAATGGTGAACTCTCCAATTATGAAATTACAACTGGAAACTCTCCAATTACAAACACCTCAATTATTAACTGGAAACCCTCCAACTATCAATTCTCCAAAACTAAATTTTAAACTCTCCAAATCATAAATGTGAACTCTCCAATTATGAAATTACAACTGGAAACTCTCCAATTACCAACACCTCAATTATAAACTGGGAACTCTCCAAATCTCAACTGTAAACTCTCCAATTATCAAATGGAAACTCTCAAAATCTGCAATTAACAAACTGTGAAATCTCCAATTATAAACTGTCCACTCGAAACTGTCCACTCTCCACTCTCAGTCCCAGTGTTGGCTTGGGCAACAGCAGCAGCAGCAACATTGGCGGCATACTCACTCACACCCCAGCCGGTGGGATGGTAGGTGTTGGTGGCATCGGTATCGGTATCGGTGTCAATGTGATGAATAGCATAAGTAGCATAGGCATGCTCAATCCGACGACGACGACGCCAACGACGACGCCAACGACGACGGTCATGTTGCCCAATTCGTCGTCGAGTTCCTCATCCTCATCGACATCCTCTTCGCATACGACGCATCTCCAAATGATGGCCAGCACTGGCAATGCAACAGCAGCACCTTTAAATGGGGGAGGAGGAGGAGGTGGAGGGGGTGGGGGTGGGAGTGGCGCCTCTGCCAGCAATCAACAGCTCTCGCCCCAAGCGCCGCCAACTTATGTAAATTTGTAAAAAAAAAATAAGAGATTAAAGATAAAAGAAGATCATCATCATCCCGCTCCCACCCCTGCCCCCTTGCCCCGTCACCCTCAAGTGGACGGACAACATGCAACATGCAACATGCATTGCACACCTAATTAAAAATCAGCTCGAAGGCTGGCGTATCTCAATCAGCATTTGAAAAGCCAGTAAATAAATAAAATATTAATTCTACAATTACAATTTTTGTTGTATGCCAATAACTAAAAAAAAAAACAAAAAAAGATAAAATAATTGCATATATAAAAAAATTGTTATGTTCTTTGCCAAACAAAAATAAGTAAGCCGCATTAGCAACAATTATTTGTTTGTTATTTTATGTATATATATTTAATATTTATTTAATATTCATTTAATATAGCTTGTCGCAAGAGCACACACTTTAAAATCAAAGAAAAACTTTATTTAATCTTTGAATGCAGTCGGATTTTTCCAGTTTTATTTATTTTAATTGCAAATTTCCGTATTTTATTAATTTAAATACAATCTTCAGCATCTTCAAAAATAAATTAAAAGCAAAGCTATTTTTTCCAGTTTTCATTATTTTAATTTCAAATTTGAGGCCTTAATTAATTTAATTACAAATTTCAGCTGTTTTCATGTAAAGCCTAAATAAGTTGGTTCGGTTGTAGGCAAATCTTTACTTCTGTTTATGTCTTCTCAATTTACAATTTAATTAGGAGTTCGTTTTATTTTTTTGATAGAGTTAAAAAAAATAGGAAACGAAAAGGAAAATATTGTAATTAAATTAGAACAATTAAATTGTGCTAATGCGGCATTTAAATATGACTTTTATATACATGTCGCATATATATTCCTAATTACTTCGATGTACATACAAATTTTATTTGATGTTTTATAAACCAAAGTTTGTTAAATTGTTGTATATATAAATAATTAATGGAGGCCTATACATATATTTATATAATTATATATGCAATTATTTGAGGCATATCTAAATAATATATATATAATTAATTAATGCATTTATATAATTATTTATATATTTGATCATATATTTATATACATATATCGTTGATAATTAATTCATTAATTAAATTGAATTAATTAATTAATTAATTCCACTTACAACGAACTTTAATTTAAATTTTTTGCTAGAGCTGTTTGATATTGTTGTTGTTGTCGTTGTTGCTGTTGTTGTTGTTGTTGCAGTTGTTTGCCTTTTGTGTTTTTATCTTTGAATTTTGTTTCTTTAACGAACAAGTTATTTTTATATTTATTGTTGATTAGCCAACAATTTATTCTAATTTAATATTCGATATTCGATTCCTACGAGTGAGTTGAATATTTTTTTAATTTACGGTTTGCTTATGCCCCCAACTAACTTTATTATATATATATATAACATATATATATATATATCTATTTGTTTTGTTGTTGTCTAAAAAATGATTCTACTACTTTTCGCATTGGAATGTTTGGAGACCACTGCGAATCTTTTTCAATTTACCTCAATTGCCAGAGTTAGTTGCTTTTACTTATTTATAATTAACAACTAATTCAAGTTTGAAGACGAATTTCAATACTTAAATAATTTTAAGAATTGTTAATTTCTCAAATATATATTAAAATAATTAATATAGAAAATTAATTCTTAAATATACATAAATTAAAATAATTGATACGAAAGAATTTAGTTGCCTTCTTGTTTTGAGATTTTTATTGTTTTTTTTTTTTTGTTGTGTGAAATTCCTGCATGCAGCTATTAAAATAATAAACATAGGAAATATATATATACATATATATATATATATATATATATATTATATAATTATAATAATATAATATGGAGGGGCCCAATTAATTGATAGAAAACAAGTTGATATATTATTTGGCATTTAAATTTCAATTTAAAATGCGGGAGAAATCGCGAATTAACAAATATATATTTAGACAGTCAATGCAGAGCTTTAACATGTATCGTTTTGGAGAGAACCCATATACGTTTTGAAAAAGGAAAGCCCAAAAAACGGCTCGCTTTTGATTTGATTTTTTAGCGTAGCATTTTTTTTGGTGCACGATTGGAAAATTTATTTTTTAAGCATGCATTTAATTATTTATTTACCAATCAAATCTCAATGGTCATTTTGTGCATTTGTTGTGTGGAATGCCTTAAACATATATAGACATATATATATATATTTGTATTTGCATAGAGCACCTTTTAAATAATGAATTTTCCACGCTGAATTCAACTAATTAAGCATTTTCTCTCTATATCTCTCTTTCTATATGTTTTATTTCCATTTTTCTTCGCATGACCAGACGCAAAAAGAAATGCATTCGTTATATGGAAGCGCTGAATGGAAATGGCGGCGGCAGCCACGAAGATGGCAGCGGCATGGATGACACTGGAAATCTGAGTCAGATGAGCGACGATGACGAGGACGATGATGAATTGATCGGTGGCGCCGGCGACATCAGCTGCGGCAGCGGTGACGAAACCGAAACGACAACAACAACGACGACGACGACGACGAATAAAATATCGGCGGATAACGAGGACAACGAATCAATGAGTCAATCGCTTTCCAGTCCTGGCTGTTTGAGCGGCCTTTCCAGTCTGCAGAGTCCCTCTACAACGGCCAGTTTGGCCAGTCCACTTAACATGAACATGTTAACTAGTCCAGCGACGCCAGCCGTCGCCAGCAGCAGCACCAGCAGCAACAACAATATGCTCTCCCTCTCGCTTCCATTGGCAGTGGCTGAGAGCAATAATAACAGCAGCAACAGCAGCAGTCAACAGCCGTCAAGGTTAACAGCAACGGCGGGCACGACTTCCAGCAGCGGCGGCTCTTCGAGCAGTAGCCTTAACAACAGCAGCAATACCCCGAATACCTCAACAACAACAACAGCAGCAAGCACTGCGTCTCCCGCGACGTCTGCAGCAGCGTCAACGTCAGCGTCTGAGCGCGCAATGATGCTTGGCACACGCTTCAGCCATTTGGGCATGGGCCTCAGCCTGCAGGCAGCAGAGCAGCAACAGCAGCAGCAACAGCTGTTTCCAGCTGCTAATAGCAGCAGCAATAACAGCGCCAGCAGCAATAACAACGCCAACCACAATAACAGCAGCCTGCCAGCTTCGAACGGTTTTAGTGGGTACGCCTGCTTAAAAATAACAGCGCCAACAGCAGCGACATCACTGCCGCTCGCCGCTGCCAGCAGTTTGCATCGCAATCCGATTGGTGCGAATCCGCGGGACATAAACAATCCGCTGAGCATTAATCAGCTGACCAAGCGGCGAGAGGAGCACAACAATATTGCATTAATCGCTGAGGCGCAACAACAGCAGTCAATTTTGCGACACAATCCCTATGCGCATCATCAACAGCATGCACACCAGCATACACATGCACAACAACATCTACATCAGCTTCCACATCAGCTTCCACACCAGCATCCACATCATGCGCTCGCGCATGCTCATCACTCCTTATTCGGCAGCAGTCTGAGTCAACATTTTCAGCAACAGCTGTTAGCAGCCTCTAACAGCAGCAGCAACGTTAATAGCAGCGGCGGCGGGGTCAGCTCAGTTAACAACTCTGTCATTGTGCCAGCGATCGATGCACCGACGTCTTTGACTAACATAAAGCGTCGAAATACAAACGATCCGCCGCCGGCGACAGCCAATGGCAATGCAGCAGAAACGGGCGCCATAAGCGTTTCATAGCAGGCTGGAATATGCATAATAATAATATCAACGTGCAATAGTACAACATTCTCTACCACTCTCTCTCACTCTCTCTCTTTGTCTGTCAAAGCCATCGTCATAACGTGTAACATGTGGCCATTAATATTAATTGGAAAAGTGCCAAAAGCTACATGTATACCCTGTATGCATGTATGTACCTTGTACCCGGTACATCATTTTTACATTTAAAGGCCAGCAAACGAATTTAGTAAGCAAAACAAACGAAAAACAAAAACAAACATAATTCCAGTGTGAACTAGTCCTGCTAAACACACACACACACACATGCATACACCTAAAAAAAAATTAGCTAGAGCTCTGAATACAAAATAAACGTTTATCAATTAATATACTTATGTACATATATATATATATATATATATATATATATATATATATATATATATATATATATCAAATGATATATAATCATGTGAAGAAAAGAAGATTTAAGCATGCATACACACAAAAGAAACTTTATTATTGAGCAATTTTCCACTGAATGCTGTGCATTTCATTAACAAGTTTTTTGGAAATTTATTGGTTTAATTTTGACTGTGTTTTTTTTAATCAAGTTAAGCAAATTAAAAGTGCTTTCGTTCTTTTTTTCTCTTTGTGTATTTGCATCAAGACCAACAAAATGTATTTCCAATTGCTTCCAAGGCTTCCAATATGTGTACACATTTCCATTAATGCTGGAACCGAAAAGCTAATTTTTATTTCTTTAACAAAAGCTTTAATTTTAAAAATTTAAGAAGGTTTAATGCTGCTGCTATATATATGTATATATATATATATATATATGTTCATACATATCCACCATACACACATATATTAAAATCATGTTTATAAAAAAAGCATGTTTACATGCGAACACTCAAAAAGATATAATATAAAATCAAATTAAATAAAAATTGTTCTTAAAACCAACAGTATTATTTATAATTTGTATCAAAAATGTATATATGTATGTATTTACGTATGTGTGTGTGTATATATGTATAACAAAAATTTAAAAAACGTACGAATTTATTGACATAACTGGACCTGATATAGCTGCTATGGCAGATTAAGTATCCGTGTGTCTGTCTGTCTGTATAATATGTATGTACATTTGTTCATGAGGACATATGTAAAGCATTTTTAACTGCAAAAGAAAAAGAACAAATCATATTTAATTTCTCTTTATTTTTAATCCCTTTTTTTATTTTTTTGTTGTTTACTTATTGTATTAATTCTTAAAAGCCACTGCTTCTTTTTGTTAAGTGTATGCATGTATCTTAGTTGTTTAGGTGAACCAATTGGAGAATGAATCAGAAAAAGAAAGAAAGAAAAATAGCTTTCAATATAAGCTTATACTGGAATACACACACACATATGTATTTGTATGTATGTATGTGTGATGACATAGATATGTTAACATTTAGCATAAGCGTTTAACATTTAAAGTTGTGAATTTCTATCAAATGTGTATGTAAAAAAAACTAAAAGCCAAACATTCAATGCAGAAAACAAGTATAAATATAAATATATAAATGTAAATGTAAATGTGAATTTAATTAATGCGATATTAACAGTAACAGTGTATTTAAATGTTACATACACACATATATATATATACATATGTAAGCACAACAATGTGTGTTAAGCCATTGCCAATTATAAAAAGACTGTTAAGTAACATATTAAATTAAAACAACACGTGTACATATAACATACACATAACATGCATGAGTCTGTTACGCGTTAAATGCAGCGCGGCACGAATTACTTACATACAAACACACACGCACACAGAGACATATGTATGTTTGTATGCGTAACGAATCACAATCACAAAAGCCAAATACGATTGACGACGGATGAGGTGATCTGAGCTGAGCTGAGCTGAGCTGTGGTGAGTTGTCAAATGTAAACAAAACACACCCACACACACATGTGTATGTATATTTAGCTTTAGTAAATAGAAAGGAAAAGAAAAGAAAGATTTATATTTAAGTTAAACAATGCTTCCAATTTTCTGTGTTTTTTTATTTGAATTTTTGTACGTTAGTAGTGCATATGTGGAACCGTTTTGCAATATCTATACACTTTTATTTATTTATTTACCCTTAACTCTTAAGTTTAATTTTAACAATTCTACTTTTCTCATTTATGTACCTACATGCATGCTGTTAACAAACGCACTGTTAACAGACAAAAGCTCCGCAAATGTCTTTACACATACACACACACATACATCTACTAAGCTCAACATTCAAATCAACTCAAGTCAGTTAAGTGTAAATGTTGCCAAGCATCAAATATTAAATGAACACAAACATACTTATGTAGACATGCATAAGTAGATAAATGTGAGCAGCAATAGTTAAATGTAAATGTCAAATGTAAAATGTATGTTGACATTGCCAATTAAAGTAAATGTTATATAACATTTTGCCCGTACCTGTACACACACACATGCAGGCAATTGTACATACATAGCTGATATGCAGAGCTTTGAATCGGCCTGTTTTTTTCTGTGCATACGTTCGCTCTCGCTTGAGCTGTGAGTTACCCTGTGCGGCTCGTAATGGCACTGAGTATTTTTGCTCCTGCATGAGTCACCCTGTCTGATCGTGTGCGTTTTGTGTGTGTGCATGTGTATTTCAAAGCAGATAAGAAGAAGAAGCAGAGCTAATTACGATTTACGCTGGTTTTTGCATTAAAACAATAAGAATAACAAAATAAGCTAAGTCAATAAATTACACTGATTGGTTAATTGTTCCGTTTATTTTTTAGTAGCTCTCTAAACTGTAAGTAGGCAATAGTAATTAGTAAAGAGGTTAAATATAATATTAAATAATATAATAAATACACACATATCTAGATTTACAAAGTATTCTATATATATAAATAAATACATATATACTAAATACTACATATTAAATGTTATATACGCCCATACTTATTACACAGATAGTAGTTATATTATATGCATAATAAACAAGAAAAAATCAAGCATTCACATAAGAAAATCAAAGAAACATTAAATTGGTAAATACAAAAAATAAATGTACGATATTTAAATGAAAATATCAAATCAAATACGGTTTAATAAAAAACAACAAACAAAAAACATGTTGACAAGAGAAAAAACACAGTTTTTTAATTCAATTTGGGCGGTTTTTATTTTTTAATCGATTATTGTTATCAACTACTGGGAATTGCCTGAGACTGATGACGAAAGCTGTGCTTTTTTAGAATTTCCCCAGCAGCAAATACCACCACCGTAATTATGTGTTTGGGTTTCATTGGCAAATAAAAAAAACAAATTGCTGTATAAGTTGAATATATATTATATATTGGAATATATAAATTCATCTATTCATATATATTTATTCTTATATATTAACATAAATACATACATACACACTTTTAGGTTTTTTTAAAATTAATAACTAAACTGAACGCTAAATGCTGAATACATTTTTTTATTTGCAATCATTAAAACGTAAGCAAAATATATATTTACATATATATATATACATATATATATACATATATATATATTTGATAGATATAATTGCTTAAAGTAAAGAGTTGGCGTTTAATAAAAATTATTTATTTATTTTTTGTTGCCAGCTGCTTGTGTCATTTATTATATTGTGGTAAAGGCCAAATATATATTTATATTATGAAGTTAGATATTAATTTTTAACCATAAACATTTATACATTATGTGGGTAGATAGTTTATTTAATCTCAGTCTGCACTAAAACAAACCGATATGTATTTTTAAATTAAGCTCAAATGAAGGGAACATAAACAAAATTTCTCGCTTTGTTGTTCTTATTTTTCAAAATTTGGGTTTTTTTTAAGTTCAACAATTGTTTATGCTGGAAGATTATTTAACTAGTTTTTGTATTAAATAACAACAAACATAAAAAGTAATGCTGCTGATAAGGAAATATGCATGTAGTATAATTTAATAAGTGAGAATTAGTTTTCCAATAATTAATTAATTTGTAAATTGTATATTTAATAATCGTATAATATATTTAAGAGGTAATATTGTTTACGATTTGTTTTCTGTATTTTTTTAAACTGTATTTCAAATGAATTTTCAGTATTTGCTACAAGAAAGAACTGTTCCTACTTAAAGTGAACATAAGTTGGTATTATAATACATTAAAAAATATATATATTATATATGCTAACACTGCTGGCCATATTAAATTGAGAATATAGATATATATATATATAGTAATGCTCTTTACATATATTCTTGTATATATATATATATTTTTTTTTGTTGGTGTTTTGGCTCAAATTAAGCTGGGAAGTGAAAATGAGAAATTAAGCTGGACATGAAATTAAATTTAGAACCAACCGCCGCTTCCCAGCTTCGAGCTAAGTCCACCAATGCCCTTGCCCAGTAAATTGCCAACACGGCCAGCTACCACATTGGTAACAGCTGCCGCCTGTGAGGCACCCATCTTAGCCTTTGGCATGCCACCGCGCGATGAGGATCCACCAGCACCACCAGCCTCATCTCCCGCATCCTCCTCATCCCCATTGCGTACATCGTCCCCATTTCTACAAGAGAACCTTCAATGTATTAAATAAATTCCTTGCAGTAATTATATTTATATTTACTCATCGCCATCGGCTACATCGGGCATTGTCAGGGCACAAGTTGCCTCCTCAGCAGTCATTCGTTGTATAACTGTCTGATATGATTTTGAATTCAGTTTGTCCTCGAGAACACCCTGCAGTTCAAAGTCCGAATAGATTTTCTGTTTTTCGGAATATAAAATCAAAACCATCATTTTAAAGGCAGAGTATTCTAATTGATATGAATAACAATAAATATACATAAATTAACTTGTAATTGACTTCTAATTTATATAAATAATATATATATAAAAATTAATATATAAATATAAATGTGCAAATTATTGAACTACTCCACAAATTTTAACAAGATCAGATAAGAAATAAGCCCGTTTTAATCGAAACGGTTTTTTTTTAGTTTTGTTGCTTTTTTCCAACGACATATATTAATTATTACATATATTATATGTTATATATTTTTTTTAAGCCTCTCTTACCTTTATGATGTGAGAGATGGAGGTGACCTGCGCGTAGTGTAGGGCATGATCCATGCGCTCCGAGAGCCACGTAGAGAGCATGGCGATTTGCTGGCAATACCATTGCTCGAAGAAGTTGAGGGTCCAGAGATCATCACCGATTTTGCCGCGAATCTGATCCATGTTGTTGCGAAAGAAATTCACATAGCCCTGGCCGAGATCCTTGCCGGAACTGGACACATTCGTGAAGCTAAGAATTGAGCCAATTAGGCTGCCCTCATCGTAACGGGCCAATTTTGACAAAGTCGACTCCAGCACTGACATAAGTTTGCCACTGAGGCCTTGTGTCATCGCCACATTCGCTTTGTCAATTTGATCATCAATTTTCGCATGAAATTTGTACTACAATAAATAAATTGATTAATTAATCGGTCCATCAATCAATCATCAATAATCGCTGCACTCACCAGATCAATACCATCAATGGTAGTTAATTTAAAGCTTTGATTTTTAGCATCTAATATCACATTTACCATGGCGCACATCTCTGACGGTATTATATAATCGGTCGATATGAAGGCAACATTTTTCTTCAACCACGATTGAAACGATGCATCCGTTCGCTGTATACACTGCTCAATCATATCAACGGCCATCATTTTTAGCCGTTGCTCCAAATGCTGACGAAATTCCACATCTGGCCAGTGTAAATCGCGTATAAACGATTGCAATGCGTCCAATTTCCAAAATAGATCCTCAGAAGTCGCACAGCCATTTCTAAATAATGGAAAATACAGAAAACAATTATTAAGTAATTATTTAATCATTTATTTTCGATTTCATTCAATGCAGTTATTTTTTAATACTAAAAGCAATTCTTCTAAACCTACTCAGAAATATATTTGAATGTGTATATATTTATTTAAATGTTTATTTATATACATGATTTAAATATTTATATATTTACATACAAGACGCAACTACGCAATCTTCCTACGTAAGCGCATTTAACACTAGTGACAAAAAAAAAACAGCGTCCAAAAAAATCTTTTGCATTCACTACAGGCAATAAAGCTATGTTCATATTAATATTAATAATAATAATTTAAGTAGACTTAAATGTGATTTTAAATCTGCGTATGGAATTAACTTAGCTTGATGTCGATATTAATATAATAAGTGTATTTATACATATATATATATACTATAAATGGAGGCTAAGTACCCAAGCGCAATGCTAACAAAATGTTAATGTTAAGCTGCCGCTAATGTTACGTAACGCAATATCGTAGGCTAAGGTGAGTGCTAACATAACGGTCGATCGTTCTCAGCTCAATGTTTAAGGTGAAATGTGAACTTTTAATTACAGCCAAGCCATAACGTAAAACAAGGAAAAACAAAAATTAGATATGAATGTTATACATATGTATGTGAAGATCAGCAATTTATTTATTTGTGTTATTTAAAATTATAAATTCGTCTTATATTTACTAATTATTTAAATTACTACTTGTCATAGGCATATGTAATATTATATTTAATAACAGTTATTTAACATTTGCATGTGAAAAACAGTGAACGTTAATGTTATGGCGCTAAAAAAAGCTCTAGGATAAATATTATGCAGAGCAAAACAACAACAACGTAATGCAAATAGAGAGAGAGAGAGAGAGAACGCTATGTATGTAGATAAGAAAAACCTCATTTCATCGGCAGCCGCAGCAGCCGCTGTTCGCCTTGGCAACTTCGGCACATAGAAATTGACTTGATCTTTCTTGCCGCTGAGCAGAGCGGCGGGGTTGAGGGCTGCCGTGTTTAGCGCCTGCGCTGCATTATTTAATGCGGTCGGATTCAAGGCGGCGTTTATCCTTAAATATATATATATATATATATATATATATATATACATATATTATATATAAATATTTGTTAAATATCATCGAAAAAATCATATACATACGGGGAATATTTAAAATGTACAATGAAAATGGAGTCGAGAGCGAACGAGCGAGTGGGAGAATGGCAGAGAGCTTTCTTGCATGTGTATGTGTATGTGTATGTGTATGTGTATGTGTATGTGTATGTGTATGTGTATGTGTATGTGTATGTGTATGTGTATGTGTATGTGTATGTGTATGTGTATGTGTATGTGTATGTGTATGTGTATGTGTATGTGTATGTGTATGTGTATGTGTATGTGTATGTGTATGTGTATGTGTATGTGTATGTGTATGTGTATGTGTATGTGTATGTGTATGTGTATGTGTATGTGTATGTGTATGTGTATGTGTATGTGTATGTGTATGTGTATGTGTATGTGTATGTGTATGTGTATGTGTATGTGTATGTGTATGTGTATGTGTATGTGTATGTGTATGTGTATGTGTATGTGTATGTGTATGTGTATGTGTATGTGTATGTGTATGTGTATGTGTATGTGTATGTGTATGTGTATGTGTATGTGTATGTGTATGTGTATGTGTATGTGTATGTGTATGTGTATGTGTATGTGTATGTGTATGTGTATGTGTATGTGTATGTGGTGTATGTGTATGTGTATGTGTATGTGTATGTGTATGTGTATGTGTATGTGTATGTGTATGTGTATGTGTATGTGTATGTGTATGTGTATGTGTATGTGTATGTGTATGTGTATGTGTATGTGTATGTGTATGTGTATGTGTATGTGTATGTGTATGTGTATGTGTATGTGTATGTGTATGTGTATGTGTATGTGTATGTGTATGTGTATGTGTATGTGTATGTGTATGTGTATGTGTATGTGTATGTGTATGTGTATGTGTATGTGTATGTGTATGTGTATGTGTATGTGTATGTGTATGTGTATGTGTATGTGTATGTGTATGTGTATGTGTATGTGTATGTGTATGTGTATGTGTATGTGTATGTGTATGTGTATGTGTATGTGTATGTGTATGTGTATGTGTATGTGTATGTGTATGTGTATGTGTATGTGTATGTGTATGTGTATGTGTATGTGTATGTGTATGTGTATGTGTATGTGTATGTGTATGTGTATGTGTACGTGTATGTGTATGTGTATGTGTATGTGTATGTTATACAGAAGTTGAGCCCAAGCTTCATTTTCGTTCCGTTTCGAAGTCCAACTGCTTAACATTAATGCTTGCACACCAATAGCGAACACATATAACCACACAACAAATACAGTTGCGCCAAAAATAATAGCACCACTTTTGTAAATTAAAGTTCATTTCAATATATTTTTATTTTATTTCATTTAAAAGTGTCAAAACGTAGAAATTAAATTAATTTATGGCAATCGTATATTTATTTATAAAATTGTGCTCTTATTTTTAACGTTCATTATAAGCATTTTTGATTAAATTTAATTTATTTAGATTGAATTTAAATAAATTGAAAGCGCTGAATAAAATTAAGCTTTTTAAGTCTTCCTCCAGTTTTTAAACTTACCAATTTCAAAATGGTGCTATTAATTTTGCCGCAATTGTATAATCTATGCGGTCGCTTTATACATAATTAGAGATATATATATATGTATATATATATATATATCTAATATATAAGTAAATATTTACATATTTGTAATATTCGTTTATAAATTATGCCTGGGTCGCTTAAGATAATCAATCTTTTATAAAATTCATTTTGCCCAAATAAGAAATACCTCACTGTTTTGAATTTATATTTATAGCCTTATTATAAATTATATTTATGTATATGAAATGTATTTATGTATGTATGTACATGCAACCAAATCAATGCGATATTCTATATATATTTAGATGGTATAGATTTAGACTTACCCCTTGCTTTCCCAACGTTCCTTCTCGAAACCCTTGTGTATAGATTGGGCTATCGATGATTCCATCAGATCCACATAACGAACGACCAACGGAGCAAAAGTATCACGCAAATGCTGGTGAAATCTTCCATTTCGTAAGTTATCTAAAAAAGTAATCAATAACAACAATACTAACCAAATAACACACTCTCACAAGAATTGTTTTAAATTTGTAATTTTAAGCAACTTATGAAAATATTTTTAAAAATGGCAAAAGATTCTAGAAAAAAAAGGGAAACAGAATAAACCCTCAATCTTATTCAGCTTTAACCACATATTTGAATTTAATTAAAATTTATACAAAATCTATAAACTTTAATATAACATAATATAGTTAAAAAAAATAAAGGAAATTAAAAATAATAAATAAAATATATATATAAATTAAATTTATAGGGGAAATACTAATGTTAAAAATGAGCATTTGAATAAATAGCAAACCGAAAACTGTTTTTTCATTTTCATTCACTTACCATCCGATCTTAGGTAATCGTTAAGTATTTGAAAAAGGGGGAATGAGTCCCAGGTATCTGGTGCTTGTTCGGACAGAACTCTGTCCATATCAACTGCGAATAGAGACCAAAAGATTTCCGCATGTTCAACCAGTAGATCGCTGAACCAAGCAAATGCCTACATAAAAACCACAACACAATTAAGAAAAGATCAAGGAATAAAGAAACAATTAAATCTTAATTATATATGATGAACAGAACATTGTGTGGAGTATTAAATATATATATTCTAATATACGATCAAAACATATATATGGGTATTTTTTTTCTACACAATTCAATTTTCGTTAATTCATGAAATATTTACACATTTGTAGAAATTAATTGCACGCTTTATAGTTATAATTAATTAGACTTACAGACTGTTTTAACCGTTAGATTTGTTGAAATTCGCAAAAAGGCTTAGAGAAGCTTTAATTCAAATTGTAATTAAGAAATTGAATTACAGGCTTGCTGTTAAGTTAGACTTAAGCAAAATCTTTAATTAAGCTTAAAAGATGCACACAAGGTACATATTAACAGCTCCTAATTATGTTATATATATTTTAACAGCTCATAATTAAGTTATAAATATTAAATATAAATGTTATATTTATAAATATAAATTAACCCGGCTATTAAATATGTGTGTATGAGGGCAATTTAATTTCTGCAAATGTTAAAATATATTTTTATATATATTAAATATATATGAATATATATATTTTTATATTATTATATTTTATGTGTTGATTATGATTTATGAGGGGCGTGCAGTATGTATGTATGTATGTACATCTATGTATATATATGTATATAAGTATTTATATATGTGTGTGTGTGTGTGTGTTAATGTTAATGTTAGTTATTTGTATATGTAGAACTGATTGCTGGTACATTTTTCAATAGAGATATTAATTAATTGAGGAAGACAGAAATATATGAGCCTAAGTACAACACACACTCACGCACACACGCACATGCATTTAACACTAAGACATCATATATATATATGGGGGAAATGGAAATATGCCTAACATTACTAACATTTGCTAACCAACCAGCTGAAAGCTTTTGGGCGTATGTATGTATTTTGTATGTATGTATGTAGAGTTTTAGACGCTCTGTAAAAGCGAATTAACAGAGAAGAGTAACAGAGGGAGAACGAAGAGTCACAGATAGTTATGTTAAACATTAACAGTAGCAATACAAAATAAATACTTTTTACATACGATCAACACCTACACACATACACATAAGGCACATGAAGTATAAGAGTAAGAAGAGGTCTTTGCTTGACATGCTCATGCCCTGTTTCTGTTGTCTAACAACACTGTTAAGCATGCACACATAAGGTTAAATCGATCACGACAAGCTTTTATACAACATACACACAAGTTTTACAAATACATTATAAATGGTGGAGGGAAATCAGGAATTTAAGTGAGCCTAAAAACGTTTATCCTATTTACAGTAAAACTTAATAACAGTGTACGTCGCTGCCTGCAGTTTATTTTAATTCTTTAATTTATATGCACACGCGACATGTGCTAAATATTTAATTTGAATTGCAATTTTTTGTGTACCTTTTTGCCTGGGCGTGTGTGTGTTTGTACCTTCATGTATGTATGTATGTGTGTTATGTTACAAATGCAATGTTTATCTAATAAAAGAGAGCTTTCGAGTGAGTGTGAGAGAGAGAGGAGAGTACGTGCCGTTGGTACTGGCGATGTGTATACCGCATGTGTTGGCATACAATAACGAAAAGGTGGCGCTCCATTACTAGCAGCCGTAGCAGCGCCATCCATTGTCAGCTTCGACGTTGTTGATTGATCCACGCTGCTCGTAGTACCCTGCTGTGACTGAGAAGCAGCAACTGGTTGAGTAGAGGAAGGCGTGTCGCAGCAGCCAGCTTCTGTTTCTCCTTGTTCACTGTTCCCCTTTATTGTCTTAAGCTTTTCCTTTTTGTTGTCGTGTTTGCTGCGCAGCTATTTTTATATATTTATATATATACTTATATATATATGTATATGTATGTATATATGGACAAATTGATATGTATTTAACTACATTCGAGTTAAATTCCTTCATATAGAGATTTTTTTTTGTATTGCTTATTAAATGTCAGCTAATTGTTCTACGGAGTTGCCAATCGAAAGCAAGAAAACTTTCTACAAGCAGCCTTCTATTTAGTTTTTGACCGACTTGCCAATCAATAAAAAAATAACTTCTTCAAGGAGTTGCCAAATTAAATGAGATAAAAAGGTGAGCTGCTACTAATAAAATTGAATTTTGTTTAAGGAATTGCCAATTACAAAAAAAACGTGCGATTAATATAATCAAACTTTTTCAAGTTGGCAATTGACAATAGCTAAGCAGATAATTTTTCAAGAGAACTAGTTCACTTTTGCGCCTTTTTTCAGGTCCGAATAATATATATTTTATAATTTTTAAGATATTTCTAAGAATTTCCTCAAATTTTCAAGTGTCAGTTTAAGATATAGATAAAGATATACATATATATATAATCGAGATGCGATTGGAATATCGATACACACACTTATTAAACTCAGCGGGTGCCGAAGAAATGAAATCACATTATATATTATTATTAAATAAATACTTAAACAAAACTCAAAAAGACAACCAAAACAAAAAGGGGGAAAAAAAATGTTTAAGTTAAAAGTTGGATTAGATTAATTAATTAAAAAAAATAGTTAATAATTAGTTTTGTAGTTGTACACAATGCATAAATACACAGAGAGAAAGAGAGAGGTAATTAATGTAATTACACAAACACTTAGTAATTAATTATTTGCCTATACAAACATTTAAACAACGTATATTTTTATAGTCTCCATGAGTGAAAGAGTTAATTTAGTATAGAGTATATAGCAGTAGCAGTAGTAGATAGTACACACATACATATGCATTAAATACTTACTGTCTATTGTGAATTGTGTATATAATGGTATCTCTTTTTTTTAGTGTTGACAACGAGAACTTACTTCGCCATAATGCTCCTCATTCTGCTGCAACAGATCCACGCAAAGCTCGGCCAAGTGAATCAAATCCTCGAGCTTTTTGGGTGGCGGCACTATAACTTCACCACGCAGATCCTCTGTGAATGAGTAATACTTATTAATTATGATATATAATAAATATAAATATATATATGTGTATATGTGTATAATACTAATTTATAATTATACTAAATACATATATATTATACATATAATAAAAGTAAATATGATATATATATTTATAGTAATAATTAATATTATGATATATATTAATATCATCCATATTATGCCTAATCAAATCCATAACACATACATAATTGAAATATATAGAATATCATATACAAATCAATAATATATGAATATATCTACATATATAACTAAAAATCCGAAATATACCTTCGATTTTTGCTTCGGCTGAGAGTCGTGTATAATTCACTAATGCCGCCGTTTCCAGGCTCTTCTTAATCATTTGACGCACCTCCTCCGGTGGCACGGGTGTCACAATATCTTTCATAAGGACCCTTTCAAGTAGGGATAGCGTTGCTTTCAAAGCACCCTCCGGACGACCAAAGGGAAAACAATAACGAAAATTGGTTATTTGAAATTCTAGAAGCTGACGCAAACGTTCTTTGATCTCTGAAAACTTTTCCTTCTCCTCGTGCGTAATGCTGCCAACGCCATCGGGTCTAGAAAATATGTAATTAAATATATATATAAATATTGAGTAATTGACAGATACTTTACCTATTGCCATGTACATGACTCGCACAGAATGCAAACGAATAGTGGATCAGTGTCGGATCGATCATATGATGTTTCTCAGCACGATCCAACAGATCAGATAGATAGCACAGGTGTCTATAACAGCCCCTAACACCATAACGGGCGCAATACTCATCCAAAACAAATACCTGACCCGGACTAAACCAACCCTGTAAAAATAAGTTAAATATGATCAATTTACTTGAAATATAAAATATATTTATTAGCTTACCAGCGATGCGTAGGGATCACTTAAGCGATATTCGAGCGTCAAGTTTTGTAATGTCTTAAAAAGTGTGGCATGATCGAAGGTGCAGGGATCGGCACTTATATAATCCTCCATGCCATGCTTGCGCGCCTTATCGGCATCTAGATTAAATGTATATAATAATAAATATAATATAATAATAAATAATAATATATATATATATTATATATAATATAATAATACATACAAACAGCTATTTTAAACTCTCTGACAAACTTACCACCCTGTATTTTTGACATTGCCGAATTCTTGTCCTGTGTAATTGGCGGCGTCGGCTTATGCGATTGCCCTGTTGCCCTGTACATGGCCATTACCCAAAGACTGCACTCGTTCTCATCGTCACAGGCAAATGCAATGCTGTCGCCTTCCCGTACCGCATTGAAGAAAAATCGACCGCCATTCAAATCGATGCCAAACATCAAATTTGCTATAAATAGAAAATAAATATTATAATAATTAATATATACAAAATTAATAAAAATAGTTGTAAATAGTAAATACCGCTAGCAGCTTCTATATAGTCCACGGTATAACCATCTAGCTGCATCATTTCGGATGGTTCCGATTTTTTTTCCTTATAACTGCACATTGCAAATGTGTATTGCGAGACTTGAACCAAGACAAAATAACGACGTTTCCATTTCTTCCACACCGATTTGCCAATTGCGAAGAGATGCCTATAAAAACAAATATTATTAATAAAAAAAAAAGTAAATATTAATAATACAAAAAGTAAATTTTAATAATAAAATAAGCATTAACAATAAAATAAATAAGTATAATTATAATAAAATATTTACTGTATTTTAATAAGTAGATCTGTATCTTTCCACACTTACCCACAATGCTTCATATTCAATGGTTTATCCAACCTACAGGCAATCTTAATTCTTACATCCTGATCGGGCAAATTTTTGGGCACAATCATGCGATGCCATTCGGGAGACTACAAGAAAGCATTAATTATTAATTATTACTTATTTTAATTCATTATTTATCCCGTCACTCACTTTGGAAGAGAGTGGCGTTGGTTTAATGGTCACTTTGCCCAATTCTTTGTCCTCCAGCGCCAACATGCCTGGATTTTCGGTATACAACTTCACTTTCACCACAGGCAAAGGATGCGTGGTCGTAAAATCCCCCTGAGTATCCCACCTGGATTGGGAATATATAATATAAATATATAGTCTATATTATTTATATCACTCACATTGGTTTTGATGCCTCGGCCTGATCGGTTTGCAGCTTTTCACCGTTCTCCACCTCCATGGTACAGTAGACAATGCGATTGGGTGCCAGAGATTTGAGGCCCTTCACCTCCATCACAATCACTTCCAATTGAAAGGTCAGCACCACATCCAGTTTAGTTAATTGGGTGGTGCCATCCTCAGAGTCACCTTCGAGCTTGGACAGAGATCCATGCGAGCGCAGAATCATTTTTCTATTTATTTGTTATGGGAAATAGAAAGTGATAATTAAACTTATAATATTAAAAGTATATCTATTTTAATACTTACAAAAATGATGGTGTACTGTGACATCGAAATTATCCAGAAGTAGGCGCAAGAAATAGAATAGAAAAGCAGACAAGTAAATGTAAATAATTTAAAAATATATATAGAATTAATATAAATATAATAAAATATATACAATTTATAATATATAATTTTCGCTTTATTAATATATATTTTATTTCATCAATTTTAATTTAAAGCATATACAATCTATAATTTATAACTCAATATCATTATTAATATCTACAATTAACAATACATATGTACCTGTGATTATAGCGCTTCAATTTCTGTAGCCCATATTTGCTGTCCATATTGCCCTTGGAGACGGGCAGTGATTCCAGATTGGCCATCAGCAAATTGATGGACGATTTCAATTCCTCGATGTAAAGCGATTCCATTTCTTTAAGCACAAATTTTGGCATTAGCTTCCGGTTCTTTTCCATTTCGCCAACACGCTGCATTCGACCATCCAATTCACGTCTAATCGCCGCAGCCTGCTCATCAGCCGAATCCAACTAAATAATAATAAAAGTATTAATTTAAGTATACAATCCTTTTTTAATTTAAAGTTTACCATCAGCGCATTAAATAGAATTTGATGTTCAAACTTTTTCACAGATAGAATTTGCTGAAACATATCGTAAAGTTGTTCCTTGGACAAAATTAATTCGCTATTTAAGGATTGTTGCATGCGAGAGGGTCGCTTTGTGTCCTCTTCGCCGCTGCCCTTCAGAATTATATCGAATTTGGCCATCCAAGATGTTAAAACAGTTTCCTTGCTCAAGCCATCAATTTCGGGAAGAGAACTATAATTATATTTATAAATTATATATTATAAATATAGACTTGGATAAATTATTTAATATTTAATATTTACCGCACACGTTTCTCAATGTTGTTGCGGAAAACCTCACGAAAATCGTGCTGGGAGCATGCTCCGGATTGAACCATTTTCGTAACACGCTCCGATTTGAGAAAAACATCGTGATAGCTTTGCACCGCATTCTGAAAAGCTTCATCGGCCATTATTTGTGTTTCCCCCTTGAGAAATGCCTGCGAAAGAAATTAAATATATATATACTAATTAATAATAACATAAACATAGTAATCGTTTTAGTTTTGCCCTATTTTAGCTATTAATGTAATGTTATTATTAATATGGTTAATGATTTACAAGTATTAATTCAGTAATAATAACAAAAAAATATACTTGTTAATGTATTAATAAAATTAATTAAAATACACTAATTGTTTTAGTTTTGACTTTTTTTAATCTATTAATATTAATAAACATAAATTAGTTACAGTTGTTCATTTATTAATAATAATAATACAAGTTTTGAAACAATTTTAGTTTTCGTTTTTTTTTTTTAGCAATTAATGCTCACCTGAAATCGCTGAGTGATTATCTCTAGCTGCTGTTTGGTTATCTTTGGTTGCCTTTTGGTCATGTCCGTTGGCTGCTTGGCATTGAATGGATACGAAATGCAACGGGAAATAAACACATACAATTGAATGCGACGCTTGCGTTCTTCTTCTTCCCGTTCGTGTTTCTCCTGTTTAAAACAAAAAACCACACCGATAGATGAGTTAACAGTGTTTAACTGTATGCTTGTGTGTGTACAGATACGCTCAAAATAATAGTAACACTATTGAAAAGTATTAAAATCTGTTTACGTATGTCATTTATATTTTGTATTTAAATACACTCAAAATAATAATAACAATATAAGCAATAAATTATTATTATTAAGTAATTTAACAGGTGACACTATTATTTTGCACGCAAGTGTAACAGTTATAACGGTACTCACATGTGGATCGCCGCCATCGTGCTTATCGCTGGCAACCGATGGCGACGGCGACAGGGGACGTGGCAATGAGTTCGCACGTGACGATCCAACGCTCTGGTTGAGGGTCTCTTGCGAAATGCCGCTAGATGACAATAGCAATGTTTTTTTGTTATTATTACAGCTGCTGCTGCTGTTAAAGCTGCTGCTGATGATGCTGTTAATGTGGCTGCTGTTAGTGTTGTTGTTGCTGTTGTTGATGCTTAACAGTTGTGTTGACGGTTGCGCTTTTAATCTTAGAATGTGGTGAATTGCAGCTGTACCACCACAACCAACCCCCCACCCACAACACAAGAATCAATTTGATATTTTTGATAATTTGTATTTGGATTATAATGATGATGATGCTGCTGATAATCATAATTTTTTTGCAGATGATGAGCTGCTGCTGCTGCTGCCGACGCTGGCGGGCATAATTGTTGAATTATAATGCGACTATTGCCGTGAGTTAATCTCGTTCTATAAAAATTGAACCAGTAGCAGAACCAGTAGCACAACCGGAACCGGTAGCGGAACCGAGCAACATCAATCAGACCAGTTCCCCGTTAGATGTTCGTGATCAAATGTTAATGAGATCGATGTGCGATGTTCGATAGTCGATGTTCGATATGGATGTTTTTTTTTTTAGATTTTTGTAGTTTATTTTTTGCCAATTTTCAAAGCATCCACACTCAAAAATCGTTTCATGAATGTATATATATATATATATATATATTTATATATTGGTAATTTAATTATATATATATATATAGTTGTGCGTTGTAATTATTATTGTAATTGTTATTAGTTGCTCGAATTGTTAATTTTTGTTTTTTTTTTGCGTTGTGCCAATTTTTAATTTATTTTTTATTAATTTTTATATGTTTTGTATATATTTTTTTGTGCATAATTTGGATGAACGTTGAAAAGCCGAAAAATATGATATATATATTTATATTGAGAGTTCAGTTTTTGCAATTCAATTAAATTTGGACAACAATTAAAATAAAAAATATTATTCAATTTTCAATTTAAACGATTAAAAAACAAAAACAAGTAAGAAAGCTCGTAGTAAGAGTGAGCAAGAGAGAGATAGTTCTCTGTTGAATTTGATTGGCTGACAGCGCTGCTACCAGCTAACTTCGCTTACCCGTTTCGTAAGCGGGCAAAACAGATCCAGCAATAACAAGTAAGCATGCTGTGGTCAACTAAGAAATACCGTGCAGCCAGGTTTTTCTTATTACATGTTATTTTAATTTTATTATAATAAATAAACAAGTCTTAATAATCTTAAGCTGATGTATTGATTAAAAAAAATATATATTATTTTACTTTTATTTTAAATAGCTGCAGTTAATTATTATTTAATTATTTACTTTTTATTTATTATAACCTAACAAGTGTTAATCAAATTAAATTAAATATATTACGCTATTTGTTGCATAAATAAAATAAAGCTAATCAATAAATGGCTTAAGGATCTTTTTTCCGTCTTGAGCAATCTTACTTGTATAGGAAATTATATATATAAATTTATATATGTATTTATGATATTTATATAAGAATTTGAACGTATTTGTCAGCATATAATGTGATTTAGCCACAAAAACGTGCTTTTTTTACCCAACAAACAAAAAACAGCACATTTCACAAATATTATTTTATACAAATATTGTCAACACAAACCTGGGAATACCGTTATTGGGCACTTCAAGGTTGCCACCTTCTCCACTCAGCTGGCTCTGCTCATTTTTTGCTGATCCGCCTCCGCCTCCTCCCCCGACGATACTGCCCTCGAAACGGTTATTTGCAGTCGCCGGCATGGTTTGTCTTTGATTCGCAGCATAGTCACCATTTTGTATATGCGAACCGGTTGCGGAAGCTGGCACGGCTGTCATTGCAAGACTCGCCGCCCCCGGCGACGACGTCGACATCGATGATGATGATTGTGCGGCGGCGGCGGTTGCTGCTGCGGTACCGCTAGGTGGCGCTTTGTGCGCGGCACCAATACGCCCCTTGTGCGGCAAATTGACAACGGTATCATCGTCGCCATCTTCCTCACTCGAGCTGGGATCAATCATGGCCGATGCTGGCGAAGGTTTTTCTAACGATTAAAACTGTCGAAGAGCCCTGCGCAAAATAGATAATAAATTAAATTCAAATTTATAATTATATTTGATCATATATATCTATTTATTTATTTATATTTATTCATTTATATTTATAGTATTCTGCTTCTTCTGCTTAAATAATACACATACACTTAAACAGAAAGTGAAGTGGGTGGAGGGAACTAAGCTCATCCAAGTTTGTCCATTTGAAATGGGCAACTAAGACCCAAATAAAATCCACCACATCCCGTACACACTCCACACACCCGCTCAAACCCACCTTGAAGCAGTTGGAAGCATGTACTACGCATAAGGGTGGAAAACACACATGCAAGAGCGATAGAGCGAGCGAGAGAGGGAAAGTGTGTTGGCTGTTAAATAAAAATACTCACTGTTAAAATATATGTACAAATATAACGCGTATAACGGTTATGCGCTAGTTTGCACACACAAACAGACATACATACAAATTTACATTTGCAATAACATTTGCATTAAAATTAAGATATTTGCATAATTGTATATACATACATATTTATAGCAGTGGGTGGTAAAAGAATTTAAGTCCATTTACAAATACACACACTCACATACATACACATATATGTACATATATTAGTGCCATTTTAGCAAAATTCCAATAGCCAAAAAAAAGAAACACTCTATTTAATTTACTTTTATTTAATTTTAACACTTACACTTTGTGTTGCAGCTGTTGCGATTTGCACATAATTATTATTGATATAACTTCCAGATATCCATTACATGTTTATATATATATATTAAATAGTTTCAGCAGATTTGAAAGCAGGTTTCCGTGGTCGTTTTCCTATTTTTCGGGGTGGTTTTTTTGCACGTTGGATGATGTAAAAAATTCATTTAAGCATTGTTGCAATTATAACCATTTATTTATTAAATTAGGTAGAATATTTATGTGATTTGTTTTATAAGCGCAACGAGACGCCAAATTATTTTTAACAATTACTGATTATCAACGTTTTTACATTTTCTCGATTGGTGGCTCGTGGTGGTAAGCCGATAGCACTTACTGTCTTGATAAGTACGTTCGATAAAAGAGTTGCTGCTGGGCTGCTTATTAAATTTATATAATTAATGTGCCAGCAATTCGTACAATAAATATATTTATTATATGAATAACAAATATAAATAAATAAAGCGCAAATTAATATTTGACTTTCGAATTAAACATAAGCAAAAATAAATACCGCAAAAGGGCTGCACCTATTATAAATATATTTCCCACAATGTGGCAGCGCTGCAGTGGAACCATAAGTCAAACTGTGGGCATACTGTTTCGCCCAAATGTAATTTCATTTAATATGTGTACGTAAATTTGTTGTAAACATTCCAGATAATAAATAAAAAACTAAAATATATACCGCAAAAGTGCTACAACTAATAAATTTATATCACAACAATGTGGCAATGCTGCAATGGTACCATCTGTGGCCATGCGACTCAGACGAACTTTGGTCACACTGTGTTTCTGCCAAATGAAAATTCTTTAATAAAAAACTGCTTAGCGCTGAACACAAAACAATTAATACAATTGTGCTGCAGATAAAAAATACAGCTAGAGAACAACAAATAACGTGCCCAGTTCCTACAGTGTGTGTGATTGTTACTATTGTTAGCAGACCAAGTGCTCAATTTGCACACACACACATGTTCAATTCCGACATACACACAGAGCCAAATGGACGCATTTGTATGTATGTGTGAGAGAGTGTGACCGTATTTGTTGTTGGAACATATATCGATATTGATTTTGTTGATATATCGATATTAACAAATACGATTTGCTTATTTTATGTTTCCATTTTTTTTTACACACACATTGAAATGGATTTTTCTTTTGTATAATTGTGAATGAAGTCAATATAATTAAAATGCAAATAGGTTTAGCAGCAGCAGCAGCCGTTTTATTGGATGTGGCAGCCCAGTGGCAGGCAAACAACAACAACAACAAAGCGCAGCAAAAGTTTTGAGGAATATTTAATTAAAAGGGAGCAGAAAGAGGAGCAACAAACACACACAAGAACTTCACTCAAAAATGTGCTCAGCTTTAATTTGCTGAATGCTCTGTGTGGTCGGCAAATAGCGACGAGCCGGGAGAATAACAACAAGGAGGAGAAGCGAGAAGAGGAGCAGCGAGAGGTGGAGCGGCGTGTGGAGAAGCAGAAGGAGCTGAAAGAGGAGCAGCTGACGGAGCAAACACAGAAAGAGTTTAAGGAGAAGGAGAAGCAGAAAAAGGCGCAAAAGGAGGATCGGGAAGAGCTGATATTGAAGCAACGGACAGAGAAGGGACTGAAGGGGAAGGTGGAAGAGAAACAGAAGGAACGCAAGGAAAAGGAGGAGCAGTGGAAAGAGCAGAAGGAGCAGGCGAAACAGAAGCGGAAGAAGGGGAAGGAGGAGCAGCGGAAGAGGCAGAAGGATCAAGAGCTGAAGGAGGAGCAGCTACAGCAGGGAAAGACGGATCTGAAGGGAAAGGAAAAGAAGGAGCAGGAGTTAAAGGAGAAGGAACTGCGGAAGCATAAGGAGCAGCAAAAGCAGGAGGAGCAACTGGAGCAGTTTAAATCATCTAATCCTTATCGAACCCACTCAGAGCAGACCCCTTCGATGTGTTCTCCATTCGCAGAGCAAGCAGAAATCTGAGCTGTTTTCAACCAACTCCTTTCTACAATAACTTTTAAACTACAAGACGGCAACAGAAGCAGGAATAACTAAAGAAACAGCAACAGGAAAGGGTTCAGCGACAGGAACAACTCCAGGAACGGTTTCAGCTTCAAATTTGACTTCAGCTTGGGCTTTAGGAACTGCTTCAGCTTTGGGAATAGCTACAGCTTCGACTACACCTTGGATTACAGCTACAACTCCAACTACAAGTACAGCTTCCACATTTGGAACAGATGCAAGTTCCGCTTCAGGTTTTGGTTCCCTTTCCACTTCGATTGCACTACTGAAATCGCAATATAATCTGTTACGTTTCGAGCCACTATTGCGACGCAATCGGAGCACAATTGGCGCTGATTGCTCCACAAGTCGACGAGGAACGCCAACTCCGTGTGAATTTCTGGGAGAGAGCAATAACTATAGAAATCTAAGCTTGTTTTTAGAGCAAAAGAAGCAGCAAAAAGAGGAGGAAAAGGAGCATCAAATAGACGCTAAAAAAGGAGAGCAAAAAGGCCAGCAGAAGGAGAAGCACAAAGAGCAAAAAGAAGAGCTGTTACAAGGGTTGCAAAAATTGGAACAGAAGAAGGAGCAAAAAGAGCAGAAAAAGCAGCAAAAAGCGGCGCAGAGGAAAGAGCAGCTGAAGCAGGACCAAACGGAGCAGCAAAACAGTGAGCAAAAAGGAGAACAGAAGCAGCTGGAACAATTATATCTGGAACGGGAGAACTCCCTAAGGAGACAACAACGCCTGACACGATTCTATCTCAGCGATGACAGAGATTATTACAGACAAGATCGCAATAAATCGAGAGCTGATCAGCAGCCCAAGTTGTCCTCATTAAAAAGCCGCTCTTTAGATAATCCCTTAAGCATCTGGCCCTTAAATAATCCCCAGCACAAGGAGCAAAATTTAATTTGCTTAACCAAACCAAGACTGTTAATTGAGAGCCTCGAATTGGAGCAAAAACAGGCAGCGCGGCAATGGTGGCGACAACAAAATTCTAACAAATCTTCGGAGAATTTAAAAGAGTTGCGAAATATACAAACTGAGTTCAATTTGAGTGAATTATGCGCCCAGAGTTATGCGCCAAAAACTGATAACTTCTCTCTGGAGTTGGAGTCGCATAAAATCGGTTATTTAAATAAAGTCCAAAAGTCGCCGAGCTTATTAGGAATGTCCTTGGCAACAGCCGCGACAAACTCCAGTCGCGAGGAGCAATTGAAAGCCATAAATCTGGGGCACAATTTGAATTCAAATAACAATCACCTTAATAATAATCCTGCGCATTTCGATTATAAGCTCAAGTTAAATAATAATATAATGGTTGGCTCCTCGCAACCCAAGGCGCATTCAACGCATCCCATTCGTGATGCGAGCACTTTTACGGCGGCCGATTTGCAGCCAGAACAGCTAAAATTAACCTCAACTTCGTCCGCTTTGTCCTCCTCAACAACAATTTCCACTCAAAATCCAGCAAAAAGCGTTGAAAATTGTTCGACTGGAGGCGGCGCCTTATTTTTTAGCAGCAGTTTCCATTCCGGCCCTGGCATTTTCCAGGAGCGCCATAAAATGTTAACGCAAACAGCGGAGCTTAACAGCTGCTGTGGCAATGTTAATGTTAACAATATTGTGCAACAAACGCAGCAGCAACAACAGCAACTGCAACATGATTCTAGTTTAGATGGCTGCGGCATCTCCAGAACTATTCAAGGTAAGATTTATATATATATTTGTAATAAATATTAGAGTTCTTTTACTTTATTCTTAAAAAATACAGAAACTAAAAAATAATTTAAATTAAATCAAAATTCAATTAGTTAAATTATACTTAAATTGTATATTAATTTCTATATTTTATTATTATTTTATATTATTTCTTTATAATTTATTCTTAGTTTGTTTGTTTATTTATTTTATGTCAACTAACGTCAATCGATAAATAACACAAAAACTAAATTAAATTAATACTTAAAATATAATTTTCGATTAGTTAAATTCTGTATTCATTTCTTTATTTCTAAGAGAAAATACTGACATAAATGGAAATAACTATCTCTTTATACATTTTTTTATTTATTTATTATCAACTAAAGTTAGTTCACACAAAAAATAATACAAGTGAAAATAGTTTAAATTAAATTAAATATCAAATTTAATATACAATTTAAATAAAAGACAAATAATACGAAATACTTATACGATCTATGTTTAAATTACACTAATCAAGCTGTAGAGCTGTATAAACAGGACTTTTATGCTACAGCTGTTAAATAACATTAGTTAGAATTTACTTCTACTATCTTGTTCACTATATATATGTATCTATATTAATTATTTCTATATGTTCCCCGTATATTTGCAGCGAGCTCTCTGCCCAATGTCACCTTGGAAGTTTCGCCCACATCGCTCTCGTTAAATGCAGCCGTCGTCGACTCGCTGGCCGTAGTTTCGCAACATCAAACGAAATCGGAACATTTTACATTTCACGATCAGATAATAATGTCGGGTCAGCAGAAGAGTGCGCTGCAGGATAAACCGAAAGCATTGGTTGTCTCGCCCCAGCAAGTGATGATACTCTATATGCACAAGCTAACCCCTTACGAGAGGACAGAGATCCTGGCATATCCCCAAATTTATTTTATAGGCGCCAATGCTAAGAAGAGGCCCGGCATTTATGGGCCCAACAACTCCGATTATGATAATGAACAGGGTGCCTATATACATATACCCCACGATCATGTCGCATATCGCTACGAAATGCTCAAGATAATTGGCAAGGGAAGTTTTGGGCAGGTGATCAAAGCCTACGATCATAAAACCCACGAACATGTTGCCCTAAAAATTGTGCGAAATGAGAAGCGATTTCATCGGCAAGCGCAGGAAGAAATACGCATTTTACATCATTTGCGGCATCATGATAAATACAATACGATGAACATCATACATATGTATGATTATTTCACATTTCGCAATCACACCTGCATCACTTTCGAGCTGCTGAGCATCAATCTCTATGAGCTGATCAAAAAGAACGGGTTTAATGGTTTCAGTTTGCAGCTGGTGCGCAAATTTGCGCATTCACTCTTACAGTGTCTGGATGCACTCTATAAGAATGAGATCATCCACTGTGATATGAAGCCGGAGAATGTCCTGCTCAAGCAACAAGGTCGATCGGGCATTAAGGTGAGTTTACTTTTCTTTATTTCATAGAGGCCTGCATATAGATTAAAAAAAAAAGCTCTACTGCTAGCTGAAGAGAATTATTTAATTAATTTGTTAGCCTCTACAGGTCTTTAATTAATTAATTAATTCTCTTCTCTACAACTTTTAATTATTTAATTAATTTTCTAGCCTCTACAACTTTTGAATTCATTAATTCATTCTGCCCTCTACAGATTTTCATTTAATGAATTAAAATAATTTTTTCGCTCATAAATTACTATTTGTAATTAATTTTCTAGCCTCTACAACAATTCACTTATTTAATTCCTTTTCTAGTCTACAACTTTTTATTTAATTAATTAAAATAATTTTGTTCGCGCATAATTTACTAATTTTTCCAATTGCATTTTAATTCGCTTGCGGCAGCTAAAAATAAAAATAAGCGCTTTGCTGGCAGTTGAAAACAAATGTATTAATTAATTTGCTCGCCTTTGCAACATTTTAATTAATTGCTCGCCTTTAATTTTTTGAATTGATTAATTAATTAACTCGCCCGGGTTTTTAACACTTAAATACTTTTTTCTTTCTTAATTTACAATTTACATTTCGCTATAATTTTCCGCTTTTTGCCAATTTGTTAACAGAGCTTAACATATAAATATAATAATAAATATATATATATGTAAATATAATAATAATAATACTAATAGGTACATAAATCTATATATATACAATGTCTCACAACTTATTTGGACCAGTGCCTAGCAAAAATGTTAATTGCCTGCCATAAACTAATTATCAATTATTTTTCAAAAATTCCAAAGGCCGATGGCAGGTACATATATTAACCACCAAAATGAATATATGATCCCAATAAACTGGGGTTTCCCCACCTGCTAGGTCGGGTTATGTTAAAAAGTACCTTAATTTATGGTCACCTCTTATTTGGACCAGCGGCGTTATGGACACCTGGGTGCCATAAAACCCGGATTTTTTACGTCAGGTTGATTATTTTCGGTATAAATAGACCAATCCTTCGTAGTCAGTTTAGTTATATCCTGCATCTCGGGTGCAACCAGCCAACAAGGACTATGGGCAAGATCGGATATTCACATCGCCAAATAGCTGAAATGGTAAATTTAAGCAGGTCAACTGTATACAGCATCATTCGTCGCTTCGTCGACGAAAATCGGACAGAGGACAAGGGCAGAATGGCACCAAACAAGATTTTCACCGAACAGGATGAGCGGAGGATCATCAGGAAAATAAGGGAAAACCCCAAGCTATCGGCTCCAAAACTGGCTCAACAGGTGCAGGATGAAATGGGGAAAAAGTGCAGTGTGGAAACTGTGTGCCGGGTTCTGCGCAACCATGACTTTAATGCCCAAGTACCACGGAAGAAGCCCTTTATAAGCGCAATAAATGAAGGGATTAGGATGACGTTGGCCAAAACCCACTTGGACAAGGATGTGGAGTTCTGGAACACAATCATATTTGAAGATGAGTCCAAATTCATAATTTTTGGCTCGGACGGACGGAATTATGTGCGGCGACAGTCCAATACTGAGCTGAATCCCAAAAACCTAAAGTCAACAGTGAAGCACGGCGGAGGAAGTGTCATGGTATGGGCATCTATCTCGGCAGCCGGCGTCGGAAATTTAGTGTTCATTGAAACAACAATGGACATGAATGTGTACCTCAATATATTAAAGGAAAATTTACCCCAAAGTGCCGAGAAGCTAGGAATCCGACGTACTTTCCGGTTCTACCAGAACAACGACCAGGACAGAAACAACCCGGAAGTTGTTATCTTCGATGAATAATAGGTTAATGGAAGATATTAAGGCTAAAGGATATCATACTAAGTATTAACATCCTTATTTAAGTTTTTATACGCCTAATATGTTAATTTTCTAAGACTGTCCCAAAAAAGCATTGACGTGTATTTTGGATATGTTTTCAGTTTTTGACTAATTTTAGTTAATTAATTAATATTTTATTAAAAACTAAAGTTTTCTTTTCAAACGTGATATAACATAAAACAAATTGGCATTTAAACATTTTGCGTTTGTTTCTTTGTTTAAACCTTATAGCACTTTCAATTTTTTGCTAGACACTGGTCCAAATAAGCTGGGAGACACTGTATATACATATAAATATATTAATAATAATATTAATAAATATCTATTCCCCTTCAGGTCATCGACTTTGGTTCATCTTGCTTTGAGAGTCAGCGTGTCTATACGTATATACAATCCCGATTCTATCGAGCGCCCGAAGTGATATTGGGCGCCAAATACGGGCGGGCAATTGATATGTGGTCCCTCGGCTGCATACTGGCGGAGCTGCTCTCCGGCCACGCCCTTTTCCCGGGCGAAAACGAAAGCGATCAATTGGCGTGCATCATCGAAGTGTTGGGTATGCCCAGCAAATCCCTGCTGGCCAGCTCGAAGCGAGCGAAAACCTTCTTCAGCCCGAAGGGTTATCCACGTTATTGCACGGTGCGCACTATGTCCGATGGTATGGTCGTCCTCATTGGCGGCCAGTCAAGGCGTGGCAAGCCACGTGGTCCGCCCTGCTCGAAGAGTCTCTCCAAGGCGCTTGACGGGTGCAAGGATCCACTATTTCTCAACTTTATACGCGGCTGCCTGGAGTGGGATACTGAGAAGCGCTTGACGCCATCGGAGGCGCTGAAACATCCCTGGCTGCGTCGCCGGCTGCCCAGGCCACCCAGTAGTTCCAGTGGAGGTGGATGTGGTGGAGGATTAGCTGGAGGCGGCTCCAATAGCTTGGGTTGCAGTGGCGGCAGCTCTGCGGGTATTGGCAGCATTAGCGGCGATCAGTCACCAGTCACGGGTAGCTATAAATATAATCACGCCATTAATCAATTACCATTAATCTCCATCAATCACTCTCTGAATTGGTAAATTAAATATCTTATTTGTGCAGGCCTAAATACCAATTGTAGCCATGAGGCAGCCACAACCTCGTCAGCTGCCTCCGAGCGCGATAACAGTAATTGCAGCGGACGCGTCAATCACATTGGACTCGTTGGTTCCGATTTTAAGTATAATAATAGCGGCAATCTCTGTGCGGCAACTGCTTCACCTGCCGCTGTGCCTGTGGATCTGCTGGCGGACATAATCAGCAAGACGAGCGTCAAGTGTGGCAACCTAGAACAACAGGCTGTGGAGAGTGGATGTGGCAGCAGTGGCAACAATAATATTGCAACAACAGCAACTACAATGGCCAGATTTGGAGCATCTGAACGTAATATTTGAGAGATTTTAAATTGTTTTAGATATATTTATATGCATACATATTATGCTTGTATATATATTTGATTTGTTTTTTTTACGTATGTGTATAATATTATACATATTATAGTATTGTATATACTTTATGTATTTTATACTTATGCATATATTATGAATATAAATAAATTTATATATTTTGTTTACAAATATAAAATACTTATACATATTTTATAATCATATATATATATATATTACACTTGTGCCTATTATACTTATATATATATTATAATTGTTTATATATTATTTGCTATATATGTATATATTTATATTACGGTTAAATATACATTATACTTTTATATATGTTGTATAATTTATATATATTTTACTTGTATATATATTATATTTATATGTGTAATATACTTATCTTTATTTTATACTAGCAAACATATTAGTATAATTTATATATTTATTATAATTGTGTAATATAGTATAGTTTATGTGTATTTTATATTCTATACTTTTATGTATATATTATATTCTATACTTTTATATCATATATATACATTATACTTATACATATTACACTTATTAATATATTATACTTATATATACTTTATGTTAATTTTATACTTATTATTAACTCTAATTTTAGATCTGCCCAGCGCAACTGGCACCAATTCGCCACAATTTCTAACATCGACAACAATAATTCGCAGCAAATCGCAGGCTTTGCACGATATCGATTGCTATATTCGCACACACAAAAGTTGAAATCAACACCCAAGGACATTTAGCTAAATTTATCGCAAGCAACTCTAAAAATATATATATATTGAGGGCAGTCCCGTTTTGTTGTGAAATATATATATATATTGGCAACAACACACTGCCAAATACAAGTGATAGACTAATAACGACTCATACTTGATTATCGATTATTATCGATTTACGTAACCCCCTATTTAAATTAGGCGCTAGGCTCAGCACATCCTCTTCCTGGAACCAACTCACACGCACAGGAGGCAAAGATCTCAAGACAGGCTAGACCTAAAAAATATTTTTAAAAAATTGAAAATAATTTAAATAGTGGCATTAAAAACAATATAAACAATATGATTAATTCAAAGCTTGCATTTAATCATTAACTAATTAGGCATTTCTTCGGAGACTTAATATAAATATAATAATATAAAAAATATATAAATATTAAATACATACATCAAACAATTCATTCACTTTTTTAAAAAGTAGTTCAGTATTTTGAGTAATTCTCTGATTTCTATGTATATATTTATGTATATATATTTTTATATATATTTATATATATATATATTTATATTATAAATTGATATATTGTAAATTGAGTATTTTTTGGACAGTGTTTCTTAATTTGATGGAATTGTTTGATCAAGTCATATTTTGAATTGATAACTAATTAATAAATATATATTACTTCGTCCGCATGTGTACTTTAAGCCTAATACTAACACTAATAATAATAATGGTAATAGTACATGCATACTTAGAGTTTGAAAAGAAACCGCTTCGTAAAAAAAAGAGACGTGGGCGTAAGTTTAATATATATATTTATATATAAGTGATAAATATTTAAAAACAATTTCCTTAAAAACATTTTTATTTATATATATATATATATATATATATAATCGAATTGTGAGCATCACTTTATTAAGTATGCATTATATATATTTATATAGAAACTTAGCATTTTCTTAGACTTGTTTTGTATATTTGGTTCCTTCATCCTACACACATCTCAGCTATATTAATTTAGCATTTAAGTTTTAAGCCTTAAGTAATTATTTATACGTGCATAAATATTAAATATTGCAAAAGGAAATTTAGAATATTTCAACGGTTTAAATAAAGTGTTAAAATTATAGGTCATTTTCGATTTTCTTTCTATAATAATAATTAAATACACTCAATCAATTAGGGATAGCTATGTTATCGATAAAGCAGCATAAAGAAATCAAATATAAGCTGAATTGCAACATTTTAGCTTCTTTTATTTAGTTTTTTCTGTTTTAATTAAATAGTGGGTAGCATCTCTAAACTTTCTTTCCGGCCAAAAAAAAAGAGATCATTTATTAAAAAAAGCTTGCCCAACACAAAGAATTGAGAAATGCAAAAGCTTTGCAAAATTTCCCAATAGAATAATGCTGTGTGTATATGGATCCGAACAGTCTTCAATTGGATTTACTCGGCGAAACTTCCTAACGGTGAAATTTAGAAATCTATATATGTGTGGAAGTAGAAGTTTAGACTAGAAGCAACTTCTAAACTAAGGTGCTAATATATAAATAAGTATTAATATTGAAAGTGATGCAAAGTAAATAAATATCCAAAAAATAAATAAACAATAGATAAATTAAAAAGAAATAACCAATAAATAAATAACAAATTAATTAATAAAGTAATTAAATTTATGAATAAAGAAATTCGTTTTAAAGTACCTGTGATCAATAAAAGACTCTGCTGAAAAAATACTTGACACAAAAATAGAACGGCATTTCAAGATTGCAGCCGCAAAATAGAACATTTTCAATGGAAGCTGACGCATCTGTTATCCCCTCCTTCTCCTCTTTCACCATCTCATTCTATAACGGTACTCGCTCAATTCACATGTGTGCGTGTACCTAAAAGCATGAGGAAGACCACAAAGCGGACAATATTGTCTATAAGACCACACACACACAAAAAATATATATTTGTGTTTTTATATATATGTTGTGTCCGAATTTCGTATAAATGCGTATTTTTATACGGGCAATACACATTTTATTCTATGTATGTGTGTGTGTTTGTGATTTAGGTCTCAGGTAAAGTACTGTACACACACATACATATATATATATATATATATATATATATATACATATATGTGTGTGTATTACGTACATTTATTCTGAGAAACAAATATATCAGCCCTACACACACCCACATACAGAACTTCATATTTGTTTATTGCAGATTCTATCGCTGCCGAAATGGAAACGAAAAAGGTATGCAAATAAATTCTAAGCATAATTTAATTATAACCAACAAATAAACCAAATATTAAATAATATTTTTACCAGTTCAATACAGTTATAAATGCGGAGGAAGAGCATTTGGTATCTAAGTCGGTAAAAATAACCAAAAAGTTCGTCAAAAAGTCTGTAAAAACTAGTTCGAAAACGGAGCAATTGGTGAGCAGCGAAATTAAGAAAACGGAATCGGTTAAAAAATGCGTCGAAGACGAGGCAAGAATACAGTCAACATCGGATATAACGAACGATGCAGCAGATGAACTAAATGTAAATGCTAAGAAAAAGAATAAATCAAAAAAGCCAAAGAAATGCGAATACGATAATCAAAATATATCTGTGGTAAGGTAAGGCTTCGATATATCGATAGACAATTATTATTATTTGCTCATTTTGTAGAAGAGCAGTTTCAATAAGTTTGATGCCCTGCAGAAGCGCCATTTAATCCATGTACGTTCAAGCGATTCTAGTAAAGCCCAAGAAATCTTCAGTGTAAGCAAATCAAATTCATTCAATAATCCAAACATTTCTGCCACATTTTAATAAAATTTACATATGCCCCAAACAGAAAACAGCAACTAGAAAATTATATATTTAAATAAATATTATATTTATATTTAGAATCCACAAGATGAACACAGACAAATTGTCGACTCTGCTCGAAGCCAGTGTACAAAATGGAAGAGGTTGTTGTGCAATTCAAGGCGGATAAGAGCATCTATCACAAAAGCTGCTTGCGCTGCAAGGAGTGCGCCAAACAGCTGAAGTACGTATTTTGTGACGTAGCAAGGCATGTTAATAATTACACGCTCTCTTGCAGGTTCGATAGCTATCAGAGTCACGACGGCAACCTCTACTGCAATGTACATTTCAAGTCGTGAGTTATGCGCAATGGGACAGCGATACTATCTCCAGTTGAACTAACTCCTTTACTCATTTAGGCTCTTTGCGCCAAAGGTGGTAGAACAAGCTGAGGAACCAAAGCCACGTCGAACGGAGCTCATAATACGTGAAAGCCAGCCGACAGAGCTGCCAGCGGATGTTGTGAGGGGTAAATTAATAAATATTTATTTATATAAAAAAATATATTTAATACATATATGTATTTAATAAACAGCATCTGATAAACCGGATCTGGGTCTGGATGAACTTCATCAATTGAACGTTCGTTCACGATTCCAGGCATTCGAGAATGTGGAGCAGCGCAAAATAGAGGAGGAGCAATTGCGACTGCAGCAACGGCCCGTGATTATGCGCAGCACATCTGTACTCGAAAAGTATCGCATGAAGAGCCAACGCGACGATAACGATAGCAGCGCTGACAATGACGACGAAGAGGAAGAGAACGAAGATGCCGATTTAATGCGCTCAAAGCGAAGCACACAAAAAGAACGGCCCGTTGGCCTAGGCGATGCAATGAATGATATTAAAACCAGATTTGAAAATGGAACGCTGCAATCAAAAGAAGAACGTCGCGAGGAGCGCAAACAGGAAATTCAAAATATACGCTCGCGTCTCTTTATGGGCAAACAGGCGAAAATTAAGGAAATGTATCAACAGGCTGTCGCCGAATCGGGTCAGGCCTGCACTTCCATTGGCAAGCAACCGAATGTGGAGATCGGGGATGCTGCTCGCTCCATTAAGCAGCGTTTTGAAAATGGCGAAATGTTTGCGGAAAAAGGCGATCGCGATGCGCAAGCAGCTAACAATGGCCACGGCTCCAATTTGTCCGAAGATGCCGAAATATTTGAGTCGGGTGTGTTTTAATTGCCCCTCCTCCTTTTCTGTTTTCGTTGATAGCTTCTGCGATCACTAAATTTTAGAGCTGTTAGCGAGCAGACGCTTTGAAGCCTGCTTGAACATGTTTTAATGAGATAGAGCTTTCAGGCAGAGCTGTTGCAGCCTGTTAAAATTACATTTACTTAAATTTAACATTTAAAATTTTCTGCAGCTATCAGCAAAAAATCGCGTAGCATTTTTATGGAGCTGGACGCAAATATAGCTTCGAATACGAATGCAAATCGCGAAAGTTTGCTGAGACAACAAAGCGTTAATCCCTGCGGAAGCATTAGTCAAACTCAATTTGGATCAGAGGTGAGTTAGTGTCACATATATATATATATATTTATATTTAATTAATTTCAGAATGCTGACATTGATGTTGTCAAATCAGATGCCAAACCGGAAGATGTCAAAATTGAAACGGCGGAATTGAGTCAGAAATTCAAGTTCTTCGAAACGTATCGACCCAAAGATGGCGAAAAGCGCCGTTTTCGCATAACACCACCTCGCGAGGGTGTTGTGAAAATGCCTTCTCCCGATTTAGATACGGATCCAGCTTCGAATGATAAATCGTTCTACGACAATGTGCTGCAAAACCCAGACAACATCGACGATGTTGAACAAGTTCCGCGAACTGGAACGGAATCCACGCCGCGGAGCCGAACAAATGGGTCCGAGGCCTTTAAAATGTTTTACACCGCCGCCACTCGAAGATCGACAAGCCTATTACGATAAATCAAATAGCGAAGAAGAAGACGAGGATGAGGAGAGCGATGAGGAAGAGGATGATGAGAGCGAAATCGATAAGGAAATCGTAGCTTTGAGTGCGAGCCATGGCGACGAAGCTTTGAAAGAGGTAAAAAAAAATGTTATACATTTAATATTTCTATTTATTTTATACATAAATAATATATATTAAATAACACATCGAGTTAAATAATAATTAATATCATTCACAATTAATATTCGATTTTAATAATTTCATTCGCTTTAGCAATAAATTAACAGGCTGCATTTATTTACTTATTTTCCAACTTGCTATCGCCATGACGTCTATCTATCGATCCCCATACACAACCGCTTTCGATAACACGAGCTTGCTCCTTTTTTTCGATTACAGGCACAAAGTGCAGCTCGCGCAAAGCAATTGCGCGCCAAATTTGAAAAATGGCAGGCCAATGAAATCAAGCGCGAATTAATTGAAGGCTATGTGGATATTTACTCACAGCAGGTCTCCGATGATTCAACAATTGAGACCGCAAAGACGTAAGAAACGCACACAATATTTTTTCTTTTGTAGTTATTGTATAATATATTTATATACATTTCAGCATACGCGAGCGCTTTGAAAATATGACAAACCAAGAGCGCAAATCGCCAACTGGGCCGCGTTATCAGGTTAATCGTTTTGTGGTGAGTATTTTGACATATTTATATTTCTATATATTTTCAATATATTTCGCAATTCAATTTTAGTAACAACTGGAAAATGGAAGAGTAATTCAGAATTAACTTAATTTCAATTTCAATTTTATTAATATATATATATATTGAAAGCGTTTAATTTGAGTAAACCAGGCCAAATTATTTTTGTTTTTCTTTACACACGATTATTTTTTGTTGTGACAATGCCACAATTTATAATAATAAATATTGATAACTCACCAAGAGTGTTATTTTATTATTCCGAGAAAATAATAAGGGGGTTAAACCGAAGGTGGAAAAATAATGTAATGACATATTTTATATGTATACATATGATTCAGATGTTTTTTTTTAATATATATATATTATATGACAAATAGAATTATATAATCTTATTCTATAGCTTTATCCATAAATTCCAGGAATCTTTTGGCATATTGTTCAGGATCACAAGTTGATATGCCATCGACATTACTACCATATTTTACTGTCTTAGCCGCTTTCGCTGCCTACAAATCATATAAAAATATATATAATCAAAGGAATGGGACATATTTTATATCAATTATTTAATTTACCTGTTTTTTGACACCATATTGAGTTAAAACATCGATAATTGCTATGAAGTAGATTTCTCGTCTCTCTGTAAAGATTTTTATATATTTATATGAGACACATTTTAAGTATTAAATATATATAAGCTATATGAAATATATTAAATGTATATATAATATACATTAAAAGACAAACCTTCAATGCTTGGAATGGCGTAAATGTCGACTTCATAAACAACTTCTTTATATTGTGCACCTCGTGGCGAATCCGGTGGTGTGTTGTACGTCCAGCTGTCAAAAGATTTAATATTAAATATAGATATGTATATTTATGATATATTATTTACCGTTCACCACTATCGCATTCTTCACTCTCGCTATTTTCGCTGCGTCCCGTTGCTGGTGCAGTATCGCCCTGCAGGGCCTCCTCCTCGGCCCGGACACAATCGTGGATGCCAACGAGCAAGGAATAATCCATTATATGCAACTTGGTTAGGAGCTATAAATATATAATATTGTATATAGAATTATAGAGAATATAACATAATAAAATATAATACATAACATTATATAATATACATACAGGCCTAATATACTATATAATATAAATATAATACAATGCCTACATCAATATCATTATTGAGAGTATCGAGCAACTTTTGCTTGGGCTCCTCGCCAATTTCCAATTTGACCTTTTGCTTGATGAAATCATTGTCCTTAAATGTGGGTAAATGTTTCTCCAGCTCCTTCTCGGAAGCCTCGCGATCCACAGTGCTGCCTTTTAAATCGAATTTTCTATACAAAAAATAGAAAATGTAATAAATTAAGAGATATAGATATAGTTATGTATACTTATGTATGGTCAATTGGGAGCTGAAAACATTACGCGTGACAACAAAATAATACTGCACACTCTCCACAGTAATGCGATACATGCCCAAATATTGCGGCAACAAAGTTTTGCCATGACGCTCAACAACGTACTATAAAAAAGATGAGATAACATTAATAAATATAAATAGTAGAAGTTATATATAGATAATTAACTGGATGATAGTGTTTGAGGAAGGCGTGCATGCGTTCAATTTCCTCAGATGTCAAGCTTTTAATGATGAAGAATTTATCGTAGCTCTGATAGAACTGGGCGCCCGACTTGCCGGACGAATCAATGCCCAAGGGTTGTGATCTAGTCAAGGACTCGCGATAATCCACATCATCGATGCCAAAACGTTCGCGTAAATTTCGAAAACCAAAGGACAATATTCCTTCACCTTAAAATGGGATGGCATATTTTCTTAAAATAATAATATTTATATAATAATTAATATATTATATTAAGTATTTACTCACTTGTTAAATAAATGGTTGTCGACTTTAATTTTGGAATAGGCCCTAAAGTCGTCTGGCAATAACATGACTGGTATATTAACATGACTCAATTCGTTGATCTGTAAAGTGAATGTTAAGTCTATGTTATGCATAGTGTTGATTAAGACATACGCGTGATTGATGCCCCACATGAAAACACTCAAAATCGGCTCATTTGCACGGAAAAGCTTCACTTTTTGATGCTTGACGCGAAAATGCTTCTTTTTCAGTAATGCGCGGCTGCGATGTGGACGAGATCTTTTATCCATTTTATCCGAATGATTGGCTTCGGCTTTTGTATTAAATTATAAATATTTTATTTTTATGTTAACTGTATTTAAATAATGTTAACGAACTCTTAAACAATAATAAAATTTATTTAAATAATTATGGTATTGTTATACTTATATTAAATGTTACTAAAGTTTAAGCCAAACATATTTAAAATGTTTATCTAAGCCCATTCATCATGTCAACTAAAAATATACACTTCCAAATAGACACACGCATAAAAATATACACATATACACAAGCATGCACATATGTTCACCATAAAATTCACAGTACATACAAAAATACATACATATGCCTGAAAATCAATTGACAATTTCACTTAATGTTAAAACAGATGAATTATGTTAATTGTATAACATTTTAATAACATATTCTATGCTAAATTAATAATTATGTATGTATATTAAAGCGAACAAAAAAAAGCAAAAACACGCACACATACACGTATTTATGTATATATGTAATGGAATATACGTACGAAATCGAATTCAGCTGCAACTGCAACCGTTTGTCGGTGTGTGTCTCTGTGTGTGGATAATAGCCGTAAGCGTAATATCCAATTAAAACAATTAATCAACTTATGACATTAATATTTAGTTTAAAAACGAATTGTCCTTCAGAACCAGAAAAACGGAAAATTCACTTTTTATTTGTCAAAATTTATGTGTGTGAAAGAATTTTATCGGCACAACTAATGGTATTAGGCAAGGGTGACTTTCGACAGCCGCGAATTATCGACATAACGCCACATACGATAACTGCTCTTAGTATGGTGCAACTCGATTATGGCTGCCATTTCGAGTAAGATTGCTGGCGAATTTCTTAGCAATGAGTATTAACAGTATTTAATCTTCTAATGTGCGACAAGAGTTATTTTATTAAAATTTTCCTCAGGTATTCCTTTAATTATTTTAATTACTTGTGCAACACTTTGTGCAGTCTTTTAATTTTATTTAAATATCGATATCAAAACGCATGCATATCAAGTACAATTTCTCTATCTCCCGCAGCTAATATTTTTTAATAATGACCAGTCCTTTAATCACTTTAATTAGTCGTGCAACAAGGGCTTTCGTATTTTTCTAAATATCGATATCTAAATTCAGCATGCTCTCACCGCTAACTAAATTGAGAGTTACTTTCGTCGATCGATTACTGGTTACTCTTCTTACTACTCTCCACGCGTATAAATTTGTGCGAAATAATGTGGAAATGTGGCGACGTCGCCAATTAGTCTCAATCACAATTTCATTAAAAAAGAATAAAAAATAAGACAAATTTGGAGGAGAGATGGCGGAATCCGGCATTGATCTGGGCTTTGATCTGGAGTTTGATTTAAATCTAAATTTGCTCAACGATAGCGATTCAAATATGGATTTCTTGGCTGGCAACGCGGAGAATGTTGAATTCTATGAGCTGAAATCAACTCGTTCTCTGCGCACCGATGAAATGTGAGTATATGTCTGTGTATGTATGTGTGTCTACTGCGTGTGTAGCTTAAAGATTTATATATACATATATCTACACACGTATGTTTATTGGCTGATGGTCACTTTTTTTCTTACTATCTTATCGGCTATTTGGGCAAGCACACATTTACAGCTGTGTGTGTGTGTGTGTGTTGGAGATTAACGTATTTTTCTTCTGCATATCGTTATCAATACATACGCAACTCCGTTGTGTGTATGTTAATTTAAGACGAATGTGTGATATTTAGCGTTGCCAATTGAGCAGCACTAGTAGGGGTAGGCCATTGATAATAAAGTGTTGGCCGATTTGTTTTACATACATACAACAGAAATAAAACTACAAATAAGTATGTTTTGTATATTTTGATTTGCTTTAAATAGATGGCTACAAATATTATTTTCTTACTATTAATATTTGTAATTTAATTTAGTACATACTATATTTTCTATATTAATGTTACAAACTGCAGGAGCAAACAGCTTCGACTGCATAAGTATTAACATATTTCTGTAACAGTCGCTTAACAGCGCAGTCGATCTAATCATGCAGCTGCACTCTCGTTACTGACTGTATAAGAGCAACGTTTAGCATAGTTTATGCTTAGCTATTTTTGTAAGGGCGCATGTCCGTGCTGTGGCCAAAATGTTAGATCACACATATAATGAGCAATATGTATATATGGGAGTGTGTCTTTACATATATTTCTTTTATTTGCATGTGTGCGTTTTACATATATTTAATTGTGTATTTACATAAATCGAGCAAAAAATACAGGGCTATTAATTGGGTATATAATTAAAAGAGAAGCTTTAATTGTATGATTAAAGTAATATAAATACTTAAGAAATTAATTAATATTTAATATATAAATATAATATACAAATTAATTAATTAATTCATATTTAATACATAAAGATAAAATATATTAACATAATAGTTTGACTAAAATATAGATCATATTAAATATATAAATATAATATTAACATAATTAACTCAATGTTAAAATGACTGTTAAACTAGAGCAATCGAATCCTGTTAAAACACTGTTAAAAAGGGGCACCCATTTTTTTGGCAACGGCTTTTTTAATACAAACACACATGCATATAAATGAATACCTGAGTGTATAAGTGTATATATATTTATTTCTATGTATATGTGTGCAGTGTTTAACATTTCTCTCAGCTTTTTCCGCATTCATTTATCGAGTGATATTATTCTAGACAAGATCAAGGCCCAATTATTGATGTTTTATACACATTGATATTTAAAGTGAAATCGTTGGATATAAATATACAAATTGGGCATGTTTTCCTACTGGGCCAAAAAAACAGCGGCGAATAAAAACGCTGAAAAAAATAGTAATAACAATGAAACGTCACATAATTTAATGGAGAATCGCAGTGAAATATTGAAAACTCCACCGGTAAGGAATGAAGAATCCGCAGCATCTTCTGCGGAAAGATTGGAGGAATTCCAGCAATTTTTGCGGCGTGTTCAAACACTGCAAATGTCACCCGACAACGGCGAACAGCAAGATGTAATCTTAACAGAGCAACAACAACTGCTGTATAAGACAGATATTGAAATAGGAGTGGAACCAACAGCGCTAATGGAACTAGATGTACCGGATGAGGTAACAGCTGTTAAAAGTGCCAGTCACAACGATGTGAAACACACAACAAATATTCGTGTCAATGTCGGCATCGATAAGGATTTGGAAATGATTCTCGAAATGGATCCAAGCATTGTGGATTTGGGTGATATTGGCGTTAACGAAACAACAGAGACCCGTATTGTGGGCCTACCGCCACTGACGGGTGGGTAGGTATTTCCCATAAAAAAATGAAAATTAAATTGTAAAGGGTATATTTTTTTTTAAGTACAGACCAGGTTACAGATCGAAAAAATAAAAATCGATTAGTGGCGTCTATTAAAAATACTATTTTGAGTAATTAACATCATGGCGGCTTTATTTAAATGAGTTAACGATTAACAAAGTTTAACATAGCCAGGATATATGGTCACTCATGAAATTTGCATTCCATTTTGAGTAATTAATATTATTGCGCTCATATTTAAATGAGCTAGGCTATATTTATCGATTACACACACAAACACAATGTTGTCGGTTATTATTTAAACTCAAATATGATTTAAATACAATATATTTAAAAGCTATTTCTTATTTTTTAGACCCACATTTAAAACAGCCATGCCCACATCTCGTACTCAGCTTAAGCTGCAACTGCAACGCGAGCAGCAGCAACAGGAACAGCAACAAATGCTGATGCAACAACAACAACAGCAGCAACAATTGGTGCATACCACGGATACGGGTTTGGTGAATGCGTACGGAATGCAGACGACGACGGATTGCTTTGAGAAGGAAACGGCCATCGATAGCAATAATACGAGTGCCTGTGGCAGCAGTGGCGCCTCCAGCCTAAATCAGACAAATCAATCCTCAGCCTCAGCCCAGTTGAGCTCGTCTCGTCTACCGCCAGCCTCGAGTCCCGTTACTCTCAAAGTGCCCCTCCAAAGCATTGGAGTCGATGTGCCGCCACAAGTGCTACAGGTAAAGAGCTTAATAAATGAATAATAATAATAAATAATATATAATTAATAATAATAAATATCATATATAATTAATACTAATAAATAATATATAATTAATAATAATAAATATCATATATATTTAATACTAATAAATAATATATAATTAATAATAATAATAAATAATTCATAATAAATAATAATCTATAATTATTATAATATATATATATTATTATCTGTATTTAATATTTATATTTATAATATCCATATTATGCTCAATATTATTGCTATTATTATATATTACATATATTTAAAATACATATATTATTTAACTTCAGTTAAAGACAGCTCACCAATATTATATATATATATATATATTTATATTTATTTATAATTATAATATATAAATGATTTAACTGCAGCTAAAAACAGTTGAATAATATTACATAATAATCTGTATTTATTATATAAATTTAAAAAAACACACATTAAGCTCAATAATATTACTAATATCCATTATCTTATTTCCTACCCTAGGTGAGCACCGTTCTTGAGAATCCCACCCGATATCATGTGATCCAGAAGCAGAAGAATCAAGTGCGTCAATATCTGAGTGAATCGCTGAAACCCTCCGCTTGGGGCTGCCAAAATTTCGATGTGAGCCAATTATTTATTTAAAATGTATCTTTTTATTTACAATTTTAATGACAAATAGTTCTTTTCCCAAAAAAAAATAGCATACTACAAAAAATGCCTCAAATACATCAGCATCAACGGGAAATTTACAATGTAATACGATAATTAATAGGAATATTAACAATAATGAGCAACAACAGTCCCAGGAGAGGCCCAACAGTTTTGGTGGCGATAAGAAACTGTTGCATTCCTCGGAGGACCCACCTTTTGTAACAGGAGCAGCTGCAACAACTGGTGGCAGTTGCAATTCCAGCAATTTCTTTGCCTTGGATCAGGATCAGGCTGCTTTAAACAATGGCAACAGCCTCTTCAGCAACAGCAAAGCCAACTTTAATCTTAACTCTTCGTTGAGCTCCGCTGGACGTGTTTCGAACAATATAAATAATAGTCAAATGCGTTCCTCAAATTATTCGGGTGGCAGGACAGCGAGTCCATTGCAATCGACATCAGCTCCCATGTCACCTAGTCTGAGTTCGGTGGCCACAAGTGCTTCGGAGGTGAGTTTTATTTAATAATCTATTAAACTAAATAGTTATTTAACTAAAACGTATTTTTTATATTCAGTAAAATCACTTACGCGTCAAATATTCAAATTTACAGACTTCAGAATTTAAGTTTGAGCACGCTCTGCATAGCATACAGCTTTTGTCAGACTGCAAACAATTGAATGGCCTCATCTATCGTGCTAAGCAGCTTTTGTCAGAATTTATGCATATTATCGGACTCGTTTTTAAAATACGTAATTAGAAACGCCCCAAATTTTAAGATGTGCAGAGAACCGTGTATAAATTGCAATTGTGACGTGCTAAGTAACTTTTGTTAGACTGTCAACAATTTATTGGAAAAAAACAAATACTTAATTAGCCACGCTCCACATTTTTAAACGAAAAAACTGCGTACAAACTTCAATTGGACGTGTTCTTCGTGATATACAGCTTTTGTCTGTCTACTAACATTTAGTATTCTTTTTTTTTATTTGCCTTTTGTATGCCTTTTTTGTTGCGCTTGATCAGCAGGGGGTGGTGTGGTGTACATAATGAGCGGTATTTTCCATTGGGCTGCCAACTTAAGGCAATCAATCAAACAGGTTGTCATGGCTAGATATTTACGAAAAAAAATGTGTGCGCAAAATTTCTTTCTACTAGTAGTAAATTGAATTTAGTGGGGAGTGGAGTTGAATTTGTTGCCTTCTTACAAATACATACATAATATATATATAGATAAATGCACTTCAAATATAACACTCTCATCAATATGAAAAAAAGTTATTGGCAGTGTTTGAAAAAATAGAAAATGATGTGTTCCTGCCAATTTAAGTATAGGATATTAAGGATATTCACTTGCGCGTGCTCGATAACAAGACTTGTGAATGAATGCAGCAGTTAAATGCAGCATTGCCAACTGTATCGACTGATAAGAGATCTTCGCTTACAAATTCGATGACCGTGACGATAAACGTCGTCGTACCCTAAGTAAATAAGCTAAAAAGAGAGAGGCGAGTTACAAAACTAATGCACGTGCTACCTTGGATAACGGCTGCCAGTGTGCCAGAGCGGCGCAGCAAACGTTACTCCTCGGCAGCAACGACAACAACTACAGCAGCACCAACAACAACAACGTTGGCCAATAGGAACGGTCCATCCACGCGTAGGACAATTAACAAAACGAAAGAGCGGCACAAAGAGGAGCAGGCCAGAATTGAGCAAGCGAGTCGATGCATAAATATGCCGGTACTCAGCTTTATACCGCGCCGGCATACAAAGGTGAAAAGAAAAGAAGAAAGAAAAAACTAGCAATTTTGCGGAGGCTGCATTGCAGAGAGAGTTTGAGAAAGAGAGCGTGGTTTGGGAAGGGAAGAGAGCGAGCAAGAGCGCATTAATCTCGTGAACTTGCCCAACACTAGAATGTAGAATGAGATTATAGCATTATATTCACATTGATCTGCCATTTTATAATAATTGCGTACGAATTTTAATTTAAATGTTTGTTTTAAAAAATTTTTTTTTTTTAATAATTATGTGTGACAAGCGCTTAAAAGAACTTGTTTGAATTTAACTTTTTGTACTTGTAGCCGAGTCTCACTATATCCAATCCGCCTGTGTGTCTGTTCCATTAATATACCCTGAAAAATAAAATAACTCAAAATGGATATAATAAAAATGAGAATATGTTTGAAACACCTTTAAAATGAATACATTACATTTATGAAACTGACAACTTAAAGCTTTTAAATATATTATATTTTCTGTTAGACTCTCTTATGTTAGTTTGCTTTACATCTGTAGTTTTTTTTTAGGGTATGTTCCAGTTCGTTCCACTCTCGATTTTCAGTTCGCTCGGAACGAGTCAACGAATGCGACTCGCTGCTTACTGTGGTGACTGCGAATATTTACAATTAATTATAATTAACAAATATTTGCGCAATTGCTATTGATAATGCACACATGTACATATTTACGTAGCTATGTATTATACTGTGCATAATATGCATATTTATACACAAGCTTACAAATAGCGAACAGCATTGAGGAATGTATAGATTGTGGGCGACAGAAGCTCATTGATCTCCTGCAAAGGCAAAGAGAGAGTAGAAAAGAACTACTACTTTAAAGTTTAAAAGAGAAGAGAGCAGTGAAAAGAACAGCTGTCAAATAGTTCTCATCTCTGTCTGTATGTATGTGCATATATTTGTGAAAAAAATCCTTCAAATTGGTAAACGCGTGCGAATTAGACTCCAATTTCGATTGAAAAAAACCGGTTTCAAATTTGGCCGGCAAACGCTGCTAACTGGCTAACTCAAATTGATTTAAGTAAATATATATATATGACTATATGTGTTTGTGTTACACGTGTGTAAATTAGTCAATTTATTATTAACGAGTGATCTCTAATAAGTGCGTATAGATGTATATAACTGTATATACGCATATATATATATATATTGTTCATTTCTCTCTTTAAATTCAGTTCAGACTTGATTTTTTTTGCTGCTGTTTCTGTTATGCATGTGTGTGTTTGTGTGCATGCTGACAAGTTATTTATTTTGTTTGCTTGCGCGTAGACGTAATGACAATAAGATTTCTGTTGCTTAGATAACATGAACAATTTAGGTTCTCTTGATTTTTCCTATTTTTATTATCGCTAAGGGGCCTTCTACAACTCTACAGCTATTGTATGAATGTGTGTGTATTGCGTGCTGGGGAATTAACGTCATTACAAACTAACTGATCTCTATGTAAATACATGCATACATATGTATATGTTTAACAGTTGATAAGCATGATAACTGGTGCAATGCATGTTAAATGCATAAGAATATATTAAAAACCGCCAAAACTTATCTTTATCGCAATTTGGAACTACGGTTTCTGCTTCTTTTTATTGTAAACCTCAATTTTACTCAATTGATATAGAATTTTCTCTATATCTGCCCATAAAAAAATGCTGTTAATCATAATGTTAACAAATTGAACTCCAATGGCAATGTTTACATTTACATTTCATTTATTATGTGGGCTGTCTTTATTTATTTTTTAACCCCTTGTGCGAGTTATGTGTGTCATATGCGTGTATGTGTGTGTGTGACATGCGAGTGGTACCCAATCAGAAGCTGCCTGCTTCTGTCCATTTACTTATAGTATCTGAGCACTTGCGTCAACAAACAAACAAACTTAACTTGATGTTGTGAAAAAAATGGCCTTATCATTATGCAATTAATTACTTGAATTTTTTGGCATATTAAAATAATTGCTTAACATAAGCACATGTACGTCTGTATTACATCATACGCAGATAATTCTTATACTAATTTCACACTTATGTACATAGAGGTGTGTGTGTATAGAAATGCATTCTTCGATTACATTTTGATTGATTGCTTATGATCTGCCTCTGTGAGTAAATTTTATGCTAACACGTATCGATGGTGCTGTTAGTGTTGCTCAAATAGATTATTTTTTGTATATGTGTTTGTTCAATCATTCTTATAGAAGACAGGAAAATTTGTGAGGGGGTGGGGGAGTGGGCATATTTAGTGTTAAATCTTTCTTTTGATAGTGTCAACTTTATTGACTGAGTAAAATGTTGACTTTGAAACAAGGAAGTATTCGATTTTTGTTTTATATTATCTTCACTTTTGTGGACAGCACACGTAAATTACCTAAATTGATTTTAAAGCCTATATATATATGTATATATGTATTGGATATATGTCGTTACGGAATTTATATTTATCATAACCATTTGCTTGCTGATACGACACTCATTATACATAACATTTCCCCAGTTGTCATCAATGTGTGTTTCCCAATAACATAAATTTATATGTGTGTATGTATATATATATGTATATATATATATATATATATAAGTGTATGTGTGTTTAATTTGTATTCACAATTTACTGCTCATAAATAGATTCAATGAGCCCCTTTTTTATTTCAATTTCTGATTAATCAATACCATTTTTTATATTTGTTTTCAGCTACCCTCATTTGACAGCGATGTAAGTGAATAAATATCTCTCTATCAGTTTGTTATGTTTAGTTAACTGATAATACAAGTCTATAATAATTTCCATACTTATATTTAAAGTCTGGTTACTTAGATCTTAATACAGGGTATATAGCAGTTATGCTCGCTTATTTTACTTATTTTGAAGGCAATCTATTAAAATTCAGTGCAGGCTTTTTGCGGCTACACCCAATAAAAAGCTTAACATTGACTAAGTATTGTTTTGCAATGTGTGCGAGTGCATGATACTAGTGTATTTTTAAGCTGGCAACTCTTTTATTGCGTTTACAGTTATTTATTGCAACAGCATCGGCTGAGCATTATAAATGTAGCGAGAGCGACAGTTATTTGCTTACGCTTTTTTTTGCCCCTCTCTCGCTCACAGCACTAAGCAGCCAATGCATACGCTCTTAGCAAAATGATTTACACTCAGACACACACTACAAACAGTGAGAGCACCAACTTCAAAAGCACGTTGCATATATGTGCGTGTGTGTGTGCCAATAAGCAGCCAATGCATACGCTCTTTGCAAAATGATTTACACTCAGACACACACATACAAACAGTGAGAGCACCAACTTCAAAAGCACGTTGCTTATATGTGCGTGTGTGCCAATTGTTTACGCAATCAATTTGGCCATTCTGTTAAGTGCGGTGTGGTGCGGGAAGAGGTGAGTTGGCTTTCTAATCAGTAGAGCACGACTCTGCTCAATAATCGCACTTAACGAAATGTGTGTGACCAGTTCTCGCAAATCCTACCTTGAAATACACGCATATATGTATGTGTGTGTGTTTGTGTGTGAATTTATAAATTAAATAACAAAGTTATCATCATTTATTGTTGAAACTATTATTACTGAATAGCGACGAAACTATTATTACTGCGCACATCTGCTAAATTTGATAGAATTATCTAATTTATGAGATGCCGGAAAATTCCCCTATTATGTTTATTTATTTACTTATTTATTCATTTCATATTTATAATTTATTTATTTATTTAAATTTAAATATAAATTAAATATATAGTTTAAAAATAAAAAGTTAACAGTTAATTAAACATGGTAGAAAAATTAGTAGTAGTTAATAGTTTAAAAATAAATAAATAGTTAATTGAAAATAATTGAATAATTAATACTAAAATATAATTTAATAGTTCGAACGTAAATAGTTAATTAAAAGTAAATGAAGTGAAGTTTTACATTTGATTTAATTTTAATTAAATTTTAATTAGTGCTTTTCTTTTATTTACAGGCAGACGATCTCTTTGACGACATTTTGCAAAACGATTCCTTCAATTTCGATAATAACTTCAGCTCGGAACTATCCATTAAACAGGAGCCACAAAATTTGACGGACGCCGAATTAAATGCTTTAGCCAAGGATCGCCAGAAAAAGGATAATCACAATATGAGTGAGCTGAAACATTGGGCATAAAATTCGAATTTGAATTAAATTTAATAAAATAATTGTTTTCTGTTCAAGTTGAGCGACGTCGCCGCTTTAATATCAATGATAGAATCAAGGAGCTGGGTACTTTGCTGCCAAAGGGCAGCGAGGCCTTCTACGAGGTTGTTCGCGATATACGCCCCAATAAGGGCACAATTTTAAAGTCCTCTGTGGATTATATCAAGTGCCTAAAACACGAAGTTTCTCGGCTCAGACAAAACGAGAGCCGTCAACGCCAAATGGAACTGCAGAATCGTAAATTAATTTGTCGTGTGCGGGTAAGTCTTCTTGCATCTAATTAAATAGATTTCTCATTTTTCTTCAATTAAATTTAATATTAAATTCCATTTTTTATTTAATTTAATTAAAATTAAAATTTGATTTTTCATTGAATTTATGCAATTATTTAGTTTTTGCACATTTTTTTTTACAAATATTTCTTATTTTAAATTTATTATTAACTGTGAATTTTAATTGAATTGAATTGAATTTATATTTCAAGTATTTATAATTTAACTTTAATATTAAATATGATTTTTAATTGAACTTAAACTATTCTTTAGTCTCTGTACATTTCTTGATAAATCTTAAATATAATTCTTTTATGAAAATATCTACATTTTTTATTAATAGATTTTTAATTAAATTTTAAATATTTGAATATTTATTATATAAATATTATTGAATGTTTTATATTGATATTAAATATAAATAACTAAATAAATAAAAACTTTCCCATTCCTTTTTTTCTCATTAAATTCATATTTATTTGTAATTTAATTTAAATTATTTAACTTAAATAAAATTAACTAAAAAAGTAAGTGCTAATTTTCCTTCTAAAGGAACTGGAAATGCAGGCTAAATCACCGGTTTTCTCGCTATCCGATTATAATTTAACATCCGTTTCGGCTCCAACGCCCGCCAATTCGTATCTCAAATGCAGCAGTCCAACCTCAACATCAACATCCTCGACATCCGTTACACAAACACGCCACGCCGTCTCCCTGATGGAGGATGTAAGCAGAAGGAGAATCTCTTTCACTTTAATGTTAATATTATTGTTATTAGTATTATATTTAATAATATTAATTCTCTTACAGCTGCCTGTAAACTGCAGTGATGATGCCAGTTTGGGTCTCAATCAAATTGATGAGTTGATGGAGGATTGCAAGCATCCTGTGCAAGGCGGTGATCCCATGTTATCCTCGCACAGCAGCCATTTGTTGTCCGCCCCACATTCACCAAGGAGTGGCACAGAATCAGCAGCAGCCACAATTTACAGCAGTTGTGAGAGCAACTCGAGAAGACAACAACTTCATCAGAATCATAATCTTCATCATCCCAGGGAGAGTGGCGCCTTTGGTTTGCTCAACGATGGTGGTGATAATGATCCATTGCTATCCGCCGAGGATCATCGTCATCATCCCCATCATCATTCGGCCATGATAAATGATTCCTTGTTGGATGATAATCATGGGGAGCCCATGTTATTAACGCCAGATGCCTTGGATATTGATCTTTGATCATCCTTGGAAACTGCAAGAAAAATAGCTTAGAAGTATTATTTATAGCATTTTTTTTTAAAGTGCTAGACTATCTAAATATATATGTGTACATGTATAATAAGTATTAATTAATGCTTGTTTGACTATGTATATATTTTTTATTATATATATATATTTTATTTAAAGAGTGCTAGACTTTCTAAAATAAAGTGTATATATATATATATATATGTATTTGTATAAGTATTAATTAATGCTTATGTATATACATATATATAAATATGTAAAATAAGTATTAAATAAAAGCAGTAAAAATGTGTCACAATAATGCAGTTGATATATATATATATTATATATTATAACAATTATAATATATATATATACATATTGTTGCCTCACAAATGTGTAGATTAAACTCTACTTAAAATCGTTAAGATTGAAAATGTATATTATGGATGTACAACCCTCAAGCGAATACATTCCAATTGTCATTACTGTTGTACTTACTTTTACACAAACACATACATAATTGTTTGTAGTTGGCCTAAGTTACCTCCTCTGTTCTCTTATACACATACAAATGTTATTCTATCTTATACGCATGTTAGCTGCATGTTATGTTAACAGCTGATTGGCTGCGACCGTTTTTGTATTGTTTTTGTTGATTAAAAAAAGAAAATGTTAAATACATATATAAAAGAAAAAGCAAAACAATTGTTTCGTCTTATTATTATACACATATATATTTATTTATTAAGAATCTAAGCAATAGTAATTGTTTTTTAGTTTATTTTAATACAAAACAAAAGGGAAAATCATTTCTTGGCCAATTCGGCGGAGAGCCAATCGAGTCCCTCGTACAATCCGTGCCCCTGAGTGGCGCAAGTCGACTGAATGAACCACTAAAAGAGAATGAAAAATTGAACATTAAGGTTAGCATAGCAAATGGAACTAGTGAAGAGTTCACGCTAACATGACGATTCCGCAATTCATTCAAATGCAGCTTGTCAGTCAATTCGGCAGCACTCATCGCATTCGGCAAATCCTGTTTATTGGCAAACACCAGCAAAACGGCCTCTCCAACTCATCTTCTTGCAGCTGCCTCAAATAAATATTAATTAATATATACTACATTTACAGGCCATATATTGTTTACCATATTTTGCAGTTCCTTTTCAGCCTCGTTAATACGATCGCGATCGTTTGAATCGACCACAAAAATGAGGCCTTGTGTATTTTGGAAATAGTGACGCCAAAGCGGTCTTATTTTATCCTGACCGCCCACATCCCAAACCGTAAAACATATGTTTTTATATTCAACGGTTTCCACATTGAAACCAATTGTTGGAATCGTCGTCACAATTTCGCCCAATTTCAATTTATATAGTATGGTTGTCTTTCCAGCTGCGTCCAGGCCAACTGGAATAAAAAATAACGTTATAGATGTGTGTGTGTCTGTACATATCATATACATTTACATGCATGTGTGTGCTTAACAGTGCTCAATGTTTGCATGTGTGTGTGTATGTTTATGGCTGCGTGGCTGGAGCTTTGAAGCTGTATATTATTTATTACGTACTCGCGTGGTTAGCGGTAAATGTAAATTGCCACCGCCTCAAAAATTAAACACACACCCTCAATTAGCAACCTACCCATTAGAATGCGCATTTGTTTTTTGCCAAAGAGTCGCGTTAGTAAGCTAGATATTGTTAGCCCCATGTTTTTATCTTTTTGTCTTCTGCTCCTCCAAAAAACAATTAAGAACCAAATTTTTCACACAACTTTGTCACTAAAAATTGATATTGACGATTGCAGCTACTCGTATATCGATAGTTTCTTGCTACTTGTCAGTGCTACTATCGATTGGCACCGTAGAGTTGTGCAGCAAATTGTTGTAAATAATTTACAATATTTACAGTATTTATAAAAATTCATATAAAATATTGTTGAGCAAATTTTATTTGCTTGTTTTAATTAACAATCTTAATTTATAGATGCATTGCGACTTATGCTAGGTGGCGCCTGTGCGAATGCTACCACAACCAATGCAAGGCAAGCTATTTGCCGCAACTATGAACGGCCGCTAGGTGGCAGCAAAAACCGATGCTGGGCAACAAAAGATGGATACCTTGTTAATTGTATTTTCTTTTAGAACGCTAATTAAATATGGAAATATTCGGTAATTGATACAGCTAACATTTTTAGTAATATAAGGAAGATAAATAAATTGCTGCCACTGACTTGCAGTTTATTACGACATAAACTTAATTTAAATATCGATATATCGATACTTTTGCCTTTGCTTGCCCTAAATCCGCCATTTGATTTAAATGTTTTTAGCACAGTGGTGCGAGGTGTGTAATTATGTTTAAATAATTAATGTGCATATATAAAATACTAATAAAGTATATATACATATGTTAAATTTAATTAATTTAGTGGTTATTTCAAGATTTGTTTCGTAATATCCAGCTTGTTATAAAATTTAAAACTACAACTTGAAATGGCGACAAATGTTGCCGCACACCAAATTCGGCAAAAAATGCCAGCAGCACCGCTTAATTAATGCTCTTCCTGCATGTATAAAGTGTAGAATTAATCGAATTTAATATATGCATAATGCATTTATGTATGAATGAGAAGACATACATATAATGTATGTGTGGATGTGTAGTTAACATTTATGTTTATATATATATATATATATATATATATATATATATGTGTGTGTGTGTGGTTTCCATTTATAAACAGACACACACACACGTGACACACATACGCCTTCAACAGCAGCAGACAAAGCTCGGTTTTGTTACCGACAACAACAAAATAGTGGGCAAGGTGGAAGAGGGGGAGGGAGTGTTAAAAAAAAACTTGTAAATCCAGCAAGGGCGATTTCGCCTATAAATAGTGGTAGCACTGGTCGGCTTATTTCAATTCGGCGTTTACTTTCGCTTGAAGCAGACTTGTTTCGGAACCGTTGTCTGCATTTTTGGTTGTTATTTGTCTGTCATAAAAATCAAAACTGATATTTTATTTGTTTAAAAATGAATACATTTAATTCACTGCTAATTGTCTGCGCTTTGGCTTTGGTGCTGGTCCCATCCACTGGCTGGGCAGCTGAGAAAACCGCTACGAATGAGGAGCCGAAAGCAGATGGCGAAATAAAAATTTACAAACGTCTCATTCCTGCCGATGTGCTCCGAGGTGAGTCATTGTCTGTAAACACACACATACGTATATACATAAATATACATGTACATTTGGCAAGTAAGCTTTTGGGTTTCCTAACGGATTAAAGTGAAGTCGTGGCTTAAGTGTATTTATGTATGCATGTGTGTGTGTGTGTTTTTAAGTTTAAGTCTTTTAGTTGCTGTGCAAAAAAAAAAAAATAATTAAAAGGCAGGTTTTACATTCAAAACTCTTCTGAGTCAACTTTGAATATAGCTAAATGTAGATAAATGTACATAGATAAATTTAGATTCGCTTGAGCCGTTTTGAAAGCACAATAAAAAATACAAATTTCAAATTGCATCGAGACCAGGCAAGGGAAAAGTTGGATTGAGAGGGGGTGGGGAGGGGGGAGCGCGGGGTAAGTTCCAAGACTGGAAAATGAACAGACAGCCACTGTCTACTTGTACATATATTTTGTTTGTGTGTGTTGAGTGCATTTAGCAGAGAAGAAGTGGAGAAACTAAAGCTGCTATTTCAATTAAACTGGTTCAAGCCTTTTAATTTATTGTTGATATTAAAAAGTTATGTAAATTATATATAGATATATTAATATTATTTCTAAAAATGTTTTATTCAAATTAATTAATTAATTTTATTTAATTAATTATTCTTTTACATTATTTCCCTTTAAATTCAATAGCTTGCTAAAATTAAAATCAGTTTTAATACTCTTATATTGTAGCAGATGAGTAGAAGAGTTCATTGATTGTGCAGCAAGTCGATAGAGATGCAAGTGTAATTAGATGAGAGCTAACTTATACTTGTACGTGTTACTTATACTTATAGTTGTATAATTATTACTTTTACTACTTCTATGTTTAATTCGATAAGGACTACTTTTACTTGTACTGCATTTTTTCTTTATACTTATACTATATCTTTTTTACTTATACTACTTCGATACTTATTTATTCAGTTTTGTAATTAAAGTTCGACTTACTATTTATACTTACTAAATCAGCTTTATAATGTAAATTCACTCATTATTATACCTATATTTATCATTTACCTACGTTACTTATACCTAATATTTATACTTCGTATTTAATACTTATTACTTATTATTTATAATTTGTTATTTATTACCTATTACTTTTACAACGCCAATATTTATTCGCTCTTCTAATTTAAATTCTCTCTTTTATTCCCGTAGATTTTCCTGGAATGTGTTTCGCCTCGACTCGCTGTGCAACTGTTGAGCCTGGAAAGACGTGGGAATTGACTCCGTTCTGTGGCCGCTCAACTTGCGTGCAAAACGAGGAGAATCCAGCCAAGTAAAAGCGATCACAGAATTAATTGATAACATGAAAGTAACTTAAATATAATTTTCTAAATAGACTGCTGGAACTCGTGGAGGATTGCGGACCGTTGCCTTTGTCGCTGGCCAACGACAAATGCAAACTGGACACGGAGAAGACAAATAAGACGGCTCCATTCCCATTTTGCTGTCCCAAATTCATCTGCGAACCGGGCGTCAAACTGGAATATCCCGAAGTGGAGAAGGATGCCGACGAGAAGAAGAACTAAGCTTTTGACCTTTTTCACTGTTAACTGTTTACTGTAATCAGTTGGATTTTGTAAATAAGCACAAATTTTTGTAAATTAACCGAATACTTAATAATAAACTTTGTTAGATTTGATTTGATTACATAAAAAGGGTTTTCAATATGTAGCTAAAAAATTCAATTCAATTTAAGTCTTGATTCAGCTTTCAAGCCGCTAAAAAGCTCTTTCTCTTGGTGCTGTCTAGCAACTTGTCAGTAAGGGCTGTCTCGCAGAAGCTGCTTGCTATGCACCTCGAAATTTGAACAGCACTGGCAAAAGATCTGTTATTATATATAATTTCAAATGTGGGAAAAGGTAAACATTTCCAACATAAATATAAATAAATAAGTTACATAAATAAAAAAATAAATATGCGTATTTATTTGGCAATTGCCATAAATTACACGGGCACCAGCTGCATTTATATGTATGTGTGTATGTTAAAGGAACAGAGCCCACACACATACAATGCTGGCTGTTATAATATTAGTGTAGATTTTTATTTACGGGCAATTGTTAAATGCTTCCCTGTAACTGTAACTACAATTAAATATTTATGCCAAATATTTATTCTGTTCATTTGAATACAATAATTTATACAATAATGGCACAAACTAGTTATTTAAATGGAAATCAGGTATTTAAATTTAAGAATCAATTCATAACTTTTGTTAGCTGTTTTTTTATATCAATTTTAAAATGGGAAGTTTTATCACAATTTGAATTGCTCCTTTTGGTTTGCAACCAATATGCCGTTTTATGTAAGTGATGCGTAGACTTCGCCATTTTGTTTTCCAAAAACTTAAACTCCTCCTATGCAACCTGTTTTTTTTCTGTTACTTTTTGTACGTCCGCGCAGTTGCGCTGTTCGCCACATAAATAACTAGTTCGACGCCAAAAGTATTGAACCCATGTCTGAAAAAAAAGCACTCCACACACACACATACACACGGCATACATACATTTGTGCTCTCTTTCTGTTCAGCGCAGCAAACGAATCGCAGTTGGGAGTAGAAAAAATCGTGGACTTGAGCTTCCTGAAAGAGAGAGAGAGTAAAATGCTTAACACTCTATTGCAGGCTTGTTAATTAGATAAATAAATAAATGAGTAAATAAATATAATTATAGAAATAAGTAAATATAAAAGTAAGTAAATAAATAAATAGGTAAATACAAAATAAAAATAAATAAATGCGTAAATAAATATAAATAAATACGCAACTCAATAAATAAATAAGAATATAAATAAATAAATAAGTGAATAAGTAAATAAATAAGTAAGTAAATAAATACAATAATAAATATATCAATAATTAAGTGAATAAATAAATAGATAAGTAAATTAATGCATAAATTAATAGTTAAATAAGTAAATAAATAAATAAGTTAATAAATAAAAAAGCCAAAAACCCAACACCCTATTGCCTGCTAAATAAATAAATATATAGTCTGTTGTTTGTTTCATCGATATTTATATTTACATATTTTTATTTGCTTCAGCTTTTTTCGATTATTGATTGTTCTTCATTTTCTTATCGATATTTGTTTCCATTTTTAATTATTTCAGCGTCTACAAAATAAGAGTCGATCAACTTAACTTCATTGTTTGCTAGGTTATAAAACACACACACATGGACGAGTCTATATATATATATATATATATATATATATATATATATATATACATTGATACATATTTACATTCTTCCATAACGCTGCGAACGACTCGAAAATAAAGTTCGATTAGACCGGTTTTTGGTCATTTATTGTGTGTTTCTCTCTCTCTCTCTCTCTTGGTTTCATAGTCTAGTGCTTCATCAGGCATTGAGAATAAGGCATCAGCATCAGGCATCAAACCATCAAGTTTGAATGTCTTCATTAGTCGCAGACAAAGTTGCTCAGCTTCTCAGCTTAGTTTCCAGGTTTCCAGGTTTCCAACACTTAAATACCCTAGCCAACAATTGTAAAAAAGCCACAAGATGAAGGCGGATATTATACAATAATATAACAATAATAATATGTTTACTAGTTTTGATTTGTAGATGCAAATGCCTTTTTTACTAATTTGCTTGTAGTTGTTATTTATTTATTCATTTATTGATATGTTTATTGATTAATTTACTTAATTATTGGCTTCTTATATATTTATTTAGCTATTTATTTATTTATTAACCTACTTATTGATTTACTGATTTATTTAGTCAGATTGCTATATATTTATTTATTCAAATATTTATTTGTTAATTTAATTATTTACCCTCTTCCTTTAATTGAGCTATTAATTCTAGCACAACCTCATCGGTTTAATTGTGGTAAACTCCATTTAATTAGACAGATTCTATAATTTCGCCTACCTTTTTTTATCATCTGTCTTTCTCTTTTACCTATTTTCAGCTATATTTTCTGCTTTGGATTCTTGGATTGTTTAGCTGCCAATTTTATATTGAATTTATATATGTTATTTGTTACATTTGATTTTAAATTTTGTAAACTGATTTAAATGAATAAGAATATTTCTCATTAATTTGATTTATTATATTTTATTTGTGATTTAATTAAATTAATTTTTTGCCTTTTAGCGACTCAATTTAGTCGACTTTAAATAAATAAATATATTTAATAAGTTGACATATCAATTATATATTATATATATATTTAGATATATGTACAGTTACTTATTGGCTGTCACATTTCTCATGGTGAGACTAATTGGTGTACATAAGCCAGCATTTAAAGCTTGCGGTTTTAGCCGCAAGAAAATATGCTGTATCAATTTAAATACATACATATATGTAAATATATACATACATGTATAAATACATACATATATATGTAAACTTGTGGTTAATAATATCTGCATGTATTTTAGTTCCTATATTGGTTTATTAAATTGAATACGTGATTTTCAATGAACGAAACTACAAATTAATTGCAAATTAATGAATTAACTCGTTAAGCTGCTCTTTAATAAATAAATACACTTTCAATGAAGAGAGCACTTTTTAATTAAATATTATTTAAATTACGAAATGAAATGGATAAATAAACTCAAAAATATATACTTTTTATGTTTAAATTATGTATTTATTTCAGTTTTTGTGTTAAAATATATGGCTTTAAGCGAATCAAAAATCAATTAACTTGATTTATTTTAATAATAACACAAACGATGAATAATAAATGATAAATCTTTTAAGTTCCAGAAACAATGTTTGTATTTTCTAATTTGTAATGTAAAATTAAATTCGAGTTTAAATTAAATTTAAGCGCATTTTTTACTTTTTGTATTTTTATAGTTGACATTAAATAAATAAATAATATTTAAATATTCCTCACTCCTTTGGCGCCATCTTGCGTCATTAGAGCAATTAATGAAAATATCCTTAGAAAAAGCTGTTAACGATCAACAAATTTCCCCAAAAGTACAAAATTTCCTTTAGCGTCGGCAAAACGAATAAGCCCTGAAACTTTCACACTCTCTGCCAGAGTGACCAGATTTGGCATCCTTCCAGTATTGTTGCCGCCTTTTCGCTTGGCCACGCCTCAAAAAAACCTAGAGTAAATTTTGAAAGGCAGTTGAGTGACAAGTTTTTTGCTGTGTTTCAAAAACTGAAGCCACGCCCCCAAAAATAAAATAATTATATGTGTGTGTAAATATATATATATTTTATTTAAGTTTAAGTTTAAATTGAAACAAAAGATTAATTCACAATGGATTCGTGACTGCAACTGAAAAGATCCATTTACCAATATTTCTGTGTCTTTTTAGTTTGGTCTAGGAAACGTGATCAACGAAATATGGGGAAGACAGAGGGAAAAACAGCAAAGAATTCCAGCATTAGACTTTTTGTAAAGAACATGCATTCCAGTGCACATGCTCCAGTCTCCTTGCACACATACAGAGACACATGTAAGCATGAAATATATTTGTATGTACAATAATAGGAAGCTGATGACGTTCACACAGAGCTCTTTGTCTCTGCTTTGTGTGTGTGTGTTTTGCTGGAGGCACACGCACATAAAAACAGACAGTGGAGACAGCGAGACAGACGAAGAGAGATGCCGTATCCCAAAAACACGGACACGCAAACATTCACTGCGGTTGGCCTTATAAATAGTAATGTCTTCATCAGCAAAAGCCAGCGACAGCAGCAAGAGATGGATAACGAAAGCAAGCAGCAACCAGAAAGCAGCAAGCAAGAGCAAACGGCAGGCAGGCAGCTAGTGAGCGAAAGAGAGAACACGAGTTGGATTGGGAGGGGGAAGGAGAGGTCACGATAGCAAGCGATTGCATCGAATGGGTTTTAAACTTGAGCGAGCGCTCAGCCTAAGGCGGAAAGTTTACCGGCATGGGTTAATCGAAATCTTCTCAAACACATAGCAGCGCTGTATAAGTGTTTTCTCTAGCGTATAAGAAAGTAGGGTGGCGTAGCAGATAGGCTGGTGTGTTGTGGCTTCTTGTGTTTTTGCCATACTAGTTGAGAAGCCCTTGCAACAAGTCGACGAAAGTAAAAATTTAGTTGATGTTGTTCTTGTCAACGTTTTAGAGCCTTGTGGGGAATATTTGAAATTTGGCGTTAGGTTTGTAACAAAGCAGAATGTAAAATAATAATAATTATAATAATCATAATAATAATAATAATAAGACAAATAATAATAATAATAGCAATAATAATAATAATTATAATAAACGTTATATTAATAGTAATTATAATAAAATTAATAGCAATAATAATAATACAATTTACAAACATAAACCAAACAAAAATTAAATACAGACAGTTTAAATTTAAAGGGTATCAAAACTTCGCTATGCCCAAACTAAATGTTCTCTTCTTTTGCCTGCCCTGCATCCCACATAGCATACATACACACACACACACACACACACACACACACACACATACATCACATACAACATAATTGTTGATCTTCGCCGAGTTCGAGCTCTTTACCGTCGGTAGTCGCATCGATATATAATCGTATGTATGTATGTGAACAAGTAAGTATGTATGTGTGTGTAATACAAAAACTGGAATTGAGAGCGAGTTGTTGGCTTTGCTGGAAATGAAGCGAGTTGACTTCGTCGTTGACTGCTTCGTTTTGGTTTCCGATTTGCTGACTAATTAAGCCCTTAAGATCGGCCCAGGCCCAGAGACCCAAGCTCGTAGCCAGAGCCGAGCCGCATTGGAAAATAAAGTCATTTCTCGGCTGCGATTGTCAGTCTGTTATTATTATGACTGACAATCGCAGCCGAGCTGTTTACCGTAAAAACTATACAACAACAACGAAGAAAATATGCGATAATTTGGAAGCAGCCTTGATGCCAACATCAAAAATACAAACATATGCATGAACTCTGTGAAATTGTAGTAGTTTTATTATAGACTACAACTGCTTTTTAATTTAATATATGCATATATATATTTCTTTATTTATTTTAGTATATAGACATATATTTACTTATCTAAATTAAGATTTTCTGCATTTCGATTTTGTCCTTGAGCAGTATTTATTCAAGTGGCTCGCTTGTTCCCTTTTCGAGAATTGTTGTGCTAATGATTAGGTTGCTTTTTAGGGAGTGGGAGTAAGGCTGCCAGACTGCAAGGATATTTGCATGGAACTGGAAAAGAAAGCAGATAACATAAATTTCATTAATTAAAGTTAATTTTGTCTGCGCTATTTATTTATATAAAATTAATTAAAGAAGCTGTCAACTCTTCAAAACAGTGAAAACAATTATCTATATTCAGTGTATATATTTTATTATATATTAAATTGAAATAATTTCATTCCATTTCCATTTTAAAAAATATATAAATTAATTGGCAAACCGATGTAAATTTTATATAAATTGATTGAATGTAAATATCAAAGCTAGACTTAAAAGAACAAAAATTACGTGTGTATTTATTCATTTTTTAAATTATTCATTAATATTTATCACTGACATCTTCATATATATATATATATCAAAATTTAATTTTAATTAAATACCGAATAATTTGTTTATAAAAAACAAATGAATAAATAAATAATTAAAACTTAAGTAAGTTAAAAACTCAAATATTAATGGTAAATATATAGATATTAAATATTGCCTATTAGAATTTAAGGTTTAGTTTATTACGTAATATTAATAAATAACATAAATAAATAAAGCAAATAAATATCTACATCTAGTTTGATTTCATTTAATTTAATTTCTTAACTTAAGAGTTAAGAGTTTGCCAAAGAATTTCAAGAACTTTAAATTATTGCAAAACCAATAAAATATATACAAAATAAAAGTCAATAAAAGAAATGAGAAAATTAGCATTTCTTTAGAAAAATGATTTAGAAAAATGGGAAATTCGCCTTGCGAATTGGAATTGGGAATTGGAATAGGAAAAATTACGTTGTGCTTAAATATAAAACTACATACATACAAACACACATACAATTACAGAGACTGGAACGTGGAAGTTTAAAAAAAAAACGCGACGTTTTCATTTGTATATGAGATGTTGATGATGCTGATGCTGCTGAACTGATTTGAATGCAGATGCAAAACCTAAAAACTTAAATATACACATGAATACATACATACATCCACACATATATATATATATATATACATATATATGATACATACCTATCTGGTTTTATGTTGTTTCCGAGAAGCGACAGAAGTTCCCTCGTTAAATAAGACGAATGCGTGCAAGTGTGAGTGTGAATGCTTTGTATTCACAATCCACAATCACACCGCAGGCAGCGGCCGAGGCAGAGGCAGAGGCAGAGGCAGCGCAGCACAGCTCGCTCTCGTGTTCATAAAATAAATATAAGAAAAACAAAAAAAAAACTTGAAATGACTTGAATAAGACGTTAAATTACAAAAGGAACACACATAATGAGAACGTTGCCGCGATAGTGCTGACACTATTGCATTTTTTCCCCCTGACACAACTGGCTGGCAATTTGGCTTTTTAAGAGAGATTGCTGCTTTAATTGTTATATATGTTTTTGTCCATAAACTAGCTTTTTTCTGCAGCCTGACCTGCAATTTAGCTTTTTTCAGAGTGCTTATATATATTGTATTTATTTGCCTCTCTTTGGTTTTTTATTGATCATATCGCTTTTACATCGTCAAAAACTAGCTTTCTCTTGGATTTTCTTTAAAGAGAATTTCTCCATTTAATATATGCATATTAAATATATTTCATAATGTTTTCCATTTTTTTATATTATCAAATATATAAAAGTTACTTGATTTTTCTAAATTTCATTTGCCGCTAAAATTGCCAGCACTGGCGCAAAAAAAAGAGCGCACAGCACGCAAGCCAGCGCAGCGCAGCGCATTTTAAGGATCGTTCCAGTACCCGCTGTGTGCTCTTTCCCAAAAAGAAAAAAAACCTAGCTCAGGTCTGGGCATTAAAATGCTTGGGTGTGTGTTGCTGGTGACTTTCCAAAATAGAGTGTTCCTCGCCGCAGGTTGCCCGAAGAAGGTTCGTTTTTGCTGAAGACGACTGCGCTGCATCTTCTTCTTCCTAACTACCTTCGCTTTGAGAAATGTCTCCTGCATTTGCAGGTACTTGCACACACACACAAACACATACACGGCTGCCGAATCAGTTTTGGGTGCTCATTAGCACGCTACCCCCACCCCCTGCCAGCAACAACTTTCAGCAGCCTTGCTGCAAATTTCGATCAATTCACACTCACACATACACATACATACGTATGTATATGTGTATTAATTTGTTTATTTATTTGTTAACACATAAAAACTGCTTAAATTAATTAAACGAAATCAATTCAATTTATAAATACAATTATATTAATCTTAATTTATGTATTTTATATATGCAAATCCAACTAAATTTTATATCAATTGTTCGATAACGATAACCAACACAGTTTTAAATGAGATTTTGCCTAGGGGAAGAAATAAAAAATGGGAAATAGAATTTATTTAACTAATATTAATAGAATGCATTTAATTTATATTAATTGATGCTTATTTATATTTATTTATGTTTATTTATAATTAATTTGTATTTATTCATGCCAATATATTTTACTTATATTTATTTAGAATTATTTAGATTTATCTTACCTTTTATTAGCATAATTATTTTGTGCGCAAATGGTGTTTTTATAGGGTGCCAAAAGAAAAATTTATTTCATATTTATTACACACGTCTTATTAGCTTAATTTTTTTTTTGCGTTCAGGTTGTTTTAGTAACTTTTGTTGTGGGAGTGAACAGTGTATCAATTCCTAGCATTTCCAATACCACGAAAAACGCCATGCAATGAATGCTTTTTCCTATTTACAGATGCGTGTGTGTGTGTGTATTCGGTGGCATGTTGTCAAAGTCAAATATACAGATGATGGCAAACAAATATGAGCGACACACATATATGTTTGTGTATGTATTTAGTGTAAGTGTGTACATATTTACATTTTGCGAAAACTGCAGCTTGTAAGCTATTGATAGTTTCTGCTTCTTCTTCCTCTGCTCCCGCTACTTTTCTTTTCTCTCTTCTTCTTCTGCTATGAAATTAAATTATTAAAATATGATTCGCTTAAACTTGTTTGTTTTAAAAAGGCTTCGCAGGATCATCGACATCGTCGCTGGTCATTTCTTCAACTCACGTAGATGGGCCATTAAATAAAAACCCGGATACAGACGGGGTAATTTCTTTATAAAAAGAGCATTTTGTTGCATTAATTGAGCACTCACATACAAACACACATGCAGATACATATGGAGCTAATGTGTGTGTGTAAGTTGTGTACAGTTTTGAGCGCTAGCAAAGGGATCAAGTGGTGTGAGTGAGTGAGAGATACAGGATGATGATGATGATGACAAGCAAGTGCGAGCGTGTCTGCAATACAGCAGGAGAGCGCGCGGGGCAGAGAGCAAAATACACACAAAGCGAGCGAAACAGATATCGTGGGTGATCGTGTGCGTGAGTGAGAGAGAAGCAGCAGAGAAGAGAGCGTTGTGCAGACAGAATGTGGGTGCGCCTTAAAGATCGCCGTCGTCGTCTCTCTGCACGTTTGCTAGATGCCTGCTGCTGCTGCTGCTGCTGCATAACAAGTAGCAAGTTGTTGAAGTTGGTTTCGTCGACGCCGAGCCAACATCCATTGTGTGTCTGTATGTGTGTGTATTTTACCTGCAGCGGTATCAAAAGAGAGAGAGAGAGAGAGAGAGAGAGAGAGAGAGAGAGAGAGAGAGAGAGAGCAACGACAGCTTTATCTGTGCGAGTGCTGGCAACTTTTGGATGCAAAACGGCTGAGAATAATAAACAAATTATGAAAGCATTTAAAAAATTAATTTTTAATTGTATAAAATTAATAATAATTATTTAATATCGTTTACGTTTGTGTGTACCAATGCTATTGCTTTGAAAATTTCATTTAAACGCAAAACGGCTATAAAAAATTAACTAAAAAAGAAAATTCGTAATTGTTTGACTTGTTAAAAATTAATAAAACTAATAAATAAATAAATTTATTTTTAGCGTGTACATTCCTATGCGTTAAAGCTATTTTATAATTGTTTTCTTTTAATTAACTTATATAACATTGTTAATTGTTTAGAATGTATAAAATTAATAAAATAATAAATTTACTTTGAATGTGTACTTTGTATTTATTAATGCTATTTTGTTAGTGTTTTGCTTATTGCTTTGAACATCACGCTAAATCAGATATTTTTCACAGCTCATTTGGCAGCACTGATCTCAGCAAGTCAAATTTAGCGAGAGAGGCAACGTTTTGCCTGGCCATCTTCAATTTTTTCCCGTCGCTCTTAATTTGTTTTCCGGCTCTAAGCAAACATAAACAGAGGCAGCGGCCGAGGCAGAGGCAGAGGCAGAGGCAGAGCAGATCGTGACCTGTGCGCATGTGTTGTTGTTGTTGGTGTACACTTGTGTCTATGGCGGCGTAGCTGCCTGTGTATGTGTGAGTAGTGCTTGTCTCTCTCTCTCTTTCTGTGTGCGTGAGTGTGTCTCAATCTGTGCTGCTAGTATCTGCTTGATTTTTATTTTGTTTTTCTTTTTGTGTGAGTATGTATGTGTGTGTGCATGAGCAGCATGCGTTGCTCCAGCTAAATTAAGCGAGGCATTGCAAGAGTTGCTGCTGCTCAGTCAGTAAGACGACGACGACGACGACGACGACGTCGACGCGCCGTGTGCCTGTTTGCCGTTATTATATTGACTTTGTCACACTTAATTTATTTTTTGCCTTGCTGTTAGTACAAATTAAGTGCTTCATTTGCAGCAGCGCTCGATTGTTTGTATATATGTGTATGTGTATTGTGTCTATATGTGTGTAAATACTGTATGAGAAATTATGCTAAATAAATAACAACAACAACAAAATACAAGTGCTGAAAATAATAATGAAATTCTAACGAAAAATACAAATATAAATTATGTGTATGTTTACTGTGTTTCTAATTACATATATATGTGTATATATATATTCGTAATTGATCAGTTGTAATTGAAAGCAAATCGTTGCATTTGCCGACGGCGAATTTTATGCATGTGAAATGCCGTGACAGAAGTGTGCCCCTACTCACTTCGCATCATAATTGTTACTAAAACAAAATTCCTTCTCAAACGGCGAGCGGAGCTTCAATCGAAATGGATGCGTACACATTACCCACATACTTCCCACTCGCGTAAGTAGCAACCAACTGAGCTTTCTTCAGTGGCTGCTGCAGAATAGCATGCATGCCTGCCAAGTCCACCATTTTGGGTATTTTTTTTATTGTTAGGGAACATCCTCTAAATTGCCATACGAACAATTTTAAGTTGTAGTGCTATGCACATAAGTGTAAATATATCTTATCTGTATTATACATAATAGAGAAAAATTTCTTAAATAAATAAATTTAAATTGAGGCATTCATAATTAATGAAATATATGCTTAGTTTAAAATTTGCAATTAAATGAAAGGAAATCCTGCAGCGCATCGCTGTATCGTTATCGATTGTCTGCAAGGAGGCTCATACCGATCGCTGTGTATAAGCAAAAGCATTATGAAGGAGAAGAAGATGTGCTTACAGGCTTGCCTAGCAGAAGAAGAAGCAGCAATAGTTAAACTGTAAATGCGACGCCAAAACTTTGTATGCAGTTAATTGAGATCTCAGCACACAAGCACATGTGCATGCATGCATGTGTGTGTGCGTATAAATAGCAGGCGTAATAAAGAGCTGCAGTTTTTGGCCTCCCTTTCTGGATGCTGCTGCGTGCAAAAGGCTCAATGTAAATGTGGATGTGAGATGTGAATGTGGATGTTGTGGATGTGAATACGGGTTGTGAATATGGATGTCTTTGTTAGCGTCACGAAATGGCATCATTTTATATATTTCCCTTGAGCACTGCTTCAATCCCAAAAACCTGTTTTAATCATCTCAAAAAAACAGACAAACATATAAATATATATATATATATATATTTAAATAAATTGTACAATAAAAAATAAAAACTATATTAAAATAAAAAATCAAGTCGCTTTATTATTACTAATATTTATTTATTTAATTTAACAATTCTTAACAACGGTACACTAATATTAATAAGCTTTTGAAAAATACCATTTTTACATTAAATGAATGTATAAATAAATAAATTGTATTATAAAAAAGGAAAAATTAAAATATACAGGGAAATTTATATAAAAACAAAATCCAAGTCGCTTTATATTATTACTATTATTTATTTTATGTAATGTGCTTTAAAAAAAAGTACTCCAATTTATAAAAAGTATGATTTTTAAATTAAATTAAAATTTTTGAATAATATCTAAAATTAAAAATTAAAAAATACAAGCAAATTTATTTAGAATGCAAAATTCAAGTTGCTTTATTATTATTCCATGTATTTATAGAATTATTCCATTTTAAAAATACAAATTATAAATAAATTGCATAATAGCCATATTTAAAAATAAAAATATGCAACATATTAATATGAAAATCATAATCCAAGTTGCTTTTCTATATATATATTTAATGTAATACTTAATTGAATAGAATTATTACAAAAATTAAAATTAAAATTAAAAAGATGAGAAAGTAAACATAATAAAGGATATATAATAAACATTAAGAAAATAAAGCAAATGTTAAGTAAGAATTGTTGAAAAGCTAGAAAACTAATTATAAACTTAAAAATAAGGGCAGTAAATTAAAAAATAATAAAGAATTGAAATTAGATTTTCTATATTTAGATTCTATTGCTATTAACGTGTTTCGCATATAGAAACAGTACCTTTAAAATTGTTTTCTATTTGTTGGGCCGCAATAATTTTTATATAAATTAACATATGGAATTCGAGGAAATATATATATATATAATATATCAATATATATATTTATCTAGAATTTGGTATTCACATCACGAATAAATTTGAGTTTGACGTAGATAGACTTGGTTTTAAATTTTTTATTACCCCAACGATTTGCGCAATTTAAAATACAAAGAATACACAAATGGGCAACGAGAAAATACCCTGTATTATATTAATTTTATTTTATTTAAATTTATTTTATTTAACTAACTAAATAAGCAGTTTCATTCAATTATCGGCTATTAATTTATAGTTAAGTTATAGCTAAATAAAATAAATTAAAATAAAATATAATTAATATAATACAGGGTAGGTTTATGAGCTTGAAATATATTTATTTTGGGAAATTGGGATCTAAAACTTCTCTCTAACATTTATTATTAATATTTATTTATTTATTAATTTTGTTTATTTATTTGTTTAACATACAAACTTTAAAGGATTGAAATTTAAAATATCACTTCGTAGTTGATATTTTTGTATTTATTTATTTAATGTGTAAGCAAATAGATGTTCTCTATTATTTATGTATTTATTATATTTTTAAATATTATTTTATTTTAATTTTTCGTTATTTATATATTTTATTTATGTGTGTGTATTTTTGTAGTTAAATTTGTATTATATTTATAATTATTAATATTTACAGGTCAACGTTATATTTTTGTATCTATATTATGTTTTTAATTGTACTTTGATACCGAAGGTATCATAATATGTTGCTGTCTGTCTGTTTGTCCGTCTGAACGAATGCAAATTTTTTCGACACCCTTAGAGGTAGGGACTTCGAACATATACTGGTCTGTGAAAGCGTCAGACAAAGTGTAAGAATTGGAGTGCTACGTCCTCTAGGGGGCTAGGAAATCGATATAATCGATATTCGCAAATCGATATGGCCACATATCAAACACAATTTAAGGCTACAGTCACCAAATTTTTTTAGTAGGTTGTCGTCGATGTCCTTCAAAGATTGGCATATGTCATGCTCACACAATTTGAAAGCTAGAGTCACCAAATTTGAAAGGTATATTGCTAGTAATACCCCTTTAAAAATTGGAAAAAAACAAATTTGGACCACGCCCACTCCGGACGCTAAAAACGATTATATCCTATATCTTGGAAGGAAGATTATTAGGAACCTTTTCTAATACATTTTTCGGTCATGCCCACTCCGCCCCAAATTTTACAAATCCCATATCTCCAGTACATCTTGGCAACACCCACCCTGTTCTTTGTTAATTGTTATCTGCTGGAATAACTTATGGTATCAAAGTATTTTACAGTCGGTTACGCCACTGCGAGACTGCAACGTTCTCTCTTGTTTTTAATTAAGTAGGTTATACTAATTAACTAAATTATGTACGGCATTTAAAAACAACCAAATGGATGTTTTCTATAATTTATTGTATATGTATTATATTTTTAATTATATTTGATAATGTTTGTATATTAATTATATTATGTATTATTTAGATATATTAATTTTAACAGTTCTATATTATTTATTTATATATATTAATTTTAACAGTTCTATAATTTATATTTATATTGCGTTTTTTTTTATTTATATATTATATACATTTTGTATTATTTTTATATATAATCTTAACAGTTCTAAATTTTATATTTGTATTATATTTTTACTTGTTTATTTATTCATATATTATATATATTATTTAAGTATATTTATTTGAACAGGTCTATATTTTATATTTTAATTTTGTTTTTACTTGTATATTATTTATATTTTTAATTTCATTATATTTTCATATTTATATTTATTATATTTTATTTCTATATCTTTTACAGCTATACGGAACTGCAGTTTTTGGCATCCCGTCGTGCCGCGGCTGCCGCTGCTGCTGCCTCCGTGATGCCCAGTTCCCCTGGTGGTGGTCACACAACGGATGTGAGCAGTACGGTGCCGGTGCCCGGTTCACCAATTCCGTCAGGATTGGCAGACTCGACGCCCACCACTGCGAATATGGCGACAACAAATGGCACAAATGGTGCCACAAATCAGGCGCTGGCAATTGGCAATCTTCCCGCCCATCATCATCATCATCACGTCCACAGTCACAGCCACAATCACAGTCACAGCCATGTCGGAGTCGGCGTCGGAGTCGGAGTGGGCATAACTGGACAACCACCGCAGCAACATGATTTCCATCCGGCCTACAGAATTCCCAGCTATATGGAACAGTTTTACTCCTTGCAGCGCAGCAGTCCCACGGCTTCCTATCATGGTATGTATACTCTGAGAGAAGATATAATAAATATATTATAAATAATTTATTATTATGATTAAATCGAATGCTTTTTTTTTATTAAAATCAATTAAACTAATTATAAAACGTTTAAATTGCAAACTTAACTTTAATCCACTATTATAATCAGTTTTTTTTATTAAAACATTTAAATGACAAATTTCACTTTTATTATATCATAACTAATATTTATATTTAATTATAAATTATTAATATATTTATAGAATTATTTTATTTAATCTAATCATTTTTTCTTACAATCAATTAATTATATTAAAAGACATTTAAATTAATAATTTTACTTTAATAATATCTATTTATATTTATTAAACATATATTATTTATATTTATTTTTATTATTGCATATGTATTTTATTATTATTATATTTACATTAAAAATGTGGATTTATTTTTCTAGCTCGTTTATTCTTTTAAATAATTATATTTACTTGTATTTATTATTAATACTATTAATATTATTATATATTCAATTAATGTTGCATACTTTTAACAATATTCATATTATTTTATTATTATTATAATTCTTATTACATTTATTTAATTATATTTATTTATATTAATTATTGTTACTATTAATACTTTTAACAATATTCAAATTTATTTATTATTATTATTATTATAATTATTATTATCATTTATTATTATTATCAATGATTTAATTTCTCTCCCCGCAGATCCGTATGCGAACTGTTCCCCGGCCTTCCATTTGGCCGGATTGGGACTGGGATCGGGGGATTATTTGAGTGCACGTGGCATGGGATCGCTGAGCGAGTTGCATCATGCCGCAGTAGCAGCAGCTGCAGCAGCAGCAGCCGGTTCGCTGGCCAGCACAGACTTTCACTTCAGTCTGGATGGGAACGGGAGACTGAACAGTCCGAGGCCAGGGGGAGCAGGAGGCAGCATGCGGGCCAGTGTGAGCCGGAAGAGAGCCTTGTCCTCCTCGCCGTACTCGGACTCCTTTGATATCAATTCGATGATTCGATTCTCGCCTAATTCGCTGGCTGCCACCTTGATGAACGGTGGTTCGAGGGGCAGCAGTGCTGCTAGTGGTTCCTATGGCCATTTGGCCGCCAGTCCGATGGCGCATGCCCATTCCGCAATGGCACCACATCTGCAACAATTGCAGGCACATTTGTTGCGCGCCAGCGCTGGACTCTTGCACCCGATGACAGCCCAACAGGCAGCAGCAGCTGCAACCTATTCGATGAGTCATGTGGCTAGTGCTGCCGCTCTCGGCCTCACGGATGTCGCCCTCAAGTCCAAGGAGCTGGCGGACGGTTTGGCCAACGTCAGCCAGGCCTCGACGCCAACCTCCACCTTGATCAGCACAGCTGGCGAGGATTCAACGACGACAACAACAACGCTCAACAACAAGCCATTGGGAGGAACGAAGGTAAGTTGGCTATAAATAGTTTAAAATAATATATAAACAAATAATAGATTATATTTAAAATAATAAGAAAGTCGGATTTAAATTTAATTAAAATCCACAGGAACTCTAGAGAGTTTTCTTTATTATTTATTATTGTATAAAATTTATTATATATAAAATTAAATTAAATTAAAATCGACCTACATTATTTATTTTTAATAAAATAATAATAAATTCGTATTTAATTTAAATTAAAATAGGACACGAAAACTAGAAGGATTTTAAGTTGGTTAGAAACCATAAATATATACAAATAATAGTATAAAATGATATATCTTTTAAAATAATATATAAACAAATAATAGATTACATTTAAAATTATATTAATCATTATTTAAATTAAATTAAAATCCATATTGTTTTTTACTATCAATTTTTAATTAAATTCAATTAAAACAAGACAGGAAAACTAGAAAGTTTTTATATTAAAAATTAAAGTTTTTTTATAAAAAAATGATTTGTTATTCCTTTTATTATTAATTGACATATATATATTTAATTAAGGTAAACGCCCTGAAAACTAGAAAGTTGTTATTTATAATTCGTTTTATTTTACTTATTTAATAAATAATAACAGTAGTTGTAAAAAAAATTAACAATAATAAAACATATATTGTTTTTATTTGAATTAATAGTTTATCTAATAAATAATTACAGAACTTTGAGGATGGTGCTTGTTGCACGGAACGCTATCGACCCTCGGCCGTCAAGAATCAGTCCACGAAGCATTTGGAGCAGCCCTCGTCCACATCGGAGAGTGTTGTGGCCCAGGTGGAAGCGGATAGTGCCTCAGCCAACATGTTGGAGCGACGACAACGGAGCAAATCTTTGCAGGCTCAACAACAACAGCAACAACATGAGATTAATAGCCAAGTAGAGCATTCGGGATTCAATGAATACGATTGCGCCACAGCGGATACAACAGATATTAAGGATGAGCCCGGTGATTTCATAGAGACAAATTGCCATTGGCGCAACTGCCACGTGGAATTTATGACCCAAGATGAGCTGGTGAAGCACATCAACAACGATCACATCCAGAGCAACAAAAAAGCCTTCGTCTGCCGCTGGGAGGATTGTTCCCGAGGCGAAAAACCCTTCAAGGCACAATATATGCTTGTTGTACACATGCGGCGCCACACGGGAGAGAAACCCCACAAATGCACTGTACGAAAATACTTTATATTTATTTATATTTATATTTATATTTATATTTATATTTATATTTATATTTATATTTATATTTATATTTATATTTATATTTATATTTATATTTATATTTATATTTATATTTATATTTATATTTATATTTATATTTATATTTATATTTATATTTATATTTATATTTATATTTATATTTATATTTATATTTATATTTATATTTATATTTATATTTATATTTATATTTATATTTATATTTATATTTATATTTATATTTATATTTATATTTATATTTATATTTATATTTATATTTATATTTATATTTATATTTATATTTATATTTATATTTATATTTATATTTATATTTATATTTATATTTATATTTATATTTATATTTATATTTATATTTATATTTATATTTATATTTATATTTATATTTATATTTATATTTATATTTATATTTATATTTATATTTATATTTATATTTATATTTATATTTATATTTATATTTATATTTATATTTATATTTATATTTATATTTATATTTATATTTATATTTATATTTATATTTATATTTATATTTATATTTATATTTATATTTATATTTATATTTATATTTATATTTATATTTATATTTATATTTTTATATTTATATTTATATTTATATTTATATTTATATTTATATTTATATTTATATTTATATTTATATTTATATTTATATTTATATTTATATTTATATTTATATTTATATTTATATTTATATTTATATTTATATTTATATTTATATTTATATTTATATTTATATTTATATTTATATTTATATTTATATTTATATTTATATTTATATTTATATTTATATTTATATTTATATTTATATTTATATTTATATTTATATTTATATTTATATTTATATTTATATTTATATTTATATTTATATTTATATTTATATTTATATTTATATTTATATTTATATTTATATTTATATTTATATTTATATTTATATTTATATTTATATTTATATTTATATTTATATTTATATTTATATTTATATTTATATTTATATTTATATTTATATTTATATTTATATTTATATTTATATTTATATTTATATTTATATTTATATTTATATTTATATTTATATTTATATTTATATTTATATTTATATTTATATTTATATTTATATTTATATTTATATTTATATTTATATTTATATTTATATTTATATTTATATTTATATTTATATTTATATTTATATTTATATTTATATTTATATTTATATTTATATTTATATTTATATTTATATTTATATTTATATTTATATTTATATTTATATTTATATTTATATTTATATTTATATTTATATTTATATTTATATTTATATTTATATTTATATTTATATTTATATTTATATTTATATTTATATTTATATTTATATTTATATTTATATTTATATTTATATTTATATTTATATTTATATTTATATTTATATTTATATTTATATTTATATTTATATTTATATTTATATTTATATTTATATTTATATTTATATTTATATTTATATTTATATTTATATTTATATTTATATTTATATTTATATTTATATTTATATTTATATTTATATTTATATTTATATTTATATTTATATTTATATTTATATTTATATTTATATTTATATTTATATTTATATTTATATTTATATTTATATTTATATTTATATTTATATTTATATTTATATTTATATTTATATTTATATTTATATTTATATTTATATTTATATTTATATTTATATTTATATTTATATTTATATTTATATTTATATTTATATTTATATTTATATTTATATTTATATTTATATTTATTATTCGTTTTTTGATTTTTCCAAATTAAGCTAGATTTTTGTATCAAGTATTTTTTGTTTTTTTTTTAATTTAAATATTTATTTTGCTTTTATTTTATTTTATTTTTATTTTTTTAATTTATCTTTGCAGTTTGAGGGCTGCTACAAGGCCTATTCTCGGCTAGAAAATTTGAAGACGCATTTGCGTTCGCATACAGGCGAAAAACCGTATACGTGCGAATATCCCGGCTGCAGCAAGGCTTTTAGCAATGCCAGCGATCGTGCCAAACATCAGAATCGCACATAGCAACGAGGTGAGTTTTTGGAAGAGATTAATAAATTAATGAATTGGTATAGATTATCGATACTTATCGCTTGCATAGATTAGCGTCAAGAGCGCTCGCTTTTCATTGTAAGTGCAATTAGAACTAACATTATGCTATTTTATATTATGCGTCGCATGGCGCCAAATTGAAATCACGTTAATAAGTCAATCAAGCGAGAGTTATATGAAAGGAATAATTAGGTGCAGCATCACGCGGATCAGCGAACGAGAGAGAAAGAGAGAGAGAGAGAGAGATGAAATCTTTAAATTGTAGTGTTTCGGTATATACTTAATTTGTTTATTTATATTATATAAAAATATTTAATTATTATTATTAGTATTTATTTACATATTTCATTATTTCATTTATATATTTAATTATTTACTTTGACTAATATTTATTTATATATTTTATTTAAATCTAATTTGTTTATTTATAAATGTATTAAATTGTAGAGTATTTGAATACATATCTAATTATTTAGTATTCGTGTTTATTTATATATTTAATTATTTAATTTGACTTTTATTTATTTCTATTCCTTTAATTTTAATCCCAAATAGAAACCGTACATTTGCAAGGCACCTGGTTGTACGAAGCGCTACACGGATCCCAGTTCGCTGCGGAAGCATGTGAAAACCGTGCACGGAGCTGAGTTCTATGCTAATAAAAAGCACAAAGGTTTACCGCTGCACGATGCCAACTCCACCGGACACAGAGAAAGAGACAGGGAAAGAGATAGAGATAGAGACAATCAGAGGCAGCAGCAACAATCAAATAATGCTCACGCTCACAACACACAGAACACGCAACATTCTCAACATACCCAACATTCTAAACATTCGCAACATTCTCAAAATACGCTGCATCCACAGCTGCAGGAGCAGCACATTGATTCGAGTCCCACAAGTATCTCCAGTCCCAGCATCAAATCCGAATCCGAAACGACAACAACACATGGAGGAGGAGGAGGAGGAGGAGGAGGAGGAGGAGGAGGAGGAGGAGGAGGAGGAGGAGGAGGAGGAGGAGGAGGAGGAGGAGGAGGAGGAGGAGGAGGAGGAGGGAGTGGGAGGAGGTCGTGGTGGCAACTCTGCTTCCGATTGTTTGCTGCAACTGTATCGCCATCAGGCGGACGATCACTGGCCGTATGATGATGTTGATGCCGCCGATTTGCCAATAGTTTTGAGGGCAATGGTCAATGGGCATGGTCATGCAGCTGCAACTGTTGCAGCAGCTGCAACAGCAACTGTTGCAACAACAACAACAACAGCAGCAGCTGGTGCCCCAGCCACGGCAACAGCTACAGTTGCTGCAACGGCAACAGTTGCTGCCACAATTTGCCGCCAGCCTTTTCGGAGTCGCCTCCAAACAAAAAGCAATTCGATGCTATCGAATATACCCGAAATTAATCGCGCCATTGGCATCATCGAACTGAACCAGCGCATTACGGAACTCAAAATGGAGCCGGGCACAACTACGGCGGATTCGCAAGTGCGGCGCGATAGTCAAAATTCCAATGCGAGCACCTATTACTGCAGCATGCCGAGTCGCAGGAGTAGTCAGTGTTCACAGCTCTCCTCAATTTCCACGATGAGACCGGGTACGGTTTATAATACGGCCGTAACGACGCCATCACTCTATGATCCCATTTCGCCGGGCTGTTCCCGGCGTTCAAGCCAGCTCTCCAATATTCAAGCAACAACTGGCAATGGTCTTAATTTAAATTCCATTTCCAATTTCAATTCCAATTCCGGCTTTACTTTTACGGCAAATCGTAGTGGAAATGGGACGGGAAATGGAACGGGAAATGGAACGGGAAATGGAACGGGAAATGACACTGGAAATGCTCTTGAAATAGTGCCTGGAATTAGGCCTGGAAATGGTCTTGGCATCGCGGCTGGAATGAGGCCTGGAAATGTCATGGGAAATGCTTTTGGCATGGGCAATTTGAGTCTACCGCCGCCGCCCTCCTCCCACCTCATAGCCAGTCACTTGCAGCGCTTGAATCCACAACAGCCGCCTGGCGCTGCTCGTTCTTCCAGTGGAATGCTGCAATTTCCAGCTAATTATTATCAAAATTCGCCAAACGAACTGGAACAATTTCGACGCCAATCGGAACCAATCGCCTGCCGGAATCAGTTCCAAACACAACGCAATCGCAGCAGTTCGACAACAACAACAGTTCCAGTGTCAGTGCCAGTTCCAGCACCAGTACCAGCTCCAAATGCAAATTTAAATCATCCCAATGAGCAAGTTGTTAATTTAGACGAAGTTGAGGAATTAATTTTGCCCGATGAAATGTTGCAATATTTAAATCTGGTCAAGGAAACGGAAAAGCCAAAAACCAGGACTGGCAAACAGGAGCTGCAAAACTTAAAATCAAGTTCCACTAAAACATTTACAACACCAAATGCAAATTTTTCCAAATTGCCGCCACCACTGGCAAGTCCCAGCCTGGAACTATTATCGCCACAATCGGCTCACACTATGTCAGCCCTGGGCAGCCCGTACTCGCAACGGAACTATGAACTAGAAGCGAACCACCAAAGTCATCGCTATCAGCCCACAAATCTCTACAATCAAAATAATTATCAACTCGCCGAAAATCCACAAAATTCCCAACAAAATCAGCTCATCGATTCGTCAATGACTAGTTTGCCGGAACTGGTTCCGACGCTGCCCAAAATGAACCAAAGTGAGCAGCTCAGCTGTGCAGCAGCAGAAATTCAATGTGGTGTCGTCAGCCAATCACAGCTCTCGCCCACTGCAGCGCCAGCTAACGGCCAGAATGCGCAAGGGCAGCAGCAGCAACAACAGCAGCAGCAACAACAGCAGTTACAACAACAACAACAACTGCAGCAACAACAACAGACATCTATGCAATCGGATACATATCAGCGCACGCTGGAATATGTGCAGAGCTGTCAGAATTGGATGGAGAGTAATAGCAACAATGACAGCAGCAATATCAGTCTGTCAGTTCATGCGCAAATGGCTGCCAATAGAACAGCAACAGTAGCAGCAGCAGCAGCTGTACAAAACAATAACATTTGGCCGGATGTCAGCAGCTCAACGCATCCACATCCGCATCCGGGCGGCAATATGATTATCAATGATATGACAACTTCATTAAACTCGCTGCTCGAAGAGAATCGATACTTGCAAATGATGCAGTAATACAATATCGATAATGTTATCGATACTAGTTACTACTACTAATTTACTTAAAATACACATACTTACGTATCTCGTTAAAAGACCTATCCTCAATTTAATTTTTAAATACCTAATAAACATAAGCATTTGGAGATTTGAATTTGATTTGAGAATTTGAAAACCAAAACTAAGTTTTAGAGCATAAATCACAAAATGTACTTATTTACTTTCAGTTCAGCTCACATAGTTCACACACCCAATTACACACACACACCCAAAATACACACACACATCCAAATACATACACACTCCCATATACACACACACACCCAAACACACATACACATACACACACAACATTCATTGCTAGTTAAAATATTAAGCCATAAACACCAAGTTGCATTTCTTATTTAAGTTTTAGCTTTTAAAACTATAATCTAAATACTAATGTTAATATTAATTATATATTAATATGATGTGTCTTCCCAATTTTAAATGATTATTTTGTAGCATCGGTCAAATAAATTAAATATTTACATTTTGTATACTATACAAATGGTTTATGCATACTTAATATGTGGTCAGCTTAGAAAAACAAGTATATTCTCGATGAGCTGCAATTTTTCATTTGTTGAAAATTATTAGTTAATATATTTAAATTCTGCGCACAGTCTAGTAACTATGGGTAAACTGCACTAGTAATGCACCAGTTGCGCGAAGCTCGCTGTTTGGTCAAACTAATTTGAATACAACTGATATTGAATGATCAGCTGTTAATTTGTCAATTTATCACTACTTTACATAACTCTGTTAAATCTTATTCACTTATGTAAACACTACATTGTAATTTTAGTAAATATCGATAGTTTTCACTATCGAAGAGACCGATTTGGAGATTCAAGCAAGCCAGACGTGCGCTTTTGTTTCGGTCATAAATAAACTTGCTAAGTTAAATAGTTTAAACACCGCCCAGATCTGAAGCTTCATGTTTGCATAAAAAACGCTTTATGCATCGAACATTTTGGCGCACAACGTGGGGCAGTGTTTAAACAAATTATTAATAAACAATTGGACAATTTCGCATTGGCTTCCAACTGTTTGGTTGTAACAATTAAATCATCAAACTTGTCAAAAATGTGAAAATCGTTAACTAGAACGAACACAAAGTTCGTCGCAGCAGCAATCACACACATGCACATAACTCAAAGTAACGGTTATTGCATTGTGTCTCTATATTCGTTTTGCTGACTGTCGGCGCCGTTTTCGCTCGCCGTCTACTTTGTTCGCCGTTAGTTTTCGGTCAATTTTCGATCGTCTTCTTTCACAACGTCGCTGCTCTTATTGCATATTTCGCTACTGCTAAAACGGCCAGTGCGCTGCTCGCAATCGTCGCTTCAGTCGCTGCCTTTAGTGGTTTATCTCAAATTCGTTCCTCGTTCGTTTGCGTAAGAGCTGCAACTGCGATCGATACTGTTGTAGTTCATATACACACATACACACAACAATCATTTTCGTCGTTTTTGGCGCGTCAAGCAGAACTTAAGCTCCGCGTCAAATTACACATCTGTAAATATGTCGCATTCCTTGGAAGACTACCGACGACAGCGCGCAAATATCAAAAGGAACATATTCCGCATTAAAACCTTGGTCGATGGACAATCTGGAGATTCTTCTAAAAGATCACCTGCAGATCTTCAATGTTATTTAGGCATTTTGGAATCGTACTTTAAGCAATCGTTGGCTATTCAATCGGAATTAGAAACTCTGGATCCAAATGATAATGGGCGCGCTGAACTGGAAGACAACTATGTACACATCAAGTTGGCAATTAAGAAATTGCTTGGTGAAGACTTAAATAGCACAGTCATTGATGCCGCTACATCACACGTTGCTTACCATCCTCAACTATCACGTCTGCCTTGTTTGGCCTTGCCCACATTCGATGGCAATCATCTGGAATATAACTTCATTTGCTCGTTTAATCAAATCGTGAAAGGACCGCAAATAACAAACATTGAAAAGTTTAAATATCTACTCAACTGCTTAAAGGGTGCTGCACTGGAGTGCGTGAAGGCATTTCCAGTCACCAATGAAAACTACGCTAAGGCCTTAGAAAAATTAAAGTCTCGGTATGACAAGCCAGCATTGATATTTACAGAGACAATATCGTCTATTTTTCAGTTGCCTTCAGCTAGTTCATCAGGTACGTTCGTTAATTGATAATGCATCGGCATTATTTAGTTCGCTTTCGTCCTTGGCTCTGACATCGACATAGCTCAAGCCATGTTAATCTATGTGGTTCTGGATAAATGCGATCAGGAAACTAGAAACAAATGGAATTTATCGCTGGATTATACAACAATCCCGACTTGGGCTCAGTGCGTACAAGTACTGGAGCGTCATTGTCAATTCCAGTTGTCCAAAAGTACAACAATTAACCAAACGTATTCAAAACAGATTCGTAATCCTGGCAAAGGACATAACTCGTCTTTCGCACTTGCTATCGCTGCTTGTGCATTGTGCTCAAGCTCAACTCACAAATTGATGGCTTGCGAACAATTTAAAGCATTGGATGCGCTGCAACGTTTTAATGTCGTCAAACGGCACCGACTGTGTCTTAATTGCTTGTCTAAGGATCATCAAATGGCCGATTGCCTTTCAACAAATCGCTGTCGCCACTGTCAGAGATCGCACCACACTTTGTTACATAAAAAGCTACATTCAACAACACAACCAAGCTCTTCGCCAGCCACCGAAGCAGTAGCATACAACCATTCGCAAATCAAAAAACGTTATCAATCTCAGGTTCTTTTAGCAACGGCTATGGTCCTGGTCAGAGATTCAACTGGCACCTACAGACTAGGCCGTGCTCTACTGGACTCGTGTTCGCAGATGAATTTCGTCACCGATTCGTTCGCTCAGAAGCTTCGTCTAAAAAGAGAGAAACACGATGTGCAAATCAGCAGTATTGGCCATGCACGTACAGACATCACTTCTCTTACAACTACATCAATAAAATCTCGTTTGTCGTCCTTTGAAGTTTCGTTAGATATTTGCGTCACCTCACATATAGCCTATCAGCCGGACATCAATATCGACATTTCAACATGGAAAATGCCAGAAAATATTGTTCTGGCAGATGAGATATTCTACCAGTCTCGACACATCGACATGCTTTTAGGAACAGAAGCATTCTTCGACATTCTGTCAGTGGGCCAAGTTAAAATTGGTACAACTGGGCCCATGCTCCAAAAGACGCTGTTTGGATGGGTAGTGACAGGAAAGTGTCATCCGCAACAGTCTCGAGAGCTTGCTGCTAGTTTTAAGCTTGGCGCCACTTCAATTGACGATCACCTTAAACGCTTATGGGAAATTGAATCAACTGAAACTTCAAATGTGCTGTTGAAACCAGAACATCGAGCTTGTGAGGAACACTATGTAAAAACGACTGTTATAAATGACAGTGGTCGCATTGTTGTAAAGCTGCCGTTTAAGAACAATCCCAGTCAACTTGGTAATTCATTCGACATAGCACGCCGCAGATTTCTCAGCTTGGAACGCCGTTTGGTACAATCTTCGGAACTTTGCTTACAGTATTGTCAATTCATGGAAGAATATGAACGTTTGGAACACATGTCGCTGGTGACAGAACCAAACTTATCGGAACCTCACTACTACATACCCCACCATTGCGTTTTGAAGCCCAGCAGCGAATCCACAAAGCTCCGAGTGGTCTTCATGATCGCAAATACCAGTACATACTCTGGCGAGCTCTTCCAGGTGAACCACTTCGCACTTATCAACTCAACATGGTTACATATGGAACAGCCTCGGCGCCATACTTAGCCTGCATTATTTGGCAGATCAGTGTCGAACAGCTGGAATCAACACACCGATATGCTGCTATTTCACTTCAAAACGAAAATCGTTTCGTCGACAGTCACCTAGAGGACCATTCTGTCAATTGCATCAGCGCTGTTCGACCCTCTCGGACTGGTGTCACCACTCATAATCGTCGCAAAGATAATCCTACAGCTCTGGCTTGCAGAGCTTACTTGGGACGAATCGGTACCACAGCATCTTGAACTGGCCTGGAATCTTTCCAAACCATTTCGTCACTTGCTGTACCCCGATACTGCAAACAGGTCAACCAAAGCTCATTTCAATTGCATGGTTCTGCGACTTCTCGATTCGAGCGTCCGGCTGTTGCATATATGTGCGGTCGGAATCTGCTTGCGGAAACATTGTTGTTCGTATTCTCACTGCCAAGTCCAGAGTGGCCCCAGTAAAGAAGAAATCGCTTCCCAAACTGGAATTATGTGGAGCACATTTGTTGGCACAAGTTTACAACAAAATCAAGTGAATATTCGTAGAAGAGCCACATGCCGTATATTTCTGGTCGGATTCGCAAATTGTTATACATTGGCTAAAACAACATTCAGTCACGTTATCAGCATTTGTCGGAAATCGAGTTTCTGAGATACAGGATTTGACTTCAATCGGACGTTGGAGATTCGTACCAACGGCATCAAATCCTGCTGACATTGTTTCTCGAGGTGCCACCACTTCTGATATACAATCATCTATATGGTTCTCAGGACCGGCTTTTTTAACCCAACATCATGAACATTGGCCAACATCAAGCAAAATCAGCAACATTGATATGCAAGTAATCAATGCCGAACAACGCAAATGTACTTTCGTCGCCACAGTGGATCGTAACCATGTCCTGGAGAAACTAGCGAACATCAGCTCATACAATCGTTGTGTTCGCACTGTCGCTTACATGCTTCGCTTCGTTCAAATCACACATATGAAACGTAAGTTCGAAACAACTTTGTCATCCGAGGAACTACGCAATGCATCCTATTGCATAATTTGGAACATCCAGCAATTATCATTCGTCGAAGACATTCGCCAACTGCAAAAAGATCAACCACTTAGGAGCCATCTAAAGTTTCTCCATCCTTTTCTAGATCGCTCCACAGGATTTTCACTCATCGGAGTTGGCGGCCGGCTAGACAACGTTGACTTTGAGAACTTCGAAAAACATCCGATATTGTTGCCCAGTAAATCGCACTTCGTCTGGATATATGTGCGGCATCTACATCTTCGCAACTGCCATGCTGGACCTAAAGCTTTAGTGGCACTCAGTCGATTGGAATATTGGATCGTAAACGCCAGGGACTTGGCACGTCGCATCGTGCGCACCTGCATGGCGTGTGTTCGGTACAAGCCAAAATTGGAAAGGCAGCTTATGGGATCGCTGCCAGTGGAGCGCCTTCGACCGGAACATCCATTCCAACGCTGTGGTATCGACTTCTGTGGGCGAATAAATACGTATGTTCGCATACGAGGAAAGGGTCCCACAAATCTTGCTTGGCCGTGTTCATTTGTTTGGCATCCAAGGCGGTGCACATCGAAGTGGTCCCTCAATTATCCACGAAGGCATTCTTGGCTGCACTCAAACGAATGGTTTAATGGAACTAACTTCGTGGGTGCAGCAAATGAGCTAAAGGCTTTGAAACAATTTTTGTTTGATCAATCTACTCAAGACGCAATATCAGAGTATTGTGCTTCGGATTTCGTGTCGTTTCATTTTATTCCGCCCATGGCACCCCACTTTGGCGGACTCTGGGAAGCAGCAGTTAAGAGCGCAAAGGGGTTGCTGCACAAGACGCTATCGAATACTCGCCTAACATTTGAGGAGCTCTGAACGATCACTACAGAGATCGAAGCTGTCCTCAATTCTCGCCCATTGTCACCTATGTCGCCTGATCCCAACGATCTATCAGCAATCACCCCAGGACACTTGTTAGTTGGAAACTCTCTTCGGGCGCTTCCTGAACACACGATAGCAACGCCTCATCTCAACAATTTGGAGCGGTTTGACGTGATAACCGCTGCTAAACAGCAATTTTGGCGTCGTTGGTCATCACTCTATATTGACGAGCTTCGTGCTCGAACCAAATGGACATCATCGTCGTCAAATCTCGCTTTTGGAACCATGGTCATAATCCATGACGACAATCTTCCGCCTCAGCAAAGGAAGCTTGGCCGCATCGAATCACTTGTGCCTGGAAAGGATGGTCATGTTCGAGTTGTTCATCTTCGTACAGCCAATGGCGGGATGTTTTGTCAAACTAATTTGAATAAAACTGATATTGAATGATCAGCTGTTAATTTGTCAATTTATCACTACTTTACATAACTCTGTTAAATCTTATTCACTTATGTAAACACTACATTGTAATTTTAGTAAATATCGATAGTTTTCACTATCGAAGAGTCCGATTTGGAGATTCAAGCAAGCCAGACGTGCGCTTTTGTTTCGGTCATAAATAAACACCGCCCAGATCTGAAGTTTCATGTTTGCATAAAAAACGCTTTATGCATCGAACACTCGCAATAATAAATAAATTAACTAATTGCATTTTGTATTCTATACAAATCGGCAATCAATATATAATATCGGGTAAATGCAGTAAATAAAGCCACTCCATATTTTTAAATACACTCGCCCACTATATAAAAACGGTCTGGCCACTTGCTCAATCGTCACTGTTAATGCTCAAGGAGCACTGTTAATCCTCCTGTAATATGCTCGCGATCAGCGCAATTATAAATAAATTAAATACATATATGAATTAATTATAATGAATATTTAATATATGTTAAATGCAGAAAACCAAGCATTTTCCTTACATAAAGTCTGCAACTTCTTTTCGTTTAACAAAGCCAATCCAAATGTATTTAATTTAATTAAAATGCTATACCAACTTGCTAAATGATTCGCATGTCTGGCCGCCTGCTCAATCCGCACTGTTAACGCGACCAAGCTGCGCACTAACGCAAATAGCAAATGTACGCAAAGTAGCCTAACCAATTTACTCGAACGGTACTGCTTATGCGTCTGTTAACGTGCACTGCATACCTGCAGTGTGTTAATCGCTTATAGTATTATCGATATTTCGACAGGCACTATTATGAAAGTATACACTTTTTTCCACCAACTATAGTTGTATCTGTGTGTGCGCGTTTGTATGCGTGTGTGCGTGCGTGCTTAAGCCAGAATTATTTTTTTTTTCGGTTCGTACAACAATTAAGTTAAAACAAAAGCAATTCAGCATGTGAAATACGAGAATGAAGTTAAACACAGAATGTGATTGATCAAAAAAGAGCATTGATAAATTGCTGGCTGTTCAAATTGCACAACGCACTCCGCCTGCAAACTCCCTATGAAAAAGAGAAGAGAAAGAAAAAGAAAAAACATACACTGAGAGAAAGAAAAACACACACAATTTTAGAATGCTGTTGCAACAAAAACAACAACAACAAAATGGCGCCGCCACTATTATTATTATTATTAGCTATGCATTATGTAATGCAATTAATATTTCACATGGAGCCAGAATAAAATCTTCACCGGAATCGGAAACAAAACAATTTGCATCCGGCGATATTGTTGCTCAATTTATATTGCCACCGATTTTGAATGGCAACTTGCTGCGTCTTCATCCTCCACCTCAACAGTGGCAAATTTGGGAAATCGTACGGCAAATGGAGCTGGAGCTGGAACTGGAACTGGTTCATCCTCAGCCCAAGTGAAAATTATTTCACACATTTAACATTTGATTTTACGCATAATGTTCTTTTTGCCGGAGCCACAAATAAAATCCTCAAACTCAATGAGAATCTGAGAGTCCTCGAGGAGGCAGTGACGGGCCCCAAACATGATGCACCTCAGTGCCATGCCGGGGGTTGTCCGGAAGATGTGGAGACCTCGCTTGTCAATAACTATAATAAAATACTTGTGGTGAGCTATGCGAACAACGAAGGCATTCTCATCTCTTGCGGCAGCATACGACAAGGTAGGAATCCGTTTATATGTCAATATATTTATCAATTTATGTACTTATACATTTATTTGGCCATTTATTTAATTACTTATTTATTTTTTGTGTCAACTAAAATCAAAAAAATAAAATAGTTGAGATTAAGCAACAAATACAATTAAATTAAATTTAAATTAAAAAAAAAAGTATTCTAAGATTTCTGGGCGTATTAAATGCATAATGACAAAAATAGTAACAACAAAATGAGCTTAAATTTATTATTTATATATTTTTTAAATTATTACTTATCATTATAATAGTATTGGATTAGCAAAAAATTGCGTAGCTATATTTATTTAATGCTAACTAAAATTAAATAATAATTTTACTCAATATGTCGTTCAGTTTTAAATATATATATATACAAAGAATAATATATATAAATAAATATTGAATATTGATCGCAGCTGTATATATTAATATTACTATATATAATATATATATATATAATTAATAACTTTATTTTTTGTAGGTGCCTGTGAAATTTACAATTTGCAGCGTTTTCCTGCCTCGCCACAATTTGTGGCAGTTCCGCTGGCTGCCAACGATGAATATGCGTCAACGTATGCGTTTGTGGGTCCCGCCCGATATTCGTGGAAGGAGGAGGATATACTCTATGTGGGCACCACGTTCACCAATGTCGGCGATTATCGACACGACGTTCCGGCAATATCCTCGCGACGTTTGGATGATTTAAACTACGCCGAGTTCTCGATACAACAATCGATTATCAATATCGATGTTAAGTATCGAGATCATTTCCTGGTGGATTATGTTTATGGATTCAATTCATCGGAATATGCATATTTTGTGCTCGTACAGAAGAAATCACATTTGGCTGAGGAGGCCGGTTATGTGACGAGATTGGCACGCATTTGCATAACGGATCCCAATTATGATAGCTATACGGAAATAACGATCACTTGCACTGCGACCGATGAACATATCGATTATAATATCCTAAGGGATGCAAAAATAACGCACGCCAGCCAAAAGTTGGCCCATCAAATGGGCATCAAGCGGGATGATCATGTTCTCGTCACCGTCTTCTCCCCCTCCAAGGAGATTAGTGATCAGCCGGAGAATAAATCGGCGATGTGTATATATAGCCTGAAAGATATCGAAGATACATTTATCGAGAATATACACATGTGTTTCAATGGCACTATTAAAGATCGCAATCTTGGGTATATATCCGGGACAATAAACGACGGACGCTGCCCAATTGTGGGTTCATTGGGGAATATCTATAACTTTTGCAATGTGGGGCTAAAGATCAGTGGAGTTGCGCCGATTTTGGCGCATGCCTTATTCCATTTCAATAATGTATCGGTGACATCGGTGACGGCAACAACAACAACCGATCAACAACATTCGTTGGCTTTTCTGGGCACCGAGCAGGGTGCCATTAAGAAGGTACTCCTATCAGGTCAAAACCCGGCGAATATGAGGAAATTGTCGTCGATGCTGGTAGTCGTATATTGTCCAATACGATGATGTCGCCGAGAAAGGATTTCCTTTACGTCTTATCCTTGCGTAAAATAACCAAATTGCGCATCGAACATTGCTCGGTTTATGCGAATTGCACGGCCTGCTTGGAGTCAAGAGATCCATTCTGTGGCTGGTGTTCGCTGGAGAAACGTTGCACGGTGCGCTCCACTTGTCAGCGGGACACTTCTGCCTCACGCTGGCTATCCTTGGGCTCGGGACAACAGTGCATTGATTTCGTCTCCATCGAACCGGACAAAATACCCATCACGGAGCTGACGCAGGTCAGACTGGTTATACGCACTTTGCCGGAGCCGTTTAATGCCAAATATCGTTGTGTGTTTGGTAACTCGACGCCAATTGATGCAGAGATCTTGCAACAGGGCTTGGCCTGTGGCACGCCACCAATTGAGGAGCGTCCGCAAATAGCCAGCAACATGGATCATGTTTTGGTGCCATTGGCTGTTAGATCTTCGGAGACAATAAGGATTTTGTGTCGCGTTCCTTTGCCTCTTCGACTGCTCGCATCACGGCAATTGTCAGTCGTGTGTTCGGAGCTCCTGGAATTGCAACTGGTGCATCTTTGACAACAAATGCGTGCATCGCTCCGAACAGTGCAGGAACATGGAGAGCGCCATTGTCACAGACACGCAATGTCCGCATCTGAAAAGGAATCGCTCACCCATCCTGTTGCCGGTTCGCGTGCCCAAAGAGATCCGCCTGGAGATTGAGAACCTACCCAAGCCAAAGAGTGCCCATGCCGGCTATTTGTGCACCATTCAAATTGAGGCCGCTCAGATGCTGCTGCCCGCCCACATCGAATCGAATCGCATCGTTGTCTGCGAGAAGACACCCTATTTCTATGAGACGAACACCCATGAGTATGAGGCCAAGGTGGACATCACCTGGAATCGGCAGCATTATGTCGATACAGCCACCGTTATCTTGTACAAGTGCGATGTGCTCGGCTCGCATCGGGAGCACGCCGATTGCAGTCTCTGCGTCACCAGGGATCCTAAATATCAGTGCGCCTGGTGCAGCAGCTCCTGTGTCTACAACGAGACCTGTGCCGCCGACTCCCCAACTAGTCATGGATTCGATTCGGTTAGTTTCCCTCACAGTACTTAATATATATTAATCTTGAAATAGATATTTTCTATCTAGATCATAAAATATATATTCCTTATTTCATTGATATTTCAAATACTTAGTTTTCTACAGAACTTGATCTTTTTTGGCATAACCTCCGCCGCCCCTAAATATTTTATATGGCTATATCATGCGTAGTTTTTGAGTTAAAGCCGTCAAATTTGGTAGTTATATTACTGGTAGCCGCCCTTAAGAATCGATTTTATAGCCACGCCCACATCTGAGCCCAAAATAACCAATTCCACCGTAAGTCTACTTGATCTATTGTACCCTTCCGAACCAATAGCTCCTCCATCAACCCCATCTCCCGCACGAATGCCAGCATCTTTGTTGGGTTGACGGCTTCTCTGTCTTTGAAACTCAATATGTGTCCGTAGGATGCTGCATTTTCTTTTCTGCTAGGATGTGTATTGAGGATTCTTCCTCGCTTTTAAAAACCATGCTTAGTTCGCTGCTATAGATGCATAGGTTAGTTAGGTGACTTATTAGTCTACAATGCCCTGCCAGTAGACGGGTGAATATCCTAAGAATCCTGCTTTTCCCCATGGCTATTACTTGCTCAAATCGTTTAAGATTATAGCCATCCAAAAGACATCTGGCTTGCCGAAGTCCTGGTGTCTGTGCCCACCTCCGTTGTCGCCTCCGTCTTCCTTTAGTTATTTATAAATATAAAGGATATATATTTATTTATTTAAATATATCTGTATATAGACACCAATTAGTGTAAATCGATAAAAGCACTCTTAATATATTATTGAATTAAGATTATACATTATATTCATTCTTATTCATTCAAATATATTATTATGAAATAAGTAATTATATTATATTAATAGATTTATTTATTTAAATATATCTATATATACAGCAGTTAGGGTAAATCGATAAAAACACTCTCTTTATTAATGAAATATATTATTGAATTGAGTAATTATATTGTACTCACATCTATTCACTCGTCTATTCACAGCACAACCATGTGCAGTTGCAGAACGAGTGTCCGCGGCCGCGAATAGACATTATCAAACCGTTGTCGGGTCCCATCGAGGGCGGCACACTGGTGACGATTGAGGGCAGCAATCTAGGCATACGCGAAGAGGATGTGCGTGGAAAGATCTCCATTGGCAGCGTGTCCTGCGAGTTGGTCAATTATCAAATTTCCGTCAAGATCGAATGCCGCACTGGCGCCGCACTGCGCGAAATGTCCGCACCGATTAAGGTGGCCAACGATGCTGGCTACACGGAGTCCAGCGTACAATTCCACTTCAAGGATTTGCAGCTAACGGGTCTCTATCCTACAGTGGGACCCAAATCGGGAGGCACTCAGCTATCGCTGCTGGGCAAGTACTTGAACATAGGTTCGAGCATTCGGGCTTTCCTGGATGAGTACGAGTGCCACATCAATGTCACCCAGGCCTCGTCTTCGCGTCTCTCCTGTACCACTTCGGAAGCAACGCAACCGGAACCGATACGCTCGTTGCGTCTCGTTGTGGATGGCGCCAATCGCACATACACCTGCCAGCAGCAACTATTGGCGGCGACTCCACAGCACTCGCTCCTGCGCACCAATTACGGTTCTTATGCCTACAATTTGCCCACGCCTCCGCCGCCCTGTTCCATCTTTAATTACACGCAGGATCCGCGGATCATGCAAATCAAACCCTTGCGCAGTTTTGTCAGTGGTGGACGAATCCTAACCGTACACGGCATGTATCTGGACTCCATTCAGAATCCGGAGCTGGAGGTGTTCTTCGACAATGAGCGTGTGAACAAGACTTCCTGCACGGTCATCAATTCCAGCCAAATGGAGTGTCCTTCGCCGCCCATCAACAGCAGGTTTGAGCTGTGGAAACTCGGTTTGGGTTTGCCCGATAAATTGGAGAGCAGCAAAAAGAAGCGGCAGACTTATTTGAGCGACAATTTCAATATTTATGCCACGGCTGGCTCGACTGCCTCTAGTTATTTTGCGGCACACAACATGGATGTGGCAGCTTTTGTCAAGATGCACGATCAACTCAATCTGCAGCTCAGTTTTGTCATGGATAATGTGCAATTGGTGCGTGATTTGAACAAATACTTTCATGATATACGCAGCACAATTGTTTATCTGACCGATCCGCGCTATCTGCCGTTTCCCAGCGAGGATGGCGTTAAACTCTACAAGGGCGACACTTTGGTTATCGAGGGGGAACTCTTGAATCTAGCTGCCGATGAGTATGATGTAAATGTCACCATTGGCACCGCACAGTGCAATATAACCAGCTTGGCCCTGACGCAGCTGCTCTGCATGCCGCCGGAACAGCAGCCGGCGGCGACGGATGAGAATGGTGTCGAGCAATCCAAGGATTTGCCGCTGGTCGTCGTCAAAGTCGGTCGCAATTTGCGCTTTGTCATCGGTCATCTGCGATACGATTTGAATAAACCGTATGCTATTTCGCATGCGATGCTGGGCATCATTTTGACAGTCGTCGCTTTGATTATAATACTCGTCATCATTTTAATCATCTTCCGGCGGCGGTCGACGCAGGCCGAACGGGAATATAAACGGATACAGATCCAAATGATCACCTTGGAGAGCAATGTGCGCTCCGAGTGCAAACAAGCCTTTGCCGAGCTGCAGACGGACATGACCGATCTGACGGCGGACCTCGAGAGCAGTGGCATACCTACATTGGATCATGTCAACTACATCATGAAGGTCTTCTTTCCCGGCGTCTCAGATCATCCCATCCTAAACTCGCCCAAAATGCGTGCTGGCCTCAATCAGCGTAACAATTACGATACAGCCATGATGCAATTTGAGCAGCTCATCAGCAATAAATACTTTCTGCTCACCTTCATCGAAACGCTGGAGTCGCAGCGTGCCTCCTTCTCCATTCGGGATCGTGTCAATGTCGCTTCACTGCTAATGATTGTGCTGATGCACAAAATGGAGTATGCCACCGAAATATTAAAGTCTCTGCTGCTGCGACTCATCGACAAGTCGCTGGCCAGCAAGCATCCGCAGCTGATGCTGAGACGCACGGAGAGCGTTGTGGAGAAGATGCTGACCAACTATTTGGCCATTTGTATGTATGATTATCTCAAGGAATATGCCGGCTCCAGTCTCTTTCTGCTTTTCAAGGCGATCAAGCACCAGGTGGAGAAGGGTTTGGTCGATGCGATTACGCACGATGCTCGCTACTCGCTCTCCGAGGAGCGTTTGCTGCACGAGCAGGTCTCTCATTCGATTGTCATCCTGCACATCTTGCAGGACGATCTCGATGAGAAGGTGCAGTGTCGCGTCAACGATTGGGACACCATTTCCCAAGTCAAACTCAAAATACTCGACGCGATCTTTAAGAATACGCCCTTCTCGATGCGTCCCGCTGTCCATGAGGTGGACCTGGAGTGGCGACATGGTCGCGGTGGACACTTAACGCTGCAGGACGAGGATTTGACCACCAAGACCATCAACGGCTGGAAAAGATTGAATACTCTCTCCCACTATGGGGTCAAGGAATCGGCGGTTATGTCCCTGATTGCCAGACAAAACGATAGCTACAATATGCCATATGGCAAGCAGCAGGCGCCTTATCATAATTGTAAGTATTTCAATTGAGCAATTAACCTTCTTAATTACTCATAATTACTCTCATAATGTGCCAAATTCTTGTTTTTAATGTAATCATTACTTAATTATTCAAATAGACATTACTTTATGCTCCTTTTTTAATATATTTTAATGTCTTAGTTATTTAATAATTATAATTATAATTAGAATAATTAATTACAGAATACTTTATTATTATTATTTATATAATTTATTATTAATTCATATTCTAAGTCATTGAATAATTATAATTATAATAATTAATTATAGTAGACTTTTATTATTTATTTTTTAATATTTAAAAGTATTATTAGTGGGCTTAAATATTAATAATTAAAATTATAATTAGAATAATTATTTACAAAAGACTTTAATAGTATTTAATAAATATTATTAGTTATTAATATTCTTATACTTAACTCACAAAGTCATTAAATAATTATATAATTATAATAATTAATTACAGTAAACTTTTATTATTTAATACAACATTTTGAATAGTTACTTATTACATGCAATTTAATTATTAATAGCTTAAGACCTAATTCATGGAGTAATTTAATAATGATTGTTATTATTTATTATTATGTTTTTTTAAAACGTATTATTATTACTATGTATACATATTTGTATAGTTATTAATTGTCTTATATTAAATTCATAGAGTCACCTATAATAATTATAATTAGAATATTATTATGTTATAGTTATTTTCAATATATATGTAGTATTTTTTGTTTAATTATTGATTTTCCTCTACACATTTTTAATATAGTATTATTAGTAGTGTAATTATTAATAGTCTTATATGAATCATGTAATAATTATAATAATACTATTGAGTTACAGTAGACTCTATATAGTAACTTATTGTCATTTTTAATACATACGTATTATTTATTTATTATTATTGATAATCAATTATTTTTTGTTCCTCTTTATATTATCTATAATAAGTCAATCTGTTCTCCTCTTCGTTGCAGTCTATTATATAAACAACTCGCAGAGTCATATTATAATCAATAATGATATTGAGTCGGGACTGCAGCAGCCACGCCTCTATCACCTGGTCAAGCCGACTATGCCCGACCACTATATGAATATCAAGAACTCGGCGATGTCGGGCCATGTGTTGGCCACCTCCCAAGGCGGGGGCTCTCATTGCATGAGCAATGGAATCGAGCGGGTGAACAAAACCATTCCCGAAGTGTATTTAACACGCCTGCTGGCAACCAAAGGCACCATTCAGAAGTTTGTCGATGATTTCTTCTCCATAATCCTGACGGTGAACGAGGAATTGCCCCCAGCAGTTAAGTGGCTATTTGATCTACTCGACGAGGCTGCTCGGCGTTATGATATAGCCGATACGGATATATTGCACGCCTGGAAATCGAATAGTTTACCCCTGCGCTTCTGGGTCAACTTCATCAAGAATCCAGATTTTATATTCGATGTGAACAAGACGTATTCGGTGGATTCTTGTCTCAGTGTCATTGCCCAGACTTTTATGGATGCCTGCTCGACGACGGAGCATCGTCTGGGAAAGGATTCGCCCTCGAATAAGCTGCTATTTGCTAAGGTTATATATATATATTTAATTAATAATATTTATTTATTTGTATATCTTTGTTTGTAAATGTCTAGAATATCTATAATTATTTAATTATATTTTAATACTAATTAAGAGTACACTATTTATTTGTTTAAACATATCTCTATATTTTATTTTTATTATTTACTTATATATATATTTATCTAAATATTTATATTTACTTATATCTTTATATATATTTAAATTTACTTATTTACACATATCTAATATATTTGTAATTTGTACAGGATATTCCTAATTATCGTACAATGGTCAAGGAATTTTATAGGGACGTCGCCCGTCTACCCCAAATCAGTGACCAGGAAATGAGCACCGCCATGCAACAGTTGTCCGTGCAACAAATTGATGAATTCGACACAATCTCAGCACTCAAGGAACTCTACATTTATATAACCAAGTATAAGGAGCAGGTGAGCGCACTCATTTAATACTCATACTCATAATCATCAAATAGCACACTTAATATTAAATTATTCACTTTTAGATAATGGACGCCCTCGATGCGGATCCGAATTGCAAAAAGATGCATTTGTCGAGCAAGTTAGAGAGTGTGGCGTGCACCCTCGATGGAGAGGATACTTCAAACTGCTGACGACAAGAATCAACTGCTCCAAATGTGATTCAACATAACACAACCGATGACCTGACCACCATCAAATCCAATTCCAACTTAAATTCACTTCAGAGTGACTCTAAATTGAATGAATTGAATGCATTCACACATCAAACTATGCTTTTGAGTGCCAATTCGAGATTGAAACCATCACGCACTTAATTTAATACAAATCCTATTTTAAACTCAAACTTAGAGTTCAGCTTCAGTATTGCAGCAGTATTTCAAATGATTTATTTAGTATTTAAAAAAGCACTCTGAATGTGACTTTTTAAAAAGGAATATTCAAAAAAGTAACCAATTAAAATCGACATACTTATTCTGATACGCCAGCGTTTAATAATCATATTGGTTATTTTAATTACGCTAAAAAAATCATCGATATATATATATATACAGATTCTATGACTGAATTGTACAGAAACTCTTAAATAGAAAAGTCTGCTAAACAAAAAAAAAAACATTTGTTACAGGCAAAGCATAACTTGCATTTATAATTATAACATTTTAAGGCCTAGGCTAAGTTTATAAATATATATATCTATATGATACTTCCAATTAAGGAGTATATCACAAATATACTTTTAAAAAGCATTTAGAGCAGGTGCTTAATCGAAATTAATTCCATATAAACATTTAAGATGTCAGTAAAAAAATAAGAAAAATTATTCATAGCCGAGTTTCTTTTAAAATCAAATTCATTTAATGTGCTTTTAATATTTACCATTTTTTAAAAGAGTTCTCATTATTCTGCCCCTTACATTCGGCTCAAAATTGAGCCAAGTTCTTTAGAACATGTGATATATATTGTATTAAGGATTCGTATCAATTTTGTTTATCATCGAATAACCCTCACAAACATTTAATAATTATTAATGATATGCTTCACAAAAAACTAACAATAAGAAAATACATGATTTATATTCTCTAGTTTTTAATTAATTTGCAGCTTGTATGCTCGAATAAAAGTAGTTTAAATATGTCTGAATAGCATTAAAAAACGATTCGAATACACGTTGAAATATCATTTAGTTGTTTAAAATAAATCGGAATTGTACTCAAAAAAAAAAATATCTCGATAAAACAAAAAACCTTAAGGACAATTATTAAATTGCTTTTAATTTAATTTGATTTTTTATAAACAGATATATTTGTATGCTTGCTGTACCTATAATTTTGACGACTACTGTAGATATAAATATACATTAACAATTTATGAATCATTAAAAGAGGAAAACAATACAAAGAAAAATACATAAATATATTAAGCTATATTTAGAGACAGTAGTACATACTTATGTATATATAATAATATATATATTAACATAACAACAACAGCATATTTCTAAGTGAATATAATTATGTATTAACTGTACTTTTTTTAATAAAGTGCATTAAGTTCTTTAACATTTATTTGAATTATTGAGTCCGATAGAAAATTTAATTTTTATATTTATTTAGTTTTTATATTATTTAAAATGTATACAGATTGTTTAGCTAGTCGAATTCCCTTTTAAACGCATTTAAGTTTAAGCACAACTTCAATGAAAATTTGATTTATATTAAATCATATTTAAATCTTAATATATCGATATTCAGTTCATCTCTAATAAATCGATTACACTGAAATGCCAAGCGGCTGCTATGCGCACCTTGAAGCTCAAAAGCGCCACACTGCGGCGCTTAAGCAAACCAAGCTCAAAGCGCTTAGCACTGCTAGCATTAAAATTCCCTTGAGCTTTAAATCTTTTAAACCTGCAGCAACAGCAACAAAAAACAACCGCCATGTGTTTAAAATACACATTTAAGGAATCTGTGAAAACCCATAATAACAAATTGCGATGCCCATCAATTAAATATAAATTTAGAGATATAGCTTTGATTCTGCTTGCACAACGTAAAAAACCCCCTGCCGAAATTCCAAATGAATCACATGAAATATTCAAGAATTCCCGCTGACGTTTACACAAATACAAACACAAATATTGCTTGTTGTGTGTGTGTGTGTGTGATTGCTGTTGCTTATCTTGAGTGTGTGTGTGTGTTTGTTTACATAAGCAGCGGCTCTCCATGTAAAAAGCCAGCCATTTGATTTTAGTGTACAACTAATTATCGCTTACAAAGAATGTTTACGTTGCGAGACGCCTATTTTTTATCTTTTTATCAATGACTGGCTGACTGGCATTTCACAATTATCATTAAAAAATACGTTACATGGCCATAACAGAAGTGCACGCACACACACACACACGTGTACACAAAAAATTCCCATTAATATGTTTGTTTGCATTTAGAGGTGAGTGTGAGTCGTGCTTCACTCGTGACTTTTAAAACGCACGCAACGATTTATGCACTCACCTGTGCGTAAACACAATCTATCTATAAATAGCATAAATGTAGATCGATCCTGCTCGTGTCACGAACAAGTGAAGGCGTCGCAGCCCTAATAATACTGAACATAAATCACAGTTGTATTTAATTATGGTATACGTGGGGTGTCTTGTTGCTTGTTTTGTTTCTTTTTGATTTCAGCACTCTGAATTTAGATGCCTCAATTTACACAAGTAGGGTATGCAATTAATAACACACATCAACATATCTGTGCAGAGAGATAGAAACACTTTGGCAGCTGTTGATTTATTTATTTATTTTTGCAATATATAAATTATGAATACATATAAATTATATCCATTATACAATTAATAAAAAAACATAAACAATACTCTGCAGAGAAATATAAATTGTTTAAGAGTTTTTTATTTTTAATATATGATTTATAAAGATATCTGAAGTTTATAAAAGTAAAAACGTATTAGCTGTTGAAATGTGGCTCATAGATTTATTTTTCCCATAAGTAATTTATTTTATTCAATATATAACTTCTTTTTTTTTTTTAATATATTAATTTTTAATTTAATAAACAGTGCAGTTTGTAAAAGTATAAACATTTTAGCAGTTGAAATGTGGCTCATAGATTTATTTTTCCTATAAGTCAATTATTTTTTTCAATATATAAATTATTAATTTCACAGTTATTTATTTTTGTACATAATAATTTAACTAAATGTCAATATTAACATTTTAAATATTAAGAACAAATTGCGCCACTGCAACTGTTGTTAACATGCGTGTAACAGAATATATTTAATGCGCGTCACTAGCAACTCACGCAGCTGTGGCAATTTATATATAATGTGTGGGTGTGGGTGTGGGTGAATGTTTAAGTATGAGTACGCCTCGGCTGCTGCTGCCCTCCGCCTCTGCGTCTGCCGCTGCTGCTGCTGCTGCTGCTGCCTTTGCCCTCTCTATATTGAGTGTGGCTGTTGTTGGTCGAGCAAGCTATGCATTCACTTTCTGGTTGGCGTTTCAGTCGAACACGAAGCGCCGAATGAATACGAACGCGAGTGCGCATGCGAATGCGAATGTGAAATAGAAATACAATTTGAAATTTGCCGTCGCTCCGTGTGTAAATAAATAAACACACACACAAGAAGAAATGGGTGTGTGTAGGTCGATTGTTATTGTTAATTTCAACATAATACATGAACTCAACTGTGATCTTTAAATTAATCAAATTCAATAAATATTAAACAGTATTTTTTTCGTGAAATATGTTAGCAACAAAAATGTCAACACACATTTTGGCTTGTGAGTAAATGTAAATAAATGTATGTAATTAAACAAAAAAACAGTGTGTGTGTGGGAGAAACCCAAAAAAATAAAAAAAAGAAGAAGAAGCAGCAGAGGCAGCGGTGATCGATTTATTGCCATCTCGCTCAGATGCGAGGAGGAAGACGAAGACGTCGGCGAAGGCGTAGAGGGAGGGGGATGGGAACGGGAGGGGAAGTAGGAGGCCATGTGTTGGTATCAAAATGCAAATACGCAATGAATATTTTGCAGCAACATTCCAAAGTATCTGGAACTGGAACTGGAACTCGAACTGGCAGTGGCACTGGAACTCGAACTGGAATGATCACATTCGAATAGCTGTAAAAAGCCAACAAATAACAAATAAAAATTTCAATTTCTATTTACGACCGATTGTATTCGATTGTTGCTATGTCGATAAATTAGGAAACAAAGGCAAAAATGCAACAACAACATTTTCCACATATTTCCTCTATAAATTAACACAAATATCTTGGATAATTTTGTTATTATTATCATCCATAATTTTAACATGTAATTCAACACTGATTTCGCAAGGCAACGTCCAAGAAATGACAAATGCCACAGCTAGTGTTGGTAAAGCCAATTTAAATCAATTAAATATGAATAGCAAAAGTGAGCAAAACTATTTTTATTCAACGTTCAGTAATCGGCATTTGCACGAATACAGTCTGATTAATCTAAGTCAAACACAACGATTATTAAATCAATCACACGAATTATTAAATCAAGCACCAAAGCAAATACGCAGCATACGAAGCGTTATTCATCTTGCCGATAAGCAATCAAGTCAAAGCAAAATCTACAGCCAAAAAAAAAAACTCAAATCAGAAGAAGAAGCAGAAGCAGCAGAACTCGCCTTTGAGCGAAAGAAATCATCAACAAATCATGATCATAATCATGCAAATCATCATAATCGTAAAGCTCATCACCAAATGTACAATCGTCGAATTATTAATAAAGATAAACTAACCAAACTAGTTATGAACGGACTGGGACTGAAAAAATTACCGGATATGAAAAAGGTGAGAAGTAGGATAACAACAAAATAATAATAATGAAAATTGATTCAAATTCTAAAAACAGTTTTTGCGGGGAACTTTTTAGTTTTACTGCTAGTGTTTTTAATAATTATTATACCTTAATGATTTATTTTACCTAATTATAATGCATTTATTTATTTATTTTGGGCATCTTTTTCTTTTACATTCGCTTTTTCAATTTGAATGAATTAAATTTAAAAAATACAATTTATTTTAATTGCACATCTTTTGCTTTAACCGATAGTGTTTTATAATATTTATTATTCTTTGATGATTTTTTTATTTAATTATAATGAATTAATTTATTTATATATTTTACTTATTTTAATTGGGGATGTTTTATTTTTTACTATATTTTTTTTTTTTTATAATATTTATTATTCCTTGAGGATTTATTCATTTATTATTATTTAGTTTTAATTATTATATATTTATTGATAATTAATTTTATTTTTCTTTTATTTAAATGTAATTAATTAATTAATGTCTATAATTTATTTGGGCCTCTTTTATTTTTTCTCTCAAATATTTATTATTCCTTATGAGATATATATTTATTATTATTTATTTTATTAAATTGTAATTCATTTATTTATTTTATTTGTGGGTCTTACACATTTACCAATTTGTTTTTAACATTTAGTTTATTATATTTGGTTTAATTGTAGTTGATTAACTAGTTAATTAAAATATTTATTTTTTTTTTAATTGTTGCAGGCCAACATTAGCCAATTAGAATACTCTAGCAAATATCTCGAATACTTGGAGCGACTGCGCAAACATCAGGAAACAGATAGGACGAGCGATGAATTCTTCAATGCATCCACACTGAAAATCTTAAGCATTGTGACAAATAGCTTCAGCGATATAACCCAAAAAAGATGGCGCCAAAAACGCGGAGCGACTAAAAAGAATAATAAAAAACAAAGCGATAAAACCAATATTTTGCTGCACTTTCCGCTGGCAATCAAAGAAAACGATTATAACTACGAAAAAGTGGATGAGGCAAATGTGCGGCTAATGCTGCTCTATAATCCAGCCCTGGCTGCTGGCCAAAGCGCCAGCAGACGTAAATTAAATAATAATAATCAGCAGCAGAAGAATAGAAAAAATTGCGGCTCAACCGCCGCAAACTACGCTGCGCATCCGTTCGCGGCACGCAACAAACTGCGCAAGCATATTTTAAACTTGAAAGTGTATCAATTGTTGCCGCGACAGCGACGCCAGCAGCTCGACGCGCGTCAAATTGAGTTTTCCAGTTCGAATTCGAATTCAAATGGGGAGGAGACGACGCACAGCCAGTGGCTGGAATTCGATGTGACGCAAGCGGTGCGCAGTTGGCTAAATAAAAGCCGCGAGAATCTCGGCGTCGAAATCCAGTGCGATAAATGCCGGCGAATTGGTGCGCGCATCTTGAGTGAATTCCATACGAACTCGTCGCCTGCTGATAATTCGCAGGCGAATAATTTCGCTGTTGATAATTCCCCTGCTCATTTCCATTTGTCGCCTGTGCTGAATATTATCGGACACGTTGGTCACACGCACAGCGAGGCGGGCGTTCATCGTTCAGCGGCGCCGACTGGTCACACTTATTTCTCGCATACCTCGCCGCACAGTCAAAACACGCTAAAGTGGCCCAATAGCTGTTACAAGTCGCATCAGCGCTGCTGTCGCCATCAGTTGAATGTCGCCTTTCAGGACATCAAAGGATTCGAGTTCATCATTCACCCAAAAACTTTTGATGCCGGCTATTGCCGCGGTCGCTGTCCGCCCCGCCACAATCCCGCCCACCACCACGCCCTGTTGCAGAGTCTGATGTGGCAACAGGATCACAATAGCGTGCCTCGACCCTGCTGTGCCCCCTCCAAGCTGACGGAGCTGGAGATTTTGCATTTCGATGAGGAGCACACGGACAAACTCAAGATATCCACGTGGAGCGATATGCAGGTCGTCGAATGCGCCTGCTCCTGAAATCAATAAGTCAATCAATCAATCAATCTGAGGCTGAGAGAGACAAAAATATAATATATTATATATATTTATAAATATATGGAAAGCGCTTGCAGCTGAAATCAATCAAAATAGTCAATCAGAGGCTGAGACAGGCAATTAAATATAAAAATATATATATATTATATTTTATTTATTATTAAATGCGCTTGCTTTTGAAATTAATCAGTCAACCACTCAATCAATCAATCAATGGCTTCGTGAGGCAATTAAATATATAAATATATATCTAGTAATATTATTAGTGCATAAATAAATCCTAGTGAGCGTGAGTCAAAATTCGAATTTATTTGCACTTAAATTAAGTAAAGTTATCGAATGAATGTTCAGTTAAATCTATTCTATATACTAAATACTCCTTAATTTTTTAAGACTAAAAAACATAAGCCTCCCAAAACTTTAATCTGATTTAAAGAATGGTTCGCTTAAAAATATTGCTTAAATTATCGTTTTGTTTCCTCTTTTTAATAATTAAAAACAGAAACAGAAACTTGAATAAAATTTAGCTCAAACTTCAATATAAATTTTTACTTTACTTTATATTTATATATATTCTATATATATAACTATATTCTGCGTGCTTAATTTTATATTTTTTGTGTCTAAATTGCAACACTTCGAAATAATAAAGTATTTACATAATTACGAATATTACTGTACTGTACATTCTTTAAAAAATATAAATATTTAAAAATATATGTGTTTTAAGTAATTTTTACAGACCGCTATTTAAATTTGAATAGAAAATAAAAGCAAATATTTAAAATAAACGTTTTTAGTCATTTTTGTTGTTGATAATTTGCAGAAATGAAAAACAAAACAAAGAGTGTAATTTTAAGTTAAGTTTAATGCTGCATTAAATTAAATACATTTTAATTTGGCGACATTGTTATTGATTTGATTTAATAATCTCTAACACACACATCGAGCAGATTATCCAAAATGTCCTCGCTGCGATTTAACTCGTTGCCATGCAGATAACTGAAGGATTCGTCCACCCCATCGATATACGGCCGATAATTGCTATAATCGCAACCAATATCAGATGTGGAAATCAACGGAGCTATCAATGCTATATTTGCATCCCTACTCGCATCCATTTTATGGGATGAGATGATAACATTCTGACTGGGCGTGGGTATCTCGTCCTCCGAATAGATCTAAAAAGATATTAGAAAGTATATAAATAATATATAATAATTATTAAAATATTAATGAATTCATTATTAATGAAATTAGCATACATATTTAAAATATTATATTATATTATATTGTTATCATATTATTATTTATATTACATTATATTTATTAGATCATTTATTATTAAATTAAATTATTATTGCTAAATTACACATTTATATTATTATTCAGATAGATCTGAAAAAAAATCAGAAAGTATATAAATAAAATATAATTATTATTAAAATATTAATGAATTCATGATGGGTGAAATTATCATATATTTATTTAAAATATATTATTTTGCTATCATATTATTATTACATTATATTTATTAGATAATTTATTATTTAATTAAATTATTATTGTTCAATTACATTATTTAATTATATTAAATTATATAAATATAAAATATGAAATTATAATATGTTTTATATTATTATATATACCATAATTACATACCATATTATTATTTGTAGTGTATTATTATATATTAGATTATTATTTATTTCATATTATATTATATTACTGCCATTTAATTATATATATTATGTTATATATATTATTATTATTATTATTACCATGTTATTACATCCAAATTTGATGGAGTTAAGGCAAGCAGAGGCGGAGGTGGAGGATGGGGCTGAGTTGGGTTCATCGATGATGCCCGTCGTGGTGCTGATTATAATCGTGCCCAGTTCATATTGTGGTTGCAAATGAAACGAAGCTTCACTGTTTGCAGTCAGCGCCAATGTCAACTCATCGGCGGGATATAGAAAGGAATCATGCGGAGGATGCGGAGGAGGGGACGGAGGAGTTGAGTTTAAAACATTATTGTTTAATGTGCCAAATGCCAAATTAATGTCCAGATTTAAGTTTTGATCCATCGACTCCAATTGCACATCATTTCCAGCCATATTTGCGAGTCTTTGCAGCGGTTTTTGATCCGTATTGCCGTAGATTAAATCCGTACTAGAATTACGGAGTTTCTTATTGGAAACTGTTGTTGTTGTTACTGTCTCCAAATTTTGATTTAGTTTTGATTGAGCTCCTTTGCGATTTCGAATGCGTTTCCTATCACATTTCTTGGGATCGACGCCCAGCTCCCAATAGCCCCCCTTGCCTTTTTCCTCGCGCTTGCGATTGCGAAAACAATGATGCAACGATAAATTATGCCTAATCGAATTCTGCAAAGAAAAAATTATTATAAATTATATAACTGAAAAGTGGCAAAGATATGCCAAAGACTAGCGACTTGAAATTTGGCACATAAATGCTCCTAGTCCCCTAGTTAATTTGATGTTATCGATAATTTAGCTATAAAAGGGGCAATTTGAAGTGCAGCAGCTGCTAATTAATTATATATATATATATATATATATATATATATAGAAATTGATTTATTAATAATCAGCTATCTAAATTTCATTAGGATGGGTTAAGAAACAGCCGGGTTATAGTGAAAAATAGAAACGCATTTTGATCAAGCATTTGGTTGTGTGCGAAAGAGATAGCAAGATAAGCGAGGCGAGCGTTAATATGTACGAGCCTGTTGTATGTATATGTGAGGGAAATTCTTCAAGGGGAATTTGCCAAACTGGGATTTCTTCACAGCTATAACAGCTGCACTGTTAAGTCTCTGGCTTACACTCCACTTTTTGCGCACTCGAAAGAAAACAAATTTCGATTCGATCTAAGCAGAAATTTGCTGCAAGATAAGCGAAGTGAGCGTAAATATGTGTGTGTGTTGTGTATGTTATGTGTGTTAATCGCAAGTTGGTAAAATTTAGATTGGCTTTTTCTCCCCCACCACAGAAAGTATGTGCCTGCCCGAAGCACTGGGGGAAATCCCTCAAGGGAAATTTGCCAAACTGAGATTTCGTAACAGCTTTAACAGCTGCACTGTTAAATCTCTGCCCCTGTTAAATCTCTGGCTTACATTCCACTTTTTGCGCACTCGAAAGAAAGCAAATTTCGACTCGATCCAAGCGCAAATTTGCTGTAAAGTTGCCCTGCCATTTTCCAGCATTGCCATGCCAATGATATGGGAATAGTTGAAGGGTGGTTTTTCAGTCACATCCGTTTTATATTTAGTCGCCGAATGCTCATATTCCGCCAAGCCACTGTAAAAAGAAAATAGCTCAATATTTATAATGGGTATGCCATATTTATTAGGGGTATTCTCTCGCTTACCGTTTTATTTTATTGATGAATATATCGTAACGCTCGGCGGGACTTGGTCGCTTTGAGTGTGCTGCATTTTTTGTGCATTGTTTTCTTGACTCATAATTGATTAAATTGCGATTTAGCTGTTTATTTATGGCTCCTCTTTTGGGAGCACCAGAATCAGATAACTTTTGTCTTTTTGTTGTATTTGGACTTTCATTATCCAATTCTTCATTCTCAGCTGGCGCTGTTTGAGCATTGTTTAAATCATCTTCAGAGTTGCCGTCAATTGTTTTTGGCCAGGCCAAATTCTGATTACGCAGCAGCCAGTTAAGATTGGTTAATTCACGTTCCTCGTCCGATTCATCGATAACTTCGGGCGTCCGGATCATTACCCGACAGTCTTCGACTACCTTATAGTTTTTGCTGCTAGCCGTAATCATTTCCTTAGTTATCTATCCAATATCTGTAAGAATTTGACGGAGTTTGAGGTATTTTTCAATAAAGATACAAAAAAAAGTTGTCAAATTATAACACCAAAAAATAAATAAATATATATATATATATAATAACTAACCGAATTTGGAGCACAGCTTACTCCTTAGCCTGCCTATAAATATAATGACAATATGTAATAATATATATAATATAGATTATAAAGTGAGAACAAAGCAATAATATATAAAATACAAATAATAAAATAAAATATAAATAGAGCAATAAAAATAAATAAATAAATGACTTTTTCTTGTTAAAATAGAAAAGCAGACTGTTTTTTTGGCAATCTCCGAGAGATATTTATATTCCATTTATACTTATATTTTTGATATATGTATTATTTATATTTATATATTTTTTATTTTATATATTCTTATATTTATATAAAGGGAATATCGATCGACAATCAAAGACTTTGTATTTAGTTTGCCATTTAAGCAAAAAGGAAACTACCCACTTATTTTTTTGGGGAAGATGAGTCGTAAGTTAGTCATTGGCCTGTTGGTCAGTGGCGTGATTGGTCAAAAAATGACGCGTTGCTTTCGATAGGGTGGAACTCTCTCTCTCTTTCTCTCGCTGAGGAAGAGCTTGCGGGCGCCATTTTAAAATACGAGTGTTATCCCCAAATGAAGGGGAAATTAATATAATATATATATATGGAAGAGTGTGAATTGAATTTCTTTCATTTTCTTTTTCTTGTTCTTTGTTTAGCATATGAGAAAAATGTATTTTTTTGTTTGGCACTTGATTTAAGTAAATATTTGCACATTTGACAAGCAATTCGTTAATAAAAAAATAATAAAGAAAATAAAAAAATAAATACATAAATAATTAAATGACTACATTTTATTCTGTACATTGAATTCCGCTGTGTAAATTATGCAACACTTTTTTGACATATTTGTAGAAATACTAAAGCTTTAAATCTTATAAATATATTCATATAATTTATATATATATATATAGAGAATTTCATTATGCCTCTTACACATATAATTGAAATACGTATAAAGGTACTTTACACGCTTATTTTCTTTAAATCCAAATCAAATATTTTATATATATTTTGTTTTGTATACTACACTACACACCAATACTATTATATTATAAATATCACTATTTTAACTATCAAAATAATTATATATATTTTTTGAATAATTGCTTTTCTATTTTTAATGTGTATTTTGTGTATTTATATTTTGGTTTTTTGAGCAAACTGTTTCAGGTGAACTGCTTAAATTGGACTGCAGCTCGGGTAGAGACTACACCTGTATCAAGGTACCGCTGGTCAACCCCTGTTCTGGTAGAGCTGCGAAAAATTGGTCATGTATTCTATTTTGTGTGTGGACGGACGGTGGTCGACTTGAACAGGTTGCCCCTACCCTGACCCCGACTCCGATTAAATGGTCAGAAGGTAGTTCAGTGAGGCAGTTTGAATTTGTTTTAGAGGGTACCAGTACCCGAAATCCCTCCGAGGACGCCTCTGCTTAGTTGCTGACAAACGAAAGTCCTCGAACCCTTAATATATATATAGTTCGTGACAAAGCCGAGCGCGCATCGACCAGCGTCCAGTAAAGCTTGAATCAACCCCCATTTTCTATTTTTACATAGTTTTTGTGGCACTTGTCCCGTTGTCTCTCTGCCACACCCTGCGCATTTATCCTAGACTCCACGTAGGGGTAGTTGTAAAATGTTGCAAGTCTGAGAAGTTATAGTTCAGTTTAGAGTTGAGTTTATTAGTAGTAAGTTAATTTTATAGTGCAAATAAATATTACTTTTGACTATATATAATTTAATAAGTAGGTCAAGTTATGGAGTAGAAATATATAAATAAAAAACGCATTGTAATTATGTTCCTAATTTGTTTTCTTTTATTTATATTTACGACAAATACAAATTGGTATTTATTATTTAGTTAACTTGGATTTGTTATAATTGTTTGACTTACAAACACAGCGGCTGGCACAAAATTTCATCAAATGAAATTATTAAATAATTATTACAATAAATGCAACGGTCTCAATTTGTACACAAAAAACCCATTAAATAAATGCAATTTTTACACAAACCTAAATAAATAAATAAGACTATAAATATTAATAAATATTGTAGTACGCAAAATTCATTTGAAATAAATGCTAACGATTCAATGTGTCTTTGACAAGAATGAATGAGTATAATACACAAGTTAAAATACAGTTGAACATTTCCATTATATGGAGTCAAAGCCGGACAGATCACTTTCGAGCTAAAATAAATAAATTAATTAATATGGTGATTTAATTTAACAATCATAAAAATGACAAACCTTTTCGGGCTTATAGAGATGCGTGTGTGGCAGCAAAAATGTCGAACCGAGATCTCGCTCAGTCATCGTATTTGCCTCCTAAATAAATATAAATACTTATATATTATTTTAGCAGATTTATTATATTTCATTTACCTCATTTGTATTGCTTTGGGTCTGCATGTCAAAGCAGAGTTGCATTGATTTGGTTATCGCCTGCACTGTTGTCTCATCAAACGAGCGCACGTCAGCTGATCTGCATGGGAAATAAAACGATATTTAAATGTAAATCATAACTGAATGTTTGCTGTTAACTAGCTGGCAACGACACGTCGTTGTACTGCAACTGTTGTGATTAGCGAACAGCTGGCACTGTTAACAATTACGGCAATACTTACAGTGCAGTGGCAGGAATATTATTCATCCAGGAGCTCATGCGATGGATTTCGCTGCAATTACAGTACATATTTATTTCAATAAATACATATTTGTTTCAATAAATAAACGCTCATCACAAACTTACTCGCCTGACTGTAGAATAGTTTCTAAATTAGCTCTTGACATTTGCGGATGTTTCCGATACACTTTCGTTGCTTGCACATCATTTGCATTCGCTTTACTCTCCCGATCACTAACAATGGCAGACACCTCGAAGCCGGCAGAAACTAAAGCGCCGCTTGGCGTTGCAAATTCTTTGCACGATGCTTTCGATAGTTTTTGCCTTGTGGGCTTGACAGCTTTACTCATATCGCACTTGTCTGGCGCCATCTGGTGTTGGTTGAGTTGACCATGCGGCAGAACTGTTGGGTGATAATATTTGGCTCGCGGTATCATCACTGTGAGCGAACGATCCGATTGGTCGGCGGCAACTACATCGGCGTTATAGTGGCTATTAGACGGCTTCATTCTTTGCGGTTCGTCGTTGCTCTCAGCGAAATCAACATTGTCGTGTATATTTCCGACTGGCTTTGCCTAAAGAGAAGACTTGTAGAGTTTAAATATTTGTATTTCAACTGCATTTACCTTGAAGGAATATGGCTCCGAATTGTGACTAGATTCACTGTTGGTATCTATTAATATTGCATGCTTATCCATGCTGCAATCACGAATCAGCGACTTGTTGCTGGATGTTGACAACATGCTCGGGTGATAGTTCGAAGCCGTTATAAAAATAGGACGCGCTGCACAGGCGCCGTTCACTTTGTGACGCGAATAGATGAGCAGCATACAGACCAGTAGCAAAATGAACACCGTACCGATTGCAATCAGGCCGATGAGCAGTATTTTCAAATTCAGCTGACAGGTGGCGCCCAAATGCCAACTAAAACATTCACAAACGGGCGTCCCATTCACAATGGGCGCCATGCAATTGCCATGATAATTGCACAGTTCACAGCCAACAATTTGATCGGAGCAAAGGCGACCGGGATAAATTGGATTATCGGATATATCCACATAGCCATCGGGACAGCTACAAGTGTAGCTGCCAATCAAATTGAAGCAGTGTGCGTGAAAGGAGCAATCGTTGAAATTGGCGTTGCCACACTCATCGAAATCTAAATCGGTAAGCGATAATTATTAATTTTATTACTTACGATTTATATTTTTAGGCTCACCTTTAACTGTCAATAAATTGATGTCAGATTTCGATGTATATAATTCGGTGCCGCCAATGCTGTAATTGCTTTGGCGCAAATACTTCTTGAACACTGTTTCCAAACGCTTTTCATCACTGTTCTCCGACAGCTGCAATCGAATTTGAAATTTTTATTATATTTATGTAGTAATAATCGTTATAATTGCAGACCTGTAACAAAAAGTGTCCCATTACGGCGTTATCGTTCCTCGCGTAGAATTCCTTTAATTGTACGCCGTGATAAACATCCCGGAAATCGGATTGCATAACCATGCGATCGATAGCATCCAAAATAATCGAACTCAAATGTCGATATTGACTCGATGAGTTATTGATCAGCTCAGTGCTGAATTTGAGCCGATAGCTTCCCACACGACTGGTCGGAATTCGTATCTCATAGGTGTATGTAGCTGGAATGGTTAATTAAATTAAATGAAATGAAATTAAATTGATCACAGAATTTAATATTTAAATTAAGAATATAAGAATTATTTACAAGATGTATTATTTTATTTATTTGATATCGATTAATATCAGACGCCACGTAGAAATATTAAAAGTATAAAATCAATTTAAATTCAAAATCGAATTTAATAATTTAATGTAAATTAAACAAAAATAACTATAATTAAAATTTCTGGGGGTATTTATAATATTTATATATATATTTATTTAATATTGATTAATATCGGACGCCCCAAAGAAATATATGAAGTAGAAAATCGAATTTAAATTCAAAATCGAATTTAATATTTAAATGTAAATTTTTGTGGGCATTTATATATTTTTATTTATTTTATTCAGGCAGAAGTAAAGATTAGTTCTCAATTAGTTCTCACTTACAAATTAAATTGTGAATCAATTTCAGCATTTAATAATTTAACTACAAACTAAATTAGTTATAGTTAACTTACGCTTGCAGGGTCGATCAGGAAACATGCGCGCAAAGCCCAAACGGCATTCACAGCGATTGCCATTTCCGTTTCCGGGTTGACTGGAGCATATTTCATTTTTATTCGCCTTGCAGGCGGGCTGGCACGCCCCATTGCTGGACTCTTTGGTATATTTGGATTTGGTATTGGTTTTGGAGGGCGTGGCTATTAAAATGCCACCGAGCAGAATGCTATTCGCGTTGATGGGCGGCACAATTTCCTCATCCCGCAGGGGTATCTCCAGCGACAAATTGCCCTCGTAGTCCAATGCCAGCTCTTCTTCTCCTTCCTCCGCCAGGTAAATCGTATTTTGATTATCAGCACCGGTTCCTTTTGTCATCACTACCAAGATATTCGATATATCTCTGTGAACTTGTTCGATTTTTGTGCTCATTGTTTTTACGGGATTTTCACTCTTTCTTATCGTTTTGGAAATGGTTTGTTTGCCTATCGAGTGTGCTGGTATTGATTTAAATGTTATCGATTTGGTATCGATAATACGACTTTTAATTATTGGTGTAATACTACTTTTAAGTACTACCGATTGGGTTACAATATTTTTGTTGAGAGTGGAAATCGATTTATCATAGAGTTGTTTAGTTATTCGCTTATCGATGAACGATACATCGAAGTGGGGCACATTGCTTCGAACGGAGAAGGCTATTTTTTTGGTTTCTGCCTCCGACGATTCCAGTGAGAACAGATTGCTTTGCTTTTGATTCGGAATTATTTGAGTATTTTTCAAAATTGCTTGTTGATAAATATTTAGTGTATTTGTATTAATCGAATTAATATTCGTTGGCAGCACAGATGCCTCAATTGCTGGACTGAGTTGCAGCTGCGTTGGGTGTTGTTTAACGATATTTGTGGGACTGAGTTTGATGACGGTTGAGTGTTGGTTAATGGCATTTGTAGGGCTTTGTTTTGGATTGGTTGAGTGTTGTTTTATGTTATTTGTCGGGGTGATTTTCTTTTGAGTTGAGTGTTGGTTAAATATCTTTGTAGGGTTGATTTTCTGCTGCGTTGAGTGTTGGTTAATAATATTTGTAGGCTGCGTTGAGTGCTGTTTAACGTTGTTGAAAGCTGCTTCGGTTTTAATTGCTGTCATTTTTTGCTGTTTACTGGTACCGTTTATAGACAAGGTCTTCGGTAGGCTCTTTGTGAAAGTAGGCTGTGTTTTCAAACCTTTGACTCTAGAAGAACTCAAAGCAGGCTTCAAAATTGGAGACTCAGTATTGAAACTGTTATTGAGCGGTAGGTGTAAGGTAGATATAATTATGGAGGATGTTGCTGGTAGTGCAGAGGTCTTTATTTTATGCACTACACTCGAAGATCTATTGGGTATATTTTTAATAATTGCCGGTGGTGGTTTCAGGCCAAAAACATCTTGATGCAGTGAATTTGTTGGCATTGGTGGCGGTTCCAAAATATTCGTGGGTCTAATCGAGGTCAGCAGTTGAAGGTCTTCGATGTATGGTGTTGTAGTTGTTTCCAATTTGAGACCCGGTCGCAAATTAAAACGTTGGCCAGCCCCAACAAAAACCTTCTTTGCTATATCAATTTTAGGCTTATTCGCTGGGCTTTGATTCGATTTGATGAAGGGCTGACCCAAGCTGGGGGTTTTGTTTGCTGTTTGCTGTGTTATCGATAACCAGGGATTAATCGGTGTTAATTTAGATGGAGGCAATTGTAGATTTTGTATATGCCTATTCACTTTTGAGAGCGTTAGATTATAATTGTCGTCACTGTGGCTGGTATAGTCAGTCTTCTGATCGGGCACCGGCACCTTGTTGCTGGTAGTGCTGGGACTTGCATAGCTTTGCTTGCTGCTCTCGGAACGAATAAGATTTGTGGCAGCTTGAGCTGAATCGCTGGATATGGTAGATATATATTGTTGTTGGTTTGCATTTTTGTTGTTAATAAAATTGGATTTATCAGTGGGTCTTTGATAGGGTGCTGCGTGTAGGGTTGCATTGACGTAATCGCTGCGCACATTTTCTGTATTCTTCAAATAGTTTTGATTGCGCTGCTTGAATGTGTTCATATTTGGATTCTGACTTTCTCTGAGTTTCTCTGGCGGCTCCACAGCTATGCGTGTGTTTTGGGGACTCAGCCGTACCTCAACGTTGGCTTTATTATGGGGTATTTTAATTAGGGGCATGGGTGCCGGAGCAATTTGGCCACGCACCGCGGTGGCAGGCGGATAATTATCGCCCTCTCGCTTGAAGGTTAAAGGTGGCACATTCATGTTGACATTGTGACTGAGAACGGAGGTTTTCAGATTGATGTGATGGGTAGCGTAAGCCGGGGGAGCTGGAGGAGCAGCAGTAGTAGGTCTTGCATTATAGTAACTGCCACTGTTACTACCCCCCATATCTGAGTAAGCTGCAGGAGCAGCAAGTAGAGCAGCAGAAGGTCGTGGAGTGTAGTTACTGCTACTACCTCCCTTTTCTAAGTAAGGAGGACCTTGTTTATAGTAACTGCTACTGTCACTACCACCCATATCTGAGTAAGCTGGAGGCGCAGGAGCAGGTCCTTTCGTATAATAACTGCTACTACCTCCCATCTCTGTGTTAGCAGGGGCAGTACCTTGTTTATAGTAACTGGTACCGCCACTACCACTCATATCTGCGTAAGCTGCAGCAGTTGCAGATCCTGCACTGTAGTAACTGCCACTACCAGCATTATTTGAGTAAACGGAGGGATTAACAGGTCTCTGATTATAATAACTACTGCTACTACCAGCGACAAGTGCTGGGTATCTTGTCACTGCTGGCAATTTGGTGCTAAATATCTGAGGTATTGCTTTAATTTCCAATATCTCATTATTATTCAGCTCCGCATTCAAATGCATAATCTGCTGTTGGGGTAATCTGGGTGCACTACCGGGGGGTGTTAGTATATAGCCAAAGTCTGGCTGGGATTTAGAAGTGCTCTGAGCGGGTGGCAAAAATATATTATCATAATCGAGGGGTATAAGCCTCGGGGGAGTCAATGAAAGTGACAAAGGAACTGGCAGAGGAGGTATCCAGGTTTTCTTCTTGAAAGGTGCAATCGATCTGTCGCTATAATCTGGCGGGTTCTTGGGCCTGGGAGACGAACTCAGGAGCTGTGTTTGGGGACTATGGAGTATCCCATTGGGCCTGCCAATGATGACGTCCGCATTGGCATTAATTATTTCCCCAGGTCGGATGGGTATGCCATTATTGAGCAGGGCACCCGGATAAGTCGGGTAAATGGAGAGGGGTCTCAATATGTGACTCCTGTTATTATTGTGCAACAGCCAATTATCGTCGTCGTTGAAATCAATTTGCATTGCCGGTTCCGGTGGATTTATGTGCAAGCTGTGCGCCGTCAAGCGACTTCGATTAATATCGATTTCAGCCTTATTCGCGTGCGATTTGTATCGATTTTGTGCCGCTTTCTGCTGCACGCTGACCTCAAGTGGTATATAAACGGGCTTCTCCTCCAACGGATTTGCAGTCGTTGTTGAAGTTGAAGTTTGTCTTAGATTAAGATTTGTTGTCGCTTGTCTGTTGACTATATTTTTTTGTATTATATCCGCCATAACATCGAAAACTGGTCGCAATCTTTGTAAGTTTAGAGAACCAATTAGTTGCTCAACACTGGTTGGATTTGGAGTTGCTTGTACTTCTTTTAAGGGTCTCACATAGACAGGCTCATTTTGCGACTCTGCCACACTCAAATCAACTTGCAACTCATCGTTTTTAGTTAAAGTTTTGGTTGGTTTGGTTTTAATGGAAGTGGGCTTAATTAAAGTTGAGGAAATTTGATTTGTAGTTCTCTTTTTCAAATTCACCGCCGTCACTTGCAGCGTCTGGCCACCCAGTAGCGTTGCCAGGGTGACAAGCACTTTGCGATTATTTTTGCCCTTCTTCTGCATTAATTCCGTGCGAAACATGGAAACCAGCTCCGGTCGAAGTAGCGTACTGGGTACTATATCCGTAATCGTATTCACAATAATCTTTGTCTCAAAGTTGGATACACCCTGCGAATCGGTTGAGGCGGTGTATATCGATGTTGTGGCCAAATAAGTCACAGTCGTTAAATACGTTTTCGTTGCAAAAATATGCACATCCAATTCCTCGCTGCTTGCTGCCTTTACTTTGGGGTTTCCCCGTCCTGGTTTGGATTCGGTGATCACCAGTTGGGTCAGAATATTCTCCGAGTCTGTCAGAATTCCATTGGGCGCTGTTCGCGTGACGGCCAGGCGACTGTAATACGTGTTCGTGTCCAGCACTGGTGTCGCTTCTTCCGACGGCTGCAGATACGATATATAATCCTCGGGTCCAGTCACCGTATTCATCACCGTGAACGTCGAGCTGAGTACCAGGCCATTGTTCCTCACCGTATTATAATAATGATATGTAGTCGGGAAGATGCCCACAACCAGCTCGGGTGTCTATAAGAAATTGTTGAACAATTAATCAATTGCTAGGGCTAGTGCTCCTTTTGAAAATAAATATTATTAAATTTTAAATGGAAGAATTACAAAAGCTATTGAATAAATAATTATTTTCAATATTATTATAATATAAACAAATATTTTATTAAGGTTAAATCAATTATTAAAAATTAATTGCATTTTTAATTAATTAAAGACCATTAAAAGTTAGTTTATAAAGAATTAAATATTATATGAAAAATGAAATGGAAGAATTACAAAAGTTCAATAGCTTTTATATAGATAATTAATTTAAGAATATAGAGCGGTAATTAATAAAGAATTAAATATTATTATAATATAAACAAATATTATATTAAGCTTAATTAAAATATTAAATGGAAAAGTTATAAAAATGATTGTATCATTAATTAATTAAAGAATATCAAAAGCTAGTTTATAAAGAATTAATTATTATTATATTAGATACTTATAAAATTAAATGGAAGAGTTACACAAATGACTGAATCGCAGTATTAGTAGTATTATTTAGTAACATTAAATTAAATATTAAATAGAAAAGTTACACAAATAATTCAATTACAAAATTAATTGTAGAATATCCGGGAATTATTATTAAATATTTGTATTATTGTTATTATCGCGAATAGTATAATAATATGTTAGAGCAACAATGTTAACATAGTTCTGTATGCATAATCTACATAGAGTTACCACAACATTCTATATGCGAGTCTCTTAACAGATCACTGTAAAGACGCGTAACATCGATTACCGCAATTAGTCGTTCCATTACATTAAGCAAAGACAGTCGCGCAGCGCTTGACCCAAAAGAATAAAACGTATATATAAACATAACCTCTACAGAAAACTCCTCGTGTTATTAATGGTCATGGGCCCGGTATTTCAACCAGTAAGCCTGCACCCATAACCCCAAATTTCCAACAGGTTATGGGCACAGCTCGCTTCCACTGCGCGGAAAATAATAATGATCACATGAAAAAAATCGAAGTTTATAATTGCAAAAAGTGAAAAATGAGTGTCTTTATAAAAATAGAGCCGCTGTGCGGTACGATACATGGAAATTACAAATTGAAGCCATACTAGTGAAGAACGACCTATGGCAGTACGTGGACGGCACTACGCCATGTCCTCTCACGGACGGGAACGACTCCGCCGTATGGAAAACGTATGACGAGAAAGCTCGTGCGGATATAGTGTTGGCAATTAGCCCATCCGAATTGGCCGTAATCGGAGGTTGTATGTCAGCTGCCAACTACTGGACAAAGCTTAGGGAAACGTTTAAATCAAGAGGACCAGTGCGGAAAGCATCTCTCCTGAAAAGAATCGCATTGTCGCAGCTAAGTGAAGAAGGCAATGCGCGCCAACATGTGTACGAGTTCTTCGGGGCTGTGAAGCAACTCAAGGAAATTGGCGAGACAATAGGCGATGATTTGCTCAGCATACTCCTGCTTTACAGTTTGCCTGATTCATACGAAACGTTTCGGTGCGCAATGGAAGCAAGAGATGATATTTCAAGGTCAGATGTTCTAAAAGTAAAAAGTAAATGCGCGCAGAACTAAGTGTGAACGTGAAGAGCAAAACGTAATGTTCGCTCACCGACAAAACGGTAAACGCGATAAGCCGCCTAAAAGGCGAGAGAACAGAAAATGTTTTACTAGCAATAAAACGGGACATATAGCGCGCAACTGTCGTAACAAGGCAAAGGCAAAGCCAGAGAACCAAAGAGAGAGAGAGCAAAGAGAGCTAAAGGAGCCACGCTCGCTTGTCAGACAAATTTCTGTGTAAATAAAGTTGGTATGTGGTGCCTAGACAGTGGATGTACAGCGCATATGACGTCAAATGTGGAATCATTTGAAAATATTGCAATGATTGAAAAGACATTGCATTTGGCAAACAAAAAACGACACAGATCAGTGGAGTCGGTGATGTACGAATCGCAGTTGAAGAAAATCAAACAAAAGAGAATGTAACTTTGAGTGAAGTGCTTTATGTGCCCGATCTGAGACAAAGTCTGCTGTCGATCGCAAAGATCAAAGACAGAGGTTACGAGGTTCATTTCCGAAAAAATGATGCGTTAATAGTGAAAAACAATAATATGGTTTGGTTGCGTGCAAACAGACATGGAAACTTATACTACTTGGACAGTGAGCGGATCCAAGCAAACAGCATAGAAGGGTGCAGTCAAAGGAACATGTGGCATTACCGCATGGGACACTTAAGCGCAGGAGATTTAAAGAGCATGGCGAAAAGCGGCAGAGTGTACGGAAGTTGTCGAAATGTGAAGTATGTATACGTGAGAAACAAACAACAAACACTTATAAAACTACAACTGATATGAGAACGACTGATTTGCTCGAAATTATACACAGCGACGTGTGCGGGCCAATGAGGAAAGAGTCCATGGTTGGTTGCAGATATTATGTAACCTTTATCGATGATCAGTCAAGATATTGCGAGATATATTTCCTTAAGCAAAAGTCTGAGATGTTTAAAATGTTCAAGCAATATAAAGCAGAAGTGGAAAACTTCACCGGAAGGAAAATAAAAGCACTACAATCGGACAACGGAACCGAATATTGCAACGTGGAGTTTGATAACTATCTGAAGAGGCATGGCATCCGGCGTAGGCTTAGCGCCCCATATACGCCGCTGCAAAACGGATTGGCTGAGAGGCAAAACAGAACCCTTGTGGAGATGGCCAGGTGCATGATAAAACAAGCGGAAGCGCCTCCAATGTTTTGGGCAGAAGCTGTAAGCACAGCTTGCTACATTCGCAACAAATGCCCAACGAAAGGACTATCTGGAGGAATTCCCTACACCATGTGGACAAATAAGATCCCGACACTGACATACATGCGAACGTTTGGCACAAAGGCATTCGCGTTTGAGAAAGGCGTCAAGAAAGGCAAATTCGATTCCAGATCTGAAGAGTGCATTCTGCTGGGATACGCAACAAGCTCGAAAGCGTATCGGCTATACGTGCCGGAAAGGCGCAAGGTGATCATATCTAACGATGTAAAATTCTTGGATATTCTAGGTTTTGAAAACGAAATATGAAGAATTCTATGGCAAAGAAGACATTGACGTCGACATCACGACAAAAAAACCAAGTGAGCGCTGTGAGGATGCGGTGGGCGAATTCGAAGATGAGAAGCAAGAACTACACAATCCACGTCGTGGTCGGGGGCGTCCAAAAACTATTCGGACGGGTCAACGCGGAAGGCCACGAAAATTGTACAAAGAGGTACGATGCAGCAGCAGCAGCAATGATGAGGCGGAAGACGCTAAAGCACAGGATGAAATCATTGAGGAGTGCGAAATGACTTTTACATGCGTAGACGATCCGTCTACGTTGCAAGAAGTTAAAAATTCTAAAGAAGCAGACGCCTGGACTAAGGCAATCGAGGACGAGTTTTTAGCTCAAGTGCTAAATAAAACGTGGGACCTCGTAAAACGACCAGCTGATCGTCAAGTCATCGGCAACAGAATGGTATTTCGCATGAAGGATGACGGCAGCGCTGCAGGCAAGAAGAAAGTGCGTCTGGTGGCCAAGGGCTCAGCGACCTGGAGAAGATTATCATGACACTTATTCACCCGTAGTACGATTTACATCGGTCAGACTGCTTATATCATTAGCAGTAGAAGCTGACATGGAAATCCACCAAATGGATGTGGTTACCGTATATTTAAGTGGAGAGCTCGAAGTGAACGTCTTCATGGACATACCAGAGGGATTTACCGACTTCATGGTAAAGTTAGAATCAGGATCACCAATCGGAACAAGGAACACCCCTCAAGGAGCGGCATATCTAAAAGCCGCTACAGCTTGGCGGAAAGGAATAAGCAAATCCAATAATCATGATTGTCTAATACGGAAGGCCCTTTATGGACTGCGGCAATCTGGCCTAGGTTGGTACCACAAACTGACCACTAAATTACTGGAGAGTGGATTGGAGCCCACCAAACAGGATCCATCCTTATTTGTAAGGAGACAAGGGAGCAGAATTCTGCTTATCACGATATACGTTGACGACTTATTGTTAGCATCAAATGACCTTACGTGGATGGAAAATATTAAGGCCGATCTCTGCGATGCTTTTGAGATGAAGGATATCGGCAAAGTGAGAACTTGCCTAGGCATACAATTTAAGCAGAGCATAGACAAGCACTGGTGGATATTTATTTCACAGGGACAATATGTTGGTGCCATATTGAAGAGATTTGGCATGGTCGAATGCAAGCCTGCACTGACACCAATCGAGGCAAAGTGTAACCTGAAGCGTCCTGAGATTATCGACGAAGGCGAACTGCGAAAGTATCGTTATCAAAGCTTAATTTGAACCTTAATGTTTCTTTCAGTTACAACACGTCCGGATATTGCGTTTGCTGTGAGCTTTATGAGTCAGTTCAACAGCAATTACAATGTCGAGCACTGGAAGGCAGCGAAACACATATTGAGATATCTAAGCGGTACAAAGCAATTGAGCCTGTTATATAAGCAAACAGGCGAGGATCTATTTGGCGTGGTCGATGCAGATTGGGGAGCGAATCTAAGCGATAGGCGCTCCTATTCAGGGCAGGCGTTCATACTGTCTGGAGCAGCTGTATGCTGGGAGGCACGGAAGCAACGTACTGTGGCACTATCGAGTACTGAGTCGGAGTACCTTGCGATGTCCGAAGCGGTCAAGGAGGCACTATATCTGAAGGCCCTCCTAAACAGTGTTGGTAAAGACTGCGCCACGGTGCGCTTTTATAATGACAATCAGAGCGCACAAAAACTGGTTACTGGCTTCGGATTTCACCCGCGTACAAAACATATAGATATACGCCACCACTTCATCAAGCAAAAATACCGACATTGAAGTGGCGACATTGAGATTGTTACTTTAAGGGAGCGTATTATTATTATCGCGAATAGTATAATAATATGTTAAAGTAACAATGTTAATATAGTTCTGTTTGCATAATGTACATAGAGTTACCACAACATTCTATATGCGAGTCTCTTAACAGATCCCTCTAAAGACGCGCACAACATCGATTACCGCAATTAGTCGTTCCATTACATTATGCAAAGACAGTCGCGCAGAGCTTGACCCAAAAGAATAAAACATATAAATAAACATAACCTCTACAGAAAACTCCTCGTGTTAATAATGGTCATGGGCCCGGTATTTCAACCAGTAAGCCTGCACCCATAACCCCAAATTTCCAACATATATTTCATAAAATCATTATATTAATATTAAGTAAATATTACATAGGTTCAAGTTGAACCGAGCTAGTTTCTAAATAATATTTAGCATTTCCTAATCATTTATATAGTATAGTAATGATTATGTATATATATATAATTATACTTACATTTGAGAGAGTTACGCCCAAGGGAGTTGGCTGCTTGCTCTTAGAAAATTTCGCTCTTCCGTTTGTCGATTGGCGACAACCTTTTCTCGATTCTCAACTGTTAAACTGCCCCTCGTCAGATATGTGGTGTGATATGTGTAGGTTGTCAGGCAGGTCTTCGTTATGAACTGGTTATCGCCCAAGGATATGCTAAAGTTCTCCTGATCGAGCGAAGGCAAAAAGAGTGACAGTTTTATATTAATAATAATTATAATTGTAATATAATAATAATAATTGCAATTATAAATTAAAATTTAAAATGCTAAAGGTATTCTTTTCAATATATTTATTTTATTTTTTTTTTATATATAGGATATGCTAAAGTTCTGATCGAGAGAAGGCAGAGAGAAAGACAGTTTTCTATTAAATATATTTATAATTGTAATTGCAAATTAAAGATAGTACTAGGTACTATATATATATATATATATCTATTGAAGAGAACATCTTTAGCAGTGCTAACTTTAATAATATTACGTTTTTTTTTGTTTCTCACATTATTTTTAAGTGCCTTTTGGCATTTTCTAAAAAATGTATTCATAGGTTGCTTATGTTTACAAATTGAAAATACAGTTTTAAAAACAATGCTTGATGCGAGAGCTGCTATTATTTGATCTATTAATATTTCTATTTATTTATTTATTTTATTAATTTCATTTATTAATATTTCTATTTATATATTTATTGTATTTCTTATTTTATTTATTTGATCTATTAATATTTGTAGATATTTTAGTTCTTAATTAATTTAGTTGATCTATTAATATTTGTATTTATTTATTTATTCTATTTATTTTTTTACTTATTTGATGTAATACTATTTGTATTTATTTATTTTATTTCCCGTTTTATTTATTTGATCAATTAATATTTGTATTTATTTATTTATTTTATTTGTTATTTTATTTATTTGATTATTAAATATTTACCTGTTTGTTGTTTGTAGGCAGCGCTAGTATCATATGATTCTTGAGGGTGCTGGGGGCAAGAGTGACTGGCTTCTGTGGCAACTGAGACCGAGACTGAGATTGAGTTACAGCTGAAGCTGAAGCAGAAACTGAAGGTGAGGCTGCAACTGCCTGATGCTTCAGTTTATCACTGGCGATGATTAGTTCGACTCCATTGGACATGACATGGGTGGCCAAGTTAAATCTGGCCTCATCCAAACTCAACTCGGCCAAATTGGAATCTAACAAGCGAATATTCTGAGAGCGATGCTCTGTCAGTGGATCTGTTGAATCACTCTTAGTTCTAGGTGTTCTTGTTGATTCTGATGTTTTTGTTGTTTCTGTTGTTGTATAGTGTTTAAGGTATTTTTTATGGAAGCCTAAATCAATTACAAAAGTGTTTTTTATGATAATCATTTTGTGGCAAAATACAAATACAAATAAGAGCTGAATATTTACAGATTGATAATCAGTTATGTATATATATTGGTAGCAGCATCCTTCTTTTCTATATAGTAAAATAAATTTATATTCACAACACAGCTAAAAAATATAGAATAATAATTGAGTTAGCTATAAATAAGCGAAAGAGCCACAGGAACGTCTCGATAAAATATAAATAAGATAATACATAAAAAAGCTGAGATTTTTCTATATAAATTTATCGGGGCATAAAAACATTATTATTTTGTGTTTAAATAATTTGCAGCCTTTGCTAAAAAATCAATCATTTTATTTGGGCAAAATTAGAAAAATGAAAAAAATACGCAAGTTGTTGACTTTATATATATCATTAATTTTTAATTAAATGAATATATATACACACACATATATATATCTATATATATATGCATATTTATTTGTTTATAAAATACTAAGATATTAACAAACCCATTTTATACATCGTACTTAAATTATTTAATTAATGCCACTAATTGTATTAATGTTTCTTTTTTTTTTGCTCTTAAATTAAAGAAAAAACAAAAAATGTGTGTGTTAAAATTAAAATGTTTAATTTTAGATTTGCGTTAACAGTTATTAATTACTTATAGAATATGTGTTGAGATATAAAAACAACGATATATAGTTATATAGATATATATATAGATATACATTTATTTTACAGCAGCAAACGAAAATGTTTTATAATTAAATATGTATGTGTGTGTGTAACTGCATTGGTATTTTTATATATATATATACTACTACACTAAATATGCAAAATCCTTGATTATTAATTGCAAGCTTAAAGGGGAAAAGGAAGTATAAAAGTAACCAGGAAATTTGTTTTGCGTGGGCTTAGCTGAAATGTCCTTCGGCTATATATGAAAATCCCATGTCTCAAATTAAAATTACCCATTGGGTCGATTTTTCCCTCTAGCTTTCGTCCAATATAAAAGTAGCCCGGCAATTTTAAGGGCATTTGCTAAGAAATGAGAACTCCCCGCTTGTGTAAATAAGGGAATTGATCGGCTTTAGCTTTTTGGGGCATTTTTGTGGGCATAACTAAAACAATTATAGCCATTGCTTGCTAGCTAAAACAGGCAATAAAATCAAATTAAAGGGCTTTTGTGTGGGCATGACTAAAATATCCCCAAATTGTATTAAAGCGCATTTAATCCCCTTTAGCTTTTTTTGGGCATTTGTGCAGGTTCAAAGGGAATAACTGGATATATACAGTAGCTGTAATGTAATTTGATGGGCATTTCTGAGAGCATAACTAAAATATCCCATTTATTCGGTTGTCACTTTTTCAAGGCATTTGAGTGGGCATTATTAAAATATCCCCCGGGTTGTGGTTCGCGTTATGGACATAGTTCGTGTCTTCACTTTGGTGAATGTGGAAAGGGATTCGATAATTTCATGCTGATCGCTGTGGACACGTTCCACAATTACTGTATAGGTTTGTGTATACAATTCAGTGCTGGTCACTTGCAGTGCTGTGGAATGCGCGAGGTTGAATTACTCGTTGCCAACACTTTGTTTACTTGTTTGCGTCTATTTCTGAGTTGCTTCTGCTTGCGTCTTTTACCAGGCCGCGTGGCATTTTTACGCGCGGTGTGATTTATTTCCGGTATTGGTAAATTTAAAATTGGTATTGATAACGTTGAAATTGCTGTTGCAAGCTTTGTTGTTATTTCTGGTGTTGTTAAAGCTGAAATATTTTTTTTCCGGTGTTTTTAGAGTTGAAATTTGCTTTGTTTTTAGTGTTGGTAAAGTGGAAATTTTTGTTATATTCGGTGTTGTTAAAGTCGAAATTGCTGTGGGCATTATTGCCTGATTTTGCGCTTCTGTTTTTGGTGTTGCTAAAATTGTATTTATTTGTATAGCTGTTTGTAGTTTTGTTAACAGCACTGTTGCTGTCGGCTGCTTATTTTTTGCTGCTGTTTGGTTTGTTCTATTTGTAAGTCTATGCTTGAAAATGACAACACGCTTGTTCTTTGGCTGTGAAACTGACACGAAATTGTTGTTGTTGTTGCTGGTAATGTTGTAAAAGTTGCTGGTGGTGTTGGAAGTGTTGTTATTAGTGTTGACTAGTGGCTTGCGCCGCACAAGCACTTTTTTGCGCAAACGCCGCAGCTGCTGTTGACTTTGCTGAATTTCACGTTTGATTTTTTTTTTAATTGTACTTTTTTGTGGACGTAGTGTTGCAAAATGCTGTTTTGTGACCTGCAACTGTAGTGGGAACAACTCAGCGAGGTCATTTACACTAAAAAATACATTGAATGCGTTAGGGCCTCCTGCTCAAGCCCGGTAGTACTACTGCTTCTGCTGCTAGAGGGTGCACCCAGCTGCTGCGTAGCCTTGGCCTTGACATACCATAGGTGAACATCACCTATGATGCTCTCCAGCGACGCTGTTTGATCCACCTCGCCTAGGGTATTTTTATTCACTGGTGCTGGCAGGTAGTTCTGCACCCGCTCGCTACCCTCAAACGCATAGAGGTCCTCTGCGAGTGAAATGGTTTGCTGGGCGTGTCGCTTGTGCAAAGTGGAGGGTGTCAGATGCTCGTAACTATTGTAAACAGTCGATAAAATTGTGCTAAATTCGCCGGGTCTACGGCCAGATACGTAGAGCGTGACAACACTACTTTCCGTAGGGTGCTCGAGGTCCTCTTCCTTATGTTGTCGATGGCGCTTGTGACTCTTGCCCGGTTTTCGTGACTTTTTGTGACTTTTGCTCGTCGTTTGTTGTTCGACTATAATGCCATCGATATTGGGTGCATCGTAGGGAGTTATTTCGTCCAGATCTTGCAGATTATCGTTGAGCAGTATTTGTGGCGAAATAGTGTTGGTAATCGCTGGATTTTTTTGCTGCTGTGGCTGTAGTTGCTGTTGTTGTTGCTGTTGCAACAGCAATTGTTGCAGCAGCAAACTGTTGACCTGCGCCACCTGCCCAGATTGTTGTTGGAATTGCTGCAATTGTTGCGTTGGGGTATTTACTATCGTGTCCACACTGTACTCGGTAGCTGTTATCGTCTGCGCTGTGGTATCGAAAACAGTTGTCAATATTTTCTTGCCCTGGAATGTAATGGGCAAAATCGTAGACTTGCCATCATAAATGGTAGTCACATAAGTGGAGGTATGTGTGCGATATTCCGTAACTGGCACGGCTGCAGCTGCAGCTGTTGCTGCTACTGCGGCATCTAGCGCTGGTAGTGCTGGCTGGGTACCAGCTAGCGCGCCCAGCAGCGGATTCGCTGGCAAATTAATGTTGCCCAACAGCAGCTGGGATAGCAGAATATTCGCCAGAGGCGCATTTGCGGCGATTTGTGGCTGCAACGTGGAGACGACACTCTCCACGCCATACACCGTAGAGGGTAGCACGTGCGAAAATGAGGTCTTGCGACCCCTGATTGTTGTCGGGGTAAACGTGACGGTCGTTGTTAGTGTGTCATGCAGCAGGTAGCGAGTTAATTCCGTGACACCCGCCGCATTTACGCTGGTGTCTTCGCGGACCAGGTAGAGCGAAGTTTGTCCATTGCTACCCACTTGCTGGGTGTATTGATGGGGCGCCAGTACCTCCAAACTGGTCTTGGCTGTCACAATATTCTTGTACTCCGTCAGCTGACCATTGACAACCGGTACGGTCACTTCGGCGGGCACCAAATGGGTAACTGTGATGGCAACACTGCCCAGCTCAGCTGAAGCCACATCCTGGTTATAATCGTTGCGATTGCGATTACGGTTTGCGTTGCGATTACGGCTGGAAGTTCCGGAATTGGTGCCGGTACGGCTGCGTGAATTGCCAGCGGTACGGCTGTCTACATTATTATTATTATTATTATTGGTACTGCTGATGTAGCTCTTTAAACGACGCACATTTGCAGACTTGGAGTTGAAGCTGGAGCCGGAGCTAGAATTCGAGCCGGAGTTGGAACTGGAACCGGAGCCAGAGCCGGACCGCCTTAGTGCCGACTGCGGTCGTCTAAAATTTGACTTTGCCGAGCTGCCAGCGCTTGCCTGTCTGCTTTTTCCGGCTGTATCCTTTTCGCGTAGCGTAAACTGCGCCCGAGCCGTAGTGGGTCTGGTGGGGCGTATGGCGCGATGTGCGGCAGTTGCAGCCGTCGAGCTGGACTGCTGCTTGTAACGCGAACCAAAGCGCGCATTCAGCCTGGTCCGCGTCGTCGTTGTCGTCGTCTCAGCAAGTTGCTCCTCCACTAGCGCCTCCTCGGTCGTTGCCGTTTTGGGGCGACGAAAGCGAAACCGATTGCGACTTAAAGTATCCACCTGACGTCGCCTACGCGAGAGGTTAGCGCTCTTTTTGCTAGAGTGTCTTCGCCGGCGACGATTAGTTATATTTTGAGCGGTATCTTGGTCCTCCTCGTCGCCATCCTCATCCTCATCGTAATCCGCATCGCCATCCGAATCATTATCCTGCGCCTGCTCCTTCTCCTTCTCCCGTTGCTGCTGCTGGAAGAGACCTCGTGGCGGGAAGAGATTGTTTTGGGGCCGGGCGCGCGCCTGCAGCGAACTCAGGGTGGGTCGCTGAAAGCTACGCGGCCTTGGCCGTACCGTAGTCGTTGTCGTCGTCGTTGTCGTTGCGGCCTTGGCGCGACTTGCAAGCGGATTCTTGCGCACGGATACATTTGCGGCGCTGGTATTACTCGCGCGAGTCGCAGGCGTAAAGCCACTGGGTCGATTGAGGGGTCGCCGAAAACGCAGCAGCGGATTTTGCGTGCGACGCGAATTCTGCAGCGTTTTCTCCTCATTGTCATCGGTGGCAGTCGAAGCCTCATCCTCCGTGGAGGCATCCTCCTCGCTGGGCTCGTTCTCTGCTGCAGTTGTGGGCGTTGTCGTCGTCGACGCCGGTAGTGCTTGCCCAAGGCAGCAGTGGGTCTTATGCGCTGGCGGGAATTGAGAAAATTCAAGCTGCTCGCCGGACGATAGCCAGAAGCGGAGGTGGAGCCGGAGCTGAGACGCCGGGAACTGCTGGCCGTACCGCTGCGTGCGGAGCTAGCAAATCTATTTCTCGAGGGTGCAAAGCCGGTAGTACTGCCAGCAACCGATGAACTAAGCCCCCCCGCACTAGCAGCAATAGCCACTGGGGATTTCAAGGGGCGACCAAAGAGACGACGAGTTGAGGAAGCGGCGGCTCCTTGCGGATTTATGGGCGCATTGGAGATGGCACCGCGTCGCGAAGAGCTGTACCGAGCACCGCCCACAGACTTCAAGGCAGGCGTGGCTGTTATCGTTGGAGTGATATCGGAACGGGTTATTATTGTTGCGCTGCTCGCACTAAGCGTTTTTTGCTTGGGTGCAAAGGTGGGTCGATTGCGGGACGCAAAGGGACGTATAACTGGGGCAAAGGTGCGTTTTTTACTCTGCGACGACAAATTGCTATCGCCATCGCTATCGTTATCGTTATTGCCATCGTTGTCGTGCAGTTCCTCGCTGTGCATGCTGCTTTCCACTGTGGCAGTCTCAATTTGCTGTTGACTTAACTGACTCAACTGTTTCGTGCTCTCCACAATTAGTTCGTCAATTGTTGCGCTTGGCGAAATGCTTTTTTCGAATAGAAAACTGGAAGTGCTTTCGATAATTTGTGCATAGCGACTATCGATAATTGTGCCGATAACTTTTGATTGATAGAGCGTCGTGGTGCGATTGCCAATGCGAGTGCCCTCAATCAAACGAACGAGGCCCGTTTTATATTGCGACGAGCTGGCAACTGAGCTGAGTTCCAATTTCTTGGACTCGTCGACGAGCAGGCTCGAAGTGCTGCTGGTCAACTCGATGGCGCTGCCCTCGCTATCGAGGCTCGACTGTATTTGTGTGGTAAAGTACAGAGTGCTCACACCATCCGCATCTATGATGTGCTTGTAATCATAGTAAAGCAACTCGGATTTATCGATAACAATCGAGCTAACTGGCAAAGTGTCAACGCTAGCAATTATTGTTGCCGTCGGCGTTATCACATTCACAATCGTCTCGAAGCGTGAATCGGTCACCGTCTGATTCGCCTCATAGGAGGTCGTGTAATAAGTGTAAGTCGTGTAGAATGTGGTCAAATCAGTGGAATTTTGGGTAATTAAATTAACCACACTGCCAGTCGAACTCGCAGTCGAATTTGCAGTCGAACTCTCACTCAAAGTCTCACTTGAAGTTCCACTTGAATTCTCAGTCCAACTTTTGTTGGTTCGATAACATTCGATATGGTTTCCTCTCTGCTGATTGTTGTTATTTCACCATCCTTCGCCAGCTTGGTCCAATAGGTGAATGTGGTGAAATATGTGATGGGCAGTGTTGCATCCTCAGCATGATTCAGCATTTTGGTTGGTTGCAATGTTTCCGTCGCAATATTTGTGACAGTTTCCAGGCGACTAACCACATTAGTGTTGTCCTTCTCATACATCGTAGTGTAGAACGTGAATGTTGTGAAACTGGTCTGCAGCAGGAGGGTGGCAGAGGGTAGCATCTCTTCTGTATTACTCTCGGAACTAATCTGATCATCGGCCATATCATCCCTGATTTTCAAGTGTTGCTCACCATTGGAACTGCTCGATTTGACATCGGTTATCAGTGTGACCATTTTGTCAGCATTGATAGTTGACTCGGTTTCGGTTGGATTTATTACTATTTCCTTGGCCAGTTGCACAACACTGGTCCTTAGCGCACCCAGCTCTGTTATGTAATTGGTAAACACCTCCGTTCGCGACATTATCTCCGTTTCACTCTCCGCAAAGATGGTCGTATAATAAGTGAAAGTTGTGTAGAAAGTTTTTGTGTATTTGACATCATTTAAAAACTCCGTTTTTTGACTTGATTCGCTTGAGTCATGCTTTAGTTCGTTGTTAACACTAGCATCTATCAACTCCTTCAATTCATCAGGTATCATATATTTGGTCGCTTGTAAATTTGTTGCTTTTGTCGTTGTTGTCGCAATTATTTCATTCTCACTGATAATGCTCGATTTCAATTCCATATCCAAAGTGGAACTGATTATATTGGTCACAATTTCAGTGTGACTTGAAATTGTTGTGGCATCGCCATGGAAAAAGGTTGTCAAATATGTATAAGTTGTGTAGAGGGTCTTATAGATGATATCCAACTCATCGGAAGCATTCTCATAATCCTCGGGTTCTGATTCGGTAACATAATCCTCATCGTCCTCAACTATCTCGCTGGTTGTAGTATTTTCCTCAGTTGTTGTTATTATTTCTTTGGGATTCGCCTCGGTTGCTGTTGCCTCATTTTGTGGCACAGACACTACTCTGTTGGCTTCTCCAATTGTGGGTATTCCAGCACTTTACTCGCCTGTATACAATAATATTTGGTTGTCTCTTTGATCTCATAACTGGACAAAATACTCGGCTCAGCTGCGTCATTTGAAATTGTTATCAATTTCGGTAATTGTGTGAGAAATATTTGTGACTTGAGCTCGTCGCAATTATCATTATTATCTTTTGTCATAGTCTGTGCTATATCTGACATATCCTTAACCGTTGTATTATCCTCCTCCTCCTCCTCCTCCTCCTCCTCCTCCTCCTCCTCCTCCTCCTCCCCTCAATGGATCTATTTGTAGTTGTTTTGACTTCTGCCTCGTCATTCATAATTGTTGTTAATTTTTCTAAATTTGTATTTGTGGTAACTTCTTCAATTTTAGTTTTTTCATTTTCATGCATTTGAATTACTTTCGATATATTTTTTTGCTCGATTTGATCTATTTCTGTTTCTTTTTCTGTATTTTTAATTGTACTAATTTCTTCAATTTGATTTATTAGTATTTTGGATTTTTCTAGATTTTCCTCAACTCGATTTATTTGTGTTGCAAAATTTTCCTCAATTTGATTTTTGGACTTTTCTGTATTTTCCTCAATTTTAGCCATCGTTTCTTCTTTATTTTTTAGTTCAGTTGTTGCAGTTTGAATTGGATTCTTAATTGTTGCAGTTGGTTCTACAAAATTGGCAAAGGGATCATCATCGATGAATATTGTTGTTGCCCCACCATGCACCTCCATATTTGAGGCTTCAGTCTGTATACTATTTAAATGAATGTTATCTTTATTTAGAGTTGCTATTGATCTGCAATTTCAGCTTGACTTTTAGCTCGAATTTGAATTCCTTGGGTTCCTTGAGTTCCTTCGGCTTGAATTCCTTGGCTTCCTTGTGTTCCCTCAGCTTGAATTCCTTGCTTTCCTTGAGTGCCTTGGGTTCCTAAAGTTCCCTTAGCAAGAATTCCTTGAGTTCCTTGGGTTCCTAATTCCCTAATTCCCTCATTTTGAGTTTCTTGTGTTCCTTCCGCTTGACTTTGTTGCGTAAAAACTTGAGTCCGCCCTTGATTTTGGCCTTGAGCTTGTGCCTTGGATAGAGATGCATATATCTCCAATATTTCCTGATCTGTAGGCAATGAAAACGTCGGCTTTGCTAACAAATCCTCCACAGAAGCGGAACTTGACGCCAAAATAGGCAAGGTAATCACAGAAGAGCCCATTTCCATTTGTGGTTTTATAGAAGTTGCCTCCATATGCTCCACAAAAACAGGTTCCGTTTTAATCTCAAGAACTGCCGAAGATTTCGCAATCTTCTCGACCCCTGAACTGATTGAAAATGGCTTCTTTTCCTCCTCCAGAATTGAACTTGTTGTAGTTGTTGTTACTTTATCCAATGTGTTCAAAATTTTTGTCGTTTTAATCAAAATTTCGGCACCTGTGCTTGGAAATAGTTCCAGCTCACTGCTTCGGAGCGTAGCCATGCCCTTGATGGAGGTTATGTGGCCCAAGTTGAGACTCGCTTGCGCTGTGCTGGGCGAAAAGACGATCAAACTGTCGCCAACCAGTGTTGTAAAGTCTGCAAAGCCGTAGTATGTAATAGTCGCAAGCACTCGTTTCTTCAGCTGAATTTGAGTTGAATTTTGGGATTTATTTTGCTGTTTCTGTTGCATCAGCTGCTGATGATAAAGCTTGGCAGAGCGTCCTTCCTCCCCCTCCCCCGCCACCCCTATTTCAGTTTCCGCAGTATTTTGATAACCACTCGGCGCAAAATGATTTTTAACCGTAAATGTTGGCAAATCGCCAATTGGCAACACTTTTTGTGCGGCCAAAATGCGAGGATTATTTTGATTGGGCGCCGCATAAGCGGAGTGAATAACCGTAGACAGTACGGCGGAGGCAAATTCGCCGGAATCGTGTGTTGATTGCAGCAATTGACTACTTTGTTGTAGGCGAAAATAGTCTGTGTTGCCAACGAACTCAACATTTCGCAATTTATCATCGATAGCCCGCCAATCGGCGGCCTCCGCATCCGATAACAAATCATTGTGACTTTCCAAATGTGCCGTAAACGTAGCCGGAGTCTCAGCAGTCGCCGGACTGCCCTCACCCACCCAACTGGTTATCACAGAGGGTTGCAACCCGTTCTCATAGAGAACCCTAGAGGACTTCTTGAGGTACTGCGCATATTGACGACCATTGTTAAGGGTAGTGCCCACAACTTGGGTCGCATACTCCGTCGTAATACCCTCCTGGATAAAAGTACGTGCCGTGGATGTTAGCAGTCCCAGCTCCGGACGGACAGACAAGAAACGACCGTGGCCCAAATTATCCTGATTGATTAACAAAACTGTTGTTAAATCTACGCGTTTTACAACACACATTTGACAACACACACATAGAGAGAGAATTTTAGATGGATAGTTGTGGAAAAATTAGACACGGTAAAAGTATTTACATATATATATCAAATAAAAATAGTGAGAATTAAAATTAATATATATATACATATTTATACATATATATATATATATATATATATATATATATATACATATATGTCCAGAATGTACAGCAGAGAGAGAAGTTGTTGGAAATCATTTACATACAAAGAGATAAACAGAAAGAAAAAAGTCACAAAGAAAAGTAAGTACAAGAAAACACACATGAAAAAAACAAAAGAACAATTAAATTATTTACAGTTAAATAGGTATACAATTATAAAATTATTAAAATTATATATATATTTGAATTAACTAAAAAATATATATATGCATAAATATATAACATAATTATATATATATTATTTAATTAATTAAAAAATATATATATATATATATATATATATATATATATATATATATATATGTATATATAGATATATATAAAGTATTACTATTTCAAATATTATTAATTAAATAAAATATAAATATATATATTTGAATAAAGTAATATATTATTTACATTGAATATGCATCAATAATAATACTTATTTATTTCAATTTTATTTATGAAAAATTTCAAAATAGTGCGAAAACAGAATTTTACATATTTTTTACATGAGTGTGAATTTGATTGTCATCGATAACGATAAATGTATGTGTGTATTTGTATGTATGTATGTATTTGAAGTATGTATAAAGTCCTCTTTTACGCTAACTACGTATTTAAGTGCTTACCATCTGCGCCTGTTGCCACACGTAATGTGGGCGTCGGTCTCACGGCGTAAGGCTCATCTGTAATTATATACGGTAAGCATTAATTGAGAGAGTTTCAATTTATACGTTAAATAAATATTAATATAAATAAATAAATGAGTAAATAAATCAATAAATAAATAAAATGCTTAACTCTTACGCTTAATACGTAATACGTCATGCAACTGTAAAAGTTCCAACTTTACAACAGGTTGTCAAACCTATTCCGCTTCCGGTTAAAGCGTATATCGATATATCGATAACACACTGAGTGTAAGTTACAACACACATAAATATGTATATAGCTTCGAGGAATGCCAAACAGATGCTTTCTGCTGTTAATAAATAAAGCTAAGCAGAAACAAAAACAAAAAAAAGAAGCGAAAAAGAGAAGAAAAAAGCGAAAGCGCCTGTTCCCATCACAATACCAATTGTTGCGCGGAACAAGTTTTTTTGTTTATTTCTTTTTTTGGTGAAATGCCTCTTCAAAATTATTTCGAACCTTGTTAAATTACCCCTCCTCCCCTCTCCTAAGATCGGGCATACACACATACGTATTAACATACATACACACAGAGAAAGAGATAATAAATGACCAGCTAGTGATGCTGCTGCTGAGCAAAAAGAAAGTGACCAACCAGCAGCAGTAGCAGACTTTTATAGTAGCAGACTCAGCTCACTCTTCTACGCAGGTCTTCTACTACTACCAGCTACACCCTGCAGCAGCTTTTAAAGTGCCGCTCGTTTTAAATAAATGCCGCTCTGCCGCTCGTTTTAAATAAATGCCGCTCTGCAGCTGCGATTCTTAAATTATTATTTTTTATTTATAATTTAGTATTTAATATGTATTATTATTATTAGTATTTATTATTTAATTATCATTATTTATTGTTTATTACTTATTATTTATTATATATTATGCTATATCCCCCTATTGTAATGAATTTCAAGCACAGCCTGCGCTAGCTTCAAAGAAGCAGCAGCCATGCACACAGAGATCGAACACAGCACAAAAGGAGACCTCGCTAAATCGGCAAGCGATCGCGGTTAGCAAGAATACTGTGCTCTGCTGTGCTTCTTCTTGCCTGCTGATTCCCACAGCCCCGTTAATTGATTTATAAATACCTTTTGCCTGTAATATTGGCTAATTAACACGCTATTTTTAAAAGCGAATTATGCGATCAGATACTGTTAGTAGCTGCTAAAATATGGAAAGCTTTTTAAGGGAAGAAATTTTGTAAACTTTTCAAGGGATTTCCCTTTATCTAACCTTGTGTTTTATTTTGCAGGTATTACTAAAACCCAATAACAATTAGTTAATACATTACCTATTAACAAATGTGCACAAATGAAAATTTTGTAATTAAATAAATCCTAAATGAATATTTCCTTATTTATTTTAATAAAATTTCAATTATTATATATTATTTTTAATATAATTTATTTATTTTTTATTATATATTTTTACTATTTGACTTTCGGTGATACTAAATAAATACATAAAATAAATATTAGAAGTTTAAATATTTCTCCTTGCTTTTAATTATATATTGCTTATTAATTTATTTTTTTTTTTAATTTTATTTAAGCCATTATTTAAATTTTGTATTTTTTGTTGACATTACATAAATAAATAAAAACACCAACAAGAAGTTTGTGATTTAAATCAATTGTCAATGCATTTACACAATTTCTCACCATTAAAAAACTGTACGCAAATAGATTTTGTAATTTTATAGGATTAAAAATTTTGTAAATACATTTTTAAAACATTTGCAGAATTTGCCGTTAAACTTTTGTAAATAGATTTTCATTAACATTTCATTCATTCACATTAAGAATTTCTCCATGTCAAGTAGCTGCTGTTAAAAAACGCCTGTTCTGTTCACTTCCTATTTTGTATGCAGCAGCAGCAGCCGAAGATGAAGAAGGTTCACCGTTGACCTAAATATAGCTGCGGCGGCTGCGGCGCGACTGCTGCTAATGCTGCGCTGCTGCTGTTGTTACTGTTACTGTAGTTGCTGTGCTGCTGCTTCTTTTTCTTCTTCAGCTGCTGCTTTGCTTTCAGTTTGCTTTTGTGTCTGACTCGCCTTTCTTGAATAATTTAATGCTGACTTTGACTGCTGTTGGCTATTTATGTGAGATTGTAATAATGATGATGATTATTAAGTTGATGGAGCTGCTGCTGTTGCTGCGACTTGCTTGCATTGTGAAAGCAGCTTTAGCCGCCGAGTTCAGTTCTTGTTTTGTTTTTGCGTCAATGTTAACCAAAGACAGCACGCACAGACAGACATACATATATATATATATATATATATATGTATATGTGCGTGTGTGTGTGAGTTGACGTCCGCATCTGTAACTGGCGCAGTCAAGGGGTTTACTTAGCAGGCAATCGCCTTAACAGTAAAACGGATGCAAAAGAGGATGTTGAAAGTGTCGTTGTTGCCGTTGGAGGCTGTCCATTAACAGGGTCAATGACATTTGCACACAATTTTTAAAAAATCCTATAATGGCACACAAACTAATTACAAAAATACTGTTTATTTAGTTATTATTTTCTTCCTTACACAGCAATGTTAAAAAGTGCTAAGTACAGGGTATTTTCTTATAAAATACTTTATTTTTTATTATTTAATTACTATTTAGCTATTGGTATATTTCTCTTTATTTTTCATTTTACACAGCAATATTAAAATGTCCTAAATACAGGGTTATTTTGTATAAAAATGCCGCGTATCTTTTTTATATTTTTGCCAACTGTAAATTGGTAATATTTTAACAATAAAATTAATAAAAGACACCCAAGTCTGTGTCATGTCGACCAGTTTTAGCTTTCTCTTACCTGTCTTTTGTAAATTGATTGTGATAATATTGGGCAATTCGCATTTACAGCTAAACAGATATAACACACATACACATGTATGTATGTATGTTTGCATTAACCCACATAACAAGCTTGCAAATATGTTAATATGTGTGTTTTGTGTGAAGCTTACCATATTTTTGCGCTTGAACAATAGAGGGCGCTGCTGCCGCTGCTAGAGTAATGACTAAGAGCAACAGGCTCGGTCTGTGTTGCCGCCGACATAACAGCGTCGTCGCCGACATTTTGAATCTTGTCAAATGCCAGCCACGTTCAGCGACTGTTGCTGATGTAAATTGCTGCTGTTCCTGTACCTCCTCCTGTTACTCTTGCTGATCCTCCTGTTACTCCTGCTGCTCCACCTGTTACTCCCGCTGCTCTTCCTGTTGCTGCTGCTGCTCTCTTAAGCTTTGCTGTTTACAAACAGAATTCATTTAACATTTAACACACACCACGTAAATTAAACGAACACATACAGTTACACATGTGCTCTTGTGTCTGTGTGTGTTGGTCGGTCGGTCGGTCGTTATGGGTATCCAAGTTCTGAATGTGAATATAAATAATTCTTTATTTTGATATACCTTTGAGCATTATGCATTAGGTTTTTTGGCTCGGTTCAGCCATGATGATTTAATTCATTGTTGTATTGAATTTTTAATTTTTTCTACAAACTGGATTTATTTACGCTTTTGTGTTGTATTTTTAACAGGTTTGTGTGTTTGTGTTGGCAAATGTCTGCATAATTTGCACTGCTTGTGGAATTACACACACACACACACACACACACACACATATATATATATATATATATATATATATATATATATATATATATACATATATATTTGATTGAATTTTTTAGCAATTGTTATTGTTGTTGTAACAAATATGGCGTGGGAAACTGGCACGAGCGAACACATACACATACACACACACACACACACACATAAGCACATGATCTTCATGCAGAGACAAACACACACAGATACGTACTTCTGGCAAAACTCTTTTCCGATGATGCGCACACACGTTACAGGCCTGCAGACGAAAGCCACAAAACTGACTTCGTCTGCGCAAAAGCAAAAGACAACAAATTTGAAGCTGCTGCTGGCGGCGACGGCGATGACGGCTCAAACCCGAAGTCCGGTTCGGCTTTGCTGCTGTTGTTGCTGCCTTGCGCACATGCGCAAAAGCTGTTTGACTGCTTCAGGTGAATTCCTATGCATGCTGTGTGTCTCTCAGTTGTGTTGGTGTGTGTGTAGTCCATTTGCCAACGTTTGCTGTTAATTGTGTTTGTGTGAATCTGCAAATGTCAGCATGGAATAACCTTAAACTCACCACGATTTATAATCGGCACCTATTGAAAGCAAAATCGCAAAAGATTTTTTTTATCCATGCATTTCCTATGCATGCCCTTGTATCTGTGTGTGTGTCAGAGCTGTGCTTGTTGTAAATCGCACAGTTTTATATAACACGCGCACATTTCTTTGTTATATAAATATAAAAATATAATTATGGCAGGCGCGCCATAAAACCAGCTTTCGATGACTAAAAATTGCTTTTATAGTAAATATTTACAGCAGGACAGAATGTAGTTAAAGAGAATATATAGTAAAAAGTAAAAATATGTTTTTAATTATAATAAAAAAATACTAATAATAAGCAATAAAAATTAAATAATAAAAAGTAAATATATAAAATATAGTATATATGCAAAATTAACTAAATAAAAAAAAAGTTTATTAAATTAAGCAACAAATTTTGACATACATAAATAATCGATAAGTCGATAAGCGCAGCTATTGATTGCTATAAATAAATAATATAAGTAGAAAAAAGTAAATTAAAACTAAATAATGATAAAAATAAATAATACTAAATATGCAAATTTAAGTAAATATTAAGCAATCCACGTTAGAAAATGTGTAATTATTCCAACATAGCCAAAAGGAGATATTTAAATAAAAATCTATAAGCTATCGATCGTAGTTCTACAAATATAAATGAATTAAACTTTTTAACGTCTTTATTGAATTCTTATTCAGCAGCCAAACTACTGCATTTCATATAAAATCAATTTGTATAATAAATATTAATAACAATTTAAAGCGCCGTTAAGTAGAAAAGCTGGAAAATAGTTGCATCTGTCTGTGTGTGTGTGTATTTGTTAGTAGAGGTAGTATTTTTATATTATATATCTAATCACACACACAATCCCTATTATATATATTTATTTATTTACATAAATAACTACGCAGATTTATAATATAAGTAAATACGTTTTTGGCGGTTTTAAAGCCAAAAAACATTAGCTAATATGGCCTTAAGCCAGCTAAGTACTATAACACAATAAGTACAATTTCAATGCATTTATAACTAAGTAAATGGTACATGGTACATATGTACAATTATTGTACAAATGTACTATTTTAATATATATCTATAGGCCTATTACAATTTCAGTAAATGTTAAAGGGCATATTTTGATACATGATACACATTGGTACAAATGTACATTTTCAAATAAGCACACATTAACTAGTACATGGTACAATCATTGTTATTAACTTATAGCCCAGTACCTATTACTATAAGTAGTTCATGATACATGTATCTGTAAAGTGGTACATTTTGGTGCATGGTACAGCCATGGTACGTGTACAGTTAATTTATAACTAGGTACCTACTACAATCATAATAAATGGTACCTTTTGGTACAAATGTACCAAACGAAGCTTAGTTAATTACACAAACTTAAAATATTAATCCCAAGCTTAAAACTAGAATTAGAAATTAAATTTGATACAAAATGTACACAATATGGGATGTCGATATATATACATATAGATATTTGTGAACTTTCAGCTGGAGAGATGATCATGAGTAGGATCAGGTACATGAGCCTCCGGCGATGCTTCAAAGAAGCCCGGAAATCCACTCGGCTGAGCATCCAAATTTTGTTCGGCACTTAAATTGACATAAGTTGGCTGCAAATCGGCATTTGAATCGGTCGGATCGTTGGCTATATCGTAGACCTGTGTGATGGGTGGCCAGTTTTCAAAGGATTTAATATTATACTCCAATCGCATATATTTTCGCTTGGATGTTTTGAGGCGCTGTTCGCGTCGCACCTGGCAACGCTTGAAGATCAAAGATTCCACAACGAAACCTTCCAAAAAAGCATGGATTAAAAATGCGGAAAAACCATAACCCAACATTATATAGCGAAAATCCATATCGGGCGGAACAATCAGTTGAAAGAAGTGCGCTATCCACTGGGAGGGATAAACCACCAAATAGACGACAATCATTATGTTGAGAATCAGGCACAGACATAATGGCCAATTCGACCAGATCGGTTTGCGATATGGCGCACCCTTCGAGAAGACAAAGGCCAAGATTATATACTGGAAACTTGATATGGCGAACATCGTATAGTTCTCAAAGCAACCCAGGTGATCCTCAGACTCATCCGGTCCCGGCTTGAAGGGCTCAAACCACGACTGCTGATGCAGCTGCAACCAGCCTGGAATAAAGAATAGATTCAAATTAGTTCAATAAATAGTAAATATTTGTACATAGAAAATACAATTTCAATAAGAAAAATTAAATTAGTCAAATAAAAATATATTATAACATAATCTACTCCTAAACTAATCAGCTCCGCTAATATAATAGAAAATATAAACAAAAAATAGATATATAAATAAATACAAATATAAATAATTGCTTAAATAAAAAATAATATGCAAATCAATACTTAACATAAGTAAACATTGAAAGCATGCATGCAAACTAGTGATAAACATAAAACTAGTAATATAATATAATATAATATATATTTAAATTAATTATAAAAAAAATATATAATATATAAATTTATTAAAAATGGACACTTAAAATAAAATAAAACAATAAAAAAGACATATATATTTAAAATTTAAAAAAAATCTATATAAGACATCTAATATTTATTTTAAATATATAACATATTTATTTTAAGTTTATAATATATTTATTTTGAATTTATATATAACAATTAAAGCAAGGATTAAAAACCAAAATTGAAAAGCAATGCCATAATAAATATAAAATAGGAATATATATACTAAATTCTAATTAGAATAATTAAATATATAATGCTATAATAAATATAAAAATAAATATATATATTAAGTTATAAATAGATAATGAAAAACAAATTAAAAATTAATTAATAAATATTTAAATCGAATAGATATATATATATTTAATTTTTTATATAATATATATTTAATTTATTATATTATATATATTTAATTTATTAAAAATGAAACTTTGAAAATTAAAAGAAAACATATTATATAGGCCCGACTTATATATTAAAATCGAAATATATATATATTTGATTATTTCTATATATATTTAATTATTACAACAAACTTAGTAAAGACTAAAATCAAATTGAAATGAAACTTTGAAAATTAAAAGAAAATACTTATAAGCTATAATCATGTTAAATATATATAACAATATATATATAAACCCGACCTACCGGCGACTTGGAATACAGTTGCCACCGCCAAATGAAGGAGGAGTGAGGCCAGAGGCGTCGGAGAGATCAAAGAGCTGAGTGGAACCTGTTTGACCAGCTGCCCATCGAAGGACTCCGTTTTCCCAAAGAAGAAGGCAAAAATGGAAATCAGCCCCAAATCAATATAAAGATATTGTTTATCGGTTAGATTCGAATCGATGGAATAGAGAATCATAACAGATATAAACTGAACCAAAGAATAGGCAGCCATATATTTAAAAATGCCAAACGAGGTGACTAAAGCAGCGCGACCCTCCTTGATTACATTCGGCACAGCGGCTATCGTTGGATTCCTGGAGGTGAATGGAGATGCTATCGATGACTCCGTTTCGCTCAGCGAGATGCCCGTGTGGGCAACTTTGAGAGCACCACAATCGTTGGCACCATCCCCGCACATGGCCACATAATAATCCAGATTTTGCAGCTCCACAACCAGTGACTGTTTCTGTTCCGGCGACATTCGCGCATAAATTGCGCCGCGTGTTAAAATTATTTCCATTTGTTGGGGGAATAAATCGTGCACAATTTGCCAAGTCTTGCCATCCATGGCGAAGATATAGTGACGCCGCCAGCTGTTATCCTTGAGTGGAGGAGCAGGCGATTTAATCCTCGCTGAGCTTACGCCCAGCTCCACATCCAAATCTAGTTCCTCCTCTTCCTCCTCGTTATGCGTCCAAGTCTCAATGGTTTTAACACTAGTCAAACTGTTGCTATTTGCCAAGTTTCCATTTACCAATTGATTTGTGGATTTATTCAAGTCCAGGTCCAAAGTTAAATCATTTTCCAAGTTTCCGATACCATTGGTTATATTTTGACTGCCCAGTTCCAGCGTGTATTGCAATTCAAAATTGATTCCGCCGGCATCGGGTACGGCATGCACCGTTATCACCGATTGTATGGCACTGACAATGCCACAATCGCGTGCCACACTCATGGCCGTCAATATATTGTCACCGGTTATCATTATGGTGCGTATATTGGCCAGATTCAGGGATTTAATAACCTGCGTCGTATCCGGTTTCAAGCGATTTTCGAGCACAACAAAACCAAGAAATTCCAAATTATGTTCAACATCTTCGCGTGATAATCGCTGAATTTTTGTGTAATTCAAACGGGGATTTAAACTTTTATAGGCCAAAGCAATGATGCGAAAACCCTTCTTGGCAAAGCTCGACAATTGTTGGCTATAATCGTTAGGCAGACTTTGTGGCAGGCACAATTGTTGCAACATCTCCGGCGACCCCTTGCAATACACATTGAAACCGCTGGCGTTGAGGCAGCGAGTTATGACCGACATACGCTGTAAATTAGAGGTAAATGGGAATTCACGCACTATGCCATGATCGAAATTTTTGACTGTTTTCAGCAGGCCAACATTGGCCAATAAATCATCTACGGAATTTTGACGTTGCACAGTTCCTTCAGTTTCTCCGGTTTCGCCAGTTTCCATTAAAATAGGTTGCCTGAGGATAGTCGGATAAATTAAGCCATATTTCTCATTCTCTGGTATATTATTGGCATCCTCCAGCAGCCAGCCGGTCGATTCAAACATTTTCAGGTCCAGCGGATCACCCATTTTGACGCCGTTCATCACGGTGATCGAGTGACAGGTGACCATGCCAAACAGAAAATGTTCGCACGGCAAACGTTTGACATCCTTGAGTGGTATTTGAAATTGATTCGTTGACGATTTGGGCACCACACCCCACATATCGAGTCCATCCTCCGTTAAAGTGCCAGTCTATAATTAAAATTTTTATATATTACTTTAACTTTCTTTTACTAGGCGTATATATATAACGTGGAACCTTATCAAAGCAACAGCAATCAATGCTGCCTGCCACGTTTATGGAACGCGGCGATATGCAAAATATGTTGCTAGTTTTGAGCCGCTTCTGGGCATAGAAACGTCCGACGGTCATCGCAGCGGGCAAAGCGGGTGGCACAACAATTGTTATCAAATCCAAAGATTCCACGGCTATTTTCACGGCATCCGTGCCACGTAAGATCTGCAAAGAGCAGTAGAAGCGAATTTAGAAATACATATCAAAAAAATAAATAGATAAATTAATATAAATAAAATAAACTAATAAATACAAATAAAAATAAATAAATAGATAAATGAATGTAAATAAAATATTATGTAGTAGTAGAACAGAAATATAATAGAATAGATATATATATAAAATAAATGGACAAATAAGTATAAATTTAAATAAATTAATATAAATAAAATAATATGTTGTAGTAGAATGTATAAATACATACATAAAATAAATAAATATATAACTAAATATTTATAATATTTAATAGATAATCAAATATAAATAAAATTAAATAAAGTAGACTAAAATAAAGATAGCGATACAGGGTGTCTTTATAGAATTTCTAAATACATAAAATCAATTAATAAACTACAATACATCTATAAATAGTGTAGCTACTATACATATATCTACTTATACTTATGAAACAAAAATACTATAGACAAAGTTCCATAAAGATATGAATATTTGGCATTCGAGACCTCTTTCGATCTTTTTCTTACTTATTGTGCTCTCTTCTGCTTTGTTTTAAGCAATTAATTGTAACAGCTTTTATCAAATATTAACTACACTTAAATTAAAATATAGAAGTAAACCATTATTACATCTTCTAAAAAATATAAATCATACATGGGCTTATATCATATAATCGTCTCACCTTCGTGACGAGCGTGTAGATAAAGCCAACCAATGCAATCAGAGCCAAACATTGTATAAACTTGTACGAATCCTGTTCAAATTTATAATCCACCGGCGGAGGATACAGAATTGATCGTATTAAGCCCCCCTTCGCCGTAATATTGCCAGTATTGATGACAAAGGCGAGCACCTTCTTGGAGCCAATGTATCTAGTTTGAATGACTTTAGTGCCACAGAAGAGTGTGTGCCTCGCATGCTCCTTCTTATCGAAGATCACATCCCGTTTCTGAGGCAGCGGCGTCTTCGTAACTGGAACACTTTCCCCCGTCAACATGGATTCATCCAGGATGCAATTGCCGGAGAGTAGAACAGCATCGCACTGCATCGTGCAGCCACTCGAGGGTATCTCAATAATATCACCAGGCACCAAAGTTTTAGTCGACAGTTCCATGGCGATGCCCTTGGAATTGACGACCCAAGCATTGCCCGTATTGCGAACCGTTTCCTGGAGCACATCTTGATTCTGCAAAGCAGATATATATATTACATATATATACATATAATTACTGTATCAAAATAATTTAAAATTGCAACTCACCTTTTTGGTTTGTATAATGGACATGGAAATGCCAAAGACGGACATTAGAACAATGACACAAGCATAATAATAATAATCGTAGGCAAACCAAAGAATGACCGAAAATATTTGGAATACATAGAACGGATTGAGGACCTCCAAAAATAGTAGAGTCTTCACATCTCGCAGTGGAACGGTGATCTCATTCTCACCGAAAACAATCCTGCGAGAGAGTTGCTCCTGCAGACTCAATCCTCGCTGCTGATGGTAATAGGAGCAGGGCACATTCACATCAAGGCCATTGATTTTATTGAAGCTGTTGATGCTGCTGTCCCAGGCATAAATCAATTGCTTACAGCGAATTATTCTCAACGAGCGACAGTCTAAAAGTAAGTAGACTTTTACTAAAAATCGTATTTATTTCATTTAGTTACTCACTTTTAAAGTGCGCCGAGGAGAAATGCACAGCCAGTTGGAGTTTGTTGTCATCGAAATCCTCACCAGGCACTTTCTTTTGCATTAGTTTTCTAAAAGGCAGAAAAAAAGAATTGAAGTGAATATTAAATATTAATCTATTATTAATATATTATATATATTCAGAGTATTAAACTGAAAGGTGTATTACATGTTTCATTACATGTATTATTAAAAGTATTTAAATAATTGTCTTGAATATATATTAAAATGTTAAATATATGTATTTAAAGAATTTAAATATTTATTTAATGAATATATTTTGAGAATTTCGATACTTGAAGTGAATATGATTTAAATATATTATATTTATATAAGGAATTGACTTGAATATTATATCAATCTTTTAAATGTATTTCAAGAATTGAATTAAATATTTAATTAATATATTAATTATATGTATTTAAAGAATTAAACTGAAAGGTATATTATTATATTATATTTATTTATAATCCATTAAATGTAAGCCTAGCTTAACATTAAATTTACATATTAATTTAATTTATTTTCTACTTTTTGTGTTTTTCTGTATCATTAAATAAAAAAAAGTAAATATATAAATAAATAATATAAAAACCCCCGATAATCCATCTTGTAAATATTTATTATATTTTTTATTTTAATTCATAAATTAAATTGTAATTAAATAAGTATATATATAAATAAGAAATAAATACAAAAAATACTCCACATATTTTGAAAATATTTATGATTTTTTAAAAATCTATATATAAATACTTACTTGAGCTGCTCCACATCCAGGAGACTGACAGGCTTTACGTGATACAGCTTGTGATTGCCCTGATAGTCCTCTTCGATGAGGACTTGCTGGGCCTCGTGCAGCGAGCAGGACTTGCACGTGGCAAGCAGATACCAGTGGCGCCACCAGTGCAACACGAGTCGCAGCAAGCCACCCGTGAGAATTATGCAAATCCAGCATAAAATCGAACGCAAATGGGACAAACGATAACCGCTGATCTTCATCTGATCCGGTTGACCTTGATTCAAAAGTGCCACGCATGGTTTCGGATCTGAAATTAAAAGAATTAGGTATATGGTCATTGAATTAATTACTTATGTTATTCATTGTTATTTATTTATATTTATTCATTTATATTTATATATTCATTATTAAATTTGCAATTTAATAAATAGAATATAAATATACGAATTTCGGATGTCTATATCTATATTTGTCCCCAATCACCATTTAGTCTTAGACGTACGTACGACTTACTTAATTAAATCAAGTACATATATATTTAAAAAGCATACCTTGCAATATATCGCAGTTCATCATCAGCTTTTCTTAGCTTATTTCCGTTTATAATTTCTGCAAAATGTGTTTTTAACATTTAAAACTCGCACATTTCACTTTTTATCAATTTGCCTTTCTTTATTTAATCAATACTTTCTTTAATTAATACTAAGCGCTTACTGAGTGCTTGTGGACATACAAAATACCCTGTATTCTCGAATATATATTTATTAAATTCGATTTAAGCCGAAGAAATCACGTATATCGTAGATATATCGCAATGACGATATAGAAAATACCACGCTTCATACATATTTACGTAAATCAGAGTTAACATATATCGTATTTACGATATTTAAAATACCCTGCATCCTTACACATATTTATTTAAATTTGAGTTAAACTGAAGATACGCATACATACGAACATCGTAAATTCGAGACACAAATTAATTACGATTTTTAAAAAAACCCCTATTTTCGTTGATTAGAGGAACAGCCAAGCAGATACAAAGATACATACGCATACCGTAATTACTTATACCGTTTTTACGAAATTCAATATACCCCACATTCGTAAATCAGAATAACAGTCCAAAAGACACGCATTACCGAATTTTTTATTTAACATATATCGTAATTAAGTAGGTCAACACAAATACATCGTAATTACGATATACCAAGTGAGTTGGCTGCACATCTGTTAAGGGAGAGCCTGCCTGCTACCAGCTGTTAATCGATATGTTATTTGCAGTTCTTCGCTCTTCGTCACATATGCATGATTTGAATGAGTGACTGTCACACGTCAAACACTTGAGCAACATGTGAAGTGAAGTCAGCAGCGACGCTTAATCAGCACAAGCAGCATAAATGTTTTCACACACTCACACACACACACACATATGATAGATAAAATCCGATTGATAAGAATAAACGAAGAAAAGAACGGAACGGAAGAAGAAAAAACGTGAATTTCTACAAAAACCCACATATAGCTTAATTTCTGAATTTTATTGTTTTTTATGAGCATACAAACTAAAATTTACAACAGCTGTGAGACAAGAAGTCAATAGGAATGACACACATACATATATAAAAATGTATATGCATGTGTAATAAATGTGCCGTTAACAATAAACATGTTAAAGCTCTTTTACATATGAAGAAAAAGCAGGAACACACTCAAATATTAAATACATCTGCAGCGTGTACAGTTAATTTATATTTGCACACGCACACAGACAAGCAGCAGGCACTTAAACGAAGCTGAAACAAAAGCACAAAGCGACCTAGAGGAGAAGCGACAAAGCAATTAGTCAACAAGCGTCGGCAATTAATGCGTAAAACGTAAAACAAATCAAAAATAAAAAACCAAAAAAAAAAAAGAAGTGAAATACAACTTTAATTATAAACATTAAACACTGAATAACAATAAATAAATAAAAATGCACGAGAAAGACAGCATAATCGTGGCACCCACATACACACACGTATATATGATAAAGCCATCTATGTCTTATGAATTCAATCGCCCTTGTTTCAATGGCCGAACCTCAATGCTTTGACCTGCCATTAAATTAATATGCATATGCATACTTAGCGGCGCCACCTGTTGCTCATTGTGTGTTTGCCTTCCTAGATATGTATGTACATATATACATACTTACATACACATTTCACATTTGTTCGATTTCGAATACGAACCCTTAGCCGAACCCAAAAAAAAAAAATACCGTAAACCCGAAAAGCGAAATCGAAAACCGATCAACGCAAGCGCCAAGCGTCAACTAAAAACACTCAGCGCGAATATGCAACCGAAAACTGAACTGAACAGCGCAGCTGCCCAAGAATAACTGAGACGCAGCAGCTGCGCAGGCAAAGTAGTAAATAAAAAACAATATTTACATGTAAACTTATAATTTAAAGCGTCGCATGACTAAATTGATTATTAATAGTTAAGAAAAGAAAGAAAAACAATTATTAGCTTAGTATGTTATGTAACTTCACAAAAACACATAAATAATACACATCAAATTTGCACAATTTAAAAATCCACTTGTTATCTGCTTCTTCTTCAATAAAATATATTTTGCAGTTTATATATATATATCAGTTTCTGTTTCTCTTCCTTTTCCTCTGTCCCTGTCAAAGTTCAAATTCAGCTTAGTAATTATAATTTCAAATAGTTGCGCTTGTTACTAACTGTATATAGGGCCTTAGCCCTGTTATTGTTACTTATAATTATCTTATCTAGCTTATAGACGTCAATTTTTCCAGTGATAAAGCACAGATTAGTAGTGTTTATAAATAAACTAATATAATTACGCATTAAAAAAAATCAGTTAAACATTTAACAAAACAAAAAATTAACCTGACAGCACTGAAAAAGGAAACAAGGCGTGCGATAAATATCGCTAAATTAATTGTGATCTGCAAACAGCATAATCGATATTACGGCTGCAGATGATTGAGTTATGTAAATAATAACATATATGTTAACAGAGTTCTATACACAAACCTTTTACCAACAGCTGCGAGTCTTGTAGATCGAAATCCTCGTCAACATCAATGTTAATGTTGTCCGCGTTAACAGTGGACAGCTGGTGCTGCTGTTTTTGTTGTTGGTGATTATTTTTGTCATTTTTTCGTGAGTGGCGATTATACGATATAATTGATTTTACCGGCGTGCTTAGGCTGTTATTGTTATCAATTTTCATACCGTTTGTGGCCCCCCCGGCCAGAAATGAGGCTTCAATATCGATTGTGGGCTGCGTTGGTGAATGCCACCAATTAAGCTTTAAAAGATTATTTTTGGTGGCAATGCGAGAAAATTGTAATAATTCCTCCTGTTCCGCTGCTTGCCGGTTGCTGCCCGTTTCGTCCGCCAGGGGCTGCAGCACCATTGCTTGTTGCGCATTCGACCAACAGGTAACGCTCTCACTCTGTTGGGTCGCTGACATTTTTGGTCAATTATTTTGTTTTTATATACAGTGGCGGAGATTTATTATTTATATGCTATATACTTATATAGTTGATAAATTATGTTTTTTTAATTGTTTGTTAATTTGATATGTCAGCTGCACAGCGGCTGCTTGTGTTGCACGCGGCAAGCGGCAAGCGCTGCAAAATGGCGGCCAGTGTCAAATGGCAACATCCTTGCTGAATTCATCGATAACATAACATATATATATATATATATATATATGTTTGTGGGGTGGCTTTTATAACGTTTACGTTTACGTTGACGTAAGCCGTGAAATACGTGACGCTTGCTGCTGTACTTTAATCATCCAAATTGACCAACACTGAACAGCTGTTTTTGCTGCCGCGACTGCTGCTTCTCGTGCTTTGCTGCTCCTCCGCTGCCAACACGCTTCTCGAAATAGAATTGTTTTATGTAGGATTTTTGCAAGAGTGTCGTCAGACCAGTTTTGCCTAACGCGTCAATGACGCTGACGTTTCGACGCTTGCGCAATCTGCGCTTAAATGACCCGATTTGCTCCTGCTGCTCGGTGGCACTTTGAACTGAATTCATTACGTTGAAACTACGAAAAAAAAAACCACTTGTCTATTTGTTATCGTTAGCGATGTCGTAATTAATTTATCTATTTCACAATTTGATCGTTTTGCCTGTGTTTATTTACATGGATATTTGTTTAGTCCTTTTTTAAATTTCGCTATGCCTGTTTGCTCATATGTTTATATATAGCTAATTGTTCCTGGGGTATTTTTTGCGTACATGTATTTTAATGGTATTTTTGTGTTTATGCGGTATTTGGCTATTTTGTTAATACATGGTATTCGTATTCACTACTTGCATATTTTATGAGTACTCTTCTTTTTATGATATTATTGGTGTATTTTATTTAATTATGGTATTGTATTTTGTATTTACTTCTTTTATTACTTCTTTTTTATTTAATTATGTTTAATTTATTCCATTCTTTCAAACACTTGCACAATATTTTTGATTTATTTGTTTTGTTAGCGGGAGAACCGCTTTTTTTTGCTTTAATTTACTTATTATGTTTGGCGCGTTGAATTGTTTTAAATTAATTACATTTGAACTCATTCCTTGACGAGCAACATGCAATGGCATAATAATCATCGCGGCTAAATCCACAATTTATTTCTGAAATCAATAAATATACATTTAATTAATATGCAATTAATTTTTGAACAATAATTGAATTTCGATTTCTAAGCTATTAGGGATTATTCTGTCAGCGCCGAGATTAATCGATAACGATGATGTTGTCGCCACTCAACCACTAAAACTTATTGTGCCATATGTATATATATATATATCTACATATGTGTGTATGTACGTATGTATGCTGCTGATAAACACATACATTAAAACAACGCTGGCAAATTCGGCGAAATGAAAATGACAATTTTCTTAATATATTAAATATAATTAAATATGCTGCTGCCTCTGTTAATAATTGTGTGAATTGTGCGCGTGATTGGATTTTGGGGATGACATAACAGGAAATAACAAAAAGCAATTTTCCTTTGAATAGCTGTAAATATATTTACACACACACACACACATCTTTTTATTGCACATGTGTATTAATTAAATGCTAAATACTTGCACGTAAATATCTCTGCTTAGTTCTTATAACTATTGATTTGCTTTAAATATTTACTTTTCATTGATAATTTATGGCAATTGTGAAATCACATTTAACTTTTACACATCCACGCGTTTTTTTTTCTCTCTCTGTGCGAGCACAAACTACATATGTATATAGATATATATTATATATATATTTAGATAAAGTGTATCGAAACTTACTCGATAAATTGCATGTGATACATGTTATCGTGCAGCCGGCGATAAATATTCTATTTTTTTTTTTGCACAACAGCTTAATTTCAGCTGCGTGCATAAAGTATCGATAAATATATAAATAAAGCAGCAAATTCTTATTTGGCGCTAACAGCTTATAGAAATCTGAATTTAAATCAAATGAAAATATTCTTGGTGCTGCTTGGGGAGTTATAATTGAATTTTGAAATTTGTCTTTAATTCAAAAACTGTTAATTATAGTTCAACAATTTATTTTTGCAAATACAATATTACAATTTTCGACTCATGATGATAATGAATTCAAGGAATTCCAGTATATGTTTTAGATATGCTCGATGGTACATATATTGAAAATATTTTATTTTTAGTGAGAGACAAATCTTTGTTAAAGGATAAAACTTAATATTGAAAATCAAAATGACTCAATAAACGATAGCAGATGTTTTTTTTTTTGCTTTTGTTCTGACCGCTTATGACATGGATTAAATGTTGCTCTTGATAATATATATAAATTACATACTCGACCGTTTAATACATTTCCAAAGGATTGAAGAGTGCTTTTGAAAATAATAAATTTAAAATACATACAATACACAAGAATAAATATAGGCGGTACACAGAGCTAAACACAAACACACATACATGCACAATTTTAAAAGTTATCGATTGGTCAATCGGTTGTTGTTGTTGTTGTCGGCTTGGACATATTGCATTCGATATCGGATGGGGGAAAGCTTCGTTATGGTTTTGATATGCGCTTCTTGAATTTCACTGTGTAACAAATCATTTGCTGGATTAACGCCAGTCCATGTTGAATTCGGGGGCTCTGTTATGGCGCATTTGTCCACCAGGGACTTCAGCAGCATGTCTTCCGCGGAAGCGGGCAGAGCAGCCTCCACTTCAATCGGTTTAATTACTGAATTGTCTGTGAAATTACAAGAGATAAATGTTAATACGTACTAGTTATGTTGGCGCGTGTTAATTTATCTCTAATTATGTTCAGCAACACTGTCAATCGATATTTAATGCCCTCATTTAAATATGAGCGCCATATTGTTATTGCGGCAAAATGGTATGTGCATGTGTGACCGCATATAACTAATTTGTTAAGCAACGTCGTTAAGCACTAATAAAAGCCCTGTAATCATTGCTTAAGTTCTAAATAACGCAACTCCGTCAGCGCATTTAAATATATATCATTTTAATATATCTCCTTTTGTGTTCAGCAACTCTTTTAGCTCATTTATATATAAGCACCATAATATTAATTACTCAATGCTAAGCGCCATATTGTTAATTACTCAAAATGGTCTTTGTATGCTAAGCAACGCTGTTAAACGCGCTATTAAAACCAACTCTGCTAATCGATAACTAAAGAAAAACAGCGCTAAATAAAATTGCAACGTATTGCAACCTAAACTATAAACAATATTTAATGCTTACCAGCACTTCGCTGCAAATCGATTTGATATTGATAATCCTGCAGCTCAGTGGGCGTTGTTGGCGGCGTCGAGCAGAGTACAACTACAATTGAAAATTTATCACAATCGAATTGAAAGGAATTAATTCATTTTTACAAACCATAATTTTGTTTACTTTCGCAGAGTCGCTCAATATTGAGAGTTTCGTTGAGGCCATCAGTGAGAATAGCAGTCGAAGCTGGAGGCGTCGATTGCATTCGAACATTAGCCAGACCACGTTCTAATTTATCGGTGACCAGTTCAAGATTATAGATACACTGCTCGACGATATCATCGCGTCCAATTTTGGACAGAGCCTGCGACATGGCATTGCCAGTGGCGCGGTTTCCTTGCTGCTCCAGCCAGAGGCGCAGCATGACGAGACTTTGCTGTGCCTGTGGCTGATCGACATACTCCGCTTTGACCAAATCAATGTCGCTGCTGGTAACACCCAGCTCATGGGCAAGCCTAGGCCAATCTTCAGACAACAGATTGGATATATCCGAGAGACGTATATCGGCACGTTGTATGGACAGCTTCTCCTGATTGCTGGCCTTAATCTCGGCATTAATTAAATCTTTATAGTTGAGCCCGTGACCATTGCTGAGGTTGCCATTGAAACGCTGCTCCTGCTCCTCCAACTGATCCAGGCAAAGATTTAAAGCGCAGATTGGTTGTAGCGGAGCCTGGCCAGGTTCCACTTTCGGCTGTGCCATGAATGAGATGCGTGCCTGGGTCTGCTCCGCATCCTTGAGATGAACAATGCACGACAAGCGATTCTCGCGAAAAGCCTGAAATTTGATATTTAATTGATCACCAGATTTTAAGACGGGCACCAAGTTCCCAGCAAATTCCAAATAAATTTGCTGATTCTGCAACAGTTCCACATCGCGACTCTTGGCGATCTCCGTGAACGATGCCTGCTGCTCCAACGTTTTCTCTTCCTTGTCATCAGTCATACAGAAGATGGACAATTTGGCCTCCGTTAAAGAAATGCGCTTGGCAAAGACGACAAATTTTACGACAAACGGCACCTGAGCCATGTACGAATAAAGATCGGCAGCCATCCGGCTGGCATCGGCCACATTACGGCAATCCATGAGCCAAAACCGAGCGGAAACTGTCGTCGTAAAACTGACGCTATCCTTGACAAAGGCGAGGGGCGTCGAACCGGTGACATCCTCCCAAATGGCGCGATTTTGGCCACCAGTTATGGAGCAAAGCAACCTCAAAGTTGGCGCATTTCCATTGTATTGAGCATTGACCATGCCCTGATTGCAGCTTTTGGGTGCCGGCATGCTCAATGTGATTGCCTTGTGGAATTTACGGCGACGCGGCTCCACGGTGACCACCGGAGAGACAGCTACACCCTGTCCGAGCAGCTTGGAACAACCGATCAGATCCACTGGCTGCGCCTGTAAGCCGACGCGAATCTTCTTGGTCAGCGCATGGGGCGGAAAGATGGCTTGCACCTGGGGCACAGCACTCGATGCCACAGTGCCCCCGTCGGGGCCAATAGCGTGTACCTCTTGCCGCACCCGTGAGACAACAGCAAAGAAATGGGGAACATTTTGAGTCACAATGCGTATTATGCGACTGGTGTGCAAATCCTCGAGAGGATTCAGTTCCCCATCGATCGTTTCGTTCAGCGTTTCCAGCAGATGCTCTTCGTTCTCGTAGACGCTGTGTTCGCGCCAACTTTCTCCATTGTCCGAGCGGAGTATGATTATCTCACGCTCGCGTTCACGCAATGCTCCGAAATGTGGTACCTCCAGCACAATGGGGCTTCAGAACGGAGAGAAACATATATATATATATATATATATAAACAATAATATATACAAGTGAAAAAAAAGTATTTCAATGTCTTTAAATAATATCAGCCGATTTAAATAGAGCGTCATCAAGCGACACGTATTTTTTGTAATCGCTGATTGCATTCGCAAATTTCTCTTTTCAGTGCGCCCTTTAGAAAATTTACGTATTGGAATAATCAGAATTAGTATAAGAATAATGCTTGCTTTAAATAGAAAAATCCAACCAATTGTTGAATACCAAAAAATGCATCAAATTTTCAATGCACGGTTTAAAGAAAATCTATTACAAGTGTTAGACAATAGAAAAATCCAACCAATTGTTGAATACCAAAAAATGCATCAAATTTTCAATGCACGGTTTAAAGAAAATCTATTACAAGTGATAGACACAATATAATATTTTTTATAGCTTTACGTATTTTGTTTTATATAGATAAATAAAGACGAATAATTCCTGTACTCTTAAGGAGCGCCATCTGTCGGCAGCTTATAATTTTGTTCAGTGCTGCTAATTCTGTTTTCTATAATTGCTAATTGGCAACACTAAATTCCTCGCTGCTCAAAATGGTCGATTAAAAGAGTTATCGCGTTGGACGCCCATTTTGCCTATTATTTTGTTAAATGTTAATAGGTTTTGTGTAGTAAAGTATCATAAAGAAATAACTATATAGCACAGTATTTATTTTTTAGTTACCTCAGAAACTTGCCCTCCACAGGTGACATTTCGAGTATGCGACTCACGAGCGCCTCGCCCTCCATCAGCGGAGGCGGATTTGCTACTCTTTGTGGCTTGACATAGCGACAGGTGATCCTCGTTGGCTCCGCACAAGCCTTTGGCGGTACAATTATCCTTACACCGCTGTGGCGACAGCCACGCATCGAACCACCCCGTGCATCGACCAAAAATGAGACAAGGAAGCTGTAAAAACAAATATAGTACGGATATTACTTAAAGTTTCTATTATAATAATATATACATAAAATATATTTGAGATCCTTAAAATAATAAGTCGCTTTCTTTACATTTAACGGTTGAGTTAAAAGTATGGTTTATATGGTTAACGGTAAGTTGCTTTACATCGCTTTCTTTTTTGTGGAGTTTAGCAGTGGAGTTACAGTATGTTTTAAGTGGCTAACAGTATGGATTCTGCTTTGCACTATCGATAACATTTAATTGATCTACACAAACACGACTTTAAATTAGAATTAGGATTAAAATTACAGAGAAATATGGAGCATACCCCAAATGCACGGGCGGTCGCACAATGACAACATTATCCGTTTGTCGTTCCATTGGCAAAGCACTCAAATTCGTCGCGTCCGTTGTGCGAATCATTTCTGCCAGTTAACAAAAAAGAAAATGAATACATAAATCAATTTGAATAAAATGACGCAATCATCGTCGCTCGTTTCACCTCTTTCGATAGAACGCTCGATTTGTTCGTGTTCGGGATTGGTTGTATCGAAATTTTGATGATCATGTTCATCGTCATTGGTTGTTTTCAGATCATCCGTTGCCATATATTTATATTGATTCTGATGATCCAACAGATCGTCACAGCCCTCGTCCTCTGAATCCGAAAGTAAAGTTTCGTGCATAAATTCGGGTGCAACAACTTTATATTTCTCTTCGATAACGCCCGTCGTTGTATTTATAACGGATGTTTGTGTGACGACCTTCAGCGTTTCCACGGCGGTTACGTAGCCCAAGTTATGCGCAATATTCAATGCCGTTTGTCCATTCTGGAAAACACATGCAACCAGCAAAACCACCAATTACAAAAATACATATATACATCTATATAAATATCATTAATTATAAATCTAATTTAAATATGTTAAATGCTGACTAGCAATTTTATTTACTATTTAATTATATTTATTGTATTATTTAATTTATTATATTTACTATTCGTTTTATTACTATTTTTGTTTTCTTTTTCTCTTTTTTTCGTGTCCAGCACTGGAGTGTTCGACTCAATGTTTTATGCAGAACTATTTCAAATCAATTTTTCAAATAACGCCCGAATTTCCACACACACACACACACACCAACAACACCTCTTTCATTCCTTTACGCTCTCTGAGAACGCAAGCATCTTTTATGTATGCGTGTGTGAATATATAAAGAATAACACAAGAGAGCGCCACACTCTGAGAGAGCATAGAGTACCAGCTAATCGCAAGCAAGGCATTCGATCAATTCTTACCACAGACTGATTCAATATTGCCTGCTGATGCTATGCATGCGTGTGTTTAAAAATAGAAAATACTATCAAATATTGTTTTGCTGTTGCTGCTCTTGTTGTTTACTTGGGAAAAAGCTCGAGCTTTTTAAGTGCATATTTCTATATACACTTGCCGAGGGTATTTTAATTTTGTGGTGACATTCGCAACGCATCTGGTTTAATTTGGTTTTAAATAGCAAAGATTAATTGGGAATTGGTGAGTGCAACAAGGGGGAGAGCGCCATCTAGCAAAAGGCATGTAATTTTGTTTAGTGATGTTAATCATTTTTCTACAGTTTATAAATGGCAACACTACTTGCTCACTGATCAAAAATGTCGATTATAAGCGGTATCGATTTGCGTTGGGCAGTCATTTTCGCCTGTACTTTTTATTTTGTTAAATGCAAATGGTTGTGTGCAGTAAATATCAAAAATAAAAAATACATAAATTATAAATAAAACAAAATTTCGCTTGTACAAATAAATATTAATCAAAAGAATGCTCCAATTAATAAATATTTAAGAACACGACATTAATATTAGAATACCCTTAATTTGAATACGCATTTAAATAACACTTAAGGAATATTCTCAATACCAATTAAGTATTTAACAACATTTATGCCCACTTTAAACAACTATTTACCAACACCTAAGATAAAAAATACAAAAAAACATGACGCGAAAATTCAAATAAGGTAAGAAATGAAATTGTTCGACTTACATTTGTGACCGCATCTGGATTTGCTTTGTGTCTCAGCAGAAGGCTGATGACCATGGTGTGACCCTGTTGGGCAGCCTGATGGAGTGGGGTGTAGCCCACATTTGTAGTCAACTCAATGTTGGCATCGTTCTCCAAAAGGAATTTAATTTCATCGATTTGATTGTAGTGAGCTGCAATGTGAAGCGGGGAATAACCGGCCTTGGTGCGCTCCGAAATATTGGCGCCATGATCGAGGAGTAAACGAGAAACCACAACTCTTCCCTCCTGGGCAGCCAAGTGGAGAGGAGTCAGCCCATTCTTGGCAGCAACATTTGCATTAGCTCCTTGCTCAAGCAGCAGTTGAACCATTTCCACATGCCCCTCCTGGGCAGCCAAATGCAGCGGCGCAAAACCCGATTTACTTGTGGCAGCAACATCCGCACCATGTTGCAACAGCTCCTGTGCAATCTCTAGATTATTTTTCTTGGCTGCAATGTGGAGGGAAGTGTGTCCATTGCGTGCCGCAATTTGTGTGGAGGCGCCACGTTCCAGTAGCAATTGTACAACCGGCTGATGATCGTAATGGGTTGCCACATGCAACGGGGTAACCTCATTTTTGCCCTGACAATCGATGGTGGCACCCTTTTGGAGCAGCAGATTTGCCACTTTGACCTTGCCATATTTACTGGCGAGGTGCAAGGGGGTAAATCCCTTATTGGTCACTGCATCCAGCTGGGCGCCTTGGTCGATCAGCTGCTGGCACACTTCCTCCTGGCCCTCCTTGACGGCGATGTGCAGAGCTGTATACATATCCTTGGTGGCGGCATCCACTTGTGCCCCATGTTGCAAAATCAGCATAATGATGTCAATGTTGCCCAACCGGGCGGCAACATGCAAAGGAGTTTGTCCTTCCCGAGCAATGGCATCCACTTGTGCCCCATTCCTGAGGAGAATGCGTATGATATCCGTCTAGGGAGAGATGCGGATTATAAATATATTTATATATACGATGGATCAGTTAGTAATTCTAAACCTGATTGGCTCGCGCTGCCAGATGGAGTGGCGTCTCGCCACGCACTGTGGGCACGTCGGGACTCGCATCGTGCTGCAGCAAATAAATCACTATGTTCATGCAACCTGTAAAAAAAGAGAGAATGGAATTAGCATCACAGAGAGCACGACTGGAAGATACCCTGCTAAAGCAAGGCTGTTATATATACATATATTATTTATTTATAAATAAAATTAGTTCAATTAAAAATGTAATACTTCAATTTTTAAATTAAGAAAATTACGAATATTTATAATATCATATATTATTTATTTATAAATAAAATTAGTTAAATTAAAAATGTAATATTTCAATTTTTAAATTAAGAAAATTACGAATATTTATAACATTTCTGGGCGTACATATATTTATTATTTTATGTATATGTCTACTATTTATATATATTTAAATATTTAATATTTTCATAATTATTGATTTTAGATGTGTTATTTATATATTTATTATTTAAATATTTATTGTATTTATTTAATGTCAATATAAAGACCTGAGAGGCGCCATCTAGCGGCACGCGTGATTTTGTTCCAGCTTTCTATAATCGATATCCCAACAGCGAAATGCGTCCATTTCGAATTCAATTCGAAATCAATGTTTCTTATACATTGAAAATTGGTATAAATTATATATATAATTATTTTAAATATAACACTCCACAAATTGCACCGCGAATAAAAATAAAAAAGCACTTTACCAGAATAAGTAAAGCAACGCCGGCGCAATAATTAAAAGTGCACAAGAGCATTACTATTATAGTAATGGTAATGAATTACTTCTATTCATTCACTAGTTCACTGCTGGGTACTTGGCAAGATTTATCGGAGAGCGGACAACTATCTAGATTTCACTCATTTTCAAGGCACTGCTTAACAAATTGAGTGTCATATTTTTTCTAGACTTGCAGAAGTTACTTTCATTTTGCCGTGATTTATGCACATTAGTTTAATTTCTTTTTAAATCGCAAAGATGAATTGCCAATTGTGTGCAAAAATTGCAACTTGGCAGAAGAGAGAGCGCCATCTACTGGAAGGCATGTTGTTAAGTGCTGTTAATCCTGTTTACTATACTTTGACAAGACTAATTACTCGCTGCTCAAAAGGTAGATTTCAAGTGTTATCGATTAGCAATAGGCGGCGAATTTATATCCAAATAGAAAAAGCACAAAAATAAAATAAAAACTAGTTAAATAGTAAATAAAACAAATACTATAAATAAATTAAATGCTTCAGCGCAGCTACAATAAGCACTTTCGACACAATATACAAAAGAATTACTAAAATGAAGTCTGAAAAACAGTCTACAAATCAGATATGTATATGAATATAAAATTGGGGACTCACCCATAAAACTGGCGACATGCAGCGGCGTCAGCCCCGATTCCGTAGTGGCGCCAATATTAGCACCATGTTTCAACAACAATTCGGCGACTTTAATGCGATTCTTTTTGCAGGCAATGTGCAACGGGGTAAAACCATTTAAAGCCCTCGAATTGGGATTGGCGCCATAATCGAGGAGCAACTTGGCGACACGCACATGACCACAATGGGCAGCCACATGCAGAGCAGTTAAATAATCGACAGTGACCTCATCCACAGGAGCTTTATGATCGAGTAGCAGACGAGCAGCTTCATCGTGTTCCCCCTGGGCGGACATGTGCAACGCCGAGAGTCCGTTCTTGGTCTTGGACAGAATTGGTGCGTGTTGCGAGAGTAGCAGCTGTATCACCTCCACATGCCCCGAGCGAGAGGCACAATGGAGAGGCGTCAAACCATCCCTCGTGGTGGCATCGATGCGCGCCTTTTGCTCAAGCAGCAACAAACAGACCGCCGCCTTGCCCCATTTGCATGCCACATGCAGCGGCGTTATATTATGCTTGGCTGTATAATTAACATCTGCACCACGCTCCAAGAGTAGTCCGGCTATATCCACATTGCCATAGTGGGCAGCAATGTGCAGCGGCGTAAAACCCGATTTGGAAACAATGTCAGCATTTTGATCGTGTTGCAACAAAAGCAGCGCAGCATTTACATCGTTCTTTTTCGCGGCAATATGGAGAGCAGGCAACCGCACCTTGCCGCGCACATCGCTCTCGAGCAGCACAGCGACAACTTTATCGTGTCCTTGTTGCATTGCCACAGCTAGCGGCGTAAAGCCATCTTCTGTGGCAAGCGAGGGATTCGCTCCTTTTCCTAGGAGCAGACGACAACAGGCATCATGATTTTCCTGTGCTGCCATATAAAGTGGCGTAAAACCATTCAAGGATTGCACATTTACATTGGCATTGTGTTGTATTAATTGCTTTATCACTTGTTGTTGTCCTGCCAACGATGCAATGTGCAACGCTGTGTTGCCCTTTTTGGTGGCACTGTCTACTTTAATGCCACGCTTGAGCAGCTCATTGCATATGTCCACAAAACCATCCTTGGCCGCCAAATGTAGCGCATTTAAACCATTCTAAATGGAAAAGAAATAAATTTAATTTAAAATCGGCATAAAACAAATATAAACAAGTAACAGAGCTGCAGCGTTTGCTTATCGAGCACGAGCTATCAGCTGTTGAGCTGCTCACTCAAGAAGCGGTTAAGGAAAGCAGCTCATGCTCACGAACCGGCTAAAGAGCAACGGGTCGTGCTGTGCAGTCGATGCTGGCGAAACGATAAAGGAGCAGAGCGGGCAAGTCGTGCTGTGATTGGTCGGCTCGCATTGGGAACGATCTTGTGAACCGCGCTCTGTTTCATATATATTTTAATCAAAATATATGCCAAAATGCATAATTTTGAAATAAATATGAATATACATAAATATATATAAAAATAAATATGAATATACTTTATTACATATATATTAAATTACCGCATTGCAAGTGTTAATATCCGTTATTAAGCCATCATCTAGGAATTCTTGCACTTTACCCAGATCGCCACTGCGTGCGGCGCGTAGAAATGAAATGGTGGCATCGTTCTATGCAAAAATAATTAAAATGTATTGATATTTTTTTAAAGTTCAACAAATTTATCGTTATTAGACAATAAGAGCAAAATTGTGTATATGCATAAATTATATTGCAAAAATATGTGGTACATGTTAAATTATTAAGCTTATCGATGTTAGACAATAAGTTTCATTTTGTATGTGCATAAGCTCAATGTGGCATGTACAAATTAGTGATCGACATATAAATTGCGTAAAAGAATCAATCGATATATTTCACATAAATTAGAGTTCAATTTGGCATGTACAAATTGGTAATCGACAAACAATAAGTGTAAACAAATTATTTGGTGAATTTCAAATTTGAATAAATTGTAAATGGGACGTACAGGCATAATCTAAATTATTGAATTCCGCAAGCTATTTTTCCAAAACAATTTAAAAATTAGATAATATCGGACAAAAAATGAATGATTCGAGTAGTGTACTTATTATTTTCACCCTGAACGTAGACTTATTTTTTTTTTAATAAGCCCTAGCCATAATTGGTTTTCATATTTTATGTGTGTCTATTGTTTATGTGTGCCCTTTTTATTCTTTTTTTATTGTTGTCTGTGATCAACAATTGCTCGCATAATATGTGTGTGTGTATTTGCTGCCTGTCCGTCCAAGTGATCTCATCATGAATTAATTTTTTTTAACTCTGCTCTAAATTCAATTTAAACCGTCATTTGACAATTTGACGTGTGACGTATATGTTGGAAATATGCGTAATTTACTTATGTGTGTGTGTATACGTAAGTATGTATGTTTGTTTGTGTGTGTGTGTGTAGCTGAAATCGTTCTTCACATTTTACCTGTTTTTGGTGCTGGGCACTGTTATTGGTTTTATCAGTGTTGCCGTTGTCCATCGAATCGCTATTTGGATTTATTTGTAATTGATTTCGTTTAATTGCCGTTGTCGCTTTTAAATCGTTTTGTGGCTCGCCAATTGTCATTTTTCAAGTTGAACTCTACAAAAATAAATAAAAGCACAAATTCTAATTATTTTTTCGTTTTCGGGTAGAGCAACACTTGAAATCTATGTACATAAAAATGTAAGTGTGTGCATACATATTTGTATACATATATATATATATAGTCTATTTACATGCAGCACTTAATTAACTCTTCTAATTCGTTGTTTATGTATATTTGAGTGCTTACAATTTCTTTACTCAACATTTAATTCACACAAACAGAATTGATGTAATTAAATTTTCACTAATTCACACCATTCACTGCATCACTTTTTCTATGCGCCGCATGACGTCATTCCTTCACCTACCTTAATTTTTTGTGCGAACGATTTGCAATGCTAAATTCCAAATGTATTCGATCGTTTATATCAGACGCGATATCGAAATCTGTCGATAATTTGGGGCACACGATAAAATATTTGTAAAACGATATCTTCTTGGAAAATTGTTTGAATTATTTTATTAATTACATTACTATTTTTGTTAATACACTGCTGTATTTTTCGCTGTCTAAAATCACTTTAAGACCAGCTAACAATTGTTAATGGGAAATGACCGAAATACTGTCGAGCCAACATACCCATTAATCGATTTTTGAGTGAACTCTCAATGTATGCGTATGCGTGACAAGGCTTACGCAAGCGCGATATATATTGCTTGATAAATAAAATTTGAGCAAGCAGCGTTGCTTTCACATTGTGCACTTATCGGCAGATGTCGCTGTAGCGATGTTTACACATCGTGTACGTATCGGAAAATGGCTCATCGTGGCACATCACTAATTGCCGCACGTGTTTATAGTCAGTTTTGAAAATTAGTAATATAAAAATGTCTTTCGGACGGGGTCGTGGAGGTGGTGGCGGCAGAGGTATGTAAATAAATAAATATATTATGCGTATAAATGGCAAATGTATATTTATTTAATTAGGTTTTCGTGGCGGAGGTGGTGGAGGATTCAACAAGTCCGGTGGAGGTGGATTTGGACGAGGAGGTGGAGGTGGCTTTGGACGAGGAGGCGGCGGTGGCTTTGGACGAGGCGGCGGCGGACGTGGTGGCGGTGGTGGGCGTGGCAATTTCGATCAGGGCCCGCCAGATCGTGTTATTCCCTTAGGCAATTTCAGTTACACGTGCCAAAATGATCTCGTCTGCAAGGTGGAAATTGATGATGTGCCATATTTTAATGCGCCCATTTTCTTGGAGAACAAAGAGCAAATAGGCAAAATCGATGAAATCTTTGGCACAGTACGCGATTACTCGGTATCGATAAAGTTGTCGGATAATGTGTATGCGAACAGTTTTAAGCCGCAGCAAAAGTTGTTTATCGATCCTGGAAAATTGTTGCCGATTAGCAGATTTTTGCCAAAGCCACCACAGCCAAAGTGCGGCAAGAAGAAGGGCGGACCGAGTGGTGGAGTTGGCAGTGGACGAGGCGGAGGTCGTGGTGGAGGTGAGTTTGTCTTAGTGCTGGCAACTGATTATTATAATTTTGTCACTTGTTTGTTTTTGTAGGTTTTCGCGGTGGACGCGGAAGTGGTGGTTTTAGAGGGGGTGCTGGTCGAGGTGGATTTAATAGAGGACGTGGTGGAGGAGGGGGCGGGGGAGGACGCGGCCGTTGGTAATTCAAATTGTAATAAAAATAAAATAAAGAAAAATCAATATATAATAAATATATATATTAAAAACAATCAATATATATAAAAAAGTATGTGTATTTAAAACAACTTATTGAATCGTGAATCGTGGTTTAATATTTATTTCAAAATACTGATCATGATACATGCAATATTTTACGAATATATATATGTATAATTTATGTACATTTTTTGTATATAATTTTTTTTTGTTGTGCACGCAATATTTGTGCTATTTGTTGCCTATTATTTTTAATTTTTAATTATGGAAGATTTATAGGCCTTTAAATTTGGTATTATTATTATTATGCATATCGTTATTTTGTTGGTAATTCATTTGTGTTTTATTATTATAATTATCTTTATTTGCGTTTAGTGGTGAATTTTGCATATTTTTATAAATGCGTTCGCCATAACTGGAACTGGAATTGGAATTGGCATTGGAATTGTAGCTGAATGCGCGTGAATAGAGACCCTTTTGCCAGAGTTGAACGCTTTTTTGCCGCTGCGCATCGGGAAAGATGTGCTGCAAGTAGAAGAAGCAGCAGCGCCGGGTTTTTCAAATTTGAACATATGTAAGTGTGTACATATCAAAGCACTGCAACTAAAATGTGTAATCGCTTACAGCTCTCGTCAACATCATAGCAATATGAGAAATATTAATTTCAATTTAACATGTAGTGTCTGTTATGTGTATTTAACATACCGCAATCATATTTTCCTCGGTGAAAGCACCGCCGCCATTTCGAATAATATCTTCGGAATGATGATGATAATAATATTGTGGCTTTTGTGTTTGCGAATAGCGACGGGTGGTGGTGCTCACATCACCATTGTGATGGCCAATATTGCTATTTGTGGAACTTGTGTAGCCGTTGTTGCCACCACCAAAAACATCGTCCACAAAATTAAAAGTGCTAAATTCGCTGGGATGAATGTAAAAGGTGGCAATCAGGGTGCCGCAAACAAACAAATGGAAAACGATACACGTCCAAATCAGGTTGATCTGCAAAAATATAAATAACAAATGTGCAATATGCACGAGTTAATATATTGACTGGGAATGGTGTATTATCGGTTTACTTTTTTTCTGCGTCCGTATTTGGTGAAAGTGGCAAATGGCACCAATGATATTGTGATAAATGCGCCGCAAGCAACCCCAGCAAGCAGCCCGGCAAAATTCAACTGATATGGCAACGTGCCAATGCCAAAGAGCACTGTGCACAGCAGCATCAGTTTAAAGAGTGCCACATACGGTTTGTGCAAGTGCTTCCAGTGCATCCAAATGAGCAAAGCGACCAGCGACGAGACAACGCCACAAAGCGATGCTGATGGTCCAACCTGGAATAGGTGAATTCGTGGAATAATGTAAAGCAATTCCAGTTGGAAATGTTGGCAAGGCTTAAATGCATGATAACGATTTTGTTGGTTTATTTAAATATAAATAATATAATAATAATATAAAAATACCTCAGTTAATATTATAAATATTACTTAGTTTTTAATTTAGGTTTAAATATAAAGTAATTCAGTTTATAGTTTAATTTAATTTATTTTCTAGATTTTGCAGTTCATTTATTGGCATTAAGTAAATAAATCAAATATAGAAATGAAACATATATAAATAAATATAAGCACCCCCGAAATCAATTTTATAAATATTTATTTTTTAATTTAAGTATTACATTTTATTTTTAGTATGCTTTGGATTAAATAAATAAAAGAATAATAAATATATAAATAAATAATAAATATATAAATAAATGATAAAAATACACACATTTTTAAATTTATATTTAATATTAAATTTGATTTCTAGTTTAACTTAAGCTATTTTCTTGTATTTTTTTTATCAACTGGCTTAAATAAATAAATCAAACAAATATATAAATATTTTATTATTACTATTATATTTATCATTAGAATTAGTGCTATTATTATTATATTTATTATTTTCATATTATATATGTTACCTCAGGTCGATGTGGAACGAGCACGGCACTTGTCAGATTTCCAGCCAGGCCTGACATAATGTAGACAACAGATGTGCGCAGCGTTCCAATCAAGCGTTCCAGATCAGCCAAGAATAAGTGTTGGAAAATGAGCGTAATTGCCAAATGAAGAACTCCAGCGTGCATGCACAGCGAGGTCAGCACTCGATAAATCTGATCGGGTATCTCCACGGAGATGAACGGAAACATGCCACAAACATTATTCAAGCAGGATATCTAGAAACAACAAGAGATGAAGTACATACAGCGAACGATTGGAACGATTTAAATTGAAAAGTTAATAGTGAAACTAAAAGGTAAAATATAATAAAATTGAGTATTAGTCATATAAACAAAATACAGATTGAAAGAATTTATAAATTTATTAAATTAAAATATAAAAAGAATATATAAGTAAAAACAAAATTAATTTTGGGATTTTTATTTAAAAAAACCCATCAGCACTATATAAATAAATAAAAAAAAGAGATAAATAAATAAAAAAAATTCTGGACGCTTCAACAACATAAATAATATATAATTTCAAGGATTTATAACTAGCTAATTGTTTTGTAATTGCTTTGCTGTTCAGTCTTTTTTCAGATTTTAATTTTTTTTTTTTAAATATTAACCTGCGAGCAGAGTGAAGCTTCTTCGTGAAAATAACCATTGACGAAATCGCAATATTCCCTGGTAGTGATGCGGCATTCCCCGTAGAGTCCTGTGCAGCATGGATGTCCGATTACCTCGCAGACCATGTGCTCCGCCGTGTGATCCTTATAGCGATAGCGTTGCGAGAATGAATTCGTTTTCCGGCAAATTGGCCACTTGGTTATGTCATCGGGCCATTCGTAGGGCACTATAGAGGCGGGTGCATCACAAAACTTTGGATCCAGCCCACAAACAGAGCCCGAGATGCGTCCACCAGGCCCGGACTCACCCGGTGACCATTTCTTCCAAGTCGATATGGATTTCTGGAGTGAAGAGAAAAATTAATGCATTTTTTTTACTTTATTTTACATATTTTATATTATAGTAAATATTGAAGTAAGTATTTAACTAATCTTTAATCATAAGCATATTTCAATTATTCTGTGCATAACACATATGCATGTGTGACCATCTATAACTAATTATTTTAAGCAGCCCTGTTAAACGATACTATGATCGAGGATTCCAAAAAAGATCGATAACAGTTAGCGGCCCTTTTGAGTTTTAATATTAATATATAGCATAATTAATATAAAATGAAGTTCAAATGTAGCATATTTTAGATAATTACCTACTGTAAAATATGGAGCATTTGTATATTATATTGGAATATTTACTTACTGGGAGAGCATTTTTTATATAATATTATGTTACCTATTGTAACCCAGGACTATTACTTATTGTAATAATTTAATATTATTAAATGGCATATTTTATATAATTTACTTTCTGTGGCATATAGACCCCCAAAGGATGATTTTTTATATATATTTAATATATTATATTATTTTCTTTTTATTCTGTATCATATATAATATTATTGTTTCACTTACCGTTGGATATAGACCCCTAATGGAGCAATCTGCCTGTGAACTCTGCACACAGCCCGAATCATCATTCCTAATGCAGCATGCAGTCTCCCGCTCCTGCCTTCTCGTCTTGGTGACTACCTCCATGATCTTCACATCTCGTCGCATGCAAGCCGCAAACTTTGCACCCATGTGCACCAAATCATTGTTCCTAGGCCCAATCCAAAGATTACGCTGCTCCACGTGCTGCACCGTCTGTAGACTCAAACTGGTGACCAGAACTTGACCCGTTTTCTGTTCCGTGCCAAAACCGATTGGCGCAATGCCATAGCAAATGATGGATAAAAACAAGACAACGATTTGCACTGTATTTATCAGTAGGTGAAAAACGGACGATGATCGTTGCGATCATCGAGATCATTAATGCCAAAATATTTAATGCGTTGCATTTGAGGACGTCGCGAATTCTCGAGGACGCCATCCAAAAGTTGAGCAGCAATACGATTGCCGCGATTTATGCCTGCAGTTGTCGAATTTGAGTTACGCAACGAGTTTTGATTTTGTCGATTGCTGCCCGAGAGTTGTAAATGATTTGTGGGATGGGAGGCCTGGCTGTGCGAGGTGTCGCCCATTAAATGGAGTCCATTCAAGGCCGAGGTGCGCCAGCCATTGTGATGACGTTCAGCAAGATAGACGCCAGCCTCAACGCCCAACGGAGCGTTAGCTGTGCCTTGCTTAAGCACGGCACGCTCCACACTCTCCTCATTGCCAGAGGCAGAGGCTGTTGATGTTGCTGTTGTCGTTGTTGCCTCGCTGGGATTATCAAAGAAGACCTCCTCCTCAATGAGCGCCGCCAAAGTCTCCGCCAAGTCGCCATCCACTCCCTCCACATCCAATTGTTGCTGCTGCTGCTGCTGCTGTTGCTCCAAATTGTGCACATGGCTGGGCGCAAAGCTTCTCGACCATTGCCGCTGACGTCTTCTCAATAAATGATGAGCCGTATTGGAATTCGACTGGTTTGTGTTGGGCTTGTGAAACACGGCAATTAAATAACCCAAACTAGTCATCAGCATATGAGCAACAGTTGCTTTGCGCTCCACAAATTCACCGGCATTGAAATCGCTGTTGCGCCAATTGTTGTGACGGCAATTGTTGTCCACATTTGACGTTGACTCTGTGGGCAATATATCGGGACGATCAGAGGCAAAGTTGTGATTGTTGTTGCTGCTGTTGTTGCTCTCCACGCACAACTCTCGACTGTCCAGCTCGAATTCCGGCTGATTGCTGAGCGGACCAAAGCAGCGAATCGCCAACCGACGATGTCTACCGTACCACAGCGCATAGTCAGCGGCCTCTGTGCTCATTTCCACACCGAAAAACCGAGCAATTTCACGTCGCATATAAATTATGATGCGCTTTTTGCACGAATAGCGATGCGTGGGCAGCTGTTGCTGCTGCAGCTGCAATTGTTGTTGCTGTGGCAGAGACTGCAACGTTTGCTGTTGCTGCGGTTGATATTGCTGCTGCTGTTGTTGTTGTTGCTGCTGTTGCAGATGTTGCTGCGTTTGCTGCTGCAGCTGTTGCTGTTGGTATTGCTGTTGTTGCTGCTGCTGTTGCTGGTATTGCTGCTGCGTTTGCTGGTTTTGCTGCTGCAACTGTTGCTGCTGTTGGTATTGCTGTTGCTGCTGTGATTGAAGCTGTTGTTGTTGGTATTGCTGATGTTGCTGCTGCTGTTGCTGCAAGGATGGCTGTAAAGAGTGCTTTAGTTGTTGCTGTTGGTGTAAAGAGGACTGCATTTGCAACTGCAACTATTGCTGCAAAGATAGCTGAAGTTGTTGCTGCTGCAATGATTGCTGCTGCTGATATAATTGAAATTATTACTGCTGCTAAAACGATTACAGTAATTATTGCTGCTGCAACTGCATCTATTGCTCACTCACCCCATAAATATGTCGCTGATAATTGCCGTTGTTGTTAAACACTTCCGTTTGCTGCTTAACCTCAATCGCTGAGATTGCGAGCAACTCTTGCTCCTGTTGCTGCTGCTGCTTCAACTTAGCCAAATCGCTGGCCGTTAAACCCGACAGTGGCAGAGTCATTGAGACGGGCACTGGGCTAATGGGACCCGTAGTTTGTGTGGTTTGATGGACGCCCGTAGTTCTGCGAGCTGTGTTGCAATGAAGACAGGTGGCACTCTGAGTGGAATCGCTGAGCGTCATGGGTTGGATGAGAATGATGGGTTCTGGTTCCTCGATTGGAGCAGCTCCCGATTGCTCCAATCGCTTCCTGGAAGAAGTTGTGGCAGCTGCTGTTGTTGCTGTTGTGGGCGAGGGACAGGGGCAACTGTTGCTGCCGGCGGAGGAGATGGATGAATTGCCTCCGTTTGAGGTCTGAGCGCTCTTTGAGTAGCTGAGCGGAGCAGGCACCTCCCGCTGACCGAGAGCCTCCTCGCCATGTCCACACTTGGACCTGGCATAGCCGCCATAAGGCAAATTGACGTACTGCGTCGATGTAGGCGTCGCTGTTGCTGTTGCTGTCGTCGTTGTCGTCGTCATCATCTCCTCGGCAGCTGGCGGCGGCGTTGGCACATAACGCTTGACCGGCGTATGCAGCGTAGAACCTAAATAGCCGCCATAAGCGTCCCCACACTGCAGCACCTTGGCGGGCAGAAAGTAACGCGATGAAGCCGTCGCAGGCGAGGAGACCGAGAGACCCATCGCATCCATGCCCAGTTTTAATTTGGGTGATTCACGATAACGTTCCAATCGATATTTTGTATTTGGAGACATGGCGCGATGCGTGGCGTGCGGCGTGTATTTCTTGTCCAACTGCTGCGATTGTCCCGAATTCGTGGTGCACAGCGAGGAGGCCGAGTTCGAGGAGGATAGTGGATAAGTGGGGGCGTGACTGTGTGTGTGACTGTGATTGTTGTGCTGCTGAAAATGATTGAGAGTCAATTGTTGCATTTGATTATTGGTGTTGCTGTTGCTAGTTTTGCTCTGTTCCGCGTGGCAATCGCTATTTGGTGCAGGCGATGGCGGCGGCAAACAGCCATTGATCAGCAGCACATCATCGTATTTCTCCAGTGGTATGGTCAGCTTGCTCGACTGGGCCAGAAATATGTCATTTGGATGGGGACTAAAACGACCAGCTGAAGATGAGGCTGATGCTCCCATTGGAACCACGTCTTCGCCATTATTTGACTTCAGCGCGAGCTGTGTTTGATAGCTCATCGATTTCCGGCGATTGCCACAATTATTTCCAGCAGTATTGCAATCATTTGCAGTGCGTCGCCCAACGGGCAGCTCACTGCCAACGTTATGCATTCTAAGCAACTTCTAACTGATATCTGTAATAAGTATAACATCTATATTAAAACATATTAATGCAATTATATGCATCTAGTGGCCAAAGGATGGTTGCTTTTGTAAATCATTTGAGTTGCCATTGGAACATTTTTAATTTCTACTTAAATAATTTCTCTCGTTTTGAAAATGAATTTCGTAATTCGCGCCACAGCGATAACAATGAATGTCGAAAAAGCAAAGAGCTGCTTCGCTCACAATCGGCTCCTGCTGTTGATCGTTTAGCTTATTAATTTATTCATTAATAAATAAATTTTAAAACTGTTCCCACTGCAAAACTATTTCAAATTAGCAATATTCTTCTTGCTGCCTGTTGTTAATTGCGAATAAAAAACACTTATATCAGATGTATACACACACACACATACATATTTATACACACATACACAGACACATATATATATATATATATATAACTATTGCTTATAGACACCTAATTGCATACACACACACCCGCCTATATTTCCTATTTTTCTTCTGCAATTTATTTCCTTACATATCACTCACTACTTACATTTCTTTGTTATTGCATTTTGTATTTTAGAAAAAATATTTTCACTCACTTTGCTCCGTGAAGGAATTTGAACTCTTATCGATTTTTTCACAATTGGCACAAACGCAGCATACTTTTTGGCGCAACTTGCAATTATTGTTTGCGCTTTATTTATTGTTTTTCATTACACACACTGCATCGTTTGTTTATTGTTTTAATTTTTCATAATATATTTCGCTGTTTCTGTTGCTGCTTTTCCAAAAATCTTTTCACCTAATTCGAGTGCAAAATTGTTCTAATGTAATTTATGTATGTACAAAATACATACACACATTACAGCCATTCACCATTACCATTAACATGTCAAAGTCTTGCTTAATATGGTCAGCTGCGCATGTGCAAAATTGTGACGTCATTTGGGTGTAATTTTCTTTGGTTGCAACAGCTGAGTGCTGGAAGGTATACTGGCTTTTGACTGATTGTTAAATTAAGTATTTAATAATACATGCTTCAAATTATAATCTATTGTTATTAATTGTGTGGCCAATCTTGCTTAGCGGCTGCCAGGGTGACAGCCTCTGCGTCGGACATAGCTTATCGATAGTTTGTATAAAACGAGCCATTTTTGAATTAGTCAACTCATAATTATTATAATATATATTTTGGCACTTTACTTTTACTTTTATTAGTTTTCGGTGCGTTTTTAATTATTTGCCTTTATAAATAAATAATGGTGAAAATAAAAAAAATGTTTAGCCATTTATTTATTTAATACAAAAGTTAAAAATAGCTTAGATTAAATTAAAAATGAAGTATAAAATTGAATTTAAATTAAGAATAATAAGAAATAATTATTCATTAATAAGAGCTTATGAAATATATATTATAAATCTAATAATTAATATATATCAATTGATTTTTTATTATTAATTATAAATCAAACCGTGAAATTTCTTGAATAGCAGCCTGTCTTAAGTCTTATACATATATATAAATATTGGTCTTTTTTATACGCCTTGATTTGCAGTACTTAACAAACCGCAAAGCAATCACTTTTATTCAGTTGTTTTTCGTGCGTGAGACAGTTTACTTCGCTTTTCAAATCTGTTACCACATTGATATTTATACAAACAGATATATATATATAAATATATTCACAACTAACCAGTTTTTGCAGCTGAGCCATGAAGTCGTTTTGTTTTGTCGTAATTAGTTTCTGTTCGTTCGTTGGCCTCAAATACGACAGGCATTCTGTCAATGCTGCAATATTTGGCCAATCTTTCACGGGGAGTGGCACCAAAAATCATGGAAATACATTTGAAATTGTTAACGAATGGAAATATTTGGATTTTGAATATCCGACATTTGTCGAAAGGCAATTGGCAATTTTAAATGGGTAAAAAGTGCATTAAATATATTTTCTTATAATATTAAATGAGCAATAAATGGGAATAAATGCTTTAAATATATTTTATAAATATTAAATGAGTAATAAATACTTTAAATATACTTTATATTAATTAAAAGTATTTAAAGCAAATATAGTAGAATTAATTTGTAAATTTATCGATAAGCTATCGAAGTGAATATAACGCCAATAACGTAATGCAACGCAGATTAGCCGTGACGTAACTGTGAATACATTTATTATTCGTCTGTTGGTTTATTGCTAAAGTTTATTATTTATTAGAAATGATACAGGTTTCGATTAGTTTTATTCAATTAGTTTTTATGCTAGTCACAGTTTTGGGTTTAATGCTACGTTTACAACTGAAGTAATCTTCCAGATTTTATGAGATAGAATTCGATCACAGCTGAGGCTTGCAGCATTTTAAAGTGACCCTTCAACTTTTATCAACTTGTCAGCGGCAGCAGGACTTTAATATGACCTTTCGAAATGTAACAGACAGAAATCGAGCACAGCTTAAAGCATACACCTCACAATATTTTAAGGTGACCCTGAAATTTGTATCAATTGGTCGTTAACATTTAAATGCAAATAGTTGTATTTATTTTTACATATTGTTTCGGCTTTAATTTTTTTGCACAGTGAATTTATACCCAAAAATAATTTACCACTGGGCATCGATGTGCATGGCAATCGAATGTTTATCACAACACCGCGCTGGAAAGACGGAGTACCAGCGAGTCTGGTCACTCTGGCATATCCCTCCAAGGAGATAAGTCCACCGCTGCACCCGTATCCCAATTGGCAATCGCACAGCAGCCCCAACAATGCCGATTGCAGCAAACTGATATCGGTTTATCGCACCGCAATCGATGCGCACTGCAATCGATTGTGGCTAATCGATTCCGGTATTGTGAATGCAACAATTAAACTAAACCAAATATGCCCGCCAAAAATTGTTGCCTACGATTTGAAAACGGATGAATTAATTGTTAGTTTTGAATTGCCCGCCTCGCAAATTAGGCAGGATTCGTTGCACTCGAATATTCTCGTGGATGTTAGGGATGGAGATTGCGAAGATGCCCACGCTTTAATCACAGATGTCTGGCGATTTGGCATTGTGGTTTATAGTCTGGGCAAGCACAGAAGTTGGCGCATTACCAATTATAATTTCTTACCGAATCCGTCGGCAGCTGATTTCAATGTTTATGGCCTGAATTTTCAGTGGCTGGATGGAGTTTTTGGCATGAGTCAAAGCAGGGAGCGACTCTATATTTTCATCCAATGGCGAGTTTTAAGGTGAGTAGTTAACAGAGAGGTGTATGTCATTAACAGAGCACTGCGGATGAACAACAGAGCACGAATAACATAAACTATTAACTAACAGCTGTAAGCTGTATTAATTGAACATAACATAAAATATAAATAGTAATTGATAGATCGCTAAAACCATTTATTTATATATTTAACCCATTAATTCTAGGAATTTATGGTGCCCCTTGACACGCTCTTGAATGAATCCCTTTGGATCGGCAACAGCAGCGTGGACACCTCGCAATTATTTGTTCCAATTGGGGATCGTGGCTTTGGGGGACAATCTTCGACATCGGGCATAGCCCGAAATGGTGTTATGTTCTACACACAAGTGCATCGTGATAATATCGGCTGTTGGGACACAAAAAAGCCCTATAATCGTGCAAATCTCGGTTTGCTTTTGGAACCAGATAATGCTTCGATGTTAATACAATTTCCGAATGATTTGAAAGTGGATCAGGATATAAAACAAAGTGTTTGGGTGATGAGTAATCGTTTGCCCATTTATCTATATAGCCAGTTGGATTATGGCGATATCAATTTTCGTATTTTGAGAGCTGATGTCGATGGCATTATCGATAACACGATATGCAATCCAAATTACGAAGCGGCAAATAAACAAAAATCGACACTAGTTTCCATTGAAGAGGGACAATGCTATTAAAATAATGAATAATAAAATATCAAGCATTGAATAAAATTAATAAATATTATGCTCATTTTTATACAAGCCGTCTCCAATTTTTTTAAGTATGTCATGCAGTGGGCTCATGCATGACACCTTGGGAGTTGTTGGCTGGATAACAGCGATAGCAGCGAACCGATAAAGAGCGCCAAATATGGCGGCCAGCTTGGGACGTCACTAACAGGACGAGGCAATATAAATATGGCGTTCAAAATTTCAGCTATTTGAATTTAACGACTATTTGAATTTAACGAACTTTGGTTGCAGTTTATATTTATATTTATTAATTAATTAAAATTACATATTCATTATTAATTGTAGCGCATATAAATTGTTCATCAGACTGTACAAAAACTCAAACAATAGTTTGCTCTACTACAATTTTATCAGCGCTTAATTCAATATAGTAGTTCACCTCTATCTCCATCTCATCTCCATCTTTATCTATATTTTTATCTTGAGCTTTATCTTTACACGACAAACAGCAGAAATAGGCTATTTTTTTTTACGCCACTTTCGCGTGAGTCAGTTGAGAAAAGCCGTCTTCTACACGCGCATCAAATTACAACAACGAGAAGAAAAAAGAAAGAAAAAAGAACAGAACAAAAAACCTCGCCCAATTCGGCAATTATTTGTTGCTCAGGTTTTGGTCAGTTGAGCTGATAACGTAGTGCGTGATGCGTGTGAACTGCTTGGGAATTATTTGGCTATTGACTGCTTGTCAAATGCGACAAGTGCTCGCTGAAGGTGAGTCAGCATTACAAGTCTACATAGGCACACATACATACATATGCATATGCATGCATGCTTGCACAGAAAAGCAAAACAGACATGCACTCACACACACTTATACTCATGCAATTGCAGGCAGTGACTTTGAAACATGCAAATGTTTGCATGTGTGCGTGTGTGTGTAATTAATTATGTGTTAGGATCTGTGTGCTTCTTAGCATTTAACATTTTGTGTAATTGATTTTCAAAGGCATTTTAAAATAAATTTAAATAAATGAAAAATAAATACTAATTATTAATTGAATTTAGTTTAGTTTACTTGTTATTATATATTCGTTTTTATTTTATTGACGTTATTAGTGTTTGTTTGATTATTTTATGAATTTTAAATAAATGCAGAAGCAATTCATTTATTTAACATATTATGCTTTATTTTATTTAAATTATAAATGCATGAATAATAATATAACATTTATTATATTTTAAATTTGCTTACATCTATCACCTTTAATTTTATTTACATTTTAAATAATCGCATTTAATTAATCGCAAGAATTTAGCATTTATTTAACTTATATTTAAGTTTACATATCAAATAAAATGAAAAGTAATATATTTGAAGTAAAAAAATAAATTAACGTCTAAATTATTATTTTGCACATTCAAATGATTTTAAATGCATAAATAAAATTAATTATTATTTGTTATTTAATATGGATTGTATTTATATTTTATTTGATTCATTAAAAATAATATATTTTAAGAAATTAAATAAATTCTAAATTATTAAGTTATATAAATTAGAATTTATTTTCTGTTATTTGTCAACATATATTATTCTTTATTTTATTTATTAGAATTTATAACATTTATTTTGCAATGTGCAAAAATGTAAATCTCTTGTTCTAATAGTTATATAACAGTTGTATAATAGTTGCATACTCGCTTTGGTCACATACGGATGTCTGCATGTGTGTGTGTGTGTGTGTAAGTATAAGATTCTGCTTATCAGATCTGAGCAGCGAATGTTTGTTTGGTTCTGTCAGATAAGCTCTCAGATTATGCTGTCAGCGCTATGTGAACAGTTGATCCCAACTTTTATACAAATATGTGTACATTTATGTAATTCTACATGCACACATCTACATCTGTAAATATGCATGTGTGTGTGTGTGTGTGTGTTTGTAAACTGCTTCAATGCGGCGACCTTTGCAAAGGCAATTCAAGCAGATGTATGTGTATGTGTGTGTTTGTGTTTATGTACTCACATGTAGGAGAAAGAATTAAGTGCATATAAGAGTGGAGGAATGAATATTTACTTATATTTGTAGAAGAGCAGAGCGTGGAGAATATTTAAATCACTCCATAATATTAATTGCAAACACATAATAATAATTACATTTATATTTTATTCTGTATTAATTATTATCAAATATAAATTATTAAAAATTCCAATTAATTAAATAATAAAATGATTGAGTACATACTTATATAGATGACATTACTTAATTAATTAATTATTAAAAAAAAAACCTTAAAAAATAGATTGAATAAAATGAATATTTATTACAAATGCATTAGAGTAATTATTACAAATTAAAATTTATAATTACATTATTGCAATAATTATTACAAATTCTAATTAATAATTACATAAATGTTATATTCTGCAATAAAAAATTAACATAAAGTTATAAATATATAATATTAAATTAATATTAAATTATGTAGCATCCTAGGGTTGCATGTCTTGAATTCTAGAGACATAGAAGACCTCAACCCAACAACGATCCTAGCATTCGCACGGGATCTGGGACTGATGGAAGAGCTATAGGCTCAGAAGGGGGCACAATAGATCCAACAGGTCGCGGACTTCCCCAATAGTAATAATAATATTAAATTATTACAAATACATATTACAAAAAATTATTACAAATTCCGATTAATAATTAAATTAATTCTGTATTAATTATTACAAATTATTAACTACTACAGATTCCAATTAATAATTAATTCATAATAATATATGCATATTTATTTATTATTGATTATTAATAATTACATTACATAATTTATATATTATTCTTTATTAATTATTATAGATTGTAATTTATTCTATATTAATTCTCACAACTTATTAACTACTACAATTTCCCATTAATAATTAATTAATTATTCTCTTATATTCTATCTCAGAAACTATATCCGATTATATAAGAAAATGCTGTCTGAGTGGATTGAGAAATGCTCGAACTACAAATGAGTGTGGAAATATGGAAAGCTCAATTGGAAAACAACAGATTCCTCAGGCGTGGCTGGGATTGTGTTATTCCACATTTGGCGTTTGCTGTGTGGGTCAATTGAACAGGGAGCACTGTAAGCAGGGTCGTCTGGCCGCCTTAAAGGGCACATCCTGTGACAAGGATTCGAATACCTCCTCCTACACGGATTGCTGTCGCGCCTGCCAGGGTATGATTTTTAATTTTAATTTAATTATAATTAATAATTACATCATTTTTATTTGAGAATAATTTATAATTAATAATATGTTAAATTAAATGCAGTTTCGTAATTAATAAATATAATTTGTTAATTATTTTTAAATTAATATTTATTTTAAATTTAATGCAATGCACCTTCATAATTAGTAATAATAACATAGTAAATATTATATTTAATAATAATTTAATTTAATACTAATAATAATAATTCACAGTAGGCATGCAATTATAATTAATAATATTTTATATTAATAATTATTTTCCATTGAATTAAATGGAGTTTTCAGTTAATAATTACTTTAAATTAATAATTAAATTTAATAGTAACAATAAATATAATAATTATATTAATTCACAGTTGGTATGCAGGTCAAAGTTAGTCATCAAAATTGCCGAGATCCCCTCTTCTCATTTGTATCAAATATAAAATCCTATCGCATCTGTTGCACCGGAAACGATGCTGAGGAGTCTGGTGAAGAATGCGAGCGAGATGAAAACAATAAAATCGTGGTGGAAAAGGAGGCGAACGAAGGCGATGAGAGCAAAGAGAATGCAGATGGAACAATTGTGCTAACAGCTGATGGTGAGTCGCTGTTAACAGACTTAACAGTAAATATTAATGTTAATTCTTGCAGATGATATCTGCGAGAAAATGTCAAATTTGTGCGAACACATATGCGAAAGCACCTTCGATGCCTACAAATGCAGCTGTAATCCCGGCTTTAAGTTGGACGATAATAACGTCACCTGTTCCCCGTTGAAAAGTGATATTTGTCCGAATGGTTTTATTTTGGATTTGAAGCAGAGCCGTTGTGTGGATATCGATGAATGCATTGAGGAGTTGCACGAGTGCAAAACAACACAATATTGCCATAATACCCACGGTGGATATCATTGCCTCAATCGGTCCAAAGATTGTCTGGAGGGCTATCAATACAACGTGAAGACAAATGAATGTGAAGGTCGGTAAAATGCTTTAACTTCAATTAAAATTTAAATAATAACCTCTTTAGTACAGACGCTGTTATATTAGCAGTGGATTGTAAACGCTTGAGCAGATATATTAACGAGTGCTGTAATTTTTGATCGTTCTCCTGTTTTAATGCAAGAAGTGTCAGGAAATAGGGAACACAAATTAATAGCTCCTCTCTGACATTTCTTCTTAATACAAATAACAACCCAATTATATTCGCAATTCTTTAAATAATCATTTTTAATATTTATTATTTATTTTATCTACTTCTCCTGCTACTTTTAAAATCATCTTTTAAACATTTCTTGTGCGAGTGTTGCAATTATTTTACCCGAAACTGTACACACTTATTTATAGACAACTGTAACTTCCAATAGAGAGTTTTATATGTAAAATGTTGAATTTAACAGAGAGCTGTAAGTTGTTACACATTTTAACTGCACCGCTTGTTAAGTTTACATACACAGTTTACATTAACAGAGAGCTGCAGCTAAAATCAAGTGAATTAACATACACCTACTGACACAAAAATAAAAACACTTATAAGATAATAAACTAAATAGTGATAGTAATATTATTCCTACAGAGAATTTAGCATGTGAAATCGGTTATTATTTCGATGGAAATATTTGCGCCGATCTCGATGAATGTACTGCGAATGGCACCAAAAACACATGCAAAACGGAGGCTCGACAGGAGTGCAAAAACACCATAGGCAGTTACTACTGTAGCTGTGTGGCCGGCTACAGTTTGGATGCGACACAAAATACATGCGTTGGTAAATAAAATCAATTCGCAACTTAATGCGATATATATTAAATGATAAATGCACCTGAATATATATAAAAATATATGCATATATATATATATATACCTGTATACCTATAGATATTAATGAGTGCTCAATTAATAATCACAACTGCCTGCCAACTCAGAGATGTGATAACACCATCGGTTCATACATATGCACGGTACTATATTTTGGATCCCTTACTTACTCTTTATATATACATCAATTAATAATATATATATATATATATATATATATATATATATATATATATATATATATCTATATATATCTCCATGATTATATAGAGATGGACGTCGTGTGGCACGGGATATACCCTCAATGCCGAGTCAGGCAATTGCGTTGGTAAGTTGACCTATTTATATATATCTTATATATACAGTTGACGGAAAATAAAAATAAAAAACCATATCTTATTTAAATGCAATTAAAATTAAAATTTTACATTTACGCAAAAGCCAAAAAATAAATAAGCGCAACATTTAGAAAACAATTAGAAATAAATAAATGAAATCTTTTGCTATTATTTTTGCCACAACTGTATATAGTTTTTAAATTATTTATTTGATTACTTTCCCCAAATAGATGACGATGAGTGTGCATTGAATACGCACAATTGTCTGTCGGACTATGAGTGTTTCAATACCAAAGGCTCCTTTCGCTGCCATAGAAAAACTACAACAACAACACACGCCCAAAACGACAACAACAACAACATCAGAAAATCCATCGCATTATATCTACAATCGTATGGATTACACGCCAAGCCATCAAATGCGACGACCCTGTTCGATTGGTTTCAGCGCAATAATCTCGGCGCCTGTGTTGGTAAATTATTACTGATTTGTGATTTACTCATTAGCTATCGGCTGCATTGGTTTTGTGTGAGCGAGGGAGCTGCGCTGCTCTGATTGGTCGCTGTGCGATGACAAGCGGCAGTGTTGCTTCTAATCGTTTAAGGAGGCAGTTGCTCAGTTGTGAGCGAACAAAAGATTAGTTCGTTTAATTTGTGCGTTCATTTAACGTTCAATTAGCGTTCAGTTAAATTTATTTCGGAGTTGGGTTTAATATTTAAGCAGTAGTCAATTTCATCGATCATTTCATTAATTAATTTAATTTAATATGCATTCATCGTTCATTTAATTCATTTATTTTATTTAAAATGTATTCGCTTAGCGTTCGCTCATTTGAGTGACTAGTTCCAGCGAACTAATGCGGAACGCCGCAGTGGATCGCTCTCGTTTATTTCTTCAACCCCGCTCTCAGCAGCAGCTGCAGCAACAACTGATTGATGTTTAAGGGCCACCTACCATAACTTCAGCGCACTTACGCATATGCAAGTTCATTTTTCCATGCACTTCACTATAAAGCCCTCTCGCATTAGCGACAACTTTGCAATATATGGCTCTCTTATATACCTAGCGTAACTTGAGCTCACTCACATATGTGCACGATTACTGCTCACTTTTGCTTTACTCTAAAGCGCTTAGCAGCAACAACACGTAAATATTAACTTTTACAGACATTAATGAATGCAACGAGTTTAAGGCATGCAACAGCCACGAACGTTGCATTAATACAAATGGCTCGTATCGTTGTGAGAGTTTGCTGCAATGTCCTGCCGGCCTGAAATCGACGCCAGATGGCACCATTTGCATTGGTGAGTATAGAAAACACACACAAATACATACACAGCTATGAAAGCATGCTCAACTCTCGCATACTCTCTCACCAAACAGACATTGACGAGTGCGAGACGGGCGATCACAGCTGTGGTGACAATCAGTTGTGCCAGAATCGTCATGGTGGCTACATTTGTGCCTGTCCCGCCGGTCACCAGGTGTCTCGTCAGCCGGATGGCACCAACAGCTGTGCAGATATCGATGAGTGTGACCATAGTCAGGCGGTGTGTTCATCGAATGCAAATTGCTACAATACAATTGGTTCGTATTATTGTGAGTGCAAGACGGGCTTTCAAAAGAAGGTGCATCACGCGCATCAAGCCGACAGCTGGCCCATTCATTCGCAGTGCTTCGATGTCGATGAGTGCCAATCAATACCCGGTTTGTGTCAACAGAAGTGCATCAATTTCTGGGGCGGTTATCGCTGCGCCTGCAATCCCGGCTACGAGCTGATCGCCGATAATCGCACTTGCAACGATGTCGATGAATGCGAAATGCACAAGGATTTCGATTACAAATTGTGCATGGGGTAAATATTTGACAGCTTCTTACTGTTAACTGTTCGCAGTTAACCTTGTTCACTGTTAAATTGCAGCTTTTGCATTAACACGGCTGGCTCGTATCAGTGCTCGTGTCCGCGCGGCTACACTTTGAATGCCGATCAGAAAACCTGTCGTGATATCGATGAATGCGAAGCGAGCAGCCAACATCATGTGTGCACGGGCAGGGTGAGTAATTGGTGTACGATATATGTATATATATATATATATATATATATATATATAGTATATATATTGATACTGTATTTTTGCAATCTTAATTCTTTCTGTTAGCGTTGCAAACAGCAGCACTGCTAACGATCGATATTATTGTTTTACTCATTTCGGCAGTTGCAATATATCGCTGTGTGCGCTATCGATATGTTGTTCAGCAAAAGTGCAATTGCTTTGAGCTGTGCCTTTTAGAGTACTCTGTGTGAGTACTTTGATATCGGATTTCATTGAATTATTTAATTTTATCTATTTATTTATTTTAAAAATTCATTTCATGTATTCTTTTGTACTACTTTATACTTATAATATAAATTTAAATTTAATTTAATTTAAAGCGTTGTATAGATTTATTTATACCTTCTATATATATTATTTAAATACTATTTGTATTACATTTCAAATTAACAACTAATCGATAAGCGATAACAATACCTTACATTTTTCAGAATGACATTTGCACAAATGTACGTGGCAGTTACAAATGCACCACCATCAATTGTCCCCATGGCTATATCAACGATCCCGATCAAAAGAAGTAAGCTGACTAATAATAATGTTTAAATATATATTAATATAATAATATTTAAATATATATTAATATATCTGTATTTAATTACAGTCGCTGCCGGCAGAAGAGCAACTTTTGCGAGGGCGAAGAGTGCTATACGAAACCCTCGGCATTTACCTACAATTTCATTACTTTCGTATCGAAATTAATGATACCCCCGAGGGACGTACAATTTTACTCTCCGTGGACCCATTTGGTATGATGATATAGATTTCGATCTAAAAGTAGCTCGAGTTCAAGCGGCAGGCAATGTGGAAAGGGCAACGGTGGCTTACTTTAAGTAAGTCTTCAAATTTCGCTATCAATAAGTCATCGATATTTATCGATATCTATATTCATTTTTAAGCACTATGAAAATAAAAAATCAAGTGGATTTGGTTTTAAAGCGCGCCTTGGAAGGACCACAGGACGTTGAGCTTGAATTGAGCATGACAGTGTTCACTAACGGCATGCCACGCGGCAAAAGTGTTGCAAAACTTTTTCTCTTTGTCTCCCAATACACATTCTGAAGTGGAACAAATTACTTACAGTTGTAATATGTAAAGAATCGTTTAAACTTTAATTAAATATTGTACGTTTTTATTTGAAATGTAATTTATAATCCGGAATTTCACAGCCCATGTTTAAAAACCCTTTAACAATACTGGTTCAAGTGCACAAATTAATGGTAACTAAAAGCACAGATAAACCCGACCAGCTTAAAACCAAAACTAGCCAAAAATTGGAGCGAAACGCGCTGCGAAAATGATTGGGAATACCGCTACCTAATAATTCGGAGCAAGTACGTCTCGAGAAATAAACCAAAAATACGGGAATTATATACTGAATCCCAACGCCAGCATAACTGCCCGTAAACGCAACCAAATTAGACAAATTTTCGGTGAAAAAAGCAACACAAAACGGCGGTAAAATGGCTAAAAGCGGTAATAAAAAGCCAACAGAAGAATTATAAGATTCCAAGCGAGACATGTCCAAGAATAGGGTTTGTAAATTATTCTTAAGTGTTATCGCAATCAAAGGATAACTGGTGGACAAGGTAAATACTGGAAATAGCGATAAAAAGTAATCGATAATAATGAGCAGCTGCGATAACCAGCCATCGTCATCGAACTGATCCGGTAAGAAATTTAAGGTGTACAAATCCTGAACGTGCTCAAAGGCAAAAATGCCAGTTAAAGCCAAGATTATATAAAATGCACAAATGACTATATAATCGATGGATAATATGCTCGATACGGAGCATTTGGAGCGCAACGGGGCCAATAAACCGGGCAGCGAATGATGACACATAAAGGAATAAACGCAGGCCCCAAATAATGCAGGAATTCCATAAATATTTGCGGCATTTGGATGACCGCGTTTTCCACCCGTCGCCAGCATTTTAATTGCTATGCAAATCATCAGTGCAAAGGCTGTAAATTAATAGCAATATATATAAATAAATACTTATGATTAATATTAAATATTTACTTCATTCAAAACTCACCCAACCAGCGACAAATTGCCGTCAATATTTGCAAATATTTGGTTTTTTGTATGCCACAAAAGACGAGCGGTCCAAAAATCAGCGTAAAAGCCATTAATATCAGTCTGTAAATCATTTTACGTGATATTATTGTTTCTGACTGTGGCCAGCAGACACGATTGTTATTGCTCTCAAAATCACCAGGCAAATATATAGAACGCGTCTCCAAAGTTGACAAATTTGAGCTATTTTTGTGCTCGAAATCGCTGCAAGTAAATAAATAAATACGATTTTAATATATTATATATATTACATATAGTTTAATGCTTATTATTATCCCTTCAGTTTTTGTTTTATCGTAACAGTTTTTGATTTACCCACTTTCAAATTTAAACAGCGCAGGCTTTTATCGATATCTGCTTCCCTTAATAAATATTAATATAAATAATATTAATATATAAAGCATTATTCTGATTTAATATAGTGAACTACTTACTTTAATTTGTTACAGTAAATTATGCTTTTTTTTTAGTTTTTGTTTTTTCGCTTTCAAATTAAAATTGCGCGCGCACTTATCGATAACTGCTTGCATCAATCGATTGCCGTTTAAGAAGTTCTCTCAACCGACGTGCTCAACATGTTGCGCACAGCCCACAGCATATTGAGCGCACTTTGCACAGTAAGCACAGCTACAAACGGTTATTTTATCAGTAACATAACCCTTTCAGTTTTACTATTTTTTAGTTAATTTAATTGCACAATTTGCAGATAACATCGCGTAAGCTTCTCGTCACTGCTGCCGAATAGATGCTCAAATCGCCATACAAATAGATAATGAAGCACAAATAGAACAAAATCCGTCCGAAATCATTGAAAAACATTGCTGCCATTTCGCCCAACTCAAATTTGTGCGTGAGCTGATAATAATGAAATTCACCACTCTGTTGTATCGTCAGCGGCACCGTTTCACTGTCAGTGTTGGCAAACTGTTGCTCTTCCTGCGATTCCGATGAATATCGCCTGTGTCGCAGCGCTTGCAAATTCTGCCAGCTTTTGATGGCATTTGCACAGGCCATCGCCTCAATGACATATGTCACCGTTATATAGCTAATAACGGCGAGCAGCAGCATTAGCAACAGACTCAGAGACCAACCAGCCTTAGCGAAAGCAGCGGGCAGCGTTAAAGCGCCCGTTCCAACAATCAAATTGAATATGAAAACAAAGCCAACCTGTCAAAGAGCAAACGACGCACGTTTATCAGCACTGGCGAGCTCAATTAAATGAAATTGTATTACTTATAATTATATTTAAGTTGCACATTAAATAGTTACCAAATTTGAGTAGGAATCCGCATTGGTGGGCGGATAAATGTTTCTTGCTTCCTGCATATTTACTTTGTTATGACTAAATGCAGTGTGACGGTTTGTGGAGAGACCATAAATACCTCAATAAAATGTAGTTAAATACTTAAAAATCGTATAAATATTTGTGTTTTTAATTTAAATATCAACTTTATTTAATTTAATATATTTTGTGTCGACGGGCTTTAGCTGACATTAAATATATAAATAAAATAACAAATAATATATATAATAAATAAAAATAATAGCAATGAAATAAATTAACTATTTAATATATTATTGTTAAAACTTCTTTCCCATTTTATAACTTTGTTATTTATAAATACTGATTTAAGCATGCATCTTATAATTTTCACGCATACAGCCACACTTAAAACTAAAACACTCAGTGCACCCTGTGCCGCACTCTTCCGTATATCGATAAGAAAATGACCACAAAAGCGCTCTCAATCTTAATTAAAAATGAATTTAAAACATGAATGAATTGAATATGATTAATCAATATGTGTGTTTTTAATATATATATATATATATTTTAACAATTGGTAAACACCACGCTTAATCGTTAAATTTTTAATACATCGTCTCGCTTGACACACTTAAAATTAAAAATACATAAATTAGAATTGCCAAAGAAATGAAATGATTAATTATTGTGATTCCGTCCAATCATTGCTTAAGCAATTATTGCCTAAATCACAATCGTCAACAAATTCCACATGCGTAAATGGAAAATGGCCTTTCCTTCCATTCAGCTCCCCTCCCACTGCCCATTGATATTCGTTTTGGTCACCTTGATAATATCGCCCACCTCTAGTTTTAATGCAGTCTTGTCGTATGCATTCGGCACACGCGATTGTTTGACACGAGCATGCGCTGGAAGCTTGCGCTGGAAAGGAAGAGTAAAAACAGTGTTAGTAAATATAAATATAAAAGTAGAATATTAAATATAAATATTAATGTCATATTATTTTAAACCTTACGCACATTTAAATCGGTCCTCTTGAGGCTGCTAAATTGGCTGGTTGTTGTTACGAAAGCTGGTTCCGCACTGCTGCCACTGGAAATGTTGGAACGTGCAATGCAAGCGCCGATATTTAAACCAGCCGCCGACGTCTGTTCGATGCCATCTTCATCCAACGAGTCATCATACTGCAAAACCAAAAAGGGATGAAAAGAGACTGCACGAAATCGTCAAACTTTCATGATCTGTTTGGCTTGTGTTCGTCAAACTTAAACGATCAGTTGGTCAGCTCGTTTATCAAACTTGCATGATCAGTTTGGCTTGTGCGTTCGTCAAACTTGCATGATCAGTTGGTCTGCTCATTCATCAAACTTGCGTGACCAGCTGGACTGCTCGTTGACTTGGTTCGGTCGTTCACTTGCGTTGTTTGTTCATTTGGTTTATTCGTTCGATCATTGTTTACCACTACTTACACGCTGCACATACGGCACTGGAATCTGACCAATCAAACCATTGGAATTCCGTGCTGTCCACCACTGATCCTCATCCTTGCGTATAACGATTAAAATGTCGCCACGCTGAAAAGGCAAATCATCCTGATCCTAAATAAAAGAGTAATCAATAAAAAAGAAATTAAATTAAATTAAATATTCATTTGAACGTACGCTGCCCAGAAAATCAAATTTGCCAATGACTTTTTCGACTTTCTTCTGAGCTGGACGTTTTAATGGCGTCGTATCCAAATAGTGCAGTGTGTAAAATGTTAACAATTTAGGTAAATTCTCAAATGATTGATCCCCGATGCGATAAACAATTTGTTCCTGCTGCTGCACCTTGTTAATAATATAATTGCTCACTTTGGTGTCCTCTCTGCAAATTAAAAATAAACAAATATGAATACTAATTTTATATATGTATTGTTTTTAAATATTTATGTTTTTACCTCACGCAGAGTACGTAGTCGCCTTCGATTGAGTTGCTATCGCGCACTAAAAAAACACCGCGTTCTCTTTCATTCATTAAGATCTCGGTTGCATCTTGTCGGGACATGGAGCCAAAGTACCAACTGCAAATTAAATACATACACATACATAGACATGTATTATGCTTTCAACAAGTCAACTGCCAGGTTTTGTATGTGTGTGTGTATTCCAAATGCACTTGAATAATAATCTGCACACACACACACAAACACACACACCACATTTGTGCTAAAATATCCATTATGTTTTCGGTCTTTATTTACCTGCTTCTGTCTGATACATCAAATGTATCCATTTTTCAATAATAATATGCTTAATTAATTACTTTGTATTGTTTGACCAATGCGAGCATAAAAATACACTTAATTCTTTTTTTCTTTGTGTATTCTCTTTTTAGTTCTCTTTATGGCTGTGCATTTGATATCGATGCCTGCTGACTATCGATATTAAAGACGATAATTATTTACTCGCTTGCAAGTAGGCGTAAAATACATATTTAAATTATTAAAAATAGTCGATTACAATTTACTCAGTAAAATACATATTTGTATTTATAATAAATATATATCAATAAAAAAGTTGAAGTCTAATAACTTGCATAGTAATTGCAAAAAACCAACGCTTAATATACAATTTTAATCAATTCATATGCAATCTTAATAAATTGAACTAAATTCATCGATTAATCACTTTTCTGAGCACGATAATGTCGCACAAGGCTTGCAAATCTATCGTCACAGCAGTCACTAGTTCACTTACACCCATTTATCGATATATCGAACGAACAGCGAGAAAAAAGAGCAGCAAGCCGCAAGAGTAGAAAAAAATCGATACGTCGATTTGTCGATGTTTTTATTCATCTCTGATAGCTACGCCATTTTGTGTAAAAGAGAAAAATTTTGAGAAACACATAATACAAAAAATAAAAAAAAACGCGTTTTCTTTGTGTAATTAATGCAATAAAATGTAATATTTGTAATGTTAAAAAGTGTGTGTATGTGCATATAAACGTTTTTGAAACGTATGCAAGCGTTAAATACATATAAACATATGTACATCAAATGCAAACCAGCCCCACAAAATGCTGCTGCTGCTGCATACATGCGTATGTGTGTGTGTGTGATGTGTGTATGTGTAGAAACTTGTTTGACGTAGGTATACATATGTATGTGTGCGTGTGTATATAAAAAAATATATATAATATATATGCACCAAATCCACGAAAAATTTGTGTATAAAACTAAATAAATATTTAATAATAATTGCTTTTGCAAGCAATGCAAGAATATTTAACGAATATGGATGTGAAATAAATATTACAAGTGTAGGCGTATATATGTTGGTATGTATGTGCGTGCATGTGCTGCAATTGTTTATGGAGCTTTCTACATGTACATGTATGTCTGTGTGATGTATGCTGAATTTACGCATATGCATATATAATCAATTATACAAACACATTTGTTATTAAATATCTAATATATATATAAAGGAGTATTTTATGGGTCGCATATTGCGCAACTTGAAATGCGCTCGCCAATGACAAATACTCGATGTGCGATATTCGATATTCGTTATTGCTTGCAGCAGCAGAGTGCAAACAGAAGAATAGGAAGCCATAAAACAAAACAAAATTGACAGCCGCCAATAGATCAAGTGTTGAAAACTAAAATATTATCGATAAATATTTATTTTACACAAATGCTCAAAATAATAATTACACTAGTATCCAACACTTGCATTTATTTATTAAATACCATAAAAAATTACAACAAAAAACAGAAAGTTTCAATTTAAAATATGAAATATTTGAAAGTAGGAATAATATTAAAATACAAAATTTGACAGCCGGTCAATTGATCAAAATTAAGTAGTATCAATACATATTTTTTTTACACATAAGCAATAATATTTACACTATTTACATTAATTTATTATATCGTTAGTTTATTTGTTTTTATTAAGTGAAATTTAAATGTCTACAAGGCAAGGATATTAAATTTTTCTTGTTTTTCGCCTACTTTTTCACTTAATAAAATATGTAATAATTACTTTCTCTATAATGTTTTTCTTTCTTTTTTTACCAGGTAATAATAGAGCCTTCAATGACGCCCACATAATATTGGATTGTTAGCTGTCAGTTTGTCATATTTAACTAATCAAACAATCGGATTAAGAAAAATACACTAATAATAAGTGAACATTATGTCTACAATCAATCGGCGCATTAAAGTTAAATTTCGCAATGCCGAACCAGAAATAACAACTTATAAAAAGCAAGGTAAGTGAAAGGTTTTAATAATATAAATAGTGAAAATGTAGTATAGCTATAAGAAACTAAAAACAAAATCATAAGACATATACATAAAATATGTAAAATAGACAAAATATATATCAAATTTATAAAATATACAAAATAATAAAGTAGACATAATAAATAAAATATATATGGTAAATAAATTAATATACCAAAATATATAAAATAGACAAAATATATAATGAATAAATTGATAAAATATAATACTGTAACTTCCATTTCTATAGGCAAAAATCGGATAATACAGGTTTTATTATTTATTTCTTTTGCAGACAGTATTTTGGGATGTATTCGAAGCAGCAGCAATTTCAATCCCGATCACGATCTCGACCCGGATCGAAGAGTAAATGCTCTAAAGACCACTACAACAATATCAAGAGCTCAAACAGTATTAAAACAATGCTCTAAATACGAAACCATTCGAGATAAAATGCATTTAGCACCCTCCAGAAATTGGCACTACCAGCAGAGAAATCGTGCAAATTATTATATGTTGCTTGGAGTACTCTTTACATTATTGTTGTGCCTCAATTGCTCAACGCAAGCGATACTCATGCAGGAGCAGGATGGAGTAGGAGTAGTAGTGGATGGTCCTGGGAGTGCCCTAAACAATACGGGTTATCGAAATGGGGCAATTATAAAGGCAGCAAATGCGACAACAGGTTTGATTGGCAGCAGCTCCTCCTCATCATCATCTGTGGCAGCTGCGGCAAGCAGCGGTATCTGGATAAACTAGACAATTTGGAGCGCAGTGTGGCTGCTGTCCTCATCGTTGCTCTATGGCACCACTTCAACGACCAAACGGAGCATACCCGATAACAGTTATGTTCTCGGTCTGACTACGGTAGCAACGCCACTCTTAACCACTCTCAGGTAAGCAGGAGCGCAACTTTGGACAGCACATATTTAAAATATAGCTAAGAATAGGTATACTATTATAGATTTGCGACCATCGATACATATCGATAACACGAAAAGCCACAATTTGAAAGATAAAGCATTTCAATTGATATATAGAATACCTAGATTTACTATCGAGCTGTCACAATTTTCCCTGTTGTGCGATTTTTGATATTTATCGATAGCACTAAATGCCACAATTTTAAAGCTAGAGCCTCCCAATGAAATTTATATACCTGCACATATTATTGTATCTATAAACCGACACCTATCGATAACACAAAAAGCTACAATTTCACAGGTAAAACCCCCAAATTGTATATATAATATATTTAGATATCAATCGGCGCATAAGCCGCAACACAACGCTGGCCGTCATCGCACCTACGAGCTGGACTTGGAGCGAGATCATGCGTTGCCCACCTCAGCGCCCAACGCAGACATACTCAAGAGCAACAATAATCCAACGTATCCGAATCCGAATCGTCATCACAGCAGCAGCAGTCACGAACGCGACCGAGAGCGCGAGCGAGAAAGGGACAGGGAACGTCAACGGCACACAATGCTGCAATACAATTCAACGCCAATGCCCTCAAGTAATTATTATCAATAACAACTAATTCACTTTTTAAATATACATATTTTTGAATAGTACCCAACTTGTTGAAGAAATCCAATGGACAGCCAACGATTCCCATGTATCCGGGTGATATACCCTCCTATTCGCCGCCATCGAGATCTTTTTTTACACCACCCTTGCCGCCGGAATATCAAAATCCATTCGCTGATAAGCCCACATTGCGTGGCACGAATAATGAGGGCATTATATCGAATACGGTGGCATTTAACAATCGTAGACCGATACCGCCGCCAAGTCTAATGCCCGGGCACGAGAGGATTCCGTTTAGACCGCCGGACTTGGCGGCTTCCATAGGAAATACGGCGGAGTCTGGAATTAATACCAATGCTGGCTTAAATGAGACCTATTTGGAGGCCAAAAAGCCCGTGGAACGTAAAAAAGCGCTAAATACGCCTTCGCGCAATGAGGCCACCACAATGGAGGCCAGCGAAAGAGATACGAGTAATAATAATAATAACAATGAGCAAAAGTTGTCGATGGAGGCGAGCAACAAGGAAGCAAACAAGCGACAGGAAGTGTTGCCAAACATACGCCGTATTTTGGGTTCAAATGGCAAAAAGGGCGATATACCCGCCGTATTGTTGAGGCAAGTGACGCAAAAGCCCAATAATTATGCACAGGCGCCGGCAGCGCCAATTGTGGCAGTGGCAACACAGGCTAATGACAGTGGCAACAATAATGCAGCTGGCAACACTGGAAGTGGCAACAACAACAATAATAATAATAGTGCGGAATCTTCCAGTCCAAATATTAATAAGAGCCGGCAACAGTTGGAGGCTGCCACAAATAATAATCTATCCTCAACGACAACCACAACATCAGCATCATCAACAACAACAACTCCGGCGGCAGCAGCAGCAGCAATTGGTGAAGCAGCTGCCACAAGTTTCACATCAAGTGTTAAGCCCAACTTGCCACCAAATGTGGAAAGAACTGGTGGCAACATTTTAAATGTCTCCCATGACACCTGGACGTGGGCTTGGAATATACACATTTATCTGTCCGTTGTCCTTTTTACCATCCTGGCCGTTTATTCGCTCTACAAATTGTTCACGTTCAACAAATTGACGCATCTATTTGCGCAATCTTATTTCGTATATATCCATCTGATTCTGATTGCGATCTGTGTGATGCGCATTATTTATTTGTGCGTCGATGCATATAATATTCACAGCACATTCCCCATTTTCGCCGGCGAACTTTTACTCAATTTGCCGGCGACTTTGCTGACCGTTGCTTTTGCTGTTTTAATATTGTTTTTGTTTCTAAAATCGCTGAATCATAAAAATAATCGATATTCGGCGCTGGTGCGTCCCTTGACGGTTGTCGTTGGCTGCGGCGTCCATTTGGTTTTGTGCATCACGTTGCACTATGTCGAGTCGTATACGTTGCACAATCATCACATGTACTTTCAGCAGCAGCAGCAACAGCAATTTCTACGTCGCCAGCAACAGTTGCAGCTGCAACAGCAACATTTGCACTTGCAACTGCAGCAGCAGCAACAGTTGCAACAGCAACAATTGCCCGCCGCTAATCCGGCACCTCCCCCCCGGGTACTCTCCCTCATCTGTCAGATTATCTACATATTTATCTGCCTCAGCCTGGGCCTGCTTTATCTATATCTTTATCGTATACTCAAGCGCATTCTGAAGAGTAAATCTCAGAATTATATTCATGGTTATCAGAATCTTTCCTATGCCATTCACATAACAATTGCCAGCGCTTTACTTTTTGTGCTGTTGGCAACCCTGCAAATATTTGGCGCCATTTACATTTCGACAACGCGTCCTTTGATCCTGAATCAAGCCTCCGACTTGGATTGGCTCCAATGGGGCTATCAATTCTCTTTGCGTCTCATCGAAATTGCAATTATTACGCTAATTTCTTGGGTTACGGGTCTCAAAACCAGCGTTGGCAACAATCCGGGCAATAATACGGGCGGGGTTGCATTAAACGGCGATGTGCGTGCCACAAATAATTTGGGTCTGTCCGAACGAGAGAAGCACAATCAGCAACAGCATCCATCACATCATCCACAACATTCTCAGCATTCGAACGTGGCCAATTTTTTTCTGCCCTGCACGTCGAGTTCGAGTCAGGAGCAATTTGACACGGATTATCCGGCCGTATGTAATGCGAACACAAATTTGCACACGTATACAATGCGTACCGGTAAATTGATCTACGATGATAGCTATGCATTAAATTCGCTTACACCAACCGGAGCAACAACAGTCGGCGGAGCATCCGGTGCAACAAATCCCATTCCGGGGGGAATCATTACGGATTATCCGCTGCAGCCAGAGCCTATGTATCAGCGGCCGTACGACACGGGCTCCATGCGAAATCACAGCCACAATCAGGAGTATAACAGCGCACGCTATCATCATCATCATCATCATCAGCTGCGGCCAGCGACTACCGCGTATTTGAGCAGTGATTATTTGACGGACGGCACCGTTGATCACTATGAGAATCCCAATTTTGATTTGCGTGCCACAGCAACAACAGTAACGACGCTGCAAAAGCTCGCCAGTTCCGGTTCCGCGTCCGCATCGGCTTCCGCCTCGAATTCCGGGTCCGGTTCGGGTTCCGGTTCGAATTCCGGTTCGTCACAGCAACAAATGTTGCTACTGCAAAGCGATAGTTGCTACTCGGAACCGTTGCACGAACCAAATTCGGGCTATGAATTCAACAATTTTGAGCGACCCGTATTCAAAGAGGAACGAGCCGTAGAAAATGCCGGAGTCGTGACCGGAACTGTGCACAAGTTGCAAAAGTGCCGGAAGCCGGAACTGGAACCGGAACGTCGCAGCTCGAATTCAACGACGAATTCTTGCGGCTCAACGTCTACGGCGGGCTTGCGTTATCCGGGCTATAATTCCTACGAAAGAGGAGGTAATGAGTATAATAATGGTGGAGTACGGAAAAGTGGCACGTTGAGCAGCATAGTCAACGGTTCCACAACAGCTCAAGCTATGGCTGCAACTGCGGCTCCAACTGCAGCCAATCGAGGACAGCGTTTAAATGGTGCTCAAACTTTGGCGCATGCGGAAAGAACGCATTATTATCAACAACGAAGACAACAAAATCCGGCAAATTTCATAAATCGCGCTGACTACGAGCTGAACAACACTGAAAGAGATCAAACAGTGTTGGTTAACAGACAGCAACAATTACAGCAGCAAAAACATCAACAACAATACAACAATCAACGCAATTCCGAAGCGGATGAAGAAGAGGAGGAGGAGGTGGAGGAAGATGGAGCAGAAGAAGATGGAGAAGCAGAAGATGAAGAAGAGGAAGAGGACGATTTAATGATTGGCGGCTGCAATGTGGAGTGCACCAATTTAATTAATAGCTCGGAGCATTTCGATAACAATTGTAGTTTAACAAATAATGTTTGTCATAATCAGAAATTGGCCAAATTTCAACAGCAAACGGAACATACAGCACCAAGCGCCCTCCAGCACCGAGTAACGGCAACAACGGTTGAAGCAGCTGGAGTGGCAAGTTCTAACGCAAAAGGTGCACTAAGCTCAGGCGCAAAAGGAGCAAGCTCAAACGCAAAGGCAGCAGCGAATGCAAAGGGAGCGAGCTTATGCGCAAAAGGTGCAGTCGCCGCCATTGCTGATATTCACAATAAGAAGCAGCAGCAGCAACAAAGTCGCAATGCCTTAACGCAAATTTGCAGCAATAATATTAACGGCATCGATTGTTAAGCCAGCTACGAATATTTATATATATTTCAAATTTGCTGTCGCTTGCTGTTGCCACACATGCACACTCACACACAATTTTTTGTAGTTAATTCGCCACTTTCTACTCTCTTCAAACTTGTGATATACATATATATATATATAAAAAAAAAATCATATACACATTAACACACACTATGTAAAAAAAAGAAGCAGCAGAAAATTGTAGTATTCAAAGCTCGAATATTTATTATTAACATATATATATATATGTATATATATATATAATTATATATAGATATATATATATAATTATATATAGATATATATATATATTTGTATATATTGTAATAAGGTTTGCAAAATGGCGCAAATTGAGTACAAACACACACATACATATATATTACTGCTTAGTTTAAATTACACACACACAAATATGCAGAACTTTAGCTTATACAGTTTTTGGCAGCTTTGTCTCACACTCACACAGCGATGGGGACATAAACATTTATGTATGTATGTGTAGCTGATACTTAACATGCATCAATTAGGAGTAACTGTTAATTGTAAGCAGTATTCTCTGTAAACACACACAATGTTTATTTCTTTTTTATATATAATACATATACATAAACATATATATTTAAAAAAAAAACGTTTAGATACAGCAAAAAAAGAGAAATTAATATTAATAATAATGCCAGATCTACATATGCATTATTAAATTATTTCAAAAGCGAAAAAACTATCATTTTATATTATTTTATTTTTTTGTACAGCTTTTGTTAATATTTTATTACATTTTTTCTTCACAATTTCACCTTTTAATCTGTTAAAAGTTTAGTTGCCATTTTGCGCCCCACAATTTTTAGAATAATAACTAAAAAAAAGAACGAATAAAAACGTTAAATGTTTAAAAATAAATATTTAAGTCTTAAACATAAAAAAAAAAAAAAGTTGAAAACCGTCTGGCTTCAAAGCGTCCATTTCAACATTAAATTCATAACAAACGAAAAAACAACAAATTGCTATAAAAGATATATAACTGTAAAATAACTCAAACACGAATACACTGCACGAAAAGAAATGCAACTTAAAAAATGAATAAAATGTATAGAATTAAATTAAAAAAAAAAACAATTGCTTTTGAAAAAATAGTGTATAAAAAATCACATAATGTTAAAATTCTTAATGCGTAAATAGTACTGATTAGATAAGGCTTTTTGCATTTTTAATGTAAAATTAAATCGATTACAAACGCATATATATAAATATATATATTCATAGATTAACAATTATATAGGGCTTTTAAAGATGATTTAGGTATCATCGATTTACGAATAAACATTTCTACTAATGCAGAAAATGAAAAAAGCTGAAAAAAAAACGACAGAAAAAGCAAAAGCAAATTAAATTAAATTAAAATATATATTGATTCAACTATGCGCACTACACACACAGACACATATATACATATATATATGTACATATATATATAACATGAACACAACATTTTTACCATATACGATAATTATGATAATAATAATAAAAAGCAAAAAGGAATTCCCCTTATCAATATAAAACAAAATAAGAAGATGAAGAGAAATATGTATACATATTAATTGTATAACTGCGCATGTATATGAAACACAATTACTCTTATAATAAAATGACTAAATTACTAAATTTAAAAAAAATAAATACGAAACTTGCTTAATTTTATTGTTATCGATAAGTGCGATTGCTTGGAACTAAATCGAACCCAAACCTGAGGAGGAATAGACAACATTGGAGCTCTTAATTGAAATTAGACCACAAATTAAAAATAAATAGAACAAGCAACCGATATATTTTAACGATAAATGTCCGCTATATTTAAAATTGTAAGTTAAACAATACTGGATCCACAACCACAAAAAAAAAAAACAAAAGAAATATAACAGAAAATCGATTTAATTGGTCCATAACGGTTCGTTAACCAAAATTGTCATTAAGACCCATTAAAGCCGCATGTATTCGAAAATGAAGACGAGATTCCAAAGCATATTTCGAATACTTTTTTCTAAAAAGGGAAGAAAGAAAAAAATTAATGTGATTGATTGAGGGATTGACTGATTGATTGACTTACTTGGTGTCCTGCAGCATGGCTATGGCCAAACTTGGATTATCGGAGGCGTGGCAAAGGGCAGCTTCCACACAGGCATAGGGTATAATAAACTGATCTTCCACGATGCCCACTTGGGCAATGCACTCATGGAAGTCCCTGAAAGAAGTGCTATATTAATTACAGGGTATATACAGTGGTGGGCAAAATAATAGCAACACTCGCACAGAAATTAAGTTTAATTCATTTTAAAAAGGCAGGTTTGGTTTTTGTTTTACGAAAAAATGTCAGAGATATTATTATTCATATAAATTGTAAAGAATTGCTACAGCAGTATTAACTTTAAATAAATATTAATATATACAAATTAATATTGCTATAATTTTAAAATAAATATTTAAAATTAACATTTAAATAAGATGCAAAACTAAAGCTGTGCTGTTGCAGTTATTTTTGCCACAACTGGAAATGTATATATTCAAGTATATATATATATATACTCACTGCAAAGCCAAGCTCGATTTGCCCATTTGAAAATAGCAGGCCCCACGCAGCAGTAAACACAGAGCCCGATTATCGGCATGGTAAGGATTATGAACTGATTCGTGGCTAAATCGAGTTAAGTCAATCAATTCCTTATCGATAATTTGGAGGATGCCATCAGCCAGATGATAATCCTTGCCGAGGAACTTGAACATGTTCCACAAATATAACAGCTCGATTAGGGGCAGGACGAGTCTTCGATTTTGGCTCTGATAGCGCTCGGCTCGCTTCGCCATAAACTTCTCCATGGGCAGCGATTTGCCAGCGATACGTTGCCGGCTTGCAGGCACCTCCAACATCAGGGTATCTATGCTCCGCAGGTGCTCCTCTGTTCCTATCATTAGCCTGATGACGGCCAATTGATAGGCGTAGATGGCCCTTGACCAGTTGCTCTGCTCCAGCAACTGGGTGGCATAGAACTGAGCATTGGCCCAGTTCCGTTGCAAGCAGCTAAGCCAGAGCAGTTCCCAGTAGCTGAGATAATGAAATTGTGGCCAGGCGTCCTGAGATTTCCATGATCTGATGTACCACGACTCCGCTGCTCGCAGATTGCCCTTGCACAGCTCAATGCGTCCCTTGAAGAAGAGCATCCAGACACCATTCGGATATTTGGTCAGCTGTCCACTCAGCATCTCATCGCACTGCTTGAGATCACTTGGCGATTGACGGTTGCAGAGCATGGGTACGACCATCAGATGATAGCCGAGCAGGGATAATGCGCACAGTATCTGACGTAGACCATTCTCCTGGTGGCCAGCACGCAAATCATTAAGGCCATCAAGCTGCGATGGGGTTGGGTGAGATTATTTTGGTGAGTTTTTGCTATTTAATTACTAAGTAATTACAATGTAATTATTCAGTCAATTCGATGATTAATTACCATTTAATTATTTAGTAATTACCATGAATTTACTAGTTACATTGCTATGTAATTTCACACCTAATTCGAGCATTAATAACCATTTAATTACTGAGTAATTACTCACCCTATTGGAGGAGAAACCAATGAACTGCAGCAGTTTAGTGATGCGCACGGGCAACATGGATATCATCAGGTTAAAAGTTCCAATGCCCATGTGGACTCCGCTATTAAAATGGTTCCTCAGTCCGGCGGAATTCGCCTCCCATTTGCGATGCTTCATTATCTGGGCGCAGAGTCTGTAATAATCACTAAAAATATTAAGCTGGATCAACCAAGTTTCCTAGTATCTCTCGCTACCTGTAACAATTGAAGCACTGACGCACTTGGAGGCTGCCTCGGATCAGCCCGCTGAAATTCTCGTCCTCGATGAAGGTCAACAAGGCGCTCAGCAAAAGTGCCTCCGCCAAACAGAGTTCGGCATGGCATTCCAGATCGGTGAGTAGATTGAAGTTTTTCTGCAAGTATCGATACTTTTATTATTAATATACTATTGTTTTTATTATTATTATATTAGCATTTATTATTGTTTATCTATTATTAAATTACTCATTTTATAAAATATCATTTATTATTGTTATTCAATTCTTTTTCTCATTGTTTATTTATACATTTTATACCAAATCATTTGAAAGATGTATTTAAATTATTTTTTTCTATTTATTTATTTATTTTTTTATAGTTAATTATTTATTATTTGGTTTAATTATTTACTTTTAATTTTATACATTTTCATTTATATTTATTATTGTTATTAAAATTTAATTATTTACTTTTAATATCATTTAATTTGTAACTTTAAATTGTTATCTATTATTATTATTAGAACGTAAACAATTTCTAGCAAATATTAAAATATAAATACCTTTTTGAAAGTGCTGCCAATGTATTCCGTTAATGTGCTCTTTTTTCTAAACCGCTGACAGAGTTCGACGCATTTCTTCAGGAGCGCGGAGGCCTCGTCGATGTGTTCGAAGGTGAGAACCGCTTCAAGGAATGCGAAGACAGCGGTTCCCATCGAGTGATAGAGGCTCGAATTGGCAAACGGTCGCAACAGGTTTCGAGCCTCCTCGAACTTGTTGTCAAAGAAATAATTGATGGCAAGTTGCGCCTCCTCCAGCGAAGTACTCAAGTCCATTTCCAAAGGACTCGTCTCCAACTGCTCCGAGCAGGCGTCGTAAAACTCATCGGAGGAGTCCGTTTTATCACTGTCCATGGAGGACTTCTGGTTGAATGCTAAGTAATATAGAAATATAAGTATACGTGAATGTGTTAGTATAAGTATAAGTATCTAGCTGCATCAAACATGGTCGATCAGCCCGCTAATATTGATCACGAAGCGGTTGCGAAGGACGCAACAAACATAGCGCCATCTCTTTTCACCGCCTGCTGGGAGACGCGCTAAACGGTTATTTACGGTTATGCGTTATACATATATTTATGTATGTATGTCTGTATATCAATTTGGGAAGGCAAACACCTAATGTAGTAAATAGCCGGCTTCGCTCGGGGCCACGTTATGCATATATGCATATTTATATATTTTTATTAATTATAAAAATATTCCATATACATATATATAAAAATACCGGTTTCTTTTTGCAAAATATAAATAAAATAAATTCAAAAATGTATATTTGTACAGCTGCAGTATCAAAAGCTAACTAATCACTGAATCACAATTTTTAAATGGGAAAGTCAGATATAAAATCACACACACATATATAAACACAAACACACACATGCAAGCTACATGTTGATTTAGTTGAGTTGCTTTGATTCCGGTTGAAGGCTTTATATTTATATAAATATGTATATAAATATTTGTCATGCTAAATAAATATATAAATTTAACTGCTTTTCTGCTTCTTCTTTTTTTACGTTGCTTATTGGACTTCAATTAAATGTTCCATATCAATACACACACGCATACGCATATATGTTTATTCGCGTGTGTGATTGATAGTAGCAGCGAGCAAAGGAAAAGCTGAAAAACTAAGCAGCAGCAGCAGCAGCAGCAGCAGCAGCAGCAGCAGCAGCAGCAGCAGCAGCAGCAGCAGCAGCAGCAGCAGCAGCAGCAGCAGCAGCAGCAGCAGCAGCAGCAGCAGCAGCAGCAGCAGCAGCAGCAGCAGCGCAGCAGCAGCAGCAGCAGCAGCAGCAGCAGCAGCAGCAGCAGCAGCGCGCGCGCGCAGCGCGCGCAGCGCGCGCAGCGCGCGCAGCGCGCGCAGCGCGCGCAGCGCGCGCAGCGCGCGCGCGCGCAGCGCGCGCGCGCGCGCGCGCAGCGCGGCGGCGGCGGCAGCAGCAGCAGCAGCAGCAGCAGCAGCAGCAGCAGCAGCAGCAGCAGCAGCAGCAGCAGCAGCAGCAGCAGCAGCAGCAGCAGCAGCAGCAGCAGCAGCAAACATTAAGCTTTAAGCTCTCGCGTTGTTCGGTCGTGTTTTTTTATTGTGTTGCCCAGAATATTATTGTAAACTAGATTTTTATTGATTGTTTGCTTGTTTTGTTTTAAGTTACGTGTATATATGCTGTATAGATTTCGTTAATTCTGCAATAGTCAATTACATCAGTTTGGTTTTATCTTTTTATCTACAAACGGCGCGATGTTGTTCGTCAGCAGCTTTTCGCAATAAAGTATTTTGTAATCAAGGGAATACGAAGAAAACGTGTGAAAACAAAGCGCAAAACAAACACCAATACACAGGAAAGCACTACACACACACAGACGCAAAACGCCACTTACAATACATATGCATGTGCGCAGAACAATCAGCTGTGCGTGCACGACAAAAAGCTGACAGCTGTAAGTTGTGCGCTCACATTAAAAAACAAAACGAGAACATTTATAATAATAATTATTACAAAAGTCAACAAGTAATAAAAAGCATTCTAAATAATTATTTTGAAAGTTAACAACCTGCTCAGTTCTAATAAATTGCGTACAGAGTACAAAACTGATGTGCTTGACCCTTAAACGTCTAAGCAATTTGTGTTTTCTAGTTACAAAGTTCAATTTTTAGTTTAGTTTGGCTTAAACTCAATTTTAATCGACTTCCGTTGGCTAATCGCTGAAAAATGTGTGTTCTTTGTTCCTAAGCGCCTTTATTTATTTTCTGTATCGATGATTTAATTACACTGGCCTTATCACACACACACACACACACACACACACACACACATATATATATATATATATATATATATACAGCATATATATATATAATTATATATATATAGTATATACAGCTGTGGTCAAAATAATAATTCTGCCGCCTATTAAATTAGTTTTTTTATCTTCATATTTGTTGTTGTCATACAATATGTAATAAAATTTAATATAATATATTATAAAAATTAAAGCATATAATAAATTCTAAATTATTATTTTATAGAAAGTTTTATTAAAATGTCTATCGATCAAATTAAATTTGATATTAAAAATGAATAAATTATAATTTAAAATTAAAAAATCAAAACAATAAAATAAAATAAGGATTAAAGTATATTATTAAATTAAAATACAATATGTTTAACAAATTCTAGTATTTTTTTTTATAGCAATTATTATAATAATTGAAATTAAAAATGCATAAATGAAATACTAAAATAAAATAAAATAAAGAATATAATTAATTCTAAATTCTTAATCTTTTATACATCAATTTTGTATTTTTATATTTAAATTTTTACCCAGAAATAAGCGTAGAATGCGCAAAAATTATTCTTTACGGCTATTTTACTGCATTGCTTGCTCTAATCCAAAATAAAAATGTACACATTATCAATTGGATTGATTGTGGTAATCTTAATTTACAAATTTGCAGCACTTATCGATAGTATTGCGTAAAAACCCTTAGTTACCAAAGAGACTTTTGTCGAATTGATCATACAAAATAACGTGTGTTATTTTTAGTAGAGTTTAGGAGAGAAATATCAGTATTAACTGATTAAACCATTATTTCGAGCAGTGTCTTGAGCAGTGCCGGTAAAGTCGATTAAATGATTAAGCGATTGAACTTTGCTTTAAAGCAATTTAGGTGCTCGAAAGTGTTAAGTACGCTTTGATTACATAACAACACTGGTTCTGCTCTGGATCGAGTCTCTTCAATTTTAACTTGGCCCAGTCAATTGATATTTGGCCGTTCTAGTTAAATGACGGATCTTTTTTTTTTGTTTTGTTAGTTTGGTATTCGATTTGTAATTATATAATGAAATTAATCTTTTCATAAATATAAATATACGTATATACAAGTAAATAATAAAGAATAGTATCAAATAATTTATAAAAGATGAAATTGCCATTCACCATCACCCAATAATAAATAATATATATTTCATATAAATAATAATTTTTTATTTTAATTTCTTTACTTTCTTTACAGCGTGAAATCTGAAGGTTGTACTTAAATGCATATTTGTTATTAAATACAATAGACATTTAATACACAAATACAAAAAAAGTGGAGCGCATGTAAATATGACAGTGTTGTCAAAGTATGTGGATCGCATTGCCGAAAAGTATGAACAGTGTGGACTGCCCAAGCAGGCGTTTAGCTATGCGTTGGTGGGAACAGCTCTGTTTGCATTAACCGTTAAGGTAACTGTTCCCTACATCCGAAATGCAGCACAAAACAGCAAGAATGAAGATGGCAAGAGGGGAGAGACAATAAAGGAGGTAGGGGCGGGTCACTCACACCAACAGAAATCGATGAGGATCTAAAATTGGCTGAAGCGGAAAAGTTGCTCGTCGAACAGCAAGCGAAAAATCAAAAATTGCTCGAACCGGGTTTGAATCGCGAATTTCTCAAGCAGCTAGGCATGCTCGTCCAAATAATGATACCGCAAAAGCTCTGCTACGAAATGGGGCTGTTAACCGTGCACACCCTGTGCCTCATTTCGCGCACCTTCCTCAGCATCTATGTGGCGGCGCTAGAGGGCGCCATCGTGAAGTTTATCGTCCGCAAGGATGTCAAACAATTTGCACTCGTACTGCTCAAATGGTTTGGCATCGCCATACCAGCGACCTTTGTCAATTCCATGATTCGTTTCCTCGAGAGCAAGTTGGCGTTGGCATTTCGGTAAGTAATTAAGGGATCCCCCACCATATACAGGGTGTCAAAGGTTTACAGACAAAAAATCTGTAAGAAAAATTGAGTCTCAGATTTGGCTTATAAATTCTCAATTGGCTATTCGCGAAGATTAAGATTATTCTATCTTTTAAACAGCTGCCTCTTTAATAATAATAATAATAACCAATATATTATTGATCAACTGTAGAAATTTCAATTAGATCGGTTGACAAACAAGCAAGTTATTTATTATTATTATTATTTTTTTAAATATTTTGACTTTATTTGAGTTATTTGTGAAGGCGAACAAACATTAAATTAATTATTTTAATTAAGTGTTATTTTTTGCTTTCCATTTCTGTGTTTCGTAAACTGTTTAATATGAATTTAATTTAATGTAATTATATTATTTTTTTAACTATTTATATATTATTTCTAGAACACGACTGGTGCGTCATTCATATCGCTTGTATTTCAAAAATCAAAACTACTATCGCGTATCGAATTTAGATGGCAGAATTGAAAACGCAGATCACAGGTGAATATATATCTATATATCTAAATCTATATATATATTTACGTGTATATTAATTTTTGTTGTAGACTTACCGAAGACATTTCGGTGTTTGCCAGCTCTGTGGCCCATTTGTACAGCAGTTTGACAAAGCCCTGTTTCGATCTGATGCTAATTGGCCTGGCTCTGATGCGCTCCTCCCAAAGAATGAAGGCCAACATTTTACTAGGCAATTATTGCTCTCAATGCTTGTCCCTCTCCTACTTATTTTAATAATTGTTTTTCGCTTCTCCGTCTCGCAGGCCCCGCCCTATCTGTCAGTGTTATTGCACTCACGGCGCACATCTTGCGGATTGTTTCGCCCAAATTCGGACAACTGGTCTCCGAGGAGGCGAATCGCTACGGCTACTTACGACACATCCACTCCCGCATCATTACAAATGCCGAGGAGATCGCCTTCTACGGCGGACACAAGGTGCATATATATATTCATTCTGGATGTAGACAAGATTAAGATAAGGCATTTAAAACGAAAATAATCAAATTCAATTGTAGTCTAAAAAACTACAGCATTTATTTGATTATATATTTATTTAATTATGTATGTTTTTATTTATTTAGGTATTTGTTTATTTATATATTTATTTCATAATTTATTCATTTTTTTATTTATATATACATATTTATTTATGTAAGTTATATATTATTGTTATGTATTTAATTAATATTTAATTATTTCTTTAAATATTTATTGATTTAACCTTTTTGCTTATATATATATTTAATTATTTTTAATTACATTTCTAATTACTTGTCCGCTGCAGGTTGAGCTGCAGCAGCTGAGGCAGGCTTACAATCGTCTGGTGAACCAAATGAATTCAATATTCAGCCAGAAATTGTGGTTTATAATGCTGGAGCAGTTCTTCATGAAGTATGTGTGGTCTGGCACGGGCATGGTGATGGTATCCCTGCCCATTTTAACAGGTGCAGCTGTAAACAGTAACACTAACAGTAAAAGCAACGATTCTAGTGTTAGTGAACGCACTCAATATTTGACAACAGCGCGAAATTTGCTAATTTCTGCAGCAGATGCAATTGAGAGATTGATGTCATCGTACAAGGAGATTGTTGCGCTCGCAGGATACACATATCGTGTGGCTGGCATGCTGGATGTCCTCGAGGAGACAGCCCAGGGCATCTACAGCAAGGCTACAGTTGTCGAGCACAATGATGAGATGAATGGCATCATTGAGTTCAGAGATGGCAGACCAATTGCCAAAGGTCGCATTATCTACACAGATGATTCAGCGGGGCAGTTGTCCGATATGATTAGTCTGCGCGCGGTGCCCGTGGTGACACCCAACTGTGATATTGTTGTGCCAAGCTTGTCTTTAACCATTGAGCCAGGCGTTCATCTGCTAATCACCGGTCCCAATGGCTGTGGAAAGTCGAGTCTGTTCCGCATCTTGAGCGGCTTGTGGCCGATCTATGCCGGGGAGTTGCACATACCACGTCCGATTGAGAACAAGCCGTGCATGTTTTATATACCACAACGACCCTATATGTCCATCGGAAGTCTCTGCGATCAGATCATTTATCCCGATACGCGCGAGGATATGAAACGCAAGAATATCACTGACAACGAACTCATGGATATCCTCAAAATGGTCTGCTTGGAGCACATTGGCCAGCGGTAAGCAAATTTATAATTGTTAAATAATTAATAAATATTTACTAGTTTGCTTTCTATATTTAATTATATTTCTAATTATGTGTGTATTATAAATGTATTTATTTTTTACTTGTGTATTAATTCATTAATTTATGTATTTATTTGTTTACTTATTTATTTATTTATATAAAGTCAGCTAAAGTCAGTTAAGAAAAAGTATTTATTAAAAGTGAATTAAAGTCAATTACAAATAGTAGCAAATAAATTCAATATAATTAATAATTAAATAATTACAATTTAGTATTGATATTTAAATGACAAATTTAAGAAATATTTACAAATTTACTTATTTATCTATGTTACTTATTTTTCTACATAAGCTATTTATAATTCTATTTCCAATTATTTACTTGTGTATTTATGTATTTATTTATTAATTTATATATACATATTATATTTTATTTGTTAAATATATATTATTTTTAGTGATGGCTTCGACGTGGTGCGCGATTGGAAGGATATTTTGTCGGGCGGTGAAAAACAACGTATGGCTGTCGCTCGTCTCTTCTATCACAAGTGCGTATCTTATATATATTATATATATATTTTATATATTCTACGATTCATGTTTGTAGACCCCGCTATGCCCTGCTGGACGAGTGTACGAGTGCCGTTTCGATCGATGTGGAGAGCTCCATTTACGAGATTGCCAAGCAAATGGGAATCACGCTGCTGACAATCACACATCGACCCACTCTCTGGTAAGATAAGATTTAGTAATATATGTATTTGATTGTTAGATAATTATTTGCAAGCAAAAACTCCACTTTGATATACCCTGTAAAAATTTATAAGTTATACCGCGCTTAGCTAGAAACTCAGCACCCCAAAAAATATATAAAAAGACTGATCCAAAATAAATAAATACATTTAATATTAAATTAAATTAAATAAATAATATATAAGTTAAATAAATAAATAATGTATATTACTAGACAATATATAGTTAGTTGAAACTAGATCACTATATATATTTTTCTATTGTATTTGTATTTGTCTATTTTTATTTTTATTCTAATTTTAGGAAATTCCACACACATATTCTTGAGTTTGATGGCCAAGGAGGCTGGCGATTCAGAAAAATGGATCACAACGAGATGCAGAAGGAGCAGTTCATTCACTAATATACCCCATATTAAGTATTAAAATAAGCATCAAGTGAAACGTGAATAAAGACTATAAAGATACAAATTAATGTGTTGTGGATTTATTTCAGCTGTTTTTTAAAATTGATGAATTTTAATTTAATAATTAATTTTTAATAGATATAGTGCCTTACAATCGCAAGGATTCATTCAAAGTTGTTTTTGATAAATATCGATCATCAAAAATATTGTTTTGAAAATAAAAAACTTGCTCTTTCAGTTCATACGACTTTTTTTAATATATATATTTATATTTCTTTGTTGATTCGCTTACAATATACAATATGTGTGTTATACAATAAGATTCACAATAACCTCTTAAGTTAAATACTTTTAAGTATTTGTCATATGATTTTTGTTTTATTTTTGTTTTTGGCATTTATTTAAAAACATCAACCATGCGTAGACAATTCGAGTTTTAGTTCAATAAAATGAATTTGGAACATGTTATATATATATGTACACATATATATAAATATATATTTATATATACTATACCTAATTTTATATATATATAAATTTTGGGTATAGTATATAGTAATATATACAATATATATGTATACTAAAGATGTTTTATTTATTGTCCGGAACTCACAACTAGAGACTTATTGTCAATTGTTTATGCATATTTATAAATATGTATTTTTTTTAGGAAGTTTTACTACTAAATTTTTAGTGTTTTTTTTTTTTTGTTTTGTTTTCTATACAATGGGGAGTACAATAACTAAATAACGTTTAATAAAATCAGGCATACTTGCAATAATTGATATTCATTTTGTATTTAATACTTATTTCATAAATATTACACATGGATTTTTAGCAATATATACATATATATACAGCTATGTGTATATATATTTATGTAGTTGATTAGTACACAAGTATTAGTCTCTCATAATATAGGTAGCACAAGTACTTTGGGTAAGTTCGATATGTTAAATTGACATTTATTTCGTATATATATATATATATATATATCATATATATATGCATGTATGTAAATTAGTGGCCTTTCCTGAATCTTATTAATTGCATAAATAAGAATAATAATAATTTAATAAACATAAATAAATATTGAAACTGATAATAAATTATTAGCCTTAGGATCTGTAAACTTTATCAAATTAATTATTATTAATTATAAATTGATGATTTATCTGAAATGACTAAAGAAAAAGATATTAGAAAATATATATATATATATATATATATATAACATTTTTAAATTGAGAAAAGATATATATGGTTTTATATATATACATGAATATATATATATATATATATATATATATATTAAATGAGATGGTTTATTTTTTTATCATCAATTTGATTGTTAATTTTTTCATTCTTTCAGTTTTTAGTGTTTTAAGTTCAGGCACAGTTTAGATTATACAAATGTGTGTGTGTGTGTGTGTGTGTTAGTTAATGACTAGCTAATATGTATTGATCGTAGAACTGTATTTTTTATGCCATATTTAAATTATTAATTCAAGTTGCGTTTTCATTTCTGATGATTGTTTTATTTTGAAAGCATTTGATATATATATATATATATAATGCCCGATTAGCTGCAGAGTTTTATTTGGATGTCATTTTTTATTTATTTATTTAATTGTGCACTCCAAAAAAAGGACCCAATTTAAATTGAAGTTAACAATTTAATTAAATACTAATAAAGAAAATAAATAATTAAAGTTGACGTGAATTGATTTTCAAGAATTTGTGTTTTAATTTAATAGTTTATAGTATTTTTTTTAAAGTATAATAAAGCTGTGAATTTATTAAAAAGCCGTATTTCAAGTTTCAAGTAAAATAAAGCCAAATAAAATGAGCTTAACTTAATAACTAAATAGAGATATATATATAATATATATTAATAATAATATTTATAAATAAATATTGTATGTACAGACAATTTCACATGATCTTTCACAACAATTAGGAGGTAGGTACTCGTGAAGAAGTTATTTAAAAAAACAAAGCAATAAAGCAAATAAATAACAAACGACCCTGGAAATATCTATATATATATTATGAGAAATATATATATATATATATATATATATATATATATATATATATATATATATATATACATATATAAATATATATATATATATACATATATATATAGATATAGATATATATATGTGCGAAATTAGTACGACCGCAGTCGATATTTATGCAAACATGAATATTACATATTCAATTTAATTTAGGTACTCTTTACCATATATATGTATATAAATATATATATATATGTATATATATATATATATTTATATATATATTTAATTATATTCTAATTATTATCTTTTTTGAATTGACAACCGTTGCTCCTGTTCATTAACTTGCTGTATTTACATTTGTTTTGTTTCAAATTAAAGTACAAAAAGAAATAAAACAATACAAGAAACTTTTTCTATTTGTCATTTCGAAAACAGTTCAAATTTAATATGCCACATTATCATAGAAATCAAATTCGTATTGATTCGATTTCGTTTCGGGAGCTTTTTCAAATTTATTTTTACTTGTTTTAAATTAAATTAAAAGTACAAAAAGAAATGAAAAAAATAAGATAAAAATTTTCGATTTGTCATTTCGAAAAGAGTTTAGATTTAATATGCAGCATTATCATAGAAATCAAATTCGTATTGATTCGATTTTTGTTCGGGAGCTATATCCTCAGCCTCAGCCAGATCGGCCGGATCGTTGTTACGCAAGCCGGGTGCAAAAAGACTCAAATTATTCTCATTTAAATTTAAATTTTGATTTTGATCGTATTGCAAATTGGCCAATTTGCGAGTGTTGCGTTGAAAGTAATCAATTGGTGAATACTGCAATAAAGATTTCAACATTTAAATACAATAGATAAATATCCATAAATTATAAGTTTGAAATAGATTGTTTTTTTTTTTGTGTTACCAGTTTTAAAAGCGAACGATTTCTTTCCCTAAAATGCGATTGTCGATTCGGATATGTCCTCGTTATGCCGATAACAGCCTGATCCCGATCCCGATCCAATAAATCGCCCAGATGGCTTTCTGTGGCCGGTATTCGAATGCGAGAGTCGACTTTTGACATCTTTCCCTTCCCAGTGCCGTAAGGAGTGGAACCAATGCGTCGCGTTGATGCACGATGGCCTCCACTGTGCTGTCTCTGTCCCCCTCCTCCATTTCCATTTCGATTACCATCCAGATGTTGTATATTTGCTATGGAGACACGCTCATCGTTAACATACTGATTGCCGCCACTGTCTGGACTCCGGTTCTCATCCATCAGCAGTGAGTCGCCTTCCCGATTGAAGGGCACCTTATACGACGATTGAATACTGAAAAGAATCGGAGATCAGAACTTATTACTGCCATTTACATCCCTTATGTATAAATAAATATATTTTTGGAGAAGCGAATTAATTATTGCTATTTACATATTTCCTATGTATCAATATATATATTTTTAATTACAAACAAATGCAGAAGAGTGTTAATTATGAAAGCAAGCCGCAGATGCTAATTAGTTATTTAAATTTAAATATTTTATATATAAAAAATAATATTTTAATATAAATTAATATATATAAGCAGTGAATTAATTATTTGAATTTCCGCATTTTCTATGTATATAATAAAATATAAATAAAGAAAAAGCCGAAAAAATTAATTTAATAAAGTATATTTTTTTTATTTTAATTATAGAAGAGAGTTAAATGTTTTAATTTAAATATATATATATATTTATTTATACATATAGTTTCTTACTTTTGAGCATTTTCAAATTATACATAAATAGATAAATAAATATAGATATTTGTTTTTACTTTTGCCCATTGGAGATTTCCTTGAGAACCGCTGCGCGGGCAGCAAGCTCCTCGGCACGCCGCTGCTGGGTCAGCTCCTTGGCCCGCTCCGTCCAGATGAGCTCCTTGAGCTTCTGAAAACTGCCCTGGACGGCAACCGAATTTGAGTTTTGACTGCTGCCAGCATTTGAGTGCTCCTGAAGAGAGGAAGAGGCGGAAGAGGAGGAGCTACTGCCGCTGCTGGGCACCACGCCCATGTATCTATTCTGGCTGGAGCGACGTGGCGATGCGGTGCCCGTCGTGGCTCCTACACCCGAGGGCCGCAACTCGGCACCGTAGAGCCGGGACGCCTGTCCGCCCGCATTCGGACTGCCATCGATCAGATGACGCTGACGCTGCTCGAAGGCGATACGCTGCGGAATTATTGGCTCCCGGTTGACAACGCGGCCAAACACGGGCGAACGAGCACGTTCCCGGGCACCCATGCGAATCCTGTCAAAAATTTAATTAAGTTCATTGATATATATATATTTATTCTTTCTATCCCATGCGAATCCTTGTAATAATATATTTATGTAATTTAATATTTAATATATATATATATCTTTATAGCTATCCTTTAACTTAAATTTATTCTTTAAAATTTAATACTGGGCATTATTTAATTATTATTTAAGTCATATTTATATATATAATTATATTTATATTTATTTACTTGTATTATTTAATATACATATATAATAGCTGTCTACTATCCCATGCGAATCCTAGCAATTATATATTTAGCTAATTATATTTATAATCATATTTCGATTTAATTATAGCAAAAAATACATACATATATATATGTATTTATATATCAGTACTTACGAGCCGAGCAATCGTGAATTGGAGTAGAGCGGTTCCCAGACATTATAAGTGAATGGATCGCGATATGTTGGTATTTCATTTGTGATTTCCGCGGCCCGAGATTGTCGCTTGGAGAATCTGTATTTGTTTATATAAATTTTATATATATTATATATAGATAATATATATATATATATATATATATATATATATATATTTTTTTTCTAAGCTCACATCCACATGGCTCGCAGCTGCTCACAGGTTGGCTCCTGTGCACTCAGAGGAAATGTCTTGGGCACAAACACTTCGCCCACATTCACATTTGTTGTGCGCTCCTCGCCTTTGACCAGTTTGCCACCGTCCCCATTTCTTTGGACACCATAGTCGACGTGGCTGCGTCCATTTAAAAAGTTGCCATTGCCATGTGTCGCATAAACGAAGATTACCAATATGTACAAGTGCAGATATGCGTGCTGTAAATAATTCAATAATAATATATTCTTTGAGAATTTATAATATTGGAGATAAATTAAATAAAATATGTATAAAGAAAAGTCTTCGGATTTTATTTAATTCTTATTTAATTATTAATTTCATTTTTTATTCCAAATTTAGTCATTTTCTGATCTTTTCTGCTACACAAAATTCGTATAAATATATAAATATTTGAATTATTTATGTACTTATTTTATATTTTAAAATTATTTATGTACTTACCATACTGTTGTAACAAAGCATATTTGACAATTGTCTAATGAAAGTCCCGAAATGCGTTTAATTCAGATAACGACCGTCAATTAAATTTGTTGAGCTGTCAACAGATATGTTTCTTTAAATAGGTTGATTCTATCTATATAGAAAATAAAATAAACAACATATATTAGAAATTGATTAAGAGAACTGCTTAGCTTAAATATAAAGTACAAGGACGTGCAATTATTAGAGGAGCATACAAGTCAACAAATTGAAAGTGATTAATTATTAATACTATATATTCAGTTTGGTGCTCTTTCAATTTGTAAGTGCTTTAATTAAGTTTCTAATTTTAATAGAGAAAATCACCTAAAAAGAAGTAATTTTTATTTTTACCGTAGCCATTTGATTGATTTTATATATATATATTTATATATTTTTTATATTTTTATAATTCTTAAAAACAAATTATGAATTATGTATCTACGAAAGTACCTGAAAAGTACCTATTTACTTGTTATTTTGTCTGATTGCTTATATATCTGTCTATTATTCAGTTAATTTGAAGAAAAAAAACAAATAGAAAATTATAATTATAATTAATTAATATAATTACATATTAATATTATTATTATTATAATTATTTTTATTTTTTATTATTATTATTTTTATTTTTATTTTTGTATTATTATTATTTTTATTTTTATTTTTGTATTATTATTATTATTATTATTACTAGTATTAGTATTATTGCTTTTATTATAATTGTGCCTTTGCTTTGTACAATTTGTAATTATTGGTGCAGGGTGCTGGACAAACAAATATTGGTGCGCTTATTTCAAAACGTGAATTGAATTGAAATTGAAATTGAGTTTTTGGTTTCATTTACTTTTCTGCGGTATTTTGAGTGACAAATGGCAAGAAGCAGAAGAAGAAGAAGGGAGTCGTTCGTGAGAGTCGCCACAGTTAGCCTCATTTTACCGCTATTACCGTTCACGTTAGTATTATACCCGGGTTGCGACGCCATTTTTCAACACTGTTGGGTGGGAACCAATGGAATATGGAACTTTTTTTATACAAATCTTAATACTCAAAAAAAAAGAGTATATAATATATAAAATTTAAATGAAAATGTATATAGTTTTAATTAAATGTATTTATAAATTATAAATATATATAATTATAAATATATATAATTATAAATGAGAAATATATATAATTATAAATTATAAATATATATAATTTATACATATATATATTTAATTTGTATTTTTAATAGTAAATGCCTGTTTTTCTTGCATACTTTTTGGCTGCTCTTGCAATTTATGTATACACAAACACCACACACATACAACACACATACATACATATACACTTATATATGTGGGCCATTCAGAAATTATTCATTCAGACTTAACAGCTTTTGTATGTGTACACCACACACATCCATATGTAAAGTTGTCTACCCGCTGTAATGTTAAACTGCACTCACACACACATGCAAAAGAAAAAGGGGTGGGGGCAAAAGCTTAGCTTGCCAAGTTTACATTGAAAATCAACTCTCATTCACAAAGTTGCGCAAACACACACACACATACACGGACATGTCTCTATTTTTGTATGTATTTTCGTTTTAGGCTTAATCGACCTAAATATATACACATACACACGCACACACCCACACAAGAAGTATTTTGTCTTTTAACAGCCTACTTACATTTTTTTTACAGCCTGTTTAATTATAATTTTATAACATACAATATATATTTTTTGCAACTGATTTAAAACTTTTTTTTTGTTAATTACTCTTTTTTTATTTTTTTTACATATATATATTTTGATTTTTTAGTTTTGTAAGTCTATGTGTGATATGAACTTTACCGACGCGCGACGTAAACTGAACTAAATTTTGAAATAGAGCAAAGAGAGTTGAAGGCTGCACTTGAAACGGCGACGGCGACGGAACAGCATCCACAGCGCAGACCCTGGCAAGAAGCTGCTCAGCTTCAAAGCTTTGCTTTCCTTCGTCACAAAAAGCTTTGGCTACGCACCTGTCTAAATCTTTGGCTGAGCGTACGTGGGCGTAGCTTTATGCTGTGTATGTATTTGCGTTTGTATATATAGCTATGTGTGCGCACACATATCTGCGCCATGAATGAAATTTGTTGCTGACGCTTTTTTTTTTTTGGCAGCCTGGGCTGGAACTTCTAGCGCTCTCTGTCTCGCTCTCACTGCTCTGTAATGAATGAAAATGCGCTGGGTAAATGTCATAGTTTAATAAGTAATATGTACATCAAATGGAAGCGTATAAATATGCGCATATTAAATATATTTAAATTTATAGCTCATTTCAAAAGTTGCTGCCATTTGCATTTTATAGAAGTCTGCATACATACAATGTATACATATGTGTGTATACGAACCTTAACGAAAGGATTTGCTGCTTCGTTAAGTAAAAGCTTTTAGCAAAGGTAATATACAGACAGATATGTATGTATATATATATATATATATATATATGTATATGCTACTCACCTCGCTAAATATGTTTCAACTTGCTTGTCTGTTTAATTGGCCTAGCAATATTTGTATATATTTTATTAAACATATAAATTATTTGCATTCAAATTTAAACTAAATTAATTGATTGGTGTCAGTGTAAAGACAACACCAGCAATTAATATCGCAAGCGCTAAGCAATCGATAGGACACAAAGTAATCGATAGTTAATTGCTTCTTCAGTTTACAAATCAAATACCAAATAAATAATTTGGGATTTTATAGTACAAAAGCAAACAACTGATTCTTTTCTTTTGGGCAAATATATTAAAAATGTCGGATAAACAATTAATAAATGTCCAAGCAAAGAGCACATAAATTGTTAGCCAAATTCTTATTAAATGTTGCACTTTGAAAAAAGCTAAAAACGCAAACAGCGCAACCAACAAATAAAAAAACACCGAACAAACAACAAAAAAAATTGTGTGGGTAACAAAAATATTGATTTTTGCATCTTTTTATCCTCTTGCGTGTGGGTGAAAAATATCCAAATGAATTTCATGCACATTCAAAATGTTTTGAAATGAAAGTGAAATTGAAGAATTAAGTGATTTATTTATTTGAATATTCTAATATATTATCTAAGTATCTAAAAATGTAAAAAATACACACACACATACATAGCAAATATATGTGTGGGTGTGTGTGTGTATCTGGCAAAATGTGTATCTCATGAAATCAAATTCACACAGACACACACGCACACACCTACACACATCATGCATGGGTATTTGTGGCTGCATTGGATTAACGAATCTGTGTTTAATTTCTGGAAATCTATGCGATAAAAATAAATATTAATTATGATGTAATTTTCAGTGATTTAACAGAAGATTTCAGATTACACTGGCCTTTTCATAAAAATGACAAATTAATAATAACAATTGAAAAATTGAAATTAACAATTAATACTAATAATCAGAACGAAGAATACAAATTACAGCAAATAAAGCAGGCTTATTTTGTGCTTTTTAATAGTGACAAAATTGAAATTAATAATTGGTTATAATAAATAAAAAAATACAAATAGAAAATTACAGCAATAAATAAATGACTTTTATCATATTAATAGTGACAAAATTGTGATTAATACTAAATTTCTAAAAAAAAACAATTAAAAACAACAGTAAATAATGTAGGCATTTCTGTACATTTTAATAGTGACAAAATTGTAATTAATAAAATAAAAAATGAATAATTACAGAAAATAAACAAGGCCTACTTGGGACATCCATTAACCCTTATCCAGCACTATGATGTCGAATTGTCTCCATTTGGGTCTAATTCTGGGTGTTCTGCTCGGTTTTGCGGCATACACCAGCGGCAATTCCAATGAAAATGAGGACGAATATTTAACACAACGAGGTGCGTTCAATTAGTTGTATATATAATTATATCATTTTTAGTTATTGTATTTTATATGACGATGTGTGTTTCATTATGTATTTAATATTATTATAATAAATACATATATTCGTATACGTATACACAAAAAATACGAGTATTTAATAGAACGAGGTGTGTCCTTATTTAATTTGCATTTACTCAATCACTTATTTATTATTATTATTATTGTTGTTATTACTATTGTTTTAATTTGTATTTTTATTATTTGGTTATTAATATTTTTACTTTTTGCTATGTTTTGATTTAGATTTATTATTTTCCTTTTTTAAAAAATTCATATCTTATTTTATTTTTAATTTGGATGTTTTAAACCTTATTCTTAAATTAGTGTATTACTTTTAGTTCATATTATTATTAGAATAAATAAATACTAAAATAAATAGATAATATATGAAATAAATAATAAGTAAATAAATAAGAATATCTATGTAAATATAATTCTACTGTTGATCAGTCAAAATGATTTGTAATCGTTGTCATTATATTTTTATATTCTCATAAAACAAAATAATAATCGAGTAATTCCAGAATATATATTGGAAAAGTCGTACCACGGATTGATACGTGAAAATGAGACGCTGGTGGAAATAACGCCACTGATTAAAGTTGACGAGGAGAAAATATGCAATTTTCGCATATTAAAAAAGCCATATCATGAAATACCATTCCAGGTGAGGTCCATATACATATATATATATATATATATATATATATATATATATATATATATATGCATTTGCCTATCGATAAGTACCAATCGATAATTACAAATCGATATTTACAGATTGAGCTGGTGAACAATTTGGGAATTTTAAAGGCACGTCGCACTTTGAACTGTGAGAAGCGAAAAAGTTATCATTTCGAGATAGTGGCGATTTACTGCGATGGAACTCCCTCAAATCCGGCCAATGTGCACATCACTGTTATCGATATCAATGAGTATGCGCCGACATTTCTGCAGCCCTCGTACGTAACCGAAGTGGACGAGGGAAAGCTCTACAATGAGATAATTCGTGTGGAGGCAACGGACAAGGATTGCACGCCACTCTTTGGGATGTGTGCAAATACGATATATTGAATAGCGATGAGCCGTTTACAATCGACAACGAGGGCTCCATCAAGAATACGGAGCCCTTGTCGCACAAGATCTCCCACAATCACATCCTGTCCGTTGTCGCCTTCGATTGTGCGATGAAGGAATCGACGCCCATCATGGTCAGCATCAAGGTGCGACGCGTCTGCGATGCTAAGTTTCTAGGCATACCCGAGCGCATCGATTATACGGTGAGTATCGATATCGATAACTGTTTAAATCTGAGCACGACCAGAAAGCTTATTTTTTTTTGCGTTGTCTTCGTTCACTTTGCTTTTAACGAAACAATCGTTAATCTATAAAAAGCTCAAGGCTTTTTGTAGTCATTTTGTTAGCATTTAAAATCGAAGGTAGTAAGTAAAAAATAATAAATCTTTCTCATATTCTATATATAACTTATACAACTAAATACACTGAAAAAGTGTATTTCTTTTATGTACATATGTATATTATTCAATCATGTATAATTATCTGTAGTCTTGCAGCACTGAGAGCCTGCAGCTATCAATCGAAAGCTATCGTTATTGAAAAACTGATCGATAATAAAGAAAACTTTTCTTACATGCAACAGTATATTTTAACTTATAAAATATGAAATAAATGAATTATAATAATTTTTTTTGTAGTCTGGCAGCACTGAGAGCCTGCAGCTGTTCCCCAATGCCCACCTGGATCTGTGCAACATTTTGTGCAGTCCCGATGAACTCAATATACACGCAGCAGTCGTACTCAAGGTGAATTCTATTAAATGACTTATTATTTGTATAATACTTTTGTTTTTACACACTCTTCCAACGCCGAAAGACAAAGCACATATCCTTTGGCTGCGATCGCGACATCAGCAACTGCACAGCGAGCAGCAATCTCAAGGATTTATTGCCACGCGGCGCGGAGTGGACAAAGGAGCTGAGCTTCGACGAGGGGCCGGAGCCCATTTTCCATTTTGATGGTAACGCTGGCGTGGTGCTGCCAGACAGTCTGATTGGCCGACACGATTTCTCGCTGCACTCCTTCAGCATTGTGAGCGTCTTCCGACACGCCAGCCAAAGTCCGCCGCTGAACAAGCACGTCAAGGAGCACATCTTGTGCAGCGCCGATGACCACAAGATGAATCGACATCATATGGCGCTCTTCGTGCGCAATTGTCGATTGATCCTGCTGCTGCGCAAGAATTACAATGAGGGCGACTTGAACATCTTCAGTCCGGCGGAATGGCGCTGGAAGATAGCGCAGGTCTGCGACAACGAGTGGCACTATTACGTCATCAACTACGTGGAGCAGTCGGGCAAAGTGGAGCTCTTCATCGATGGGGTGCGCTTCGAGAGCTCCGTCGAGGATCGTCACGCCAATCCGGAAGTCATCGACGATTGGCCGCTGCATGCGGCGCACGGCGTTAATACAACGCTCTCCGTCGGCGCCTGTTTCCAAAGCTCCGAGAATCGACTGAAGCACGGATTCCTCGGAGATATATCCGTTGTTAAAGTGGCCCTAAATAATATACTCTTGCCGGCGGACATTAAGTGTGGCACCAGCTGCGCTGAGCACCTGCTGCCCGCCACGCCGGAGGCAGACTCCCCGACGACGGAGCAGGACTTTCAGGTACAGCTCAATGCCAAAATGAATGAGATCTATATTGAGGCGCAGAGCAAACATAAAATCGAGCAACTCATGCGAAAGATTCAGTATATCAATGTCAAAAAGTCACCCACAATTGGCCGGAGGAATATCGAAGTGAGAACTACGATGATGTGCACCAATCAGAGTGCTCTCCGTCTGCCCACCATCGAGACGTACATCATGGTAAACGAACCCATTCAGACATCAGCTGGCATTCTCCCTGATACGGATGCGGAAAGAGAGACGGATGCGGATACGGATAGAGAGACGGATACGGATTCGATTGTGGATGGGCAGAGGCGAAAACTCGCTGTGGATAAGCTTAAGGGGGAACAGTTTCCGGGCAAGATTGCCATATCAGGTAATTATCAATTTCTGGTGCTGTTTTTCTGATCGATAACAAGCTTTCGATAGTGAACAATTGCCTAGGAAGACCTGTTTACGTTTCGCTCAAGAGTTATCAATTAGGGACAACTACCTATGCATTTTGTACAATTATTTCATATCGATAATAAGCTATCGAGCATGAAAAGCTGCATATAAGCACTGTTTGCAGTGCGATAAAAATGTATCGATAGTGAAAAGCTCAATTGAAAGCCTTATTTACAGCATAATACAAATTGAAACCCTGTTTGCAGTTCGATATTTTCTTTTATCTGCATATAAAACACTGTTTTTAAGTCGATTAAAAGTTATCGATTATGATCAACTGTATATATATATATACATAATACAATTATATATAATAATATTGATTGATCAACTGAAGAAATTTCAATAAGATCGGTTGAGAAACAAGCAACTTACAGTTCAATTCACAACTGACTTTTAACTCACTGTTAAGCATAATGGTTGCTGTTAACTCACTGTTAGGCTGAGTGGATTTTTGTGATGGTGTCTAAATAATTAATTAATAATTTAATATATTTAGACTTTGTTTGAGTTAGTTGTGGAAGCGAAAATTGTTGAAATAGTTTTAGTTTATTTTAAACTGCATGAATTAAATTTTTGCAGGCACTCAAAACAAGCTGGTTTCGTATCAGGAAATCAAATTGGGCGTACATATCTTGGACAGAGTTTACATAGGCATCTCCAACAACGATAACAATAATAACGATAATAACATTAATAATAATATCGGTAATAATAATGATAATAAGCAGAAGGAGAAATTGGATGGCTGCAGTGTGATTGTTTTTCCATCTCTGAATCCGGATCACGAGGAAATTCAAATCGATGGCGACGAATCGTTGTCCTCGACAATGGACATCAGGACGAATATCAACAAGGATGGCGTCGAAATGATTGGCACCGATTCGATAAGCAACTATTTGAGTGTTCTACGCGCACTCGTCTACAGCAATAAGAAGCCGGCCTATTATCTGAATCGCGTCTTCAAATTGTCCTGTTCCCAGCTGAGTTCCCAATTTAAAAGCGTCGAGTACACGCTTACTTTGACCGTCCTGCATCCGAAGCAATCCTCGAAGACAACAAACGCACCGGGAACGCCCCTAACAATCGACGCCGACCCCAATTATCCAGCTGCAGCAGCACAAGCATCCGCTTATCACAATACCGATCAGGCTGTTCAAGGTATACACAAGACTATATCTACATCTACATCTATATCTTCATCTGTCTGAGAACAATAATATAATAATTCTATAATGCTGTTGATATTTATAATTTAAATAATAATAATATTTAAAATTTATTGTAATATATTTTTAATTGCATCAGCATTAATTTAATATTAATGATATGAATATATCTATATCTATATTTATATCTATCTAAAAACCATAATATAATAATTATATATTTCTTATGCTGTTGCTATTGTTTTATGTATTTATTTATTATAATTTAATAACATTTAATGTTTATTTTAATTTTTAATTGCACCAGCATTCATTTAATATTTATATTATCAATTAAAGTTAGTACAGTTCTGGCAATTTTTTTTAATATATATATGTATATTTATTTATTTATATATTTTTAATTTAAATTTCAACTTATTTTCTAAGTGCCACTTTTATTTGTTGTTAATTTTCTGCCTTTTTCATCAAATTGAATTCTTTAATTTTTATATTTAATTCAATTAAATAAATTATGGCTTTTTTAAAATATAATTTTGAAAAGATTTCGTATGAGAATGATAATAATACTATAATTTGTTATTAGTTGTTAGTTATTATTTAGAATATATTATTCATTATTTATGATTTATTATTGTATTAGTTATTCTTTTTATATTTATAAAATCATATTAATATTTACTATGTGTTATTTATTATTTATTACTATTATTATTATATCTATTTGATCTATTTAAATTTGACTAATTTTTATTTTAATTCTTTACAGATACAAAACTCTTTTCATATTCACGGCTGCATACTAATGATGTTCAGGAGCCCAAGTCACATGTACATGCAATTGTCCACAAAGGTATCTATATCTATGTCTATATCAAATATCAGATCTTAATCTATATCTATATTTTAGCTGAAGCTTCGCATCCCACAATGCTGCTCATTTTAATATGCGTTTTTCTCGTCATTTTGCTCTGCGGCGTTTCAATTGCCCGACTTAAAAATAACCAAAAGTATTCAGATCGTCACCAGCCTTGCCCCAAGGTAAGCAAACGTATACTATACTATATAATATAGATCTAATTTAAACAAACTGCCTAATATTGAACATAACTCAGAAATCAATAATTGTTTAAGAAAATATAGGGATGCAAATTTTAAATTTTATAGAAAAAACAAAAGAAAAAAATATTTAAGAATATATTTTATTTATGTTTACTTTTTATATAAGTATATATCTTATTTTTATTTTATTTTATTTATGTTTACTTTTTATATAAGTATATATCTTATTTTTGTATACATTTTATTTATGTGTATATATATCTATTAATTATATATATTTTTAATTCCATTAAAAGGCTGCCGACGAAGGCTTAATTTGGGATGATTCCGCGTTGACCATAACCATAAATCCAATGCAAACAGATGCCGCATCCGAGGAGAGCTCCGATTCGGAAAACTCTGATTCCGAAGATGACGACGGTGAGCTTGTATAATATATATATAGTATTATAGATAATATTAATATGTTTTTTTTAATATATTTTAGTTATTAAGGATGGCTTTGCACACATCAATCAGCTGGAATGGGACAACACCAACATGTTTTCATCGGCGAACTAAGCAGGAGCAGCACGAGAATAACGAGGAGCCGATGCGGATATCTTTGAGTGTGTGTCTCATTTATCAATAAAAGTTAAAATTAATTATATGTAAATGTGCTTTTACTATATATATACATATATATATATATATCGATCTATATATATATATAGAAATTACACAATCCACTTATCTTACTAAAGTAAACCGTGAATACCCAAAAAAAAGCAACCCAAAAAAAAATGATTGGAAATTCACCACATGTACGCATCACATATATATATATATACACACTGATACTGCTACGTATCAGGTATATACATATAGCTTTCTGTTTGAGAAATGTTTGTGTGTACAGCTAACTAAGTAGTGGCAGCAATTACTTAGATATTCCTCTCTCTCTCTCTCTCTATATATATATATATATATATATATATATATATATATATATATATATATATATATATATATATATATATGTATAGAAGTTCAACTTGAAGTGTAACTAACATATAGTACAATTATACCCAGAGCCAGAGTAAACGCATATTATATTATAATATATATACTTACCTAACACATAAGAGCAAATTAATTCATTGATTTGAGAAATATCCTTGCAAAAACCACAAAATGCATGCTTACTTTTCGCAGCTACGCGCAATTAAAAAGTATATAGAAGGAAGCACTTCCGTCCCCATAATTAATATAAGTCTCAACTTCTATGCAATTATTTAACAAATATAAACAATAAATAATTCATGATTCATCCACAAATCAAGCATAAATAGTTTGTATAAAGCAGAAACTAAAACGAATACTATAAACAAAAGCAATTGTTATTATTATTAAACACTAAATAATTGTTTTTTTTTACGTTTTTAAAATGGAAAGAATTGTCCATTTCGGGAAAAGCCAGGCATATGTTTTGAAAAAGGAAATCGGAAATTGGAATTTTTTAATTAATTTCAATTTAATTTTAAATTAACGTTTAACTTATTGAAAATGGAAATCGGAATTAATGAATTAATTCAAGTTTAAATCGAAATTGATTCACATCATTTATCGGACTTCAAATCTTCAAACATGCAAGGGTATTTAAATATTCGGCTTGGCCGAATCGCTGCAAGTTTGTTAAGTTGGCAAATGTAAATTATTGGTTTCGGTGTCAGGGCGTCATCATCATTACATCATTTATATATATATATATATATATATATATATATTTATATATATTAATTGTATATCGATCAGATCCAATCAAATCATTTCAAAAACTCAATTTTTATGTTTTATTCATTTAAAAAATCAATATTTTCGTTAGTTCTAACTCGTCTATAGATCTAAACAGAAAATCGCTTAATGCTAAAATAAGCAAGTAAAAATAAATCAGTTTTAAGGCCCAAACAGAAAACGAACCACAAATTCAGCAAAAAATATAAGTCAAGCTCAGTACATAAAATACTGTTATTATTTTATTTAATAAAAAACAACAAAAACAACTGTTTTATTTTCGGAATGGGTTCTGAAGATAATTACAACGGATCGTACGAGGATAGCATATATATATATACATGTATACCATTATCTGGGTAAGGAACAAGGACATTTGCAAACTGTACATTTTTTCTATTTCCATTTCTATTTGATTACTATCTGGTTCCTATAATAGTTGAGGATATAAAGCCACGATCCGGATAAGGAACAGGCACAGGTAAGCGGAATACTCTTGCATTGCATTGTTGCCGTTTTAGCCATTTTCTGGATATATATATTTTTAGCCAGTGCATTCAGTTCATTTAAAAAAATAAATAAAATAGGAGACGCCTTTGAATATTTTCGAAAAATTTTATTATATAACCATTTAGTGATACATATCTTTTGTATATATTTTTTATATAAAGTTAATTTTTTTTTATTTAATCGACATTAGTATTTGCTTAGTATTTGTTTAAAATTAATGCCGATTAAAGTTGGATTTATGAAATGTATTTTTAAGATATACTTTCTTACGAACACAATGCGGATATTTCACTATTGATAATAATATTATATATATATATAATATTTATTTTCTGCTTTGTATTATGTATTTAATTTAGGCCTTACAAGTTTAATAAGAAACATTTATAAAATATTCGTTGTAAATATTTTAACCGCCATCTACAAATACGATGTAAAAGCTTACATACTGTGTAAAAAAATATTTTCATGCGGTTTTTTGGGTGTGTTGTGTGCATTTAGTACAATTAATTAATCGTAAACACCTCCATTTAATAATGTTGTTAGTTATGAAACAAATAAATATTCATCAATTTCTGGTAAGAGCAGATCAAACAAAAGAAAGCTCAATCAAAGGGGAAAGGAGAAAAGCAATAAATATTTCAAATAATAATGGAAAATATAAAGTAATAAATTTGCACCAAATATCTATATAAATATTTTTAAAAAAGGAGAGAAATAAAGTCATTTAAATAAATAAAAACCGGTATTAAAGCAAATGTAATTATATAAATATAAAAAAAGGGGAAAAGCAAACAAACTAAATGACAGCAAATTTAGCTATATAAATAAATAAAAATAAAAGTGAAGTGTGAATAAAAAATGAATGTTTTAAGTTGTATAAATTAAAATACTTAGTGAGAGGAGTTAAAAAAAATAATGCTGTAAGAGGAAATCAAAGCAAATTTAACTAAATTAAATAAATAAAAAGGAAAGCATATTCGTCTATATAAATATTAAATAAAGAAAATGTTGTTTTGAGCAAACAAATTACAAATGCAAACAAATTACAGCAAATTCAACTATATTTAATAATCAAACAAATTAATAAAAAGTTGATAGCTTGAAGAAGCAAATTTAGCCATAAAAAATATATATAAATTATTTATATTTAAATTTGATTTGAAATGATATCCGCAGGAGAAAAAGATGAACGATTATGTAATCATTGATTAGTTGGAAAATTTAAGTAGATTTCCTTTTCCCCATTTTTCCCGTTGCCCCTTTCAACGAACTTAGAATTCTAATTGCAAATGCTTCTTTTTCTGCAGCCGAACACAAAATTGATGTGAATTGTATATATAATATTTGTTTAATGGATATTGTAAACTCTTTTTAATCATTTTTCTGTTGTTTTTTGTTTTTTTTCTCTAAACTCCATATAGTGTTTTTCAGTTAATATATATATATTAATAAATAAATAAGTATATATATATACATACATATATATATATATATTACATATTATATATTTAAAACATAATTGTGTAAATATGTACGTTTTTGGTATCTTTTACATTGTACTAACTTACTGCATGTGATTAAGTAAGTTTTTCAATATTTTGCGCATTTTATTTTCATTATTTTCTTTTTTATTCTCACCTGTATTTTATTTTGTTCTACATTTTATTTTTTATTTCTAACAAAACGAGCAAACATAAATATGATGATTAAAAGGAAAATTAAATATTACAATATAAATTATTAATTATTCATAATAATAATAATAATCAACTTTAGTATTTAGTTTCTGGTTGGACTAGACTTTTGTTGTTCTTCTTCTTTTAAATAATACAATTTAGTCAAATAAATTATCTGATTTTCAGCGCAAGATATTCTTTTTATTTTTGATCTTGTCAATATTAGATTGGCTATTTAATATATATAAATATATAAGTCTTTTTTATTCACATTAAATAGTATGTATTTAAATTTATATATATATATATATATATATATATATATATATGAATATTTCTATATATGCGTATGTATTTTAATGTATCGAATAAATAATATAATTTATATATATAAATAAATTTATTTATGTATTTTTATGTAAATATTATGATTCACTTAAAATTACTGCCTATTTATCAGTCAACTTAGAATAGAAAATTATGTAAATATATATATTATATACTGACACACCGAGAGAGAGAGAGCTACAGATATATTATATATATATATATATATATATATATATATATATATATATATATATATATATATATTTGAGTTATTCTTTTTTGGTAATCGTATTTGACTAAAATGCTTGATTATATTATATATATATAATTAAAGTGATCTAAAGTCTAAAAAGGATTAAAACACGCCGCTTACATAGAATACTATGCCAGTTAAATAAACTAGAAAATATCTACATGCTTTCTGTCTGTCTCTTTGTCTGTTTGTCTTTCTTTGCATGTTTTTGTTTGGTTTTTATTCCTGATTTAAATGCGTCAATTATTAATGTAAATATTGAATACGAAATCGTTTTACAACACTGCGCTGCAAGTTTAGTCATCTGCATTTAGCCAATACATTAACCAGTCGCTGAAATGTTGCACTATAGTATGGAACATATGAATGTATGTCATGTATGTACGTATGTTATGTATGTATGTTATTTATGTATGTTATGTAAGTATGTATGTATGTATTTACAGTTGCGCTCAAAATAATAGTAGCATACTATAAAAATATGACTCATTTAATGGTATTTAAATCGAGATCTCTTCAAAATTTGCAAACTAACGAAAGATTCAAAAACAAATTATTTCGGAATGTTTTAAAATATTATTTTACAAATACTAAATATAGTCCAAATATAAGCAGCCATAATAAAAAGTTTTATTTTAAATTAGTATTTAGCTGAGAAAACTCTAATAATGATCAATTTCAATAATAATTTCATAAAAATAATTAGCAAATAAATATATAACATTTTTTTTTAATCTTTCACTACTCTAATAATGATCAGTTTCAATAATAAAAAATTAATTGCAAGTTAATAAATAAGAACTGTAAATGTTTACTTAAATTCAGTATTGATTTGTTTGTTTTTAAATTGAACTTTCTAATTTTTTGACCGCTGCTGTGTGTTTAGGCTAAAATGCGCATAGCGTGATAAACAATCGAATGGCAAATGGGACAAATGGATTCGATGGAGACACAAATCTGATTAGCGCAATCCATGCAGAACATGTTGTGTCCACAGGGCACCAAAGCCGTTGTCACTTCCCGTTCGTTGCACACAAAACACTCGCGGTGCAACTTGTCCGCGTCATACGTGACTGACTGTTAATGGTTGGATTACAGTTGCTGTTGCTCCTGTTGCTGTTAAGTTTCAGGCTGTGCTCGGTTAACAGCGAGTCAGCTGACTGATCGATGCACTCGGTGAACAGTTGGCAGCCACTGTTACCGTCTGTCTGTCTGTCGTGGGCAGACTCCAAATACTGGGCGAGTCACCAATGCCTTCGTCCACATCAATTGAATCGTTCAAATTCTTCCATATGTTTAACAGTTCGGGCGGTGTATTAATGCTGCTATTGGCACTGTTATTGGTGCTCTTTGTGGACGCTGTTGAGGAGGCCGACGAACATGAGCGCGTCAACATGTTCGATGCAACAACAGTGGTGGCTGCAACTGTGGCTGTGGCTGCTGCTGGGCAAATGTTAAACTTTTCGATGTGCGATATTTTGTATGTTGCTGCTGTTGCTGTTGTTGCTGCTGTTGCTGTTGTTGCTGTTGTTGCTGTTGATCGTTCAACTCTGTAGGCAACAGTGAGAAATTTGCATCTGCTGCTGTAAGACCTGTGGCTGTTAAACCTGCTGCTGATTCTCCCGTTGCTGTTCCTGCAACTAGCTCCGAACTGGCAAAACAGCCAACTAAATTATGAACTGGCATATTTATGGAATTGTCGCCATAACTGGATATATCGCTCTTATAAATCGATGACAACAAATCGGAATTGAGATCATCGTTCAATATCTGACTCAGGGTGTTGATCGTATGCAATGTAGCAAATTCAGACGAATCCAATGATTCACTGCCAGCAACCGAGGCGTTCTCATTCAGGTGCCCAGCACTGTTGTTGTTGTTGCCGGTGCGCAATGCAATATGTGCTTCGATTTGTTTGCGTGCCGTTTCCACATTTTCCGGCAAGCCGGTGACCTCAAAAATCGGTTCCTTCTCCCGCGAGGGGGTCACAATGTACGTTTGTGTCTCCTGCTGAATGTGCTTAATTGTTGCGCCTTTGGGGCCGACAACGAGACCAACAACTCGATACGGCACGCGCACCTGTATCGTGATCTGACCGGGCAGACACGGCGGACCCGACTGAGCACGCGACACAATGCCAACGGCCAATGTAGATGAGCAGCCAACAGCTGTTGTTGCGCTGTTATTGCTGCTGTTATTGCCGCTGTTATTGCTGGTGCTGTTGCTATTGTTCGCTCCGTCAATCGAAGGCTTGCGCGACGCTCGTATCAAACTGAAATGATCGGCTGCCGAGAGTATTTCCCGTTTGGCCTTGTTCACGTCCTCCTTGCGACCGGTCACCACGAACACGGGCTCCTCTCCCCGTACCGGGGTCTTGATGTACGTGTTTGTCTTCGCCCGTAGAGCTTTTATCTTGCAGCCTAATTGATCAATTGATAATCATTTAATTTAGTTGGCAATAAGTTAATAAGAATTTTGCTTAGTAATCAACATATTAATAATAATTCAATTAATCAATTTTAAGTAAATTAAATAAATAAAATTCAATTTAGTAATCAATAAGTTAATAATTCAATTCAAAGTAAAAAACTAATCAATTAATATTAACTCAATTTTAAGTAATTAATCACTTTCAAATCAATTGACAATTGCATTTAATTATTATTAAAATAATAATTCAATTTAAAAATCATTCAATTAATAGTAATTCAATTTTAAATACCTGATCAATTTTAAATACATTAATAATTTCATTTATTTTAATAGGCAACAAATAATTTTATTTCATATTTAATAAATAAATAAATTCATTTTAAATTATTAATAAATTAATAATAATTCAACTTTAAGTAATTAAGTAAAAATTAATAATAATTTTATTTAACAATCAATTAATCAAATCTAATAATAATCAATTACTAAGTTCAAATTAATTCAATTTAAAATAATCAGAGATTTGCTAGGAAAGCACACATCGAACTTTCGAACACGTTTGTTATCGAAGAAAGGCCAAACATTTTTAGCTACCGATCGCTGCATTAAGTGAGATTTCCGATGCAACTCTATCTCTCTCTGCATAGGTGTATTGAAGTTGATCACACAGTTGCGGGGAAAATAATACCACCACTGTGAAATTTGTTCTCATGAATAAGAAAAACATAACAATATTTTTAAATGTTGATTTTTAATATATTTTTGCTCTACATTTTTTTAATCAAAAAAACCAACTTTGAAAATATTTCTAGTGCGAGTGGTGTTGCTATTATTTTGCCCTTAACTGTATGCTGTAAAAGTAGCTTACCTTGTCTGCCTACGATTTCGGCAACATGTTCGGAACTTGGCACTGGAACACATTCGGTCATATTTTGTGACTTCTTCGATCTGTCCTCGAGTCCAACGCTGGGCATCAACAGACCCGAACTGCCGCTCGTCGCCAGCTCAGTTCGTGCAAAAGCAGCAGAGACAACATTTAACGAACCCAAATCGAACTCGTGCTGCTGCTGCTGTTGTTGTTGTGCGCTGTAATTTTGATTGTTTGTCTCGCTTAAGCCGACCATTGTCAGTTCCAAGGCCAGCTGCAAGGTGCGCGGATCATCGGACAGTGGCAGCGGCTGCTGATTATGCTGATGCTGATGCACTTTATTCACCTGCTCAATCATTTGATGCTGATTTAGTTTGCGCATTGAATCCGTCATATTAACATTAATGTTGATGTTGTTGAGCATTTGCGACATTTTCGAACACTAATAACACTGATTGTTGATTTCTTATATTGTCTTTTGATAGGATGCAACGAAGAGTGCCGATAGACAAATTGAACAATAATTATAACATCAACGCCATTTTCCCTTAATATAAATAATAGATATTATTTTGTTTTTTTTATTATTTTTATTTTTAACTCACCACTTGTCGCCCATGTGCCATTCTCACTTTCGAGTATTTTGTTTATTTTCAGCTAAAATGCTCTTTGTGATATTCCATTCGAAACCGTGATTCGATTTCCGTGTAAACGAAAATTATGCATATGTGTGTGTGTGTATAGCGATCTAGACTTTACACGTATACATACACACATACGCTGGTTTGGCATTTGCCTTAGGATTCCTCTGCTGCTTCTTTTCTCTGCAAGAGACAAAAATACAGAAGTGCATTTGGTATACATACTCACACACACGCATCTACGTGCGAATCATGTATAGGCATGCACATAGATAAACACATACATACACACACACACACACAGGCAGACTAAACAATAACATAAAAAGAAAAAAATTAATGGTGCTCACTTTACAAAGCTACCTGTTTTGGCACACCGTTCACTTTATTCTTTTGTAATTTTTTTTACGTATGTATTAATCATTTTTAAGCATTTTTTGGGCATTGCCGTTTTAGCCGCGTTGCTTCCGTATACACATGTATATTATATATATCCGAGTTCTCTGCTTCTTCTTCTGCTGCTGCCTCACGTTGAACAACCCCTAACAAGGCTTGTGTCACTCACCCTGCCACTTCTCGCTCTCTCTCTCTCTCATTATTATGCCCCTTCCCACATCATCTACAACATATCCTTTCTTAAATGTGTATGCACATGTATATGTATGTATATGTGTGTGCTTTTTGCTAAAAAATATTCAGCTTTTGAATGCTTAACCACTAATGTTAGTTTGTAGCTGAACACAGAAACACACACACACAAAAACCAATTTACACACTGGCACACACACATAAGCGGTGCATGTCTATACAGTTGCCTGCGTCAGGATCGCCAGCCACGCCTCATTTGTATAGCATAGGATATCTATACACACACACACACACACACACACATGTATGTAAAATGCATATTCAATTTCGACAACACCTCACACAACACACACGCATTAGATTGCTTACTTTTTCCGTCTTAATATCGTTTTAATTTTTAATATTTTTTGTATATTATTGCCGGCTGCGGAATTAATTTTTTTTGCCGGCTTCACAAATTAGCATACACATTTAACATGTATCGAATGTTTGTGAAACAGACACACCTAACAGGACGCTAGCAGCGCACACACAACAGCCATGTTAACAACTGTTTAGCAACTGCTGTTGAGTTTATATTAAGGCCAAACGGTTAGCCAATTTGAGTAATTGCGTTACGTTGCGCAGCTACGTTACGCAAATCGTTTTGGCTTTATATAAAGAAAATTCAATCAATTAAATAATGAAAAGCATGTATATCGCCAAGTTGAAATCAGTAGGATTTCCGTAGGCGGTTGTGTAAATTTAAATAAGTTTAACGTAAGATAAATTTTAAACCTACGTAGGCCGATATGTGCAAATTTAACGTAGTGTATCACAACGTTATGTTTAAATCTGTTGGCTACGTAGACCTCTTATCTCTCTTATTGAATAGTATTTTTGATCCTTTTCTAACTCAGAAATCAGTATTTAAATAGTAATATATTAATATTCATTTAAAATACTACTAAAATAAAATAAAGGGACACTTTTCAAATGACTGCAACACTGACAAAATGTAATATATATTTATTCGAAACTAGATTTACAGACAACACACTTAACATTAGTGATAATCGAGCTATGTATGTCAAATGTATGTTATGCGTACCTAATGTTAATGCGAAAGTAGGAGGAAATGTTCGTTCTGGTTTGAATTACATAATAATACTTGCAGCGTTGCCACACTATTTTAAAAGGCTTTTTTAAAGCCAAAGATCCTGTTTAAAAACAATTGCATATTTGGTTTCCATTTGATAATCAATATTTTTATATTTATACGACTAATACCTTTTCTTGTGAAACCCGGCATTTTTTCTTTTCATTTTCTTTTTGGATACGTATTTATGTCGATAGCCATTGCATAAATATTAATAACATATAAAGTAAATTCATTCTACAGTGGATTTGGAAGGGCTGTAAAGCTAATTACACAGTAGTTATTGCTGCTGCTGCTGTTGCTGCAGCAGCTGTTGTTGCTGATGGTGACGTCTTTCACGTGCTCTTTCTATGTGTCGCTTACGTTCCTCTTTCGTCCAATAGCGTCCGATCTTCACCTCTGATATTGTGTCATCCTCTGTTGTGGTCAACTCGCTGTTACGTATACTCTTACGTATGCCAATGCTTACGTTATTGCGCACTGGTCGCTTCACAATATAACGGGTGCCATCTGGTCGTCGTTTTACCTTCCACACCATCGGTATCTCTTCGGTGACATTCTCTGAGGTGACTAGGATCGAACTTGGCTTCTGTGGCACTGTGGCAGTTTTATTTGCAACCTGTGCGAATTTAAAATTATTAATAAAAAAAAAATGTATTTTTATCAGATGTGCTTTCTTTTTCAATTAGCTGTAAAAAAGATGGCGGCGATAGGCGGCAAGTGCATAACAGGCAGCGTTACAGCGCTAGCTAGGATCGTTTGGCGTTGCTAGAAAGTGCGAACAGTCATCGTTCAGTTGTCGTTAAAAAATACAAATACAATGCACGATACGAATTAAGACAAATTAATTAATTTAATACTCAACAAGCCTGCAAACGGAAACCCAACTTAATTACCCACTAATATTAACTAACAGCTTCAAAATTAAGATCCGATTTCATAGCACTCAGCTTAGCAGCGTTAGCGAGCAAATGATTCGATCAGTTGTCGTTAAGTAGCAATGAATCGTTAAGATTTGCACAATTTTCAACTTCTCAAATAATAATAATAAATAATTACCTCCTGACTGCTCACAAAATGATAGCGACTCAAATTGGGAGCATTAAATTGTGGACACTGAGCCAGTTGCTCATCTGCTGCTGCTGTTGCAGTTGTTGTTCCGGCTGCAGTTGCTGCTGTTGCTCCAGTTGTTATTGCTTTGGCTCGCAATAGTTTCGAGTCCTGCTTGAGCGGAAACGGAAGCGAGTCATCTCCACAGACTTTACTCAAAATGGCAGCATCTGCAATTGAGAAGAAAAATACGTTGAATAAAGTAAAGTATATATTATTTATAATATAATATACCACTGGGCGTATTTTTTAGTAAGCGAGGCGTTGTTTTGTTGCCAAAAGGCAACATTAAAATTTTGCCAATTGGACTGGTGATGAGATTATTATCAGTGGCAGGCTGTTGTTGGCCTGCAACTGTTGGAACTGAATCTAGTTCGATATTATTAGCGCCATTTTGTTGCTGTTGTTGTTGTTGCTGGCGCGGCGAGGCGCTGTGATTGGAACCACCCGTATTATAGGCACTTGATGAATTCTCCAGTTCCTCGTGTTGATGCAATAGCTGATTGTGATGCAACAGCTGATGTTGCTGAAGCTGCTGCTGCTGCTGTTGATGATTGCTGATGATCATTTCCGGTTCGATATTTGTGGCTGCTCCACTGCTGCTGGAACCACTCGTATTTGTTGTGATTCCGCTGCGCAACGTGTAAACCCGATGGGATGAGGAAATGCGATTCTTTTGCTGTTTATTATTATTAGTGGAGGAACTCGAGCGACTTGCCAAAGTGTGTACGTTGCGTGGCTGCGATTTGATGCCCAGCCATTGTGCCACACGCTGTGTTTGTTGTTGCATCTCCAGAATATCCGTTTCGGCAGAGCATGACCCCAGGGCTGTCATATAATTGGAACTTTGATATGGTGAACAGTAGAGTGGTTCTGGTTCCGTTTCCGTTTCATCTTCGGGTATCGTTTCGTAAATATGTTCGCTCTCATCGTAATCGTATAATTTTGCTTTTGGAACACTTTGCATCACTGGCGCTATCGGCGGCGGTTGGCTTTTAATTAACATTGTTTGATTTGAATTGCGCGCCTTTGTCTTATCGTTGGTTGGAACTTTCTTCATCGATATTTCGGCATTTGCTTTCTTGTTAGTTTTGGACGTTGAACTGGTTCCGGTTATTAGTTCGATCACCGGTTTGATTGACTGGCGTTGTGTTAACAGCACTTTGTCTAATTTATCGACAACATTTGTGTAGTCATCGGTAAGGAAACTATTCGCATATTCAAAATTACTATCCATATCTTCTTCTTCATCGTCTTCATCGTCATCAACGTCAACGTCATCATCGTCCTCATCCTCGTCCACAATCTCATCATCGTCATCGTCATCGTCGTCATCGTCATCCTGGAAAAGAAATTAATTGCTTTATATATATAACACAAATTAAATTCAGGAAAATCGAATTGTCCTTTGAATTAGTTCGCTTGAGCTGCTCATTAACCAAATGAACGTTAAGTGCGTTCGATCAGCGAACTTCAACGAACTAAATGAGCGAGTGAACGAACTAAATGAGTGAATAAACGCTCAAAATGAGCGACTCCTTTCAACTGCTCCATTATTTTACTCGTTTACTCACCGGATATAAAAGTCGACTGACCAGCAACGTGATTCCCATATTATTTTCGGCAATTTGCGTTTCGGCTTGCTTTCGACTTGTCGTATCCATGCCATTGATGCGTAGTATTTGATCGCCACGCCGCAGGCGACCATCTCTATACGCAATGCTCTCCGGCCTAATATCACTAATGAACACATCCTCACACACATCTACATCCGCTTCCGCATCTACTTCCGCAGCGGCATCAGCTGTTTTCTGTTTGCATATCACAGGCTTAATACATTCAACGCTGTCCTTGATGGCCAAGAATCCATTGTTGCAACAAACACTCAATCCAATTGGATCACTTGCCGATTCGCTTTTCACCAACGTCACTTCCTGCAAAAGAAAGTAAACAAACTTGAGTAAGAAAGAGCGAGAGCGAGAGACTGAAGCTCACCTCAATATCGATTTCCGGCTCCAGGCATTGTTCGAACAGATGATGTTCACGCTCGATAAAATGATCGGCTATCGTTTGAGCTAGTTCATTGTTGTGATCGGAACGCGCTCGATTCTTTTTCAAATCGACAAAATTCTCAATCGTTTGCGTCTCCTTTGTTGCCGACGAAGGCTCATCATTGAATGAGCGCAGACTTAAAATGATTTGATTCCGTGCTGCTGCTGGCAGCGATAGTATCGCATTTGTATTGCTGATCACCTTTGTTGTTGACTGGTCATCTTTGGCCGCATCGACGTCATCAGAACTGATAGAATGTCTTTCTTTGTTTTGCTTGCGACATAATTCAACAACAAGATTTTCTTTTGCTTGAAGGAACATTTGAACCGCTTCATAATTGGACAATGATGTAATATCGCTGCCATTTAGCTGCAATTAATCACAAATAAATAACAAAATATAAGGCGAAAATTGTGTACAAGCATGCCTGCATGAATATACACACATTCACATACACCACACCAAACACACACACACACAGATACAAAACGAATACTGTTTAAGGGGATGGGGGAAAAGGAGGGGTATTTTAGCCGTCGCTTAACGCACCTTTAGTACAACATAGTCCAATTCAACAACACCAACACAGTTATTCGAGCACATATTGTATAACAAATTACATATTTTTAGATGGCGCCGTTTTTTCAGTTCGTTGCTAGAAATTTACACGCACACAATAGAAATACAGACATGGCTGAATTCGCCGAGACGGTGTGACCAGTGCAACGTTTCGTGTAAAACGGCAAAACTAATAGTGATTAACCAATAAAAATACTATAATCGAAAATGTACATTAAAATAAATATTTAAGTAAAAATATATGGTCACTCCAGTATGTGCTCCTTTAATGTCAATAATAACATATGATCTTATGACTCTTATACCAGTACAAACACAGTCACTCCAGTAATAGTAAAAGCTCCTTCCAGTAAATTTGTATAATCACTCTAAATATTAAATTGTTGCCATTACTATTTATTGCCATAAAAAATAAACAAATTTATTGGCAAAATAAAAAATTGGACACACTTATTAGGTTATTTACACATTGAGACACTTAAAATTTAACCTTTACGCAGTTATTTACATTTAAATTTTACTTGTCAAAAAAGAAAAACCAAAAATAAAAAACAAAAGCAAATAAAATTAATTAATTAGCGACAACTAGATGCGATGTAAACAAACATATTACAGGTACATTTCTAACGTATTTATGTATATGTATGTGTATATGTGTGTGTATGTATGTACATAACTATGCATATGTATGGATGTACCTAAGTGTATATATATATATATATATATATATATGCAGGTGCTTGGTGTGTTGGTAAATGCATAATTTGAAAATGAATTTTTTAGGAACAGCTGCAACCCTCAACGGACATATTTGGTATAACACTCAACACTAGGTTGTGATTATCATCGAAATATAATAAGCTTAAGGAACTCATTTTGGTTGGTGAACAACATGGCGTCGCCGATGTTGTCAGTGCCGTTATGTGCGTATGCGGATATTGTTCCAAATAACCCACACGACAATCACCGCTGCAAAAGTAAGCATCGAATGATGTTGGCGCCACCACAAAATGCCAACCGAAACTGGTGAAATTCACCTTGAGCGGATAACGGCAACAGCGCATATCGTGATCACTTTCCGTGCAGTCCATGAAAACGCTGCGTTTCCGTCGGTTCTTCTTCTTCGTGCCGATTTCAATGTGAACGGTCTATGTGCGAGAGAGGAGGAAGAAAAAGAAGGGAGTTTGTATATTTATCGATAAGTATTTGTCTGTATTTACTCGATTATGGATAAGTATTTGTATTTAAATATTTTACCAGTGGATTTTTACTGCTTGCATCGTTGTCCATTGTCACAATCAAGGGTCGCATCCAAGGATCGACGCCTTTGATCAGTAGTTCCTGTGTTTGATTTGTGTCCGTCGTTTGCCCGGCGACACCAAAAAGCGGCTTCAAATCGACATTAACCCATTGTCCCTGTCCAGAGGGTATTTCGTGGCGAAATTCAAACATTTTCGCCTTGTGCGTATAATTACTGCTATTCGGGCGACGAATCGGCCGATGTAATGCGACTATAATATCCTGATTCTGCTTGGAATCGGAAAACTCTTCAAGGATTTTGGGTTGATGGCTGCGAATCCAATCGAAACCACGCAAATATAAATGGAGCGTCACATATGAGATATCTGAGTAGCCTGTATCGATTTTAAAGCGTAGCACATCCGATTTGCGATTATGGCGCAGGTGTGGCTCCTTGTGTTCTAAATACAAATTAATGATACAAGTAATTAGCAGTTGTTCCTACTGAGAGGCGAAAAATGGTTAAAGTAGTAGTTATATATCAGTGAGCAAGTGATAGCGCTCGATACATTAATAAAAAGTTAATAGTTATCAGAGCAAGCAATTTGCAATAAAAAACCGAAGTTTAAGACATGCTTTCAGCAAGCCTTTGCCAAGTAGGCAAAGTAGTTATATAGCATTGAACATTTGACACAATGCACATAAATCGATTTTTGCAAGGAAAAAGCGCAATATTAAAGCAATCAGCTTGCAAGGGTATTTCAAGCTTATTATTTATGTATATGCACTTAGTAGGCAAGAATTATATAACATTGAGCAAATGACAGTGCAAAATTAAATTAAATTTAAAGGAGTGAAAAAGTTACGCTATCAAACCAAGCATGCAGTCGGATTGCCAATACTTAAGCCGCGCTTTTTACGAAGCAGTTCCATAGCATTAAGCAAATGATACACTGCAATTAAATATACACGCATCGATATAAAAGCAAACAGACTGCATTGAGGGTGTGCAAGCTTCTTCTATACAAAATATATATTTATATTAAATTATGTGCATTTTACTTACGTTCTGGAAACACATATATGCTGCTGATGTGCGAAAGAATGCTCTCGTGTTCGCCATTATCCCCATAAGCATCCGCAGCTCCATTCAATGTAAAATCACTGTCGAATTTTCGCTGCTCATTGAAATTAAAATTTTGAATAAATGGTAAATAATCCTTGAAAGCATTCGTATCGTCAGCCTGCATTTCAGACGATGAATTTTCAAGCGATGCTGTTGGATTTTCAGTGTTGGGTAACGTTTGATCCGTTGTCTTTTTTTTTGTTGTGCTCAAAATGGATGCATTGTAGGTTTTATAGAAATTCTCCAAGATATTCTGTGGCACTGCGATGGGTTTGGTTATGTTCGGCAGACGCTTTAAATTCAAACGCATTAAAATGTGCATTTTTATCGATTCGAGACTGTCCTGTTTGGCTTTCTCGCGCAGTTGACGTTGTAGAACACTGTCGCCGCTAATTAAACTGTTGCGACTCATACTAACCGCTGGCAGAGCAGAATTCGCTGCTGACAGCTCGAGTCCTGCTTTGGTACTGACGATGCGTCGATTCGACACCTGCGATTTTCGCAGCTCGCTTGGTTCGTTAAGCTCTCGCTGCTCGTTAAGCTCTCGCTGCTCGTTAAGTTCTCGCTGCTCGTTTGGCTCGTTAAGCTCGCTTTGTTCGCTCTGCTCGCTTTGCACGTTCGTCAGGTTTGCAAGTGTGTGTGTCACATTATAATTGCCAGCTTTGCTCAATGAAAGCGTGCTAAAAGCATTGCTTGCGCCTCTCTCCACACCACTTACTTTCGTTGCAGTCGGCGTCGCCTGCTGATTGTTTACATCTTCCGCCGTGGCTAACAGCAAAAGCATAGACATTAAAATTGTGGTCGCATAGCGAACGACTAACAGACGCAGGCGCCAGCTACTGTTAGGCAGATGTTGTTGTTGCTGCGGACGTCGGCAGCAGCAGCGCTCGCCATTCGAATTCGATGTCGAAGTCTTAGCAGGATGTACTGTATCGTCGTCCATTTGTATATAGAACTGATCGATAGATTTTGTGCAGCTTTTCGATTTCGAAGGTGGTCGCTTTCTTTCTTCTGGTCTTTTGCTCAATAATTTGGCAGACATATTTTTTTGAATTTGTATTGTGTTTGTTATTGCTGAAAATAATTTGATTAGATATGAGCGCCTCTTTAAATTAATTTTTAATTTATTATAAAAATATATTTAATAAATTTATCATATTCCAATCAGATTTGCAAATCCAGAAATTCGAAACGTATTCCAGTACCACCTTTTTTTGTTGCGAAATTTAGTCATTTTTTTAAAGATGTGCTACAGTTGCGGGTGAAATAATAGCACCACTCTAGGACAGTTTTTATTATGATGCATGTATAAATAATATATAATATAAATGAACAAATAATATTATGATAATATAAACTTGTAAACTAAAATATAAAATAATAAATAAATAAATTGAAAACGTATTTATAAGTCGCTTAAGCTCTTATAAATATTTCTTGTGCGAGTGGTGCTATTATTATGACCGCAACTGTATTTAGTCTATTTTAATTATTTAATATATGTGTATTAAGCTAAATAAGTAAATAAATAAAAGTAGCGTTGCTTATTAATTTATTTAAGATCATTATTTAACTAATGAAAGTATTTTTTATTTTTTTTTAAATTATGATTTAATTATTGTATACTAATTAATAATTAGAAACTAATATTTCACTTGTGCTATTTAAGTGTCCAGTGCTGTACATACATATACACATTAACATTACTGCAAATATGTATATATGTATGTGTGTTTGTGCACTCACCAGAGATTTTCTTATCCAAGTAAGACCAATCAGCAATCAGCAGCCACAATCACTTTAACAGTTTCAATCTCAGCATATTCTGTTATATTTAATGTTATTGTTCACTTTGCATATATATATAACTACATATATAACCATATATATATTTGGACTTTATTTCAAGTACAATGCATTTTTTGCTCAAGTTGAAGCCGGCGGACGACGACGACTTTTTATTTATTTATTTATTTAATGCCGAATTTAATAAATTCTGTGTGATAACAGACATACAGATGTATGTGTGTGTGTGTGTAGATATTCACTCTCACTTTGGGCACTGTTGTTGTTGCTGTTCTTTCTCTGTTAGCAGTAGCAGCGCAGCAACTGCGACGTCAGCAGCAGTCGCATTCATTGTTGTAGTTTTTTCGCGCTTATTTATTCTCTGAAATTGCAATGCTTCAATGTACACATACACACATATAAGTGGAATAAAAGAATATGTGCATGCATGTGTGTGTGTGTGTATGCGTTTTATACTCAGAAGATAATGATGATGATGATGTTGATCACACTCTATTGTATTCAATTAAATCCATTTATAAACATCATAATCAATTTTTGTGCTCTTGAACTTCAGTCCAGAGCTGGAAAGTGCAGTTATTTCCTTTCACACATACTTGCATACAAGTACATGCTCATTAGCATATATATGTACAACAAACATGTGTATAACAGCGCACACACATACATAAGTAAATAAACTTACGTATAACAGACACATACACACATACATATATGTGCACAAACATTCTTAAATCTGTGCATATACTATTTATTACGTCTCGAGATAACAAACATATTTAAAGGCGTGCAAAATATATATATATGTATGTGTGTATTTTTGTTTTAATTTGTGGGTACGTGAAATTCTATTTTGAACATTTGACAATGTATCTGTGTGCGTGTGTATAAATATAAAGTACTAGATATACACATACACATACACTCTCTCTCTCTATGTATGTGTGTGTGTGTAATTCGCACATTTGTCAATTATAAATTTCACTTGTCTTTCGATTTTCGAAAATTGCAACGCGCTTCTTTCGAGCTTTTTTTCGAGCTGGCGAATATCACACAAAACGAAAACGAAAACAGCGCAGCTGGCAGCAATCGGGATAAGCAGAATGGACAGCAATATACAACGGAGCCTGAGCGTGCCATATAACAACTAACTGACAGATCAGAATCCCACCATCCATACAACCACACACACATACATAAGCACGAAGAAGAAGCAGAAGAAGAAGCAGCAGCCTCTGCTGCTCGGCCGTTGAGGATGAGTGTGTGCTGCGACGTTCGCTTAGGGCACCAGGTTTTATATGTATGTAAGTGTGTGTGTGGGTGGGCGCAAGCATTTTATATCGTTCTACACTCTTCGCTCTCTCACTCACTCGCGCTCTCTCTCACTCTGCGCTCTTCTTCGCAATTTCTTTCATTGTTTGAATCCGCCACCTTTTTGTCAACTGCAGCAGCGAAAAAAACTCTTATCTGCTGCTAAAATAAACAGCTGCAATTGACGCTTTTGCTGATTGCACCCGTGCTGCGGCCCTGTTTTTTTTTTATTAATATATACCCTGGGTAAAAATTAAAACAGCATTTAATTTATGCTTGTTATTTGTTTATATATTATATATATATTTTTATATTTTACATGTTTATATTATTTGTATCTATATTTAAATTTACAAAAATTTAAATAAATATACATATACATATAAATCTCTGTACAGGGTATTTTCGAATAGACTATTGTCGACCTTTCTAAAGCATTCTTGTTCTGATTGCTGTTTGTTTGACACGAAATAAGTCGGATGGCATTTTGCGTTAGGCGTGAATTTAAAATACCCTGATAAAATTAGAGACAGTTGTTAAATAATTTAATAAGAGTATCAATAAATAATAAAATGGTATTTTAAATATAATAAATAATAATGTAATAAATAAATGACATAACAAAATTAAAGTAAGTGATAAAAATAATTAAATAATAGTAGATAATATATTTTTAATTCTACAAATAAAAATAATAAATAAATAATCGATTACACAATTGCCCATAATCGATTAGAGCTGCAAAAGTTTAAGACTTTCGTTTAGCGAGTAATTGAACCAGAATTAGTACACTTAATATGTAAATATGCTAAGGCCATTTATATTAGCAAGTAAGTGAACCAATTGGAATGTGCATTTGCTAGTAGAGCACACCTTTTACCATTATCAAATAAAGCTTTCGAATATCTCCAAAGGCGCACAACTTTAAAGTGCCCACAAAGCAAACGCAAAAACAGTTGGTCTCAAAAGGGAAAGAGTGCAAAAATGTTGACAACTAACGAGTCGCGTCGAGCATCAATTGTTCAGTTTTTGACGCTCATTCATCATTTTGTTGCGATTTCCTAACTGGTTTTCAGCGTCTCTATGTGTTTTTGTCCCTTAGGAGTTACTTGATTTGCCACAGCTAACAATCATTATTTCCTATAAAATAACTTGATTGGCGCTTTTCTTTCCGTGATCGGAAATTGTTTGTTCTACTTCTTTTCATCAATTGTAATTAAAATTTTTATTTTGTGTATTGTATACTATAATTCTTAGTTGCATGGCAGTTAGCAATCCAGCTTAATTTTAAAATTGGCCAGTTAAAAAATGTAATTTTCTTGTTTGGTAAAATATTTTTTGGACTAATTGATCGGTATTTTTCGTAAAGTGAGTAAAATGTCGCTCAGTTTCGATAAGTGCGAAATTTGTGCGCAGAATGTCGTTCACTTCGATAAATTAGTAAAATGTACTCAGTTAACGAAGTCCAGCAGAGTCCACAACCAATCAAACAAAGCAAGCATTATTTTGTTGGTTGAGTTTGCTATTTAAACAACGCGCTATGAAGGAGGGAGCAGGAAATGGAGTGCGTGGCTAGCAGTTACCCCGTAATTATTAAAATGTGTAATGTTGTCTTTGCTCAATATCATAGCAAGCAGCATAAAACAAAGTGCTGCTCAGTTTTCTACATGCATTCTATGTGTGCATATTTACATACGAAAATACACACACACACACACACACATGCTCAAGCGTTGCACGTACATTTACCTATACACACACGCTCACACAACTCCAGCTTTGCACTTGTATCGATGTGCAATTGCGGCTTACCCGAATCGTAACCACAGAGTTTGCTTGTGTATGTGTGACCCAAATGTACACATTCTGTGTGTATACTTCGCTCTCCCACTCATGCTCCCTGTGTGCGTTTGTGTCTGTGTGTTTGTATTTGTATGCTTGAATTTGCCCTTTTTGCTTGCTGCTGCTGCTGTTGTTTTTGTTTTTGTTGTTGTTTTACGCTTGTGGGTGCGATTTTGGTTTTGTGGTTTTGACAATAACCAAAAACGGAGTCTTTTGCAAATTTATATACCAATGCAAGTTTATTTTAATTGAAGATACACAAATACAACATACATAACATATGTATATATATATAAATATAAATAGAACAAAACCAATATGAGTAAGCTTTATGTATACGTTCATGTGTATATGCCAAATTACACACATACACATTTTTACATTTGTATTGAGCAACTTGCCTTGAGAAGGCGCCGAAATTCTGTTTCTCCTATTTATTGTTATTTATTGTTGTGTGCATTATTCAAGCATTGTTTTGAATGCAGATCGAACATTTCTGATCTTGGCTGCTGCTCCTGCTGCTGTTCCTTTCGCTCTCAGCGTGTGCCCAACAAAAAACAGCGTGCGCCGCTTGCGAAAGCAAGCGAAAAACTTTTCGTCAAGATCATTTTTTGTGAGCAGCCCTTTTGTGCTGACAACCCTCGCTGCATGCTAAATCAGAGAGTATAAATATGAAGGGGGAGAGGGTAACTGAGATCGGTTCTCGTGTGAAAACATGCAATTATGGTTTTATTTGTGCTGTTTGTTCTTAAGATTCATTTCTTGTTACTATTAAGCATACATATAAATATAAATAAATATTTCTTTATATTCTTAAACTATTTATATATTAAAAACATATCATATTACTAAACATATGCACAAGTGAAAGTAAATTAATTGAGATATAATTTTTCTTATTATTATTTATAATTAAATAAACGTAAATTAATTGATAAATATTTAATAATACAAAATATAATTAAATAAACGAAAATTAATTGACACATTTAATAATTAAAACTTTATTATACAAAGATATAAATAATTGAGTGATAAGAAATAAGTACATAAAAATATAAATACATTTAAGACTAATTTATTCAAAAAAAATATGATTTTATTTTTATCTAAAAAAATTTTAAATTTAAACTATAGTTAAAAATACAATTGAAGTAAATACTTCAAATTTAAAACGATAAATATATATAAATATATACATTAAATAAATAAATATTTTTAAAGTAAAGACTTTTGTATGCTTAATAAATTAATTTTTAATGTTGCATCAACTGATTTTAATTAATTTATACTTTGTTTATAAATCATAATCAAATTTTTAATACATTATAGATTTTGTTTTTTTCTATGCTGTTTTTATCTTATTAATTCGACAGATATTTAATAGTTTATATTTGATGTACTTACTTGTGCATATTTCTTGGAACTAATTATTTAATTCTTATCCGTTCAACCTGTTTTTTTGTATAATTTTGAAATAAGTTTGCTTCGTAATAAGTGGAGAAAATGTTGATTTTCCATTTGTTCCACTCAGTTGGCTTTTCGAAACCCAACATTTATTGCACCTCCCTGCCCCTCTTCCTACCCCTCGTCATTTTCCAACATCTCTTTCTTATTTTTTCTGCTCCTCCATTTAGTTAAGGCAGGCAGGGTAGCAGAAAAGGGAAGACGGCTATTTGGGGTAGTAAGGGGGTAGTGCGGGTGGGGAAGGGGGGGGGGGGGGGCTGGCGGTTGGGGAGGGAAAATCATTTGCCTACCAAATACACACATTTTGGAGAGTACCAAACGTATGCTCTCCACAAATTTTCTCTGCAAGTTTTTCGTTTATTTTGGGTACACTTTTTTTTTAACAACAATACAGTGAATACTAGTTCGCATGCACAAACTCTGCTTCTTTTTTGCTGCGCTCAATATGAATATACATGAAAACTAGAAGCATTTTCTAAGCAATTTCCAAGTATAAATAAAAAAATATAAAAATAAATGACTTCAAATTAGAAATTCGGTTTTATAGAATTTATTTTTTCATTATGAATAAATAAATCTGTAAAAATTAAAAAAAAAATACTAGAATATTTCTTTGCTTTTCGAAATAATAATCTAAGTATATAAAAACTAAACAATTTCCAAAATTATTACAAATACATTTCATAATTTTAAAAATGTTCTACTATACATTATATTTTGTCTACTGATCCAGGGTATCTGCTAGTCGCTTAGACTTTGTGTTTTTTACTAGATCCCAAATTTGATTCTAATCCGTTGATAATATTTCTCGACTTTGTCGAATTTTGATATTTCGCTCGGATGCTTTTAATGCTTTTCAGCAACGCGTGTGTGTGTGTATGTGAGTGTGCGCGTGTGTGCTTGTGTGTTTGTCGCAGACGCAAAACGAAAAAACAAAGAAAGAAGAAGGGTGCTAGGAAGGCAGATGAGCAATAATAAGAGTAAGTAGTATGTAATAACAAAAATATTTAGACATGTTTAATGCTGCTCTGTCGAATGGGTAAACGGAGGGGGAGGGGTTGCTGACTGTAACTGTAACTGTAACGGTGGCTGTTGTTGAATCTGTTAAATCAGATATCTTTAAACGGTTCGTTGCGCATTTACAATACCACTTTCGAAGAGCACATATAGAGTTGTTAATACCCCCACTACTTTCTGGAGAGTTGGAGAAGAAGAAGCAGAAATGTTATCACTCATCTCCAGAATCGCCCACTATCAAAATATTCCAACTGTAAGTCGATTAAATAGTCTACATAAGTGTACAATACACACAATATTTATAATTATAAATACAAATATATAAATATTTAAATGTATATATCAATTTTAACAGTTAATAATCGGCAGAGATAGCTCAAATTATTATTTATTATTCAGTTTTTTCTAATTTTTTAATTCAGAGTATTTCTTCATATCACACAAAGAAATCGCAAATTAAATTTCTTTAAAATTATTTGCTAATAATAGAAAGCTTTTCTAAAAAATAGAAAAAACACCTTTATAAATGTAAGAATTTTTTATTTCGTATATCTAAATATTTATTATTTATTATTTTATTAGTTTGTTATTTGTTAGTTTTATAATTTATATATTTTATTTATTGCTTAAATTTGCAAAGCATGAATATTTTAAAATTATTAATATTATTAATACTACTATTTTTATTGTTTTTATTTAAAAAAAATGTAATTTACTATTTATAAATTAAGTTTTATTTTTTTTGTATAGGTGTCAAACCTTCTTAAAAGATTTGCTGCTTAACTGCTAGCGACAAATTGTTGAAAACTATGAGTGAAAAACCAGCATGGTGTCTTTTAATTACGCATGCAATCTTTGCTGCCACTCAACGGGATGTTGTTGCACGCCCTTTTTACCTCACATCACCCGACCCCACTCGGCACCCCTTCTGCGAGTGTAACCAGTCCTGTTGGGGTTGCATGAAATGCAAAATGATTTGAGCTTTTGTTAAGTGATAAGTCCTCATGTCCGTTATACGTATGCACGTATGCAAATGTGTGTGTGTGTGGGTGTGGAACGAAACGGAATGCTCATAATAATTGAAGCATATTCACATCGCTAGGCTGCTGCTGCTGCGAGACTGAGACAAGGCGAGAGTTCGGCCGTCAAATGAAGCTTTGCTTTAGGTGAAACAGCGGTAAATATCCTCACACCCCCTCTACTTTGCACGTTTTTTTCATGCCTCTCTTTGCCCGCCTGCCCAAGCTGTCTTTCCTCAATATCCGCTCGCCCGCTTGACCGTTGCCCGCTTGCAAGTTTGCCCGTTTTACCTCTCATTCCACTTTTCCCCATTCCTCCGTGTTTCTTTAGTGATATGTGTTTTTGGTTGTTTGTATTTGGTTGGCTGGTCAAATGCTTCGCTGGGCAAGCGTTTTCTCTCTCTCGCTGTCTGTCTGTCGCCGTCTGCCTGCTTGGAGTGCTGACGAGATGCTTTAATTGTTTAATGGCTCGTTAGTCGAATTCCCAGCGGGGGGTGGGGCAACAACACCAACAACAACAACAACATAAATGAAGGGCTTACTACAAATTTCAAGTGTGATAATTGTTGCGTTTTATTATGGATTAAGCAAATTTGGTGTAAATTATACCCAGTGTGCTTGCGTGTGTGTGTGGGTGTGTATGTGTGTGCGTTAACAAGAGGTTTAACAGCAAAATTCTACAAAAGAAAGCAAAACAAATGAATATCATTTGGCAAATTAATTATGATTATTATGAATTAATATTACTAATTAAATAAATGATAATAAATATAATAAATAATTAATAAATAATAATGAATAGTTATTAATAATTAATAGTAAATAGTTAATAATTAATAGTAAGTGGCTAGTAGTAAATTGTTAATTATTAATAGTTAATAAATAATATTCAATATTTATAGTTAAGATTTAATAGTTAATAGTACATGTAAGTATTAATTGATATTCAATATATAATGTTTAATACTGTTAATAATTAATATGTAGTAGTTAAAAGTCTATTAATTTTTCTAAATAGTTATTAATTAATATTATTAATTTTATAATTCATTTTCCCACAATTAATTATATAAATCATTAATTTCATATCTAAATATTACTTATATATTTATTTAAAACAGTTTTAATTTAAAAATAATAATTAATTTCCATTTTACAAATACGAAACGCTTGTGAGATTTATTTATTTATTATTAAAATACAATTTTTTCATACAGAAAGCACGACTTAATTCTTAAACAACATTTGCCTCACTCTCTTTATCGTTCTCTCTCTTACTTTCTCTCTCTCTTCATTTTTAACGCTTAAAAATGTTTGTTTTGCTTTCGTTTTTTTCTTGTCATTTTCGAATCCTTGCATTTTACATTTGTATAAACCCATATTTATTGTAGCCTTTCTATTCCATTTACAATTTCATTTGTTTTTAACTTTGTCTGATTATTCATTAATTTGTTAACTTTGTATATATATTTGAATTTGGCCCCGTGCGCTGCCTTATGTAAAAATAAACATAAATTATATTTGCATATTATGTTAAGTGCATTTTAACTGCAAGTATTAACAGCGCTCTCCTTGCTCTGTTTCCGTGTAAAGCTCGCTCGCTGATCTGTCGACTGCTGCAGCCCACACATTCATTAATCTCACTCTCGCCTTTTGGGATCGTGTTGTTGTTGTTCGTAGGCTTAGCAATAAATCTTTAACTGCTACCGGTAAAGCTTTAACTTGTCTGTTTACCCGTTACGCTATGTTTTGTAGTTGCTCTGTGTGTGGGCTGTGTCTGTGTGCTGTTGTGTGTAAAAGCGCCTGGTGTCGTTGTTTCTTATCGTTTACGCGCAAGACTTCACACAGGACGCAACGCGTCCATATCAAAACGGCAGCAGCAGCAGCGACTCACACACACACAGAGCAACAACAGCAGTTAAATGAAAATTTCAGCAAATTTACGATAATCGAATTGTATTCGTAATCGCTTATCGCCACGCCCACTCAGAACAATTCACTTCAGAGTTGCTTTGATTGATTTAAAGCGTGTCCAATTTTCACTGCTATTTATTACGCTTTTTACATTTTTTTTAATCTGCAAACAAACATCTGCACTCAAAAACTTAAAATACTGCCCCAGAAAAAACGGTTCCTTGTTCTTGCCACATCTTGCAGCTGCAGCAGCAGCTTTCTAAATTTCAGTTTAAAATACATCCACTTAGAAAAATAAAACATATTTCAAATTGGCCTATAATGAAAACTAAATGGTCTGATTTTATATAATTTATATACTATCTTCATTACTTAATTAGTTAATTATTAATTATTAGTGAATTAATTGAAATGTTATTTTCAGAAATAATTTATAAATATATATATAATACTATATATAATACATATATTTATATACTATCTTCATTAATTAATTAGTTAATTATTAATTATTAGTGAATTAATTGAAATGGTATTTTCAGAAATAATTTATAAATATATAAAAAAATGCCTTTCTAGTTTTAAGACATTTAAATTAACATTTTTTTATGTCTAGAAGTGTTTTGTAAAAACCAGAAAATATATATTTTTTAATGCTCTCTTATATATATTTATTTTTTCATATATTGTTAATAAGTATATATATATATATTTTGTTTTTACTTTCTATATATATAATATATATATATATATATTTAGCTATCTATGCAAATCTGAAAAGTAGATTTGGATTTTTCGCGTATTGCTACTTATTGGTGTGAAACACACAACCAACACACACCATGCGGCGGATCCGGCCTTGGACTCAACTTATCCACCCCTTGATCCTTCGTCCTTCGTCCTTCGGTGTTAGTCCTTAGACATTGCTGTGCTTAGTGCTGAGTAGAATCGGAAAACTTTTGCAGTAACGCCGCTCAACGCGACACGTGGCGGAAGAGAGGGTAGCAGGGGATGTACTGGGGAAGAGGGTAGCAGGGGGCAGCAGTACCAAGTGTTGGGTGCTGGTTGTGTGCCGCCTGTTCGCCGTTTCCTGCTGAGAGAGAATTACTTTCATCTGTCTCTCCACAATACAAAAATAGAAGAATACTCATATTGTTATATTTATTTCATCGCTCTTTTAATATTCGAATGGGGGACCGTTATATATGGCATGTGATAAGAAGAAGAGCACACGCTTATATTTGATCTAATCTCGACAAATTAAAATTCCAAAACAAAACAAAGAAAAAGCAAATAAATAGAAGGGGTGCCCCACCAGGAAAATATACCCTCTATTTTTCCTCTATTGCATACCCCATACTTCTTTGTACTCCTGCACATAACATAAAGGCCAGCTTTAATTAATGTTAATATAATATTTAATTAACAATACTTTTCAGTCTGGGCTCTTTTAAAATAATATAAACCGTTGTCCGTTAACGTTAGCTGAAAAGTGCGTAATCTAAAAAAGGTTAAAAAATAGTCAACAAAAAATAAATAAGAATAATAAAATACAAATTAATTTAAAACTTATAATAATCATACTATATAATATAATAATAATAATAAATATTATTATTATAGACAGCCAAAAGATTCTTTTAGTTTAATTATTTTACATTTATTACTACATTTTATTTATTAATTTATACTCCCTAGTAAATTTTAATAATAATTAAATGAATTAAATACATTTTATTTTTAATTTAATTGAAAGATTCATTTAATTACATTATTATACATTTACTACTACATTTTATTATATATTATAATTTAATTTTTAATTTAATCTAATGTATACCTCTAGTAATTATTAATATAATTCATTTAAATATTATATTTTATTTGTAATTTAATTGAATTTATAGCTTACTTTTAAATAAATATATAAATCAATAAATTTAAACATTTATTTTCACTTAAGGGTGTATACAACATTCTTTACAATAACAAATATTCTGTTGGCAAAATGAACAAGAAAAATATTTAGAAATTCTTCTCTATTGATTTTTAAAAAAAATTATGTATTGTTTATTAATTTGTAAATATATTTAATTTTCTTCTTAATAGTCTGTTGCCAAAACGTATGGGAAATACTCTTTAATTGATTTCTAAATATTCCTTTGTCAAAATGAGAAGAAAAATTAGCCTTAACTATTTTTTAACATAATTTTCTATTATTTCCTGATTGATGATGATTCCTAAGACATTAAATTTAAGCGCATGAAAAGTAAACTGAAATTCAATCTTATTGTTATATATAACTACTATATATATATAAATATACTATATATACTATATATATATATATATATAACTACTATATATAAAATACTTTTACCAAAATCTCTCTCACAGTTCAAATACAATTAAATACATAATTTTATATTTGTATATTTTTTTTGTCACATTATTGGCATATTAAATTTGCCCAAATGAAAAAACAAAGATTTTTTGGGGCGGCTTCACCTGCGGCAAAGTGTGAACGCATGCAACATGCCACATGCCGTTCCTCATCGTCAACGCTTGCAACAATTTCCACAAGCATTTTGTTAACATTTTGTGTGGTAAAAAAAACAAAGAAAAACACAACGAAGAGGAAGTAGTAGCAGAAATTTGAATAAGTGCCTGCGCTATATAAAGCCATCTCTTTCGCACACAATGAGTGACAGAGTGCACAAGAGCGAGACAAACGATAAACGACGCGCTTCGCTTATAATTGTGGGTGTGTCTTGCTGCGTCATTTTGAAAACAAGCGCAAACGCCCATTTAACAGTTACTCGTTAAGCGTTACCCGCTACCCGCTACCCGTTAACCGTTTACAGTATTATAGAGAAACGGGAACAGGAAAAACGCCCACAAGCATAAACGTAATTGTATTTGTGTGCGAGTGTGTGTTTGTCGTAACGGAAGTTGTGTGGGTAGTTAACGGAATCGTCTAGCGACTTTTTCTTTTTGTGTGTATCGCCATGAAACACAATTCAATTGGGCGAATAGAATTTAACATAGTCGGGGACTACGGTTCGCTCATTCGGCAAAATTTTAATCGAATGAGCGAACTAGAAAAAGCACACACACACATATACCGCGTTTCATATGAGTATATGTGTGTGCATGTGCTTGTGCTATGCTAACCAGCATTGCCAGCTCAAATATATGCACAAAATTCTTCTTGCTGTTGTTGTCATCTACAAATCAATTTAACGAAAAAAGAGAGGGGGAAAACTATGAAGCCTTTTGCTTGCCTTTGCTGCTCTCTATCACTAGTCTTAGGCTTAGGCACACATACATAGACAGCGAGAGAGAGAGAGAGAGGGAGAGAGAGAGCACAAATTGTACGAGCGCGTTTTACCTAAGCTGAGACGCACATACATACGCACACAGCGAGAGGGTGCACGCAGCGTACTTGTGAGCTTAGCTTGTATGGCCCAGGCTCACATACGCATACATACGCAGACAGCGAGAGAGCGAGCTTAGCTTATGTGGCCCGGGCTTACACACCAATTCGTTGCAGTGAGAGGTAGAGCGTACGTGTGTACTAAGCTTACACACATAACATTCGCAGAGCCCAAGGCAAGGCACTCTCAATGCACGCACACACACACAAGCATTTATAGTGTGCGCTTAGCTCAAATTTACCCAGCCTATATCTCGCTGCACTGCACTATCCCACAGCAGCAGTCTAAGCAGCGTGAGCGAGACAACTACTCAAACAAGCAAAGACCCAATGAGCGTAGACAACAACGACTGCAGTCGTGGTGCTTGTCAAGTGGTTGGCCAGTGACGGCCAATAGCAGCGTGGCTGCGAGCAAACGCGCTACAAATATTGGCTCGTTTGCGAGCCACGTTCAAAATGCGGCATTTGCATTCGCACACTGTGGCAACGCGCACTGTAAACTGTAACTGTAACTGTATAACTGTGTGTAAATAATTGCCGACGGTTCAAATAGTAAACAAAATTAAAATATTTACCAAAATATAATTAGTGCAAGGAAAAAAAAATGGCAAATGTGAAAATGTGATAAGTGTCCTGGAATGGCATGCCCCCTTTAATTAAAAATCAAACAAAAAAGAGTGAAAAATGAACAAGTGAACTTGAAACGAAAGCCAAAAAAAAAAAACAAAGCAAAAAAAATATATATATATAGAAATCGGTGGCATCTGCCTGAATTCCTTAGAGGCTGTTTTTTTGTGATCCTTGCGCTCCTGTGGCGTTAACGCTGCGTGTAGCCAACACCGCCTGCAGCGAGTCCTCGCATTTATTTTTTTCTCTCTCTCTCTCGTTCTTTTCAATTGTCTCAAATTTATGAATGGCCTTTGTTTTTGTTCTTGAAAAAATTTCGCAAAAAGTGCATACAAATTACAACAAAATATACAAAAAATACACAGTGACTCAAGTGAAAGTCTATATATAGTTTATCGGTGATCGATATCGGATAATTTGAGTACATATCGCGGACATTATGTTTACGCTCCAACCGACTCCGGCCACAATTGGCAGCGTTCCTTGGTCCACCGGAGCCCTCATCGAACGGCTGCCCACCTTGGAGGATATGAACCATAAGGGTAAGATCGCCCAGATTATACTATGTCTATATGTACTTAGCAGAAAAATACCTTGAAAAACTAAAAAGGGGAGATTTTCTTGGAAATGGGAGTTTTTTTTATAAATATTTGTAGAAATCTCACTTTAATAATATTGCAAATATGAATTCCGTGTTAATAATATAGGAAATATTATATTAAACATACATCATAGTACAAATAAAGCTGTTGATTTTACTAAATATATTTTTACTAATAAATAAATACATGTTTGCTTTTAAATCGGTCCAAGTCCAACTACAAAACCCGTATTAAATAATGCTACTACCAATATTATAGTAAATATGAAAAAAATACAGTCAACCTCTATAAAAAAAAGTACTTACGAAATAAGCACAAGTAAAACATTTATTATAGATAGATCTTTAACAAAATTACATTATTTGGCAATGACATTGATTCTGCTAAAAACAAGGCAAGTCCTTATTTCACATAAACTTTTACTAATATTATAAATAAATTTCGCCGTTGCTTAGTAATTTATATAAATTAATTAAAATGTTATAATTAGTTTATTTAAATTAAGCATGTATTTTTCAGTTAATTCAATTAAATTTAGTCTGAGCTTTGGATAGTTATGTAAATAAATGAATATAAATCATACAAAAATGCAAAAGAAATATTTCATGCTTTTTAACTGGCTAAAAAATATCGAAATAAATTCAAATTTTCACAATTTTCTTAAGTATTACATTTTTTCCAAGCATTTTGCAGCCTTTTTTTTGTTGTTTTAAAAACTTAAGCACTTTTGGACAAGAACGCCATCATTAAGAAATTCCATCAGCGAAATTATTTAAATTTAAAGAACAGACTCAAATAAAGGTTTATAATATATAGTAGTCCGTTATTCATAGTTTTTACCAAATTTTAGGAATTAGAAACAAACGAACAGACCGACGGATATTTCTATATATGAACTCAGCAAGCGCCGCTGATCAAGAATGTATAAGCTTTTAATATACTTTATTTTCAAACTTCTAGATACGATTACAAAAATGATAATAATATATTATATATTGCCCTAAACAATTTTAAATTATCATTAGTTAAATTTAGTTTTCTGAACCACTGTTTTTGACAATCTCTTTTGTGACGGTCCCGTTACATTTCGTGTACACATATGTATGTATGTGTGTTATGTTTAAAGTAGAGCTTAGGCTTTGCATGTAGTAGTGTTGTGAGCTCAAAGCAGAGTGGGCTGTAGACAAACGCAAAGAAAATCGAAATAATTAAAGTGAGGCGCAGTTTTTAAAGTAAGTTTCGAAGTCTCTAAGGGGCCAACGTTTAAGCGCTCAATTGCTAGCCTGCAAGGGAAGCATAAAAATTAAAAACTTGACAAGCTTTTATGTGCTTAATGGCTAAGCTGAGTGTAAGTTGCATTTTATTTCGCATTAGTTGCGCATTAAGCCCAGCGTCGACTGGAGAATGAGCAGCAAAAGCAGAGAGCAAAACGTGAGAAAGTAGGTTAGAGCTAAAGACCAAACGCCGCTAGAAAGCACATTGCATTCTCATAAGCATAGATATCGGGAAGCTTTTGCAAAAAAAAGGATAAGGCATTGCTGCTTGTCGTTTATTAATTGATAACCCAGCAGCGAAAAGAAACTCATTACGAACCCGATTTGTAAAGTATAGATTACCGCATTTTACTTAGCTTGTGTGAGGGATCGTAAATATTATACGACTCTATTTTAAAGGTAGACTATTGGAAAAGTATGGAAAAATGTGTAGCATATGTATTTTATATATATGTAGTCACATATACATTATTCAAAATCTAAAAAGCTCATTATATATATAACATTTGATGAATGATACTAGAAGTTACAACAATTTTAAACATAAATATATAAGATATTTTTCACTACACAAATTCTTAGGTAATTTGGTATATTGTATGCAAATAGAATGGTTTCGGTAATGGTGGGATAACCTACTAGTCTCCTGCTGGGCAGGCAAAAGCAAACAGCGCATCAAGAGAATGAGAGATCAACAGAGAGGCAAATAGGAGAGAGCGCAACGAGAGAGAACGTAACGAGAGTGCGAGAGCATCAAGCGCTGATATGCACTGCGTAGATTAAGTATACACTCCTACGACGCTGGCCTTATGCACTAAACGACCACTGAGCAAAGCTCAATCATAGATCTAGTCAAGTCCTCAAAATCGGTTACGCACACACACACAAACACATATACATACATCATAAAGTATTTATCTATATATATGTGCACGTGTCTCTACGTATGAGTGTTTTCCATGTTGTTCATTTTCCCGTTTACTTTGTTTCTTTCTTATAGACAATGTGCTTGCTATGAGAAATTTGCCGTGCTTGGGCGGCATGGGCGGCAAAGCGGCGGCAGCGGCGGCGGCAGCAGCAGCCGCAACAACAGCTGCAATGGATGCCGCCGCGGATGTGACTACAGCGCCACAGCCACCACACTCTACATCATCGTATTTTACCACAACCTACTACCACCTCACCGATGATGAATGTATGTCCATCTCTCTCTCTATTCTTCTTTCTCTTATTACATATTCTTAACTAGTTCCGACTAGTTATTTTTTGGCTAAAAGTAAACAGCTGAAAATTCAAAACAAATAACTACCAGTTGCTGACACGCTTTAAAATACAATTAAAGTATATATAAAAGCCGCTTAGCAATTATTATTATTATTTTTAAATACATGCAATTATATAAGAAACGAATAAAAATATTGAACAGGCAGAAGAGAGCATCTCTGATAGCAATAAAATTAGTTTAACAGTGCACCAATAGGTGAAAAAGCTCTTGCGATCTGCAGTGTTCAAGTTCGCAACTGCAGCAAATAACAGAGCAATAACACAGCAATATTTCTATTATTTAAATACTTCAATTACGAATAATACAATTTAACGTATTTTTGAAAGCTGAATAAATATTATTTGTTGCTTGTTAATAATAAGCTATTATTTAAACTTAAAATACTTTGCATTTAATTCTTTTTTTCAAGCAGGCTAAATATTAATTTTTAGTTCTAGCATTTGCTTATTCGAAATTTAAATATTTGGGTATTCCCTGCAACTGAAATTATTTGCGTGCTTAATCGAAAAGGTCACAATTTAAACAAATTATGTGTCAAAATAGAGAAAGATAACTTTGTTTAATTTGCGTAAGACACTTCAGACTACTTCATTCAGGTACCTTTTGCCGTACCTCATTGATTTGCGCTAAATGAATTGAGTTGTTTTTTTTACTTGGGACATTTTGGTGTGAAAATTGCACAAAGTTAGTCCCCATTGATGTGTACACTAATTGTTTGACGGCATTGTTTAGTTTGTGTGACTCGCCAGATGCCAGATGTTGCCAATTATAGGCACCACAATGAACACAACCAAAGACCAGAGCACGATTCCCAATTTAAACAAAAACCATATCCAAGCTGATCACTGCCAACAATGCCAAGTCCAAGTAAAGATGTTGAGGGTAACGGGTAGCGCGTAGCGGGTCGAGGGTAGCGGCAAAGAACACATACACATTACAACACACAGCTCACTGCTACTGACTGTCCCCGCTTTGACATGCGTCCTACACTGGCAAAAAAACATCACTGAACTTCGGCATATACAAATAAATAATAATAAATAAATAAATATTGTATTTTTAGCAAGTCGCCTTAATATTTAGAAAACACATAATATATAATAATTATATAATTTTTGCTTATTTTTATCGGTTTGTTATTATTATTATTTCTAATTTCTGTTTAATTTCTAATTTCTCCTAAAAATCAGAAATTTTATTTTTTAATTTTAATTTGCACTTTTCTAAAATTTCAAAAAAATATATCCAATTTTCAGGCTGTTGTTTTCTTTGTGAACATATTATAATAGTTTTTTGGCTACTTATAATATTATTAAATATAATATATAGAGAGAGCTAATTTCATAATTATATCCTTAATATCAGCAAGGATTTTTTTTATTTTAGAAATTAATTTTTTAATAATAGAAAATATTTTTTTACATTAAAAAAAGAACACCATATTAGATAATAAAAATAATAGAAAATATTTATTTAATAAATAGTTAAATCCTTTTTTTACATTTAAAAATGCTTTTCTTAATAATAGAAAATATCACTTTAAGACAAAATTACCATATTAGAAATGAGCTTCTTGAGGATACAAAATATTTCGAATAATTGAAAAATGTTTTTTTTTCTAAATTTAAAAATGTGCATGTTCATAATGGAAAATATTTCTAATAAATAGGAAAAATAGCATACTAAAAATAATGGAAAATATTTCTAAAAAATTAAAATGACAAACACACCGTATTAGAAATTATATTTTCTAGTTGCTAGTTCTCAGGGCAATATTCAAAACATTTTATTCGCTGAGTGTATGCGCTACACGGCAAGGTATTAGGGTACTTGGGGTACCCTCCACTTCCACTTCTCGGTGCCCGCTGTGCTGTTAAGTACTCTCAGTCATGTTCCTGGCATTTTTTGCTTTGTGTATGTGTGCGGATCAATACAATCATTTTCCACCTATAATAATGATCTTGAGGAGACGGACAGGCAAACAGACAGACCGACAAAGGAGCGTTTCGTGTCATGTCGTTACAAATGAAAACAATTAACGACTGTTGAAAGCCGAAAGTCGAATGAAAACAAACAAAAGCAGTCAGAATTTTGTTTATTTTCTTTCTCCCCTCTCTCTCTCTCTCTCTCTCTCTCTCTCTCTCTCTAGTGTCGTGGGCAGTAACTGTACTGCTGCCCCTACCTACCCCCTCCCTCACTTTCGTTAACTATCTCTGGCTCTCTTTAGCACACACAATAGAGCCTCTTTAGCGGTAGTTTACTGCCCTCCTCATGCTCTCTGCACGCGAAGCATTCCAGTTTGCTATTCTGATCCTTGTCCAGGGCCCCTCTGGACCCAAAGCACAATTGTTTGCCAACTGATTTGTGTTGTAATTACATTGTTAATCCCATTTGGCAAGATGTTTTTTTCTGGCCTTTGTCTGGCTTGTTACTTTTGGTAAATCATCGCATAATTCATTTGTTCAATTTACATATATATATACATATATACACATATATATTTATATATATATATATGTATAGTTAGGCATACAAAATAATGCAACGCATAATTTAAATCTCAATTTTTTATCTTTCTGATTGTTATAAGTAATTAATTCCCCTTTTGAATATTATCTTTAATTCCTTCAATTATTTTACATTTAAATATATATAGTCTCAATTTAATTAGTTAATTACCCTATTTAAGATATTATCTTTAATTCCTCCTCAAATTGAATTCTTTAATTACCCATTTTATATTTAATTCCTTCGATACTTTCAATATGTAATCTCAATTTTAAGCTATTAATTACCCCTTTTAAATACTATCTTTAATTACTTCAATTATTTTCCAATTAAATATATAATCTGAATTTAATTAGTTAATTCCCCTCTCTTCGATATTATCTTTACTTCCTTTTTTTAATAACCCATTTATATATTTGATATTTAATTCATTCGATTTCAATTTTATTTAGATACCCACCCCCAAGAAATGCAGATGACATCAAATAATAATCACAGATAATTTCCAAAAAATAATTGATCAAAAATAAAAGCAAGTGAGATGAAAATAACGACACACAGTCTAAAGAAATAAAGCGGCATTCTTTTTATTGTAATGAGAGTTTATAGATAAGAGATACAGAGCTAAGAGATGCAGATAAGGGTTACATATTTAGATATTTATCAGTGTTATCTATTCCAATTGAATGTCACTTTAATATGCTCGACTGCTCAGCTCTCAGTTGAGTTGAGTTCAGTTTGGGTCAGTTTCTTTTCTTGTTATTGGGATTAGCCTCGACCCTCGTCTTGAGGCATTGAGATATTGAGGTAATGGTTTAAAAAAAGGTAAGGTAAAGGGGCAGTTGAGTTTGCCGCTTCGCTGGCTATCAGTTGGAATTAAATTAAATACGCAGATTTCTCGCTTTTTTGCTGTATTTTTTTTTTTGGGGGATTTTCTCACAAATCAATACTAGGAAATGTGTCTGAAATCCATGCTCGACTAGACGAGAAGACAACGTTTTTTTCATCTCTTTTTGTCACAGAGCCATTGACCATTTGATTTGATTGGCTTCTTGTTGTTGAGAGTTCTTCAAATGCCTCGTTGTCAATAGTTGAGTAGATATATATATTTAGATACGTATTAATCTTGCCGTTTTTAGAGCGTGCCAAAATACATTTTATGCATCATTTGAAACGCAGCAAATTGCCAAATCCAAAATTGCCCAAAATTGATTTCAATATGTGTGCAATAATTCAATTTGCTATGCTGTAGCAGCAAGTGCTAAGCAAATATTGTTTTTGCTATTGCAATTGCCACGCACATCGTTAGATTGCAATATAGCATTTATTGCCATTGTTATTGCTATATAGTAAGTATTTCAGACTTTTCTGCCTAAGTTTGTAGCAGCAACAAGAATAGAATGAAAAGCTAACAAAAATGAATTTGAAAAGCTTTAAAAAAGAAAATAAAACAATAAATTATATAGAAATATATTTCATAAAGGAGTTCAAATATTAAGTTGATGATGATGAATTTGAAAAGTTAAAGATAAATCATAAAATAAAGTAAAGAAGACGTAAAGGATCTAATTGATATTTAATATACAATTTTTGTAATGAATATATAATTTTGGGAAATTCAATCTAAATCTAAAACTAGAGCTTAAAATTAATGATAAATTTATTTATTTAGTGAATGTCAACTAAAGTCAGTCGACACAAGAAATTCAAAAGTGAAAAATTTAATTAAATTAAATTTAAAATAAAATATAAAATTATGATATGATATGAATTAAAAAATAAGAATTATTTATAAGATTTCTGGGGGTATTTAAATGCAAAAAATAAATATATAACAAATTAACAAATTGGCAGAATAAATAATTAATTAAAACAATTGGTTGATTTTTGTATTATCTTATAGTATTAATTAAAATAAAATGCCAGCATTTTGATTACACTATTTCTTTTTAAAATCAGATTTTAGTTGAGAGTTTTATTTGGTCCTTAAAGTGCTATTTTCTGACCTGGTTCTCTAATAAATAAATAAATAAATAAATATTCTTTGCAACAGTCTAAATAAACTTTTGCTAAAACACATTTTTACTTTTGCTACAAATAAAAACCATTTTTAGATACCAAGAAAAATAAATAATTATATATATAATGAAATAAACTGATCCAATTGCAGGTCACAGTGGGGTAAATCAATTGGGAGGCGTTTTCGTTGGGGGCAGACCGTTGCCGGACTCAACACGCCAGAAAATTGTGGAGCTGGCTCATTCCGGCGCTCGACCCTGTGATATTTCACGGATTCTTCAAGTTTCCAATGGATGTGTTAGCAAAATTTTAGGCAGGTGAGTAAATCAAGCTTATTTAATATATTTCATTATAATATTAACAAAAACCGCAGAGTAACAATTTTTATTTGCCATTCCTGAAAATTAATTGTTATTTTGTTTAAGCTTTGAAAATAATTGATAATTAATAATATAAAATAAATATAAATCAATAATATAATACTAAAATAATATTTATTATTTATTAATTTTGGCCTGGAAATTGTAATTTTAATTTGTGATTTAAAAACGCATGCTTTGAGTATAATAAATTTGTAATATAAAAATATCAAGCATATAATATTATTATTAAAAATTTAATATGCAATTTAGCTGACGATGATGAATTTGAAAAGCTAAAGATAAAACATAAAATAAATTCAAGAAGACGGTAGGATTCAAATGATATTTAATATACAATTTTGGTAATTCATATTTAATTGTGCCAGAATAATTAATTGAATCAAAACAAAAACGTTATTAATACTTGTATTTGGCTGCTATTTAATTTTTATAACTTTAATTTTAACTTAGCATTTTATTTATATACAATTAAATGAGTGGAAAGCATTTCCATTTGCTGCCTCTTCTAAATAATTTTCAATATATAACCCAATTTTATTTCGATAATCACCTCGTTTAAAATTTATATTTAATTCCATCTGTTTATTTCATTTATAAATATTTTAACTCAATTCTAATTAATTATTTACCACTAATAATTTTTATTTTAAATTCCTTCTGAAATTATAATCGCAATTTAAATAGATCTTTAATTTTATTTTCTTCAATTAATTAACTTTTTAATTTATAATCTCAATTTAAATTTATTAATTACCCATTTTATTTATTGTATTTAATCTGCGGTTTAATTTATGAATAATATCCATTTAATATTATTTTTAATTCCATTTCATTATTTCAATTTTCTATATATTCCACACGCTTTTCACGCTTTTCAACTTTAGTTCAATTTAATGTGCTGTTCAAAAATTGAATACAGTAATTCCCTAAATTTCCCTTTTTTTTAGATATTACGAAACAGGAAGCATTCGACCTCGTGCGATTGGAGGATCGAAGCCTCGAGTGGCGACAGCTGAAGTCGTCGGTAAAATCTCGCAATATAAACGGGAATGCCCCAGCATCTTCGCCTGGGAAATCCGGGATAGATTGTTGCAGGAAAATGTGTGCACAAATGACAACATACCGAGTGTGAGTAGAAACTATAAAAACTATTCTAAATATATCTGCAAAAAGCATAATATTATATAGAGGGAATTTCTATATGTTTATTGCAATTATTTATATTATATTATTTTATTACTATTATTAAGTTCTATATTTTTAATAATTTCCAATTTGTTGTAAGTGTAAGTGGAAACTATAAAATCTATTCAAAATATATCTGTATATACATGGGGGTATACTCTATTATTTATTATATATTTTCAGTAGAGTAGAAAATCAGTGAATTATTTAATTAGCTTCCAATTTGTTGTCTTTGTAAATGGTTTGGGCTGAATTAATGTAGAAAACAGAATATTAATTAGAGTATACTCTATTAATTATTTATATTTCAATTATCTTCCAATTTGTAATTTGAAAAAGCATTTTATTAATTTTTAATAATTTGAACAAAAGTTATAAAGTCTGAGAAGTTCTCAAAAATCTACTGTTAATTTAAAATTTTTGTTTTTAATCATACATTTTAATTTGCAATTAGATTTTTGTATTTTGCAATTAATAAATAATCCCCAAAATGTTGTACATTTTATTTAAATGTAACAAGCATAAATATTTCATTTTATTTTAATATTTAAATTAAAAAAAATAAAAATAAAATAAATCATTACATTGCATAAATAGCATAAATAGTTTGATTTTCAATAGCTGGCATAATAATCAAAAAAAAAAAAAGATTTTAAAGATTTTTTAATAAAAAAGAATTTCGATGTTTTTTGTGATAAGTTTGATTTATATTATTTATGAAAAATGTAAATATAAATATAGAGTAAAGATTATTCTTAAAGAGTGCCCTTGGATATTATTTTGCCACTTTTATCTTTGCGGTTAGAGAACGAGAGAAGAATATGAGAGAAAGAGAGAGGAGAGAGATAGATGTGGGCGAAATGTGTGCCAGGATTTCGAGTCCCTTTTCAATAATTGAAGCATCAGATTATTATATGGCATTTTGTGCGCTATTTGAATTTCTTTTGTGTATTTTTTATTCTTGTATTCTTGACGCCATTTTTTCGTCCTTCTAGTTAGCATTAGCATTTTTTTTATCGTTTATTAAGTATGCCAAAAAAAAAAGAAAAGAGAAGCAGCAAAATGAATTGTGACAACGGCGTTGAGTTGTGCTCAGTTTTCCTCATTTTCCTCATTGACAGTTGTGTGGAAAATGTGCTCATTCAAATGGAAGGGAAAATCTTTTATGCACATTAAACGGCAAAAAGGGAAATCACTGCTGCAAAAATGTGTAGGAAAATGTGCGTATATTAAATAAATACAGGACTCCTGAGCCTGCTTCTGCTCCTGCTGCTGCTCACCACAAAGCGTTAAGCGTTGAAATTCACGCGGAGGGGATATCACAAATTTTTTTGTGTTTTTTCTTTCATGTCTAGAAAACATAAACAGAAATAGCAACGACCGATTGGACAACGACGACGTCCAGGAGTGGAACAGGAGAGCGGAAGGGAGGGAAGGTCGACGGGGTGGCAACAAAATCAGTGAGGGATAAAAGCGTTGCTCTGTTTGCCAGTTATGGTTTGGCTTCTTATTCAACAAAAAAATAATAATTAAAGTTTGCTCAGCAACTAAACTAAATAAATAAATAAGTAAATATAATACATAAGCTATAAGCTATAAAAAATACAGAAATTAAATAAAATACAATATAACTATAAGATATAAAGAAATACAGATATAAAATCCAATAAATATAGAGACAGTTTAGTTTGGGCTTAAGAGCTTATTTTTAATATCATAATAATATCATATAATTTAATAATTTACTTAAACTGATTATCTGCTTTTTATACCCTGAACCCATTAAAAATGGGTAAAGAGGGTATAACGGTTTTGTGCAAATGTATGTAACAGGCAGAAGGAAGCATCTCCGATCCCATAAATGAGATATATTCTTGATCAGGATCAACAGCCGAACTGATATAGTCATGTCCATCCGTCCGTCTGTATGAACATGCAGATCTCAGAGACTATAAGAGCTAGAGACTTAAAGTTTGGAATATAGGTTTTCGTATACCAGGCGCAGATCAAGTTAACTACCTCAGTTTGTGGTATATCGATACATTTAAATTTCCCATAGCAATAAATTCTAAAATTTTAAAAGCAAAATCTTCTAATTAATACATAATATGCATATGCTTACTATTGATCAAATACCAAAATTTCATCAAGACCGGATAAGAAACACCCAAGTTATAGTCGATAATATATCCTCATACTGATCTCATTTCGATCAGCAGCCGCAAGCATTTTCTGTATGCATAAACATGCGAGCGCATGTGTGAGAAAGAGATGACATGATAATCGACGCGAGCGTCAATATGTTTGGGTTCAGGGTATATCGTAGTCGAGCTCACTCGACTACAGCACTCTTACTTGTGCTAAGTTTGTCTATGCCAATTTATTTAGTATTTCGATTTATATTTGCTTGTTGTACTAGCTCAAATACTCTGCCTGAAATTTAATTAATTATTAACTTGAACAAAGTTCCGACACTACTTTATTTTTTATACTTTCTTTATTTTAATATATTTTATACATTTGCTTACTCTACTAGTCCCAAATGGGCCCACTTGAATTTAATTCAATATTATTTATTGATTGCTTTCGCCTTTTTTATAGTTTGCCAATGCCAATTTATTTATTATATAGATTTATATTTGCTTACTCTGTCATTTAATAATATATATAATGTAATCTAACTCGACTGGATTACCTGCTAACTCCATTTGAATAATCAATGTTATAATCTTATAAGAAAGGATACATACTTTTTTTTATTATATATTATTTTAAGCGGCACAGTTTGAATAAGATTAAAGAGTTTAATTCTTTGGCTTGTCAATAATTATATAGCTATGCCATCGTTCAATGTTTACCTATCTTTAGTATTAATAGATTCTATATGTGCAGATTAATTTATTTCATAATTAAACCTACTATTGAATTTGAATAAATTTGTAATATATAGTTTAAAAAATTGAAAAATGGAATGCTTAAGAGAAAAGTGCTAAAATAAATGGCGAAAAAATTAAAAGTTATTAAAATATATACATATATGAATATATGTATATATAAATGTATACGCTTATGTATGTGCATATGAATTTGTGTAACGCTTTCGGGGATGGCGCTCATTTTGTTTTTAAAAATAAGTTTTTTTTTGCATTTTTATTTTTTGTGTTGTTGATTCCCTTGAAAGGACATTTCTGCCTAATTTTTCCACTCAACTGCACTTTTCCCTGTTGTTCTCACTCGCTCATTTATATGCCTGCCTGCCTGCCCGCTTGTTCTTTATTTCTTTCTTTCATTTTTCCCTTTGCCTTATTTCTTTTGGTTCGTTCGCTTTTGCTTTTGGCTTTGGCTTTGGCTTTGCTTTTGCCTTTTGAATTCATTTCAGAAGCGCTGTCATGCGCAGGCACTGCCTTAAAATAATAATAGAATGAACAAAAAAAATAAAAAAAATGAAAGCAAAAAAATTAGACTGTGTCAGTAGGGAGTGCTCAACCAATAAATACTCAGCATTGAGCAGCGGGCTTAGTTCTAATCTTAATATAATCTTTAGTTAAATTTCGCATTTATTTTATTTTATTTTTAATAAAGCTCAAATTAAATAAAAATACTATTTATTCACAAACTCGAACTGATCCTAACTGGCTGGTTACAAACACGTGCATATCCATACGTACACGCAATTGTAACGGGGCTCTGCAGAATACACATTATTATGCCAACTCTTTCTCACACATGCGCTCGCATATTTATGCATACAGAAATGAGATCAATATGAGAATATATTTTCGACTATAACTTGGGTGTTTCTTATCCGATCTGTACGCATAAATATGCGAGCACTTGTGTAAGAAAGAGATGGCATGATAATCGACGCGAGGGTCAATCTGTTATTGTGTGTATTCTGCAGAGCCTCGTTAGCTCGTTACGATTGCGTGTACGTATATATGTATGTATGTGTGAATATTCACGTGTTTGCAGACCTGCTCACACTTTGGTGTAATACTTTCAAAGGGATATTTTCCAATAAAAATAGAATACATTTAACAACTGGGTTCAGGGTATATCGTAGTCGAGCTCACTCGACTACAGCACTCTTACTTGTTTATATTTATTTTATATTTATTCTTCGTATTTTATGTAAATGATATTCTAACAATTAATATAATTATTTGCCAGTATCTATGTGGTATTAATTATAATTCTGTGATTATCTGGTATCTTAAAGGTATCGTCAATAAATCGGGTGCTGCGAAATTTGGCCGCCCAGAAGGAGCAGCAGAGCAGCGTCGGCTCCGCGAGCAGTTCCAACTCGAATCCCGGCGCAAATTCAAAGGCGACTGGGAGCGGTATGGCAGCCGGTACCGTCACCGGTACTGCTAATGGGAATAATATTGGAAGCAGCAACGGAACGGCGCCTGGCAACGCTGGCAATGATTTAACACAGACGGCAACGCCGCTGAACTCCTCGGAAAGCGGAGGAGCGAGCAACTCTGGCGAGGGCAGCGAGCAGGAGTCGATCTATGAAAAGTTGCGTCTGCTGAACACGCAACACGTTGCCGCACTGGATGTGGCAACTGCCCCGCAAACGATGACGAGCAGTCACTTCACTCCACATCCCCTCCACGCCTCTCACTGCCATCACCAGCAGCAGCAGCAGCAACTACAACAACAACAACAACAACAGCAGCAGCAACAATGTTGGCCACCTCGTCATTATTCGACGGGTTCATGGTATGCAGCACCTTTAAATGGCAGCAGCAACGACATCTCTGCCTCGCCTGGTGTTTTATCTGTTGCTGGTGGGTATGGAAATCCTGGCGCCGCTTTAGCTCCGGCACCAGCTCATCCGTTGACGCCACCCACGGATCTCATCAATATCGGTGGACCGAGCGTGAATCTGGGCAACTGTACCATTACCCCAGACGATGTGATGCTCAAGAAGGGTAAGTCTTGAAACGTTTAGTAATTAAAATAATACTTAAAGCAAAGAGTGCTTAACTAAAAGAAAGAGAGAAAGAGAACTGTACTACCAGTCGAGAGGGCACCACTATTTTTAAAGTACTTGGGAGCATTCTACTAGAGTGCTTCACATCTATTAGAAATCTCTATTACTGATGAGTCGAGAGTGCTTTATTGCTGTTAGAGTGTGCTCTACTTTTATTATAGATCTGCACTACAAGTTGAAAAGGACCTAATATGTTTATTTTGAAAGATAAGAGCACCCTACTGCTATTAGAGATCTCTACTCGTAACAAAAAGTGCTCTATTACTATTTTAAATTTCTACTGCTCAAACTCTAATAATATAATATTTAATATTTCAAATTTAATAATAAATATCATGTAAAATCTTTATAAAAAATTCCATTTAGTACACATTTTAGCATTGAAGCCCGATTAGAAATTGACCAACTTAAAAAAAACAAGTCAGTTTGAAATAATGAAATGGAAAAGAAATATATTAATATATTTGTTTTTGTATAGCTTGATAATTTAATAATAATAGCTTAGTTTAGTTTAATAGCTTAAAAGATTAATCAATCCTTTGTTATATTTTTCAATTCTCATTTAAAAAGCCCAAATGTTAAATATAAAAATATAAATTAATTAATTTAATTAAAAGTATATTTGCAAATTTCAATTAACAATATAAACTTTAATTTCAATCTTAAATTTATTTAAAAAAGTAATATTTAACTTATATTTAAATTTTATATTTTTTTGTTGTATTTTTTAAAGTAATATTTATGCTTTTTAAAATGTATATTTAAAAATAAAAATAAATATTTACAGCTATTTTAAAACATTTAATTGAATATATTTTAATTTGAGAAGCATAAATATTAAATAACGTATGTAAATTTATTTATTTGCCCTAAAAGCGTATATATTTCAAGGGTATATCTTTATATATATATCACGATTTAGCAGGCATTTTTTTTGCTTAGCCCGGGGAGTGTAAAACAGAGACAACAGAAACAGAAACATACACAAATGCATGAGCAGGGAAGGATAATCAAGGAATCCTGCGAGTCCTGGTCACGTGCCCAAAATATTTACGCACGCACGGCAAGTTTGCCGTCATCGACAATTGTCGAGTTAAATCAAATGCTGAGAAAGGTGGCAATCTATATCCGAGTACAGTGAGTACAGTATGTAAATATATATGGAGGCCGTTACTTTGAGCCAATCGTGCGTATTGTGGACACAATTGATTCATGACGCACAGTCTGACTACTTTTTGTGCCACCCAAAAATATTATAAATGCGAAAGCTATATGCAGATAAAGCAAACACATATACGCATAGACATAAACCTGCAGTTAAGCTTACTTTAATTATTTACAAACATTTGCCAGCAAAGCTTACTGTAAGTATTTAAAAAAAATAAACTAGTCATATTTACTAGCTTAAGTGTTTTTGAATTAATTGGGTTTTTATCTGGGTTTTGCCCAATCTTTATTTATTTATTTAATGTCAACTAAAGTCAGTCGACACAAAAAATACATAACGTAAACAATTTAATTAAGTTAAATTTAAAATAAAATTATATTTATAAATTAAAAAAGAAGAAATATTTAAATGATTTCTGGGGGTATTTAAATGCAAAAAGTTCCATAAATATTCGCCATAAATATTCTCCCATATTTATTTGTGCTTTATTTTCTTTGTTTCTCAATTTAAATTTTAATTTAAGTATTCAATTTGAATTTGATAACATTTAATTTGGAACTAGAAATTGAATATCAAATATTTATTTATCAAAAATTGTGTACGGCTTATAGTCCATATTTAATAAATAAATTAAAATTAAAAATTTCAAAATAAAAATAATAAAATTATGATTGATAATAAGTCTAGGTATATTATATATTGCTTATTATTTATTTATTTATTTAATGTTGACTGAAAACAGAACACCATTTTTAAAATACGTTTTAAAAAATCAAGAATTTAAATTGAAAATTAAATGAACAGTAGCAAATTAAATGATATACGATTAAAAATGAATAATTAAATTAAAACTTGAAATGAATAATAAATATGTCATTTTTAAATATTAATACAAATAAAAATAAATAAATGGTGCAATGTTTAAGGATTCGATTAGACCAGTAAAAAAAACCCAATCAGAGAAACTTGTAATTGTTAGAAGTCAACAGAGATATAAAGAGCGAGCGAGACAGGGAGAGAGTAAGTACAGCAGAGCTAGGCAAACATCAACAGCACAGATCTAATTTGGTTAACCAAATAGTTCAGAGAGCAGGAGTCAGATAGAGAGCGAAAGAGTGAGCGAGCGAGAGAGAACACACAGATCTAATTAGTTTAGGCAAAGTTTTGAAACAAACAAAATCAGTGCGTGAGAAGAGCAAGAAGCAGCAACAACAGCAGCACAGCAGAAAAAGAAGAAGCAGAAGAAGAAGGCGAAGCAGCAGCATCAGCAGCAGTAGTAAATGTAACTGTAGCCCCGTATAATCCCAGGCCTGGGGCAACGGTAAAGGTAACGGTAACGCTAACGGTAACGGTAGAGGGCAATGCTAGCCGTGAAGGGGGATAGGGGGGTTCTGCTTGTCGTAGTTGACAAGCTTACCCTTAACCGAGTAGTTGCTTTTAATGCGATTTGCAGACTCATTTTACAGGCGATGACACTTCATTAAACGCCAAAACCAAGCGGGAAGGGTGTTAGCTGTGGTTAGAGTGGGGTGCTTGTTGCTGATGATGGGGTGCATAAATATATAGCCAAAAAATACATATTTATAAAATATCCTATCTGGTAAACCTCATGCTACAACAATTTTTCGTTCGCCTTATCTTCGTTTTTGTCTCTCTAATGTATTTAACGGTGTGTGTGTGTGCGTTTGTCTATATATATGTGTGTGTGTGTAAAAGTGTCACTCTGCACAACTTTCTACACTCTCTCGCCATCTCCATCTCCATCTCTCTCCCACTCCCACTCTCCCACACTCTCGAGCTGCTCTCCTCAACACGAAACGAGCGCTAAACAGGGCTGGATTCGTGGTGTGTTTGTTATTTCGCCCCACCTCCATTTTGGCTTTGCTTATGACTGAGGCTGTTATTGTTGTTGTTGGCAGTTGGCTGTCAGCACATTGCAATCAGCTGGGCAAGTGACGTGTGCTTCGAACTGGACCCGAGTCCGGACCTGCGGCATGTCTCACAGCTATCAGCATCTATTTGCTCTGTCACATTCACTAACATTCACTGCCAGTTACACACACACACATACACATAGAAAAGTGACAAGCTGAGATCCAAAATGTTGCGAATTGCGGTGTCTTTGATGTGGGCAGCCTGATGTGGTTTAATGTTGGATGGCTGCTTGATCTGATCTGATTTCCTGGCGGTTACGACTCATCAGCAGGAGTCGAGAGTGCTCGACTTCTAGTTTTAATTTAAAATTATTATGTGTAAAATTAGATTAAAGACAGACACTTGTAGCAGTCTCAAATAAATCAATATAATATAATATAAATAAAAATAGTAGATAACAAATAAAAGTTAAAAAAATGCAATGCGTTTTTTTGTGTTGACTGATGACAATTTAATAGTTAAATATATATTACAAATATAACAACAAATAAGATGTATATTTAATTAATTTTTTGTTGGGTATTTTTCTGTGTTGACTATAAAAAATAAACAGTTTCAGTTTGGAAACAGGTTTCACTTTCATTAATTAATTTATTTATAATATAAATATTAAAAATGTATGGAGTAATATTTAATATTTATAATGCGCCCAAATCAAAATAAATATTTTTAAAAAAATCAGCAAATTTCTTATAATAAAATTAATAATGATCTATCAATAAATGTACTAAATATATATTAATTGAATTTATATAGTAACCCAATCGCATTTAATTTATATTTATAGAGCTGGATGGTCATCAATCAGACGAAACGGGTTCTGGCGAGGGAGACAACTCGAATGGAGGCGCCTCCAATATTGGCACCAGCGAAGATGATCAGGCCCGATTAATACTGAAGCGAAAACTGCAAAGGAATCGAACATCATTTACAAATGAACAGATTGACAGTCTAGAAAAAGGTAGCTAATATACTATAATATAATTTATAGTAATTTCTTACTTTGCTCTATTACTATATTACTATGTTCTTCTCTTTAAATAATTATAAAATATATTTTTATTTCTATATTATGTTTTTCTTATTTACATATTTAAAAACATTTACTGACTGTATTTTCAATCTATATATTTCTTAAAGATTTACCATATTCTCCACTTTAAATATTTTATAATTATAATATATACATATATATATATATATATATATATATATATATATTTCTATGTTATGTATTGCTTTTTACAATTTAACAATTTTTTAAACATTTACTGACTCTATTTAACATTTTTTAAATTAATAAAATTTGAGTTCTTTAATGTTTTTTAAAAAATATCTAACAATTTAGGGGGTTAGTATAATCCTTACTATATATATGGTGTATTATACCTAATCTGTAATCTCTTTATAGAGTTTGAGCGAACCCATTATCCGGATGTGTTTGCACGCGAAAGATTAGCTGGGAAAATAGGATTGCCGGAGGCGAGGATACAAGTCTGGTTTTCCAATCGACGTGCCAAATGGCGACGTGAGGAGAAGTTACGCAATCAGCGGCGAACCCCGAACTCCACAGGCACAAATGGCACCTCCTCTTCCACCTCGGCAACCACCTCGATGACGGAGAGTCCCAATAGTCTGGGCGGGGGCTGCTCTACGCTCCTGGTTGGCTCAAGTGGCAGTAAGTAAACCCAAAGAAAAAATAGCCCTAAAAAATTAAGATAGCCTTAAAAAATAAAGAAGATCGCCCTGAAACTAGAAAGTTTTGCTTGTCTTTCTAAATACAGAAAACTATTTCTTAAAAAAAGATAGACATTTGTTTTATATTTTTTAGAAATATTTTCTATTATTAAATCTACTATTAAATCCCTAAAAAATAACTAGAAAGTTTTTTCTGTTTTGTAAATACTTTCTAAATATAAAAAAATATTTCTTAAAAGAAGGAAGACATTATTTGTATTTTCTTAGAAATTGTTTCTCATATTAAGAAATTAATCTCTAAGAAAGCTAGCAAATTTTGCTTGTCTTTCGAAATAATTTCCAAATGTATTAAATATTTCTTAAAATAAAAAACACACTATTTTTTAATTTATTTAGAGATTTTCTCTATTATTAAGAAATAAATCCCTTAAAAGGAAATACTTTTTATATATAGAAAAACAAATTTCTTAAAAATACCGAAGTCTCTTAAAAGAACAATCCAATCTAGAAAGATTTCTTGTTTTAAGTAATCATTTCTAAATAGATAAAAAGTAATTTCTTATCGAATGGATTCTTTTCTACAATTCCCAATAAATTTCTAAAAAGTGTCAGCAAAAAACTCTTATTTTTAGAAAAAAAAACTCTTTAAAATGAAGAATGGAAAATTAAATGGAAATTTCTATTTTTTAAAAACCCAGCGCTATTTTTTCTGTTATAAATCTTTTGTTATTATATATTGACTGAATATATGTTCCAATAGGTGGTCTGAATGGATTGGCTTCGCCCAATCCCATCGGGCCGGGAAGTGGATCAAGCGAAGTTGGCGAGGCACAGATACGATCCATTGGTGCCTCCCGATTGACTGATGAGGTGGGCAACGCGTGCTCGCCGGGTCTGGGCATAGGTGCGGAGCATCACCTTCAGCAGCATCAGCAGCAGCAGCGGCATCCGCATCCTCATCAGGTATCTCCACAGCATCCGCAACATCCGCAGCATCAGCATCATCATCACATGGGGCATCATACGCTGGTGCCTTCGATTTCGCCGCGCCTCAACTTCAACAGTGGCTTCAGCGCCATGTATTCAAATATGCATCACAATACCATCTCGATTGGTGAGGGTTACAGGTGAGTTTGATTGATTGATTGACTGATTTATATTTGCTTGAATTTCGATGTAAATATTTAATATTAAATTTCATATTGTATTAAATTGAATTTATTTGCAACAGTCGGCATTAAATAAATAAATAAAATACAAAATTGATTGATTGACTGATTTATTGGTCTTCGTTTTGAATTTAAATATTTAATATTAAATGTCATATTTAATGTAACTTAATTTATTTGGTACAGTCGACATTAAATAAATAAAATGCTTAGTGATTGATTTTCGTTTTGAATTTACATTAAAATATTAAATTATATTTTTTGATTTGAATTTAATTTACTTTTAATAAAATTGTTTTTATTAATAAGTATTATATATTATTAATAGATATATATGTATTATACATATTGCTTGATTTATTGATTGGTATTTTCTTGCAGCTCCGTCTCAACGATGCCGAGCTTCAGTCATGCCACCGTTGGTGGCTCGCCAATTGCAGCGCAGCAGCAGCGCGATCTCAGTCCGCCCACAATGTACCCGTGCCACATGCCACCGTTACGCCCGCCGCCCATCATAGCGCCCCATCAGCTGGTGGGCATAGCCAGTGTGGCAGCCGAGAGTGGAGCGAGCAGCAGCAGTCCCAGCCTGGCAACAGCCGGCAATGTGGGAACAAATGGCAACAGCAACAGCAACAACAACAATAATAGTGCCTCAAGTGGCTATGAGGCATTGCCTGCCTATAGCTTGCCACCGCCACCAGCAGCAGCAGCAGCAAATGCTGCCTCATGCCACCAGCACAACAGCAGCAGCAGCAACACAATGGAGCTGCCACGCCAGTCCACCTGCAGTCCCAGCCATCATCATCAACAAATGGGCTTTGGCAGCGAATCGATTGCCAGCACAGCAATGCCATCCTATGCCCACATGAGCTACAATTATGCTGCAGCAGCAGCGGCCAGCAGTGTGGCGCCATCTGGCGGTGGCGCCAATGCGACACACGGCACCGGCAAACAACAGTTTTTTGCCTCCTGCTTCTACTCACCCTGGGTGTAAATCGGACTCAACTTGTTCCATTTTTCATATCGTGGTTTTTAGGATTAAAGAGAAATAAAAAAAAAAAATCGAATTTACATATCTCTTAAAAAACAATTGCAAACTTGAGAAAAATCAGAGAAAAAACAGAGATCTAGGCACATGGAGAGGCTGTAGTAAATGCATATTGTATATTTCCGCCCAAGGATTCCGCCAATCATAACAACTGTAATTGGTGTGATTAAAAAATATAATTTTCACAAAAAAAAAAACCAAACAAGAAATGATTTTTGTTTACACAGGGTATTCAATTAAATTAAAATGATCTAATTTTCACAAAAAAAAGAACCGAATTTGATTTAAAGAGGGTTTTAAATTATTTTAAATAATACATTTAAAAAAAAAAATATAAAGTTGATTTAAGCCTCCTTAAATTATTTTAAATACTATAATTTTCACAACAAAAAAAATTAATTTAATTTAAGGAGGATTTTAAATTATTTTAAGTAATTTATTTTGCAGTAAAAATAAAGAAATTAATTTCATTTGTAGAGGGTATTAAACTATATGACAAAAAAATAAAGACTAACGTATTTTATTTACAAAGCCTATTAAAATATATTAGAAAATATAATTTTTACAAAAAAATAATAATTTTTATTTATACAGCGTTTTAAATTATTTTCAGTAATATAATTTTCAGGAAAAAAATTCAATATTATTTACAGAGGGTTTTAATTATTTGAAATATATAAATATATTTAATTTGCAGAGTTATGTTAAATAATATAATTTTCCCAACAAAAAAAAATGAATTTGATTTATTTTATTTATTTGATTTAGGTATCAACATTTTTTTTAAATAATTAGCTTTAAAAATATTAGTCTACAATGCTCTCAGAAACCGGTAAGTATTATAAAGGCTATTATTATAAATATTTATCTTATTTAGTTAGATATATATATTTTTTTTATTAAAGATTGTTAAGTTTCTACAGCTAAATTTCCAAAAGCCATCTGTCATTTATTCAAAATTGCCCAGCAGTCAAACAAATATTTATAGAATCTAATTTCAGACAAGAGCCATGAAAAACAAGCAGGATTATAAGCTTTCAATTATTGCTCAAAAATTCAATTTACTCACAGCGGCAGAAGGGTCCTTGATAAAGTTAAGTTAGGCAAACATTTTAATGAAGTTGCGCACAATTGTGCTCAAGGACTATTGTAATAATAATCCTTAACTCTCGCTGAATCCCAATTCGCATATTAAAAATATTGCAAAGTGGTTGGTTGCCAGGCGAGAAGAGAGAGAGGGGGCAGGGGGCCACTCTCCTGGTTAAATCACTCGCATAAATCTGAGCTGTGTACTTGCCTTTATCACCCCTGTGTGTGTGTTTTGAGTATCTCACACCCCATACACTTGAAAAGTTATAAATAAGTACAGATTTCATTTCATTTTCTGCATTGAAGAAACATTTTTTTTTAGAAATGTATTTCTTTAGAAAATAGAAAAACATTTACAAAAACTAGAAAAGACGTCTTTTCAATTTTAATAATTTCTTTTTGTATATTTGGTAAATTTATAATATAAATATAAATATAAAGTAAATAAATTCAAAAGTGATATTTAAAAAAAAGTAAAATTTAACCTACAAATAAAATAACATAAAATAAAAAATGAATAATCCAATTAAAATGGAAAGAAAGTCAAAGAAGAGGCTTTATAAATCGGCGGCTATTAAAATGTATTAAATTCTAATTATTATAAAATTGTAATGAATATATTTATATATTCAGTTTTGTTTTATTAATATAAATTTAAACCTACTCAACATTATTTATTTATCAGGGAACGATCTGAGTTCATTTTGCCATTTCTGCTTAAAGAGAAAAAGCAAAGGCAACTACTTGTTAGCCCTGTTTGTGATGATTGCCAGTCATTAGTCACGTTATGCTCTATATATGTATATAATAGGTATACATACATACAAGTTGTTGGTTATAAATAGAACACTTTCGTGCAAAAATGTCATAAATAATGAATAAGAACTATAAATAAACGGCTTTTGTGTTCAAGAAAACACTTTCATATTTATAACAACCAAGCATACACATACATTGTTTTATATATGTATTTATCTATGCATGTATCTATATAGGTAGATATATTAACCAGATATTACAATAGTGTTTTATATGATTAATCAGTCAAAACCATTTTGCAATTCTTAAAATGTGCTTGTTATTTTCTAATTATTTATATTCTGATAAACACTTAAACATTATTATTAATTTCGTTTCGTATATTTAATTTATTATTCATTATAATTTTAAAATACTTATTAATTTCGTTTCGTATATTTAATTGAAATACATTCATTATAATTATTCATTTAATTATTAATGTCTGTTTGTAAATTTAGCAAATATTTCTAAAAACAAGTACATTTTTCTGGTTTCATTCTAGAAAATATGTAATTATTTATAGTTAAGCGCAATTAATAAGTACAATAAATAATTAAATATTATTATATTATTATATATTATATTTGATTATTTTTAATTATTTAATTTTTTTTCCTAATTCCCAATTGTTTTGAATTATTTTATTTATTTATTTTGCCTTGCTTACACGCGCCCTAACCTAAAATTAACCAAAAATAGTCTATAATTCTTAGACAAATGCTTAGAAAAGTATACAAAAATTAGAATTAAAATGAAAGTAACAAAAATAGAATTAAAACAAAGAACAATAAAAACCCAAGTAATATAAATGATAAATAAATAAATTCAATAAATAAAATAAATAAATTTAATTCCATTCAAACAAAAAATCCAATCAATAAAATAATAATAATATTGTTAAAATAAGGGAATAATAAGCCAAATTATATAAATAAATAAAATAAATAGATTTAAAAGATCAATTAAATAATAATAATAATAATAGAAATTAAATGCACAAATGTATTTCAAATAGTTTGCAAGCAATCCGATTACATTTGTTTACTTGAGTTTGTTGTGTGCTTTAATTTGCAATACCTTTAGTTTTCAATACCTTTGTTTATTTTGTCTTTTTTTTTTCTTTTTAGAACCGGGCACAATAAATTCCACAAATCAAATCGAGAGAGAGAGAGAGAGAGAATTTAAATGAGAATCGATAGAGAGAGAGAAGTGACGAAAGCGGTAAAAATGCTAATACCCGATGTCTGCATGTCCCAATTGTCTGATTGTCCGATTGTCGGATCGCCCCGATGTCCGATGTTGGATGCTTATATTCAAACTGAACGAGATCAGTTTTGAAATAGAAACAGTAATAGATTAACACTCGTGGAGTTCGCTTCGTTTCCACAGAAGGAACATTTTCTTGCTGTGTGCTTTGCAGTCAGTGTGTGATCTGTAGTCTAGTTGTACGTACCAACTAAATATATATATTATATATAGTATATATATATATAGAGTATATAGATATATAAAATCCGAATTTATGTAAAGTGAAAGTGCACTTGAAGTGAGCAATATTGTTTATAATTAAAAATAAATAAAAATATATATACATATTAAAAAAGAATAAAATTGAAAAGATAATTAATCAATTAATTAAAAATAATACTGCAGCAACTCCTTACAAAAATGTGAAATATGCAATTTAACAATCAAAAAAATCAAAAAACCAAAAAATCCAATACACATCTATAAATAAATACATATTTACATACCGAATGTATGTCTAAATATAGATGCATTTATACAGACACATACATACATACATACATACATATATATATATATATATATATATATATGAGTGTGTGTGTGTATGTATGTAGCTGCGTCTATTCGTGGAATTGTGTAACGGTTGTCGGGCATAAAAATAGAAATGGCTCATTTCAATTAATATAGTGATGAAAAAAATCAAATAAAATAGCTATGCTTCCCATACATAGACATGCACATATACATTAATATACATATACATATATATATATATATAAACCTACATATATATAATTAAAAATTTCTGACTATGAAAAAATAATCAACGAAAATCGAGAAAAATTGATTATTAATATAACATTTCTTGCCAATGTGGATACTAAAAAATAATATATATATATATATGTATATATATATATATATATATATATATATATATATATATATATCTATCTATCTGCCCGGATATTTCTTACACTTCTCTACACACACACATATATATATATATAATATATATATAAAGATGAATTCACATTAGTATTGAGAGTGCTCCTAGAAATATATTTCGTATGAGTAACATATGCCAGATGTACAGATGTATGAGAAGTATGGATGATATATATATATATATATATATATATATATATATGTATATGTATATCAATGAGGTGATGACATACATATCTATGTTAAGTGTCAAACAAACAAAAACTATACATACACACATGCATACATAAATCTCTATATACATAGATACATACCTCGCATGCATATTTTTTCTTTGATATGTATTTAAAAAAAGAAGAAAAAAAACCGTGACTACGAAAAACTAAAAATAGACGAGAGCAACATATTTAAAATTTTCGTTTTCGGTTAAGGAATGTTTGTTGTTTTTTTGTGTTTTTTTTTTTGTTCCATTAAAAACATTAGAGCGGCGCAAACAGAAAGCAAAGCGATCAAATTTCCATCTTCCAAAATATCGATGAGTCGTGCGCAATGATTATATATATATATATATATATATATATATTTGTATATATATATATTATGTAGGCTGTAGCCAGCTCCCAGCAGCTGCATATTCTAGTTGAACTATTAGCATACAAGTCTATGCTATGTATATAATATAATGCGAGCATTGAAAATTAATTACTGTCAATGCAGCAGATTTATTTTTACTGGTTGAATCCATTGAAAAAGGTTTATTAACAGGGTATTTAACAGGCGGAAGCAATAAATATGAGAAGTATAACAGCTGCCCATACCGGCAAGTATTCTGCTACTGCTACGGCTGTAAACCTTAACAGAGCATTAGCAGAGCTTCGAGTTTTGTGCTAAGTAACAGAGCATTAGCAGAGCTTCCAGTTTTCTGCTATTGGCTCTGTTATCCTTCTTTTATATGTGCTTTTGATTGCAATTTTAAAGGCAGTTGTTTCTAATTAATATATATTTTACCTTGACCTATTTTTAATCAATGGCACAAATTTCATGAAGATCGCATAAGAAACAACCAAGCTATATGCCAAAAATATTGAATATGAATTTATAAAATAATATGCTTAAAAAAAAACTGGAATATTAGACAAATTTAATCCGAATTTGGGAATTAAGCTGGATTTTAAAAATATTAAACAGATATCTGAATAATAATTATACATTGATATAATTTACTATCATAACTAAATCTATAGTTAAGGGAGATATTTTTAAAATATTCCATTTCCGATTTCGATTATTATTATTTTTTTTTTTGTGCGGTAGAGCTTAAGAGCCTGAGCCGTTGAAGACGAAAACATAGAACGAGATCCCTCAGCATGGGGGTGGCTGAAGATTTCGCTCCCAGCTTTGTGAAGAAGCCACAATTGCATCAGGAGGACGATGGCAATCGATTGATATTTGAGTGCCAGCTGCTGTCGTCGCCCAAACCGGATATCGAATGGTATCGCAGCGATAACAAACTAACAGAGGATGCCCGTACCAAATTTAAAATTCAACCGATCGGTGACAATAAGTTTACCGTAGTATTAGAGCTCGACGATGTACTCGAAACCGATGCTGGCCTCTACAAAGTCAAGGCCAAGAACAAATCGGGCGAAGTTTCCGCATCGATTAATTTAAATTTCACACGTATGTATACATAATATATAAGTATATATCTGATATATATATATATTGTATATGTTTATTATGTATATTATATATTATATTACATTATATTTATTATTAATATTTATATTATATGATTTTTATATTTATAATTTATATATTTTATTTATTTATATTCTATAATATTTTTATTTATAATTTATATTTTATTATTTTATTTATGATTTATATATATAAATATATTCAACTGATATTTAATATATTTAGTATTTTATTTAACATCTTATATATATATATTTTTTTTTTTTTAAATTTACAATTTATTTTTATATTAGATTTCATATTTTATTTGATCAATGTATTTTATTACTTCTTAAATTTATAATTTATATACTCAAGTAAACTCTTCTGAGATAATATATAAGATTTTATTTATTAATATTATTATTTATTATGTATTTATATTATTATTCATTATATTTTGTTATTTATTTTTATTTATATTTATATTACATTTGTGTTTTAAATATTTAAGTATACTCAACTGATATACAATATATTTTGCATTTTATTTTACATCTTCATAATTTATAATTATTTGTTAATTTTCAATTTATTTTTATACTATGTTTAATATTTAATTTGATCAATCTATATTTGATTATCTGTCAAATTTACAATTTATATATTTAAATAAACTCTAGTCAAATTTACAATTTATTTTTATAATATATTTAATATTTTATTTTAGTTTTTTTAAATTTACAATTCATATATTTATCATATATATTTTATTTTATACATTTATGCGCTCAGCTGCTGATGAACCCAAAGAAAAGTAAGCTACATTATTTGAGAATCTGTTTTGCACACGCTTACTTTAACAAATGGTGTAACTATGAGAGCAGTATAGCCATAAGCAACTATTATTATTACTATTACCACTATTATTTTTATTATAATTTTATTAAATATTTAGTGCTTGAATTGCGCATCCCAGTTTTATAATTTAAATGCTTCTTTTTTCTAACAAGTGGGCAAATTTTCACTATTCGAAGACTCAAGGTGAGTCGAGCGAAATTCCTCGAGCATCCCCCCCACACTTAGTGTTTGTAAACTTGACTAATGAAGGGTGCTACTACTAATAATATTAAATATTATTAAATAATAGTAGTAGTAGTAATTATATTACTACTGATAATATTAAAAATGTTTGTAAAACAAGTTTTGTATGCATAAAAGTTCCCTTTTTTGTATTAAATCAATCAATAAATTAAAACTAGATCGATATATATATGATTATGATATACATAATAATGCATATTGAATTATTGCAGACAAATCGACGGTTTCGCGCCGACATTCGCGAAAAAACCAGCCATTCGACAAGAAGAAGATGGAAAAAGGCTTCTTTTTGAGTGCAGGGTTAATGCAGATCCCGTACCTAATATTACATGGTTCCACAATGGAACGCCCGTTCAGGAATCAGCCAGACATAAGGTGCGATATTTACCTCATATATATATATAATTTATATAATATAAAATAATATAAATAATTTATATAATATACATAAATCATTTGAAAGAAAAAGAATAAAAAAAAGTCAAATGTAAAGAAAAGCATGGAATAAAACTATTGTATAATAAAATAATAATAAATTAATATGCAAGTATAAATGAGTAACTAAATTTAAAAGGAAAAAAAATATTTTAAAAATTAAAGGAATAATATTAATCCATTATATATTTATATTCTAGTTTAAATTTAACTTTAACAGTTCAATTTATATACGTTATTTTAAATTGTACATTTTAGATTTTAATTGAATTATTTATTTATATTTTTTATTAAAATTTAATTTGAAATTTCACTTTATTTTTGCAGCTTACAATTGATAAGGATGTCCACTCGTATTTTGCAACACTGGAAATACAAAATGTCACAGTTGAGGATGCTGGCAAATACAAAGTGAATGCAAAAAACGAACTGGGCGAAAGTAATGCAACGATCAGCCTTAACTTTGACAGTAAGTCCCACTATTTTTAAGTCCAATTTAAAATAAGATATTTAGGATGTGCTCACACTTTACTGTTCTCAGGCAGGAAATCAAACCGGAAAGGAAATTTTGCTCGGTTTGATTTCCTGCAATGCTATTAATTGATATTGAATTTAATTTATTGAATATTTTTTACGCATAATGAATAAAGCTTCTTCTTCTTCTCTCTCCACTCAACTTGGATTTAAATGTTATTGTGTTAAAAATCATTATTTTTTTGAATAGCTACAACTAACGGAAAGTAAACACATACATTTTGATCGTTTAACAAGCATAAATGCATAAATTCATACACACATACACACACACACACACCCACATATATATATATATAAATTTTAATGTATATATATATATATATATATATATATGTATATGTATATACAAATTAATCGATAGGCGAAAAGATGAATGTTAACAAATAAGAATTAAAATTGAAACTGTAAGAAAATCAAAATATTTGAATAATTTTTTATTGGAATATATAAAATATGAATAATGCACGATTACTCGATGTATACTTGATGTATTTGAATTGTAGTATGTGTCAGTTAGACTAATTAATAATTGTCAAAAAGGCAACTAATCGATATATTGGTATATCGATAACACACAAAGATATGTGCAATAGATATATTTGTATATATATTGTGTAATTGTCAATTAAATTCATTTATAAACTGACCTGATAATTGTCCAAATTTTAATTTGTATTTATATCGATCTACGATATGTATATAAGCACTCTCGTATATCACTTTGGATAATTGGTTGTTAAAATTCATAGGCGACGAGGCTCCCGTACCGGAGAGCACGGATGGAATAAAGCCAACGTTTACGGAACGACCCGTCATACGGCAGAGTGAGGATGGCGGAAATGTTACATTTGAATGTAGATGCGTTGGAGATCCCACTCCGACGGTTACATGGTACGACATCCAAGCAATATGCCTCTAAAATAACTACCGATAAATATCGATTAATCGCCTAAATATTATTTCTCGAAATACCTCCACCAACAAAAAAAGGTCACACGGCGAGACTGTTTTGAGTGAGGGCAAACGCTATCAAATGTCCCTCACACTGGATCAGAAACTATATCATATGGCCCGTTTAGAGATAAGCAATGTCGTCTCCACAGATCAGGGCGAGTACAAGGCTCTCGCCAAGAATAAACACGGCTCGGGCGTGGCAACGATTAATTTAAATTTCGAAAGCGGCTCGAAAAAGTAAGCCCCTCAACACACACTCACACACACACACAGACACAGCTGCGAAAAATACATAAATAAATAATAAATAAACAAGTTATGCATACATTTTGCGAAGTGACAGTAGACCCCCTAAAAAGAGAGAAAAAATAAAAAAACATAATTTAATTTATTTGACGAAACTAAATAGTTATGAAATTGAGATACAAAAAATGAACACTATTTTATTCAGCAACATTTCAACATATTTAAATTTAATTAAAATGAAAATTACGACATAAAATTATCGGAAAAAAAGTGATAAACCAAAAAATCCCGATTTTGTTCTGCGTCTTTCGACTAATTTCAATTTAATTAAAATAAATATTAATAAAACAATAGGTGCATTTTTTGAAATTAAAAATAAATAAATAACTAAAGAAGTTCACTACTCAAATAATTAAAAATATATACATTTACGAAAAAGAATTACAAAAAAAAACTAATTATTATATTATTAACTATCAAAATTAAAAAAATAAAACTAATACCTTGTAAGAAAAAATATCAGAGTGAAGCAATTATTGGTGCTGCAACTGTACATAACACACACACACACATAAAAGACAAATATACATTTTATAATTAATAAATTTATGCAGAATACCGGATGGTAAGTCTCCGCGTTTCCCCAAGAAACCGACGATCCGCCAGGAGGAGGATATATTGATAATGGAATGCATACTGGAAGCACATCCAGTGCCGGACATAACCTGGTATTGCTCAGATAAGCAGATCGATGATAGCCAACGCACGAAAATGACCCGCAAGGCGATCACAAAAGATAGCTACATTCTGACACTCGAGATACAGAATCCCACAAAGGAAGATGGCGGCAATTATCGGTGCAATGCCATCAATATGTTTGGGGAAAGCAATGCGAATATAGCGCTCAATTTCCAAGGTAGTGATATTCCCTATTTACAAATACCAAAAACAAATACTGAAACTAGTAATACCCACAATGTCCCATCGAATGGAATGCCCTTAACTCTGACTCTGACTTTGGCTCTCTCTTTCTCTATTTGAATTTAAAATAAAACTATGAATAAAAAAAAAATGTATATATATACAAAAAATATATGTATAACTGTAGCATGTAAATTTAATTTTACACTCACGACACTTACGCACAGTCACGCACGCATTGAATCACAATCAATCAGTTCATTTGCACCATTTTTCTAGCAGGCATGTGGAATGTATTTACTTAATCATTACTTTGTTCAGGTACTTACTTAATATAAAACATAAAACCACCTTGGATCTGCACTCGGTTAAAGAATGAAATACCCATAAAAACTTTCTAGTCTTTTGGTTTTTTAGTAATAAAAAAAATATATTAAAATGCTCATTTTAGTAATTTCTCAAAGAAAAACAAAGAATAAATTAAATATTAGTTAAATATAAAATTGAAAAATTAACTTCCCTATAGTCTTAATATTTATAAACAATTTTCTGAATAATAGAAAATGTTTCTGTTAAATATAAAAATAATTGTACAGAAATATGTGCTATTATTGAGAAATGTATAATTTATATTAAAACGATTTCTATGCATTTTTAAAATTCAAATGACCTTTTTCGAATAAATGCTTTTTGAAAGAAATATTTAATAATTAATTAAATAAATATGTGAACGTCTTAAAAAAAATGCTATTGTAAAAAACAACAGTGAAATTAGAGATATTTATTTATTTATTGTTGTAAATTTGAAAAGAAATATAATAATTAGTGCTCTTTTCCCTGGGTGCAATTCCAATAAATTTTAATTATTTACAGTTACAGTTACATTATTATTTACAAATTTTAGCAGTGTGTATATACTTACGTATATTGCAAATTCTCAAAGTCCAATTAGTGCTTGCCTGATTGTAATTAAAATCGATATATATCGATTGTCTATTATCGGTGATCGATTATCGATTAATGGGAATTGTGTGTTTAATTAAAATCAGGTGCCAACGACGCAAATGGATTCGCGCCCTCTTTCATCGAGAAGCCGAGAATAATACCGAACGAGACGGGTACTCTGATAACGATGAAGTGCAAGTGCAAGGCGAAGCCGGAACCGACGGTTACCTGGTACCGGGGTCAAGATCTCGTCGAGAAGAGCAAAAAAATCAAGATCAACAGTATTGTCATCGCCGAAGACACCTACGAGCTGACACTGGAAATTAAGGTATATTAATTAATATTAATAAATATAAATAAATGTAAATAAATATAAATAAATATAAATAAATTATAATTAACAAATGTTGCATAGACTGACATATATATTCAAGCTATTTATTTATTTTTTAATTTATTTAATGTCAACTAAAGTCAGTGGACAAAGAGTATGAAGAGTAACAAATTGAATGAAATTATATTTAAAATTAAATGTAAAATTACAAAAATATTTAATAATTATACATTTTTATAATATTTATATTATATTTCTTATTCTATGTAATAATTAACAAATGCGGCTGATTTATATTAAAGTTATTTATTTATTTATTTTATGTCAACTAAAGTCAGTCGACATAAATAAAATTTATCAAATTAAATTAAAGCCCCAATTTTAAATTAAATTAAAATTAACTAAATAAGTTGTAGAATCTGCATTCCATTTATTAATACCTATAAAGATATATTTAAAATAATTTATATTTGAGACAATTCACTTAATATATGTATTTATTTGACTTGCTCATTTCATTTATTGATTTAATTCATTGGTTTCATGTATTTTATTTAGTTTATTTGTTTGATTTATTTCATTTATTAATGATTTATTTAATGATTTCGATTCATAGGATCCCGGCGCAACGGATGGCGGCACCTACAGATGCAATGTAAAGAACGAATACGGCGAATCGAATGCGAATCTCAATCTGAATATCGAGGCGGAACCGGAACCGGAAGGCGAAGGACCCACATTCATTGAGAAGCCGAGGATCATATCGGAAAACAATGGCAAACTGGTCATCATGGAGTGCAAGGTGAAGGCCGATCCCAAACCGGACGTGGTCTGGTACCGCAACGGGGAGGTGATCAAGGACACCAACAAGCTGAAGATGTCGATGGAGCAGCGCGGAGATCAATACTATATCAAACTAGAACTGATTGATCCGCAGCTGGAGGACTCTGGTCTCTACAAGTGTAATATCAAGAATACACTGGGAGAACTCAACGCAAATCTCACACTAAACATTGAGAGTAAGTAGAGAATAAACCAAAAATGTAATATGTACAGATAGTTTTCTTAATTAATTATCATACTAAACAACTATTTACATAAATAATAATTGAATTAATATATATATATATTAAGATAGTTTTCTTAATTGATTATCATACTATATATATTAATTCAATTATTATTCATGTAACTAATTATTTAAGAAGATAATTAATTAAGAAAATTATCTTTATATATATTTATTATATTATAATATATGTATTAATAATTAAAACAACAAGTATATTATAAATATTTATTATATTAATTTTGAATAATTATTATTATTTATATTAATTACAATTAACTTACCCTGCCACACAGTTGTGCCCGTGATCAAGGACAAGCCGAAGATCATAAAGATTATCAAGAAGCGGACGGTTGTCATCGAATGCACGGTTGCCTCCAAGTTCGAGCCGAGGTGCACCTGGTACAAGGAGACGAATGTGGTAAAGGAGAGCAAGCGGCTCGTTTACGTTGTGGAGAAGACGAAGGAGGGTGAGTTCGCCGTCAAGCTGGAGATCAATGAGGTGGAGGACAACGACAAGGGCGCCTACAAGCTGATAGCGAGCAACGAAAAGGGCGAGGCCGTGTCGCAAGTGGTAAATTTGGTGGATATACCCGAGGAGGAGCGCAAACCCACCAAACCGGAAATAGCTCGCAAACTAGTCGATCAGAAGGTGATCGAATCGAAGACATTCGAGCTGTTAATCAGTTTAAAACAGGCGGATCGCAAATGCAAAATCGAATGGTTCAAGGGCAGCACCGTCATTAAGGAGACAAAGGATGTGACGACAACGTTTGACGGGACCACAGCCCGACTGACATTCAGCAGCGCCAAATCGGAGCATACCTCAAACTATAAGGTTATCGTTAGCAACGAGGCGGGAAAGGATGAGTCCAGCTGCAAGGTGACCGTCGAGAAGAAGGGCAAGAAGAAGGATGACAAGGAGGAGGAGAAGGAGGGGGAGGCCGAAATGAAACGCAAGGTAATTGACAAAAAACAAAAAGAACAACAACAAGTTGTACAACAAAAAGAAGAAGTCGTACAACAACAAATCGTACAACAGCAAGTCGTACAACAACAAGTTCAAGTCCAGTTCGATAGCCAACAAGTTGTCAGTCAACAGCAACAACAGCAGTCAACTCTATTAGTAACAGCACAAAGTGAGCAGCAGCAGCAGCTGCAACAGAAATCTACCCTTTTAGTAACAGCACAAGCTGAGCAGCAACAAAAGCTGCAGTTCAAACAGCAACAAGTTGCGTTTACTACGCAAAGTCAACAAAATGTGGAGCAAGTCAAACAAGCAATGGTTAGTTATTTAAACAAAAACCCCTGCAAAATTTCAGTTAACTGTTATCAGTGAACTGCAAAATACTCCTCAAATTTTAAACGCCACCATGCAAATGTTAAGCAACAGATATGTGACCTATATTCCCAATGCATGCATTGCAGACTTAAAATTGATAAATAGATATCAGAGAAAAGGCTGCGTGAGCAAACAAATCGCTGACAAACATGTTCTACAGCAGCACACTGTTAACACCTATCATAAAAACTGAGTTTGTTGCGTATTTTAAGTTACAAGCAGCTGCTATACGTATTACCACTAAGCAGACAATACATAGAGGCATCAAATCGACCAAAAAAATGATCAAGTTTTTGTCTTTGGAGTCTCTGGACGCAATTGTGCCCAGACGGCGACGCGTCGAAAATGTTGCAGGGGTCAGCGTGTCGAGCAGCGAACGCAAGTCATTATTTTACTTGACTTCGCTACGACAACATCGCGGGTAAATGAAAAACTTTGCCTTTTATGAGCATGCGTACATGGGTGCGAACAGGTACGCATCCTTTCTAGTAGTATTGTCTGCTTAGTGGTATAACCTAAAGCTATTACCAGCAGACACCCACACTCTATCGATTTCACAGCATGCAGCTTTTTGTTATGCAGCTGTAAACATGCTGGATTTTATTCAAAATCAAATTTTCATTAAACTTTCAGTTGTATTTAAAGCGCATAGATTGAAGATTAAAGTTTGTATATTTTATTATTTATGTCAAATATATAGCTAGGAGTATCTTTGTACCAGATACCCAAACTAAAGATGGCTAAGCAAGAACAGAACAACAATTTGTCAGAGTTGAGCAAATCGAAAAATATTTTTGGTGTGAAGTTGACGCCTGTCAAACATGTTCCAACTGATGAGGTTCGCAACGAGTTGTGTTAACCAACACTATTATTTTTTATTGAAATTCACCACTCTCTCTCTCTCTGTCTGTCTCTTTCTCTTCTATATCCACCTGCTATAGAAAATATTTAGTCTTAAATTTAATTATATTTCTGGATCTATAAATTCAACTCTTTTATGGTTTATCTATCGGACTTTTTCTTGTTCTGGACTATAACTGTGTATTCTATATATTTTTATGTGTACTTTGTTATATATAAATAATAGTAACTAATCAATCTAAATGTCTTCATTATTAATTAATTTAATCGAAATATTCTTTGAGAAAAATCCTGTAAATATATATTTAATTTTTAATCTCTTTTACATTTTCAAATACTAACTCTTTTTGTGTCAATAACAAACACTTTTTACACAAACACACACAATACAAAATACATTACACAACACTACAAAATAAATTAAAAAAAAAGGCCGAAGAAGAGGAAGAAACGCTGAAAGAGGAAGAAACGCTGAAAGAGGAAGAAAAGCTGAAACAAGAAGAAGGAAATCTGAAACAAGAAGAAAAGTTGAAGGAAGAAGAAAATAAAAAGAAGAAGGAAGAAAAGAAAATACAAGAAGAAAAGAAGAAGGAAGAGGAAAAGATACGAGAAGAAAAGAAGAAGGAAGAAGAAAAGAAAAAACAAGACGAAAATAAGAAGAATGAAGAAGAAAAGGTGAAACAGCAAGAAGCCAAGAAAAAGGAAGAAAAGAAAAAGGAAGTAAAGATCCAGGAAGAAAAGAAGAAGGAAGAAGCAAAGAATAAGGAAGAAGAAAAGAAACAAGAAGAAAAGAAGAAGGAAGAGGCAAAGAAGAAGGATGAAGAAAAGAAACAAGAAGAAAAGCTTAAGCAAGAAGAAGAAAAGAAGAAAGAAGAAAAGAAAAAACAAGACGAAGAGAAAAAACAAAACGCAGAAGAGAAGAAAGAAGCAATGCAACTGGCCGACAAACAAAAGAAAGAAAATGAAGCCGAAGACAAGAAACAAGAAGAAAAGAAACAGAAGGAAGCTGAAAAGAAAATGCAAGACGAAGATAATAAAAAGAAGGAACTCGAGAAGAAACAAAAAGAAGACGATGCAAAGAAGACGCTCAATAAGAAGCAAGAAGAAGAAGCAAAGAAACCAGAAGAAAGGAAACCCAAAGAAAAGAAAGAAACACCAAAATCCAAAAAAGAAGAAACCGAAAAGAAAAGAAAACCAGAACAAGAAGAAGATGATGAAGAAGAAGAGGTAAGAAACCGAAAAATAGAGAACGCAATGTGTAAAAGGCTTACTTAGCAATTTATCAAAGATATATCGAAAACATATCGCTTATCGAAACACCCACAAAACAAAACACAAAAACTATAATAATTATTTGTATATTATTTATTTATTAATTTGTAAATTTGTATAAAGCCTTCTGTTTATTTTTTTCTTGTTTTCTCTAATTTTCTTTCATTCTTTTTGTTGCATGAATTAACAAGAATACATTAAAAATGCCATTTCCAATTTATTAATAATATTTTTATGATCGTTTGTAGCAAGGAACTGTGGAACAAATTGCTCTCAAAAAGGTTGAACGCAAAGTAAGTCAATTAAAATGCATTCATATAAATTAAAATATTTACACAAATTAAAAATTTACACTACACATAAAATATAATATAATAATAATAAAAAAATTGATAATACAATAATAATAATAATTTAATACTGAAAACCTTTTGTGGTACAGCCAAAAGTATTTTATTCTTCGTTTTTATTTACTTAATTTATTTTATTTTTTTGAAAGAACTATTTTTTTAATATTTTTTTTTGGATAAGTAAAAAAACTTTTTTCCATACATATTTGTTTAATGTTTGAAAACCTGTCATTTTATTAATTTTAATATCTTAATATTAAATACCAGAACTCCAGAAACTAATAGTATTTATGAAAATGTACTACACTTAAAAAAATTTTTTTTTACGTGAAAAGCATTTTTTGTTTTGTAAATTTGATGTATCTGTCTAAATTTTTGTCTAAATGTCATATTGTTTGTTGTTGTTTCTGTCAAATAAGGAAAGTGTTGTGTCACTCAAAGAGGAATCCATTTCCGAGGTGCGTCGCAAGTCGATAATTAAAACGCAGCAGGAAACAACGGAAGAGGATACAAAAATGGTGTCTAGAAAATCATCGCTGGCGGTAAGCAAAAAAACAAACAACAAACAAAATATCACAAGAAACCCCCTGTTTAACACCGTACACCCTGTCTTTGATTATTCACCGCTAACAAAAAATTAGATTGAAGATTCCGTTTCGGAATCGCGTCGCTCATCTGTGGTGGATAAAAAGGCGCTCGAGGTGAGTCTCAAATCTGAAATACGTAAGCGTAACGCATTACGTAAGGGTAACATTTATTTTATACGTATGCTAGAGTTAATAGCTAAGTAACGTAACGTAACATAACGTAACACTCAACGTAATAGTTTATTTTTATAAGTGCAATTTTTATATAATATAAAAATAAATAAAAATAAAAATATTCCCAAGCAATTGGAGAGCAAACAAATCGATGCCAACAAAAATCCGCAAGCTCTGAAGGAAGAAATACCAAAACTGAAACCGGCCGAGAAACGACGCGTTTCAAAGGTGAGCGATGATAAAAGAATATAACAGATGAGCAGATAAAAAACGGAGCAACGCTCAGCAAAAGCTTATCTCTTCAATGATTCCAAAAAACTGAGCTTCAAAGCTTTTACTCTCTTTCGCTCTCTTTGCAAACTTTTCACTGCAAATTGTTTTTGACTAACAAAGGAACTTTGAACTTCACTTACAGCACAAGCAGACGATCGGGGGGGGGGGGGGGGGGGGGGGGTTGGTTTGATTGATCGAACTTCGAACTTTGCTGCATGCAACGAGAAGCGCAGTTCGAACTTTCGCTATTTGCACTAAATAAAAATGTAAGCAAATTTCCCTTTAGTCGTTCAGACTTCCGTATCCAGAGCGTAATCTGATTGCTGAACGAAGAGAGTTGCTTTTCGATCGTTCTTTTCATTCGTACGCACTTTGCCTTGCATTTGTTGCGATGCTCTCAGCAAGCACGTAACGGAATTCTAATGCAATTGCACAGAGTCGCTCATTACACGCAGAAAATGTCGCTCTTCGCTGTTCGCACTCCACAGCGCAACATATGCCATCAAATCCGTTTCTTTTGTCTTGCATTCCATGCGACTCTCTCACTCTTTCCCACACGCTCTCAGCAAGTAGGTAACGGCACTTGCACGTTCTGCTTTAATGAAATCTAAGCAGTGCAATTATTAAGTGATTGATGGAAGGGGTAGGGGCCATTAAGCTTCTTCTATTTTCGCTGCACATTAAGTGGGAATCAGAACTTTATATGCAATTCTTGCATTGCAAATCAAAGTAAGCTAATGACTTTGGTATAATTAATTTTTAGGGCTGATACTGTTCATTTTTATAATCTATGTCTATCTATTTATCAAACTAAAAAACTAATTAACTCTCAATTTATTTATCTATATATATATTAATTAATATACCTATCTTCAAATAAATATATATCTATATTTGTATTTTTATCTATATATAGCCAATGCTTTTATCTATCTACTTATATCTATTTATCTAACTAACATAACTATCTAAATATCCATATATACATCTATCTTTCTATCTATCACATATATATTTCTATATATATTTATCTGTAACGAAAAAATGTGTCTTATAAATATTTATTTGCTAATAACACAAAAAAACTCTATTTTTGCCTGTCTAACAAAACAAAAAACTTGGAATAAAAAACTAAAACTACTGTGTATTTTGTACTCGTTACTCAATACTCATCACTCGTTACTCGATACTCGTCACACAAACACTCCTAGCCAATGGAAGAGGCAAAGCCCGCCGAAGAGTTGCCAAAGCTGCGCAAAACTTCTGTCGCCCAGCCGAAGGAGGAGCCCAAAGCCGATGCAGCAAAGCCGAAGGCGAAGGCAAAACCAAAGGCCAAACCGAAATACGAAGAGCTGCCCGAAATACCCGATTACGAGCGACCGGAACTAGAAAAATATGAGAAATCTGATTTTGTGCCGAGCGATTTTGCTCGCGATTTGGAAATACCAAATAAAATGGAGAAACCGCTGCTGGAAACGCCTAAGAAGGAGGCGGAAAAAGCGCCCCAGAAAAATGGACTGCCAATGGTAAACTTCTATACACACACATAAGTGTTATACATATGTATATGTATGTATGTATATGTCTGTCTTCTTATTCTATGTTGTGTGTTTGCGTGTTTGGTATAAAAGAAATCGGAGATTGTCGAACAGCCGATGGATGAGCCGAAGGGTCTCAAGCTTGGCAAAGGCAAACTGCCTGATGACGAAGACACGAGGGATGGTGCAACCCTAAGACCCGTTATTGTCGAACCAGAGGTGAGTTTCCTTACAGTTGAGGCAAAAATAATAGCAACACTCTCTCGTGTATGTTCTTTTAATTAATATCAAAATAAAATACAAACAATTAAAAAAAAATAGTTGAAATTCAATTACAAATTAATATTGAACATTATATGGAAATTCAAAGTAAAGAAATATTTAGAAGATTAACGGGTGGAGCACAGTTATGTATATATAATTTAGCTGCAATTGTATAGTATTATTTATTTGAATGTATAATTAATAAAATTAATGTGAAAAATAATAATCCAAATTATTATTATTCAAGTAAATGCACAGAATTACCACATAACGGTAATAACTAAATAATAATAATAAATAATATCAATATATTAAAAATCAACATTGGAAAAGACAGCAAAGCTGTGTTTTTCTCAAGCGTAAGAGAAAATGTCGTAGAGTGGTGCTATCATTTTTGCCTCCACTGAAATATATGTATAATTATATGTTATATGTATAACAGAGAGAGAAACTGAACCAACTTGAGCGGATGCTAGTTTAAAGCTTGGCTCAAACATGTTCGTTGCAGCACTCTGTTATATAGATATTTTAGTTAAACAGTAATACGTATTCCACAAATTCTTTTCGCCATTTGTATTAAACACATTCAAATTTCCTTCCATTTATCACCCCACCCCCAAATCCAACCAACACACAACTCGAACACAACTCAAACACGCTCGAAATGCAGAAAGACAAGCAAAATGCAGACGCTGATAAGGAGGTAAGTGAAAAATATATTAAAAGAGACTGCCAAAAAAAAAAAGTATTAATTAACGAATATATTTAGTATATATTTAAAAAAATTATTTGGCGTTCGTATTTAATATATATATTTTAAACAAACATATATAAAATAAAATATAAATTAATTTAAGCGTAAATGAGAAAATGAGTCTGGGAATTATAAAAAAACAAAAAAAATAAGAGTTAAATGAAAAATATTAAAAATATGAAAAAATTCGATAATAAATATAAAAAAAATCCAAATTAAAAAAAATAAACAAATATCGCAGGGCGATAAGCCATCTCTGATGGATATAATCAGGCAGCGACGTCGCTCTTCTGTCCGCAATCTGATGACCAAGGAACCAATAAGAAACGAGTCCTTCCTTGGCGTCGTCCTCAAGCCAGTCATAAGGGATGCCAAAGAGCAAGCAGAACCCCAACAAGCCAAGCAATTACTTAAGGTAACCAAGAAAAAACAACGGCTTCAGCTCTCTCTTCAATCTCTCTTTTCACTCTCTTAAAATTCTCTATCTCCCGCTCGCTCACTCTTTCTCTGTCTTCTCACTTTTTCTACTAAGTTCTCTTCATCTTTTGTCTAGCTTCAAAATTGTTGTTTTCTTAATTAATCTATTTTGGTCTTCTTTCTTTCCTACACTACACTACAAAATTGTGGTGTAAAATGTATTACCTTGAAATATTTATATAATAATTAATAATATATAAATATTTTTCTCTTCATATTTATATTTTTGCCTTAACTGTGAAATTTTTAGCATTCTTTTCTCTCTTTTCTACACTGCACTAAAAATGTGAAGAAATGTATGTGTATTAAATAGTATAAATATATATTTTGCCCTTAATTTTTTTTATGTTGTAGAACAAATTCTGGTTTAATTTTTAGTATGCATTTTTAAAATTTCTTTTGACATATCTATATATTTAAAAATGAATCAATTGCTTCATAGCATTTATGTAAGAGACTTCAGCTGGGAACTTCATTTATTTTGAGTAGCTTTGAGCAGGCCTTAATGATTTTCTCTCTCTCTCTCTCTCTCTCTCTGTCAGACACATTTTAGACTCTCTCTCACTCTCTCAAAAATTTATCTTCTATATTCTAAAGTGCTTTTTGTCGTGAATTTAGCACTACTGCTCTATCTGTCTCTTTCTCTCCCTCTCTCTCTCTCTCTCCGCCTTTCTTCTTTTGCCTCGCAAATCATTTTCCACTTGATACATTTACGAATATATATTTTCCTGGGCTTTGTTAAGGCAAATGCCACGGAGCAATTTAATCCGACGAAGGCAAGCAAAGCGCAAATATCGGATTTGAAAAAACCCGAGGGCCTGGCAACCCTAGTCGATGATTATGAGCGGCCGCAGTTAGATAAATATGAGCGTATCGATATCGAGAAATCGAAGCCAGAGAAAACCACACCAATCATTATTCCCCCGGAACCCCAAAAGACCCCGGAACTCAAAATACCCGATGAAAAACAAAAGGTAAATTTTAAGCAACCATTTTGCCATAAATATTAGTATAGTAAATGGACAGAGCTGCCACGCAATGGTAATAAATAAATAAATCAATAAGAATAAGTTATAATAATTATAATAAATAATAATAATAATAATGAAGATCGAAAGGGAAATTTAAAGCGGTGCTGACAACTCTTGTTAGAAATATTAGTATGGCATAGTTGCCACATAATGGTAATAAATAATAATAAATAATCGTAAAAATTATAAATTAATAATAAAAATTAATCATAAACATAAATAGTAAATATGAATATCAGTAATAAATAATTGTAATATATAATAAAACTAAATTTTTAAATTAAACACCGCAAAAGCAAACAAAATAAACTGGCTTAGAATTAATAGGGATAATAATAATAATATATTTAAATAATAAATACTAATTAAAAATTAATAACTAATATAAATAATAAACAATGAAAAATATTTAATACTAATCAAATCAAACAATTAAAATTATATTAAAAACCAATAATAATAATAATCATTATAAACAACAATAAACAAAAATATGTATTAATTGCAAGCAAGCGATTATTATTGGTGAATAAACACAGAAAGAAGCAGAAGAGCCTTAACAGATCAGTTTCCATTTCAGTTTAGCATTTATTTTATTTGTTAAAAATACAATATCGTTGCTCTGCATAAATATACTGAATATATATATATATATATATATATATTCACATATTTATATTGTTATAAATATATGCCGTGTGCACATCTATTATTAATATTCATATTTATATATATATATATTATTTGTGTTATTAGCTGCACAACAGATATAAATGCGAGCAAACAAACAATATATATATATATATATATATATTATATATATATTGTATAGTTTTTAGCAGAATTGGAGGTTGATTTCACATTTTTCTGACATATTTATATATATATATATATTTTTTTTTTGCTGATGCGTTTGCAAATAGCATATAGATAACATTTATATTTTTATACTTTTAATGTGCTGAAAATCTTTTGTCATATATATATATATATATATATATATATAACTATAGCACACCTCAGAAATATCTAACCACAAATATGTTTGATGTCTGTCGCCGCCTGTCGCTCATGACAAACGGTTCGAAAATCGTTCTGAAAAATTTGTCAATCGAAAAACGTGAAAAATAAATATATATATTCAAAAATAACTTCATAATGTAAATGTGTCAACAAAAAATAAACAACAAATTGGTCAAACAAAACGACAAAAGTAATTAGCACATTAATCGATAAGCGTTAATCGATAGCAATGGCAAGCAGAACCAGCATTAAGGTGACCGTAGTACCGGTTCGTATTATGGACAATATCTTTTACTCATTTTGGCATGTCACAAAATTACAAATCGACCACAAAATAGACACTGCTTAAAATTAAACAGTTATATTTATATATATATATATGTATTTTTTTTTAAAATATTTTTTGTCTAGGATGACAAACCGAAGATGCCCAAAATGCAGCCGCCGGCGCCGGGTGAACCGCCCAAAATCGAGGTCATCCGCGAGAAGCGTCCATCCCTGGCACCCGAAGTTCCCAGTCGACGTGGTTCATTAGTACCGCCCGCCGACACCGGTCGCCGTCCTTCATTGATCATCAATGACGAGGTAATTTCATTGTCTCTTTTTCACTCATTGCCATTTTATTACCTTTTTATCCACCAAAGCGTAAATCTCGCTTTTACTTAGTTTGCATTATTTGTATTATATATATATTTAATTTACATACTTTATATTGCAACAAAAAATGGTAACTGTTAGATTGCAAATTCAAACTTGCGCGGCTATTTAGAATTAGACTTAACCGCGCGTCTATTGTGAGTTAGTCGCACATGTTCGCTTTAGGATGTTAACGAACGTTTTGAAATTTAAATTTACTCGGCTCAAATTAGACATCATTCACAATTTAAGTTTAGTGCGCGTATATTGTGAATGATGCCAAAGCCCAAACTGGGGAATGAACTCGAATTTGTTTGCTCAAAGAACTTATAAAAAAAATATAATTTGTTCAATCAGCATTTTAATCTACACATAAACATATATATAAATAAACATATATTATATATGATTATGTTAGATATACATATTGCTTATTGTAAATATATCAAATTTAAAGTGTACAATTTGAGTTAAGTAAATTGATTTGTTTAAATAGCACTAGTTCCAAATGCTAGTTCCTGTTCCAGTTCAAGGGTAGTTCCATAAAATATATCGACTTGCATATAGCAGTAGATGGCTATCGACTTTTAAATAGCAAACAGTATTTAAAATTTATTTCAAATTTGGGATAATCGATAACCGATAACTGTTGTTGCCTGTATGTAAAACTGAGTAATCGTTTATTAATTGTGTAGCACTTATTTATTACTATTATATTGAGTAGCTAGTAGATTGTACCTCGCATTGTATTTTGTACCTAATCACTTACATGTCAATATATATCTTCCTGTTCCCTTCTATGTACCTACCATGTATGAACTAAAAAAACATACAATCGAATCGAATATCGAATTGAATCGAACACCAACACTATTAAATAACAAAACACACCTACACCTGTCTGTGTCAACTCAACTCCAACTCAATCGAACTCCAACTCAATTCAACGCCAAATGATCGAACTGCCACCAACCCCCCACCCCCCCACACACACACACACCAACCAACAATCAACGACCAACCGCAACTACTTGGCATATTTAACACATACACACACACATACACATACACCTGCACGCACGCACGCCCACACACACATATATATATATATGTATGTATGTATGAGCACAGAAGAAACTCCGCCCAGGCGAAGTGATGGACACAAGGGTAAGAATTATTAAAAATACAAAAAAAAAACGTAAATATGGATTATATAGGTATACAAAAAATATAATATGTCTTTAAGTTATGTAATTGGATCGCCATTTATCTATTAATATTACACACACCACATACAAATAAACAACTGCAATGCCACCTTTTGCTCTCTCTCTCTCTCTCTCGTCGCTGCTTCTTCTCTTGTGCATATGAAAGTTGCAAGATAGCTCAGCCTTCTGCTTGTTTACACAAACGAGAGAAGAGAGCGAAGCTATAAATAGAAGCTCGCCATAAAAACGCATACACACACATACATATATATTTAAATGTACATATATGATTATGTCTGAATGTATTTATGTATGTATGTGTGTAATTATGAATTTGTTTTTTTTTCGTTTGCCCTTCAAATTCATATTCCCCAAACTGCTGCACAATTTATGCAAAACATATAATTCAAAAAAAATAGATGTATGTATTTTAGGCTGTGCCCGAAAAAAGAACCGCAATACATAAATACACACATAACTATATGTATGTGTGTATTTATATTGACCTTAGCCTTTTAGATAGAAATGAACGGCTGCAATAAAGATGCACACACACATACACACATATTTGAAATTTACATAATTACACTTAATTGGGCTCAAGTTTAATAATTGCGTTCGCTGAATCGCAATTCAGTTGTTCGCCGTCGCGTTTAAAGAAGACAGCAATAATAATAAGAAAGCAGAAAAAGGATTAATTGCAGGCTCGCGATATGTAACAACGAGTAAGCACTAAAAAAGTACTCGTTACTCGATACTCGCTACCAGCAGCAGGTAAGCAAGGTTTTATCACAGCCTTGCGATCGTTTTCACTTACGCGATATGTAGTAAGAAGTAACAACTGAGAGTAATCGTTACTTACTAATGATCAACGCACTTAGAGCGGCCAGTGGCAATATTTACTAGTGATGGAAGTTAATTAGAGAAATTCACCATACACACACACACCAACACACACATTGCATACACAATAAATTAGTTATTAAATATCCCAATTTCTATCACCAATCGATCGCATTACAAAAAAAAAACCAATTAAACAAATACAAATTTTTAATTGTATTTAATAAAACGCATATTACAGTTGTTGAGGCCAGGCGAGGTTGGTGAAGGACAGGTGAGAGTTAGCTCTGCTTCTACTTCTATTTCACATATACGCAGTAGCAAATTTGGTCGCATATTCACAACACACACATACACCCCCACACACATAAACAGCATTTCACACTCATTACTTGCATACAATTTGCGAGCTCCAATTAGTAGTAGAATAATAATAATAAATAAAATAAAAATAATAATTTTGGTAAAAAACTAACACGAAATTAGAAGAAAGTATTGCTTAAAGAAATCACACATATACACATACATATGCATACCATATCCATTCCATATTGTAGTTTGCAGCCTATCGATTAGCGATACTCGATATCATTCGATCTTATCGGTAGAAATGCAGCCCAAAAATAATAAAAGTTGAGGCTGCATTTTTTTAATGTTTATTCTGGTTACTAATCTGTGTATGAAAATCGAAAATCGATTAATTGCTTGCAACTACATTTTAATAACGACTGCATAAAAAAGTGCAACAAAAAATAGAATAGAGCACTTAAATTCGAATATAAAATATCAAAGCAACCGATATCGATATATTTGATTTGATTTCGACGAAGTTGTATTTAAACTAATTATCGGGAAATTGTCTAGAATGAATTCAAAGAAAATAATTAAGTTATAAGTAATAGAAAGAAGAAGAAATTTAATAGAAATTATTAATAGAGGTGGGTTTTTGTCTTTCATGTGTAACAAATCGACATTCGATTGCCATTCACTCTAAAATGCATGAATCAATGAATGAATGAATATATCTTGGGCATAAATAAATATTTACATACACACACTTCTCTATTTTCTTGGATCGTGGATCGTGTAGCAAAAACAACAGCGACCTGGCGAAATGGGGGATACGAAACAGGTCTTAAATTGTTGATCGATTAACGATCACATTTATAATTTATATACTCTATGTTATCGACTTGAACACTGATTGAATACTTTTTTCGACTTGTTATCGCTTGCTTACATTCCTGTTGGTCACTGATATTATCTATATATCTATCTTTTTCTCTCTCTATAGACATTAAGGTGTATATAACATTTCGAGATTCATATTTTGTAAATACAATATACGATATTCCTATATATATATACTATATATATATATATATATGTATATATATATCCTATATATCATTCGATAGCTTTAAATATTTATGTAAATAATTCTCGAATGTGTTTCTTTTTTTGTATATAAAAATAAAGGGGTATATTAAGGGTATTATTTATAGGCGTCGGTCTATTAAAAAAAATGTATATATATATATTATACATTTTAAGTTTCATTTTGTAATTAACTTTTAATCATTTACAATTAACCAAAATAAAAAAAATGACTTGTAATCATAGTTACATTTTGCAACCCGTTACAGCGTCAAGTATTTATTAGTTACCAAATATACCATGTAGTTGTTGATTGTTCAGTTTTTATTATTTTCTTTTTTTTCAGTAGTTGGCATTTATTTGAAATCTTTACCCGTTTTTTTATTTTCTGTTTTTTTTTTTGTTGTATATAATCCGTATTTTGATCAGATTTCAATCGAATTTTAATATATGTATTTTAAAAAGCACATATAATTGTTTTCAACTAATTTTACATTTCTGTTTTGTCTGTCTTTGTGCGTGTTTATTGTGTGTGTGTATTTATTATATAACTAAAGCGGAGACGTCCCTCGATCGATGTGCGCAGACCGAGCGTTCAGGATTTGGAGGATCTGATCAATAAGCCGTCGACGCCATTGAAAGATATCGGCGATGGCTGCCCCCCAACAATTATCGATGTGCAGGAATCCTATTCGGCAGTCGAAGGTATGTTTTAAGTACTTACAATTCGTATATTCTATATACAGTAACCACAACTGTGATCCCACGTTCAATGTAAGTGTGAATTACACAGTTCGAGTTAAATATTTTCAATTAACCAAGTCACAGTTAAATATTTAAATACTTAAAAGTCTACAGTCACAGTTGCAAATACCCAATTGTAGAGACACAGTTACTTATACTCTATATATAATATATTTACAAAATTGCTGTGTATACACATATGCACATTTGTTCAGTTACAGTTAATAAGTCACAGTTACACACAGCCAAACTTATATGGTTATTACACAGATACTCAGTCGCACTTACCCAGTCCCATTTACAAATTTAAAGTCTATATTCTCTATATACACATTTAAAATCACTTTTACTCATTCACAATTTCTCAGACACTGTCATTCAGTCACAGTTACTGTTACAGCATGCTCTATGCACAATTTATACAGCTATTCAGTCGCACTTACTCAATCACACTTACTCAGTAACACTTACTTATGCTCTATTTAGCACATATACCCAGTTACAGTCTATCCACTTCCAAAGTAACACTTGCTCTATTTGTACTCTCTCCTTATATATATGTACCCGTGACTAACCCAAACCCATCCCGTGTGTATTTATTGTGCCCTTTCCCGTTTTGTGTAGACTCGACTGCGTATCTTACGGTCGGAGTCGAGGGCAGTCCGGCGCCGACCTTCAAGTTCTACAAGGGCGTTAGCGAGATCCTCGAGGGCGGTCGCTACAAGTTCCTGACGGATGGGCAGACGAACACGATCACGCTGTGCATGAGGAAGTGCAAGCCGAATGATGAGAGCAAATACAAAATTGTCGTATCGAATATACACGGCGAAGATTCGGCCGAGATGCAATTATATGTATCCGATTCGAGTGGCATGGATTTCCGTGCGATGCTCAAGAAACGTCGTTATCAAAAATGGGACAAAGATGAGCAGGATCCCAATTGGGGTGATCTCAAAGAAACTGAAAAACCATTGCCGGCTTTAAAGAAAGTCGAAAGGGTAAGAAATACAAAAAAAAAGCAGCTAAAAATGAAGAAAATGCAGCTGAAAATGAAGAAAAAGCAGCTAAAAATTCAGCTAAAACTGAAGCCGAAGCAATTTTCAATAATTCGTTTGGCTTTTGCCTAAAATTCACATTTGCTTCAATTGCTCACTTAATTAATTAATTACTTGCCCAGTTGCAGTCAAGGTGTCGAACCGGTTCAAAGGAACCACTAACCGCAACTTTATAATCATTAAAGAGTATTAAGCAGTAATTAATTACCATCAGAAGTTATTCAAGTAATTAAAAGATTAATTCATTATTCATTATTATCTGTATCAGGACCTTTTAACTTCTATTGTTTTCTATATATCCCATCGGAACCAGTTCGGTTCAGTTTGACACCCTTAAACTTTATATATGTATGTACGTGTTGAAGACTAAATGTATTAATTTCAGTGTATTCCCAACAAACAAAAAACAATTTGAATATTTAGGCAACGATATCTTAGATATGTGTTTTGGTTTATTTAGATGTGGAAAAAATGTAGGGATTTAATTCAAGTAAAGAAATATATTTTAATATAAAATATGACATATGATTGACCAAAGCAATTACACTAGGCAGCAGAGTTTTCATTAATTCGTTTATTTAATTATATTTATATTAATTTATTTATTTTATTTTATATTTATTTATTTAATTTTTTATTTATTTATTGAATCATTTTCATTATTAATTAAAAACAAGGTTTTCATGAATTAGTTTATTTAATTATATATATATATTTATTTATTTATTTAATTAAACTTTTTTTCTTTATTAATTTTAAATATTTATTTATATTTTTATTTCTTTATCAATTTATTTACTTATTTAGAAATTTTATTGTGTTGCCTAATTTTAATAATAATTTCAAGGCAGAAATAGAGTACATCAATACATCAAGATGCTTATTTTATGATATCAGCAATAAACAAATAATAATACAAAGTCTACATTAGACAGGCGAAAAATTATTAACAATATTGCCAAATTTTCAATTTGTGAGTCTGTCTCCAAGTACTCTTACTTGCACAGCTATCCCTCAATCAAGATGATTATTTGATGATCTCAGTAAACAAATGTTAAATTTGACTCGTGAAAAGTAATTAAAAGTTATTTAAGATAATTCCTATAATAATTCCAGTCAAGATAAAACAGAAATTGTCAATTTATGAGTATATATCTGCAAGTATTTTAGTCGCACATCAATCGCCCAATCAAGACGATTTTTATTATATATGTGTATATGTATATAATGCAATACAGGCGCCAGCATCACGTAGACCATCCCTAGCCGATCTGATCCCCGATTGGCCGACGTTGCATCCGTTTCGCCGTGAGGAGGTGCGCTCTATTTATTCCGAGATACCTAAAAAATTTATATAAAAAAAAGAAAGAGATATTTAATAACTATATATATATATTTATTTTGGTTGTGCAGCCGATTTTTGTCTTTTTTTAGTATGAGACTTTTAAATAGGTTTCATTCAACTGAAAATAAGAGTACAGCAGATGGCGTTCGGTTCAGTTTTCCAATTTTCCAATTAACTCTAATAATGGAATATATTTTCTTGTTCTCTTGACTATCCGCGTATTCTTTCCGGCGTATTTGCATTTTGTTTTTATTTCCATTTGGCGCACGTACACACATACATATTGCTCAACATATATATATAGAAAAAATCCAAATACTTTGATTTTTTTTTTTAACATTCATGTGTTCTTTTTGATCAATTTGCTATCGGTTATTAGAATATATAATATATGTATATATATTAGAATACGATATACGATACTCGATATACAAAGAAAATTAATCACATTTTTGCATTATGATGCATTTTAGTGTTTTAACAGTTATAAATATGCAGATCGTAAATTTTGTTGGACGATTAATTAAATCATTTAACTGTTAGCCATTAAATAAAAAAATAGCAGTTCATTTTGGGTACATCTAAAATGGAGCTGCTAATTAAAATAGCTCCAATTTGTCGATATAAAGTGTTCACTATCCATTTTTCAATTTATTTATTTCTTTAAATAATACAATTTAAATTTAAAATTTAAAGCTAAAATTGCCAAATAAATATTATAAAACTAAAAGACACTAGAAATATAAACAGTCCAAAGTTGAAAATTGTTTTTATTAAAATGAAAGTTATAAATTAAATTAATAAAATAAATATGATGTTAAATAAAATTAAAGCTACAAATTGAATGATATAAAATAAATAGCAAATAGCAGTTTTTCAATTTCAAAAAGGCTTTTAAACATTAAAGAAAACAATTAGCTTAATCAAAATTAAAGTTACAATTAAATTATATAAAATTAAAAGTGACAATAAAAAAATAGTTTAACTAAAATGAAAGCTCAAAATTAAATGAATAAATCTAAAAGAGTCAATTTTAAATGGTTTTAAATATTCCAAAAATAGTTGTTTAATTGAAATGAAAAGACGATTAAAAGTAAATAAATAAAATATATACATATATACTTGTGGCACACTATATCGACAAATTTGAAAATATATAAAGATATATAGGTACACAGGTACTTGCTAAACTAAAATTGCAAACATCTAATATCAAGCGAAATATTGTTTTTTGAATATTTTGTTTCATTTTGCTAATGCATTATTTTTACTATATATATATATGACTATATGTATATATATGTATAGTGTAATTATATTAGATGTAATCATAAGTCAGTACCTTTTCATTACCTACTGTAATAATGAATAGCACACGATTGGGACAATTTACAACGATTGATTGTATCGATAACTGTGCTAGATATTATTATCTTTTGAGATTTGAATGCTAAATAATTGTATATCGATTTTTTATTGTCGTTTTGATGTCTTTACCCATTTTTGACAACGAAAAAAAAAACAAAACAAATAACAACATCGATAATAATCGATAACAACGACAACGCAGAAGGTAGAATCGTTCCTTAGTCCACTGATCGATCAGTTCGCTAAGGAGGGCAAGGATAAGAAGGTTGTATTTGAGGCGAGATTCAGCAAACCCAATTGCAAACCCAAATGGCTATTCCGCAAGGATGTAAGTATTACAACAAATAAATCCCAATAAAATGGATATATATTTTGCAGAGCTATTTATCAGATATATACAGTTGCGGTCAAAATAATAGCATTTAATAAAAATATGACTTAAATCATTTGTACAATACCAATGCAAAAATTCATCAAAATACAATTATTTTCCAAATATTATCTAGTTTTTCGAAATTGTATTGTAAAACTTTACTATTATAATGATAAATTTCAATAATATTATTAATAGAAAATAAATATAACAATAATCAATATAAGAACTTTATATATTTGTTTTGATAGCAATGCCAATTTTAATGTTGACTTATCTTTTAAATTAAATTTTTGCTAATTTTTCAACTATATTTGAGGTGTTTGTAGTTATTTTGACCACAGCTATATATACAGTTATTAACATTATAATATATTAAATTATACATATCTCTTAATAGGAAGTTTTCACAGGCAGCAAATTCAAGTTCAAGCAAGAGAATGACACATATCAATTGATTATTACCGCACCCAAAGTCGACGATACGGGCAAGTATACAATTGAGATCGGTGGCGTCTCCAGCACTGCGTTCCTCAACGTCGAGGAGGCAGATCCTTCGTACACCTTCACCAAGCCGCTCAAGAAGAAGCTGGAAGGATTCACGAGGCACGAGACGACTTTGGAGTGTTCGGTTAGCAGCAGCATGGCGAATGTGCAGTGGTTCAAGGATAATAAGAAAATTGAATCGGATGACGCTCGCTTCCTGATCTCCAAGGACATCAATGGTAATCTTAAGCTGATTATCAAGGAGTCCGTGCTAGAGGATTCCGGCCAATACAGATGTCAATTGGACAAGCAGCCGGACAAGACGGAATGTGCCCTGAAAATTATCGAATATCCGTATAAATTTGTCAAGGTTTTGAAATCGCAGCAATGCATCGAGAAGGATACGATTACCTTGGCCTGCGAGCTGGATGATGCCCAGGGCGATGTGCAGTGGTTCCGAAACGATGAGGAAATCAAACCCGACAAACGCATGCAGGTCATCAAGGATGGCCGCAAACGCAAGCTGGTCATCAAGGACTGCAAGGTCACCGACGCAGGACAATTCAAGTGTACCACGAATGCCGATAAGACAGATGCCGAAATTATCATCAATTGTAAGTACAACTGTTCATAATTCATAAAATATATAAATAATAATAAATATATATAAATAAATAAATATAAAATAATATGAAACAAAATTGATCTGCAAATGTATAAACAAATATAAATGTATGTAAAGTTGTTGCTAATAATTAAATAAGAAAATTTATAATTGAAATTGATAAAAATATATATAAACAAGAAGTGTAAATAACAAATGATAAAACCAAAAAATATTTGTAATAAATAAATAAATATAAATTACTAAGAAAAGAAAATTGATCTGAAGCAAGAAATATATTTAAAATAAATTCAAAGTGTATAAATAAATGTAAATATATATCAAGTTGCTCATAAATAAATAAGAAAATTTATAATTAAAATAATTAAAAAATTAAAATATAAATAACCAAAAAGCTAATTAAAAATACATCAAAACAGTAAATAAATAAAAAGTTCACCTTTTGCAAATAAAAATCTTTATTTAAAAAAGCAAAAAATGTATATTAACATAATATATAAATATTTATATTAATATAATATTTTAATATTTATATTAATATAATATATTAATATTTATATTAATACAATATTTTAATATTTATATTAATATAATATATTAATATTTATATTAATATAATATATTAATATTTATATTAATATAATATATTAATATTTATATTAATATGTATATTGACTTGGTAATAAATTAATTGAGATAAAAATTAATATAGAGCTAAAAAAAAAAATAACAATAAAAAAAAAATATTTAAAATTGATACATTTTTTTTAAATAAATAAATAAATATTTTCATATCTTTGTTCTTTTCTAATTTAAAGAAGGTAAAGCTTTAGATGCATAAAATAAAAGGAAATCGGTATATAAAATATAAAACAAAATAATTATTAATATTTAAAATATAAAATATAAAAGAAAATAAATCGAAACCTGAAAACCGAATGAAAAAAATATAAATAGCCAAACAGAACGAAATTTAACAAGGGACACTTAAAAAAAAAATACCTAAAAACGGCATGCAATATAATATATATATGAACTGTTTTTTTAAATCATATTCCATTCAAGATCAAAATCGCTTTAATAAGAAGCTCAAGGATACGGATGCCGTGGAGCGTGAGAAACTGGTGTTCGACGTTGAGCTGCAGGATCAAACGGCGCCCTGCGACTGGAAATTCAATGGGGAACCCATTGTGCCCAACGAGCGCATCGAAATCAAGAACTTGGGCGGTGGCAAGCATCAGTTGGTGTTTAACAACCTGGAGTTGACGGATGTGGGTGAGATTACCTGTGAATCGGGCCAGCTGAACTCCAGCTGTAAGTTATCGGTGCGCAAGGGCGAAAGCAGGCCGAATATCGATTGTCCCGATGACTTTGCGGGGCCGATAAGTGCGCCAGTTATCGTCGAGGTGCCATACAAAGGTAAAACAAAATACTTAAAAATAACAAAAAGTATTTAAGATTAAATTTTAAATTTTGATATTTAATATACTTTTTTAATAGTTAGCGGCACCAAACAATCACCCATCGAGGCCAAGTTGATCAAGGATGGCAAACCGTTGCCCGTTAAGGATGTTGAGGTGGCCGTCACCGATGACAAGGTCACTTTTAAGATTAAGAAACCATCGCGTGACTTATCGGGTCCCTATCAAATAAAGATAGCGAATGCACAAGGCGAAGATACCAAGGATGTGAATATAATATGCCAGGATGCGCCAACGCCACCGCAAGACGTGGATGTCACGGACATCTATCAGACATCGTGTGTGGTGAAGTTCAAGAAGCCGGAAGACGATGGTGGCACACCGATAACCAAATATGTTATCGAACGGCAAGATTTGAGCAAGAAACAGGGCTGGGAGCCTGTCGCTGAGGTTCTGCCGACGGAGCCATGCCTCAAGAAGATTGAGGACCTGGTGCCAAAGAAACAATACAGATTCCGTATACGTGCTGTGAACAAGATCGGTCCCTCAGACCCAGCCACCTTCAAGAGCTCGATACTCGCCAAAGATCCCTGGGACGAGCCCGGCAAACCCAAAGACGTTGATCTAACCGACTGGGACAAGGATCACGCGGACCTAAAATGGGAGGCACCCGATAGCGATGGCGGTGATCCCATTACAGCCTATATTGTCGAATACAAAGAGAAATTCTCAAATGATTGGGTTGCGGGCAAAGAGGTGCCTGGAGATGCCCGGGTGGCTACGGTGGACGGGCTGAAAGAAGGACAGCAGTACGAATTTCGAGTCCGTGCTGTTAATCGAGCTGGGCCCGGTGAACCCAGTGACAAGACGAAGGCCATCATTGCCAAGTGCCGTTTCGTCAAGCCGTTCCTCGTCGGAGACGGTCTCAAGAACATCACAGTTAAGAAGGGTCAAACTGTGCGTTACGATATTAAATACGACGGTGAACCGGAACCGGCAGCGAGCTGGTTCAAAGCGAACGAACCACTTAAATTTGATAATCAACGCATTTGCTTGGAGCAACTCGAGCGCAACTCGGCAATGACCATAAAGAAGGCCATACGCAATGATACCGGCAAATATAAGCTGGTGTTGAGCAACACTTCCGGCACCATTGAGTCGGAGGCGCAGGTCATCGTCCTGGATCGTCCTTTGGCGCCCGGCGGCCCCTTCGAGCCGGAGGAGGTGCGCGCCAGCCACATCAAGATGAACTGGAAACGCCCCGTCGACGACGGTGGCTGTGAGATAACCGGTTATGCCCTGGAGCGCATGGATGAGGAAACAGGTCGCTGGATACCCGCCGGGGAGGTGGGACCCGATGCCACCTCCTTCGACTTCAAGGGTCTGACGCCGAACAAAAAATACAAGTTCCGCGTGAAGGCTATTAACAAGGAGGGCGAATCGGAGCCGCTGGAAACAACGGATGCCATTGTGGCCAAGAATCCCTACGATCCACCAAGTCCGCCCAGTCAACCCGTCATCGACGACTATGACAACAAGAGTGTCATGCTCAAGTGGAAGCGACCTCCTTCCGATGGTGGTCGTCCGATTACCCATTATGTCGTCGAGCTCAAGGACAAATTCTCACCCACGTGGAGTGAGGTGGCCAAAACGGAGGATCCCACACCGGAGTGTAAGGTTGAGGGTCTCAAGGAGAAAATGGTCTATCAGTTCCGTGTGCGCGCCGTGAATAAAGCGGGTGCCTCGGAACCCTCACAGCCCACCGACAATCATCTCTGCAAGCACAAAAATCGTAAGTTCAATCCATCTGTATATATAGATTTTATATTTATATATTTTGCTTGAGCCAAGTGCACGCATTTTTTAAACTTTAGTATTTTAATATTTATTCTTGGTTGAAGCAATATTTTTTTTGTAATATCCTGTACCCATTTAAATAGTGTGAGAAGTGTTTATATATATTATTGAAGAATTTTAGTTAATATATTTATTTTATTTCGTATTTGATTAAAAATTTGAATTTATTTTATGTATTGTAGTTATTTACTTCACTTAATTAATTAATTTAATTTTATTTTTATTTAACTTATTTATTTATTTTTGTTTTTCACTTATTTTTTACTGGCAAGTTTAGTTTTTTATTTACTCAGGGAAGATTGAAGGCGTCCGTTCAGTTATTATAAATTTATTTATTATATTTATTTAATTTTAATTTTAATTTTATTTATTTATCATTCATCTATTTGATATTTTTCATTTATTTCATTTGCTTCATTTATTTAATGTATTTTATTTATTTAATGGGCGCTACTTTTTTTTTGTACTATTTTTCTAAAATATATAAATATTTGCTGCGCCCTTTTGGGTACAGGATATCTTACAGTCGAGCACCCTCGATTAAAGCTTTGGCTTAACATATTTCAACGCTTTTGTAGTAAACAATAATTGCTTTCAGTATAAACTCTGTCTCAGTTCAACATTTGCTTCATCTCAAATTTTTGTTAGTACCATTAAAAAAAAAGCAAATAAAATAATAAAAACTTAATAAAAAATTCCGAATTCAACATTTGCCTCATCTAAAATTCTTGTAAGTACCATAATAAAAAATGTAGCTAAGCCTCATCTAATTATAGATTCTTGTAGATACCTCATCTAAATTACAATTTAAAGTTCAATTAAAAGACAAAATAATTAAAAACGATAAATATCCAAATAAGATAATAAAATAAATAAATATAACAGTGAATTCTTTTTAACATAAAATAATAAATAATAAAAAATAATATGAAAATATAAACAACTAAAAAGATAATTAAATAAATAATAAAATAAATAAATAAAACAGTGAATTCTTTCAAACATAAAGTAATCATATCATCAACATAGAATTTTTGTAGCAGTGCATTTAAATTAACTAACATTGAGACTTAGTTTAAGTCTTGAAGTACTCCATTTTAGAGAAACGAAATCGCATCGCAGCAACTTGAATTTCATCGCTTTGCAAATGCTTACGCAAAATTTGAAAATTTCTTCATTTGGACTGACACAAATTCTTGTACCCCAACTGTATATATATATATATATATATTTATATATATACATAGTTAAGCCACAGATTGATCGATCGACATTCAAGCGGGTGACGATCAAGAGTGGTCGAACCCACAAATGGTCCGTGGATGTTACTGGTGAGCCCGTACCGGAATTGCACTGGAGTTGGCGCGACGATGTACCGTTAACGACAGGAGATAGGATCAGTATCGAGAATATTGATTATCATACCGATTTTGTAATAACAAATCTGAAGCGTAAGGATAGCGGTTTCTACACGCTGAAGGCGGAGAATCGCAACGGTGTCGATCGCGAGACAGTTGAGCTGGTAGTGCTGGGCAAGCCCAGTTCGCCGAAGGGTCCTCTCGCTGTCAGCGATGTGACCGCAACCGGTTGCAAGCTGCAGTGGAAGAAGCCAGAGGATGATGGCGGTGTGCCCATCAAGGAGTACGTTGTCGAGAAAATGGACACCGCCACAGGTAAATGGGTGCGAGTGGGTCGCTCGCCAGGCGAGAAGGAACCGCCCAGCTTCGATGTAACCGGTCTGAATCCCGGCTCGGAGTACATGTTCCGTGTCTCCGCTGTGAACGAGGAGGGTGAATCGGAACCGTTAACTACGCTAGTGGGCATTGTGGCCAAGGATCCGTTCGATGAGCCCAACAAACCGGGCACTCCTGAAGTTACGGACTATGACAATCAGAGTGTCAGCTTGAAGTGGACGGCGCCCAATAATGATGGCGGTGCTCCCATCCAGAAGTACATAATCGAGAAGAAGGACAAGAACAAGCCAGAGTGGGAGAAGGCTCTCGAAATACCAGGTGATCAGCTGGAGGCAACTGTCGCCGGTCTGCAGGAGTACGGCGAATACCAGTTCCGTGTGATTGCCGTGAACAAAGCGGGTCCATCGGCTCCATCCGATGCAAGTGTGCCTCAGATTGTCAAGTACAAGAAGTGTAAGTATTGAATATGAATATAAAATATAATATAGAAGATATATACAGTAAAGATTGAAGATTAAAGATCCTTATGCATGAAAGATACACAACTAATAATAATAATTAGAAACCTCAGCTTTAAAAACAACTGGTAGTAAAGATGGAGACCTTTTAATAATTCTTTTAATAGTATATATTAATTAATAACTAATCAGATAGAGTTCTTGTCGTAGGTTAAATATGAAATCTACTTACATTAAATGATATATAATTTATATATTATATATCATTTTAATTACGATCTTAGCAGCCAATTAAAAGAATTCTAGAATACCGTATGTTCATTTATGATTTTTGTACCCAACTAATAACTAAATAGATAGATAGATTACCTTTCGGGGAAACCATAGATGAAAGATGAATTTGCTTGCTTTTTAATCATAGATCAATTTAAAATTATATATCGATCTTATGATCTTAGCACTTAACTAAAAAAACTCACCAGATAGATCTTTCGGATTTGTTGTAAATAATAATAATAATAATAAATGATCTTAAAATAAAATAGCGTTGCTCTTTAATTATGCATATAATGCATATTATGATCTTACATAAATATTATGATCTACCATATAGAATTCTGAAGTACCCTTGTTCATTTAATATCTTAGAACCCCATTAAAAACTAACCAGATTGAGTTCTTATCTTCAAGGATTGCCGTACATTAAATATACATTTCTTTGTGTGCTAGTAATATATAAGTGATATACAAGTTATATATATATATATATATATATATATATAATATAAACCCAATTAAAAACTAACCAGATAGGGCTCTGAAATAGCCTTGCTAATTTAATTTAATATTTGAGTACCTTTTAAATAAGAAAGTTCTTATCTTCTCTCTCTTCTCTCTACTTCTCCACATTCTCTGGCTCCACCTACAGTGAAGCCGCGCATTGACAGAACGAACCTGAAACCACTGCTAATACGCGCTGGCAAACCTATCAAATACGACGTGAACGTACGAGGCGAACCCGTGCCGACGATCATCTGGTATCAAAACGACAAAGAGCTCAAGTTGGAAGAGTTGCCGAGCAACATCGAGATCCAGAATATACCCCATAATACGAAGATAGCGATTATCGATGCTGTGCGCAAGCATACGGGCACCTATAAGATCCGAGCCGTAAACGAGCATGGTGAGGATGAGGCGACCGTCGAGGTCAATGTGCTGGGACCACCCGGCAAGCCGAGGGGTCCTCTGGCCGTCAAGGACATTACGAAGGATGGCTGCAAATTGAAGTGGCAGAAGCCGGAAGATGATGGCGGTAAACCGATAACCAGTTACCAGGTGGAGAAATTCGATAAGAAACAGGGTCGTTGGGTGCCGGTCGGTCGTACCTCCGGCAATGATACCGAACTTGATGTCAAGGGCCTGCAGGAGGGCCATGAGTATCAGTTTCGGGTCAAGGCCATCAACGAGGAGGGCGAATCCGAACCCCTGGAGACCGATGGCAGCATTGTGGCGAAAAATCCCTATGATGCTGCCACCAAGCCAGGCACACCCAAAATCGATGATTATAATGAGCATATGGTTAAATTAAAATGGGAACCGCCCAAAGACGATGGCGGTGCACCGATTATCGGATATGTTATCGAAAAGAAAGATAAATTCTCTCCCATTTGGGATGAAGTGCTCACCACAAATGTAAGTATGCAGTTTGAAGGGGTTTTGAGCTATGGATCAAAGCAACTAATCCTTTAAATAATCAATAATAATAATAAATTAAACAATTAATTAGTAATTGATAGTAATTTCAATAATTCAATTATCAATTCAATAATTAAATAGTTATTTAAATAATTACTTGGTATTTGAATATATATATTTAAATTATTATTTAATTATTTAACCACTATTTAAGTGGTACTTTCTAAGTAGTACATTATAAAACTAAATTTAACTTGAAAGATTTTTTAAAAAATTGAAATAATTAATTAGTAACTTAATTAATTACAGAATAATTTAAATAATATTTAAATAAATACATAATAAATTCAAATATTTAAATATTCATTTAATTTAATAACTAGTAATTTTAAAAATAATTTAAGTATAGAAAATTAAATATGATTTAACATATATAAATTGCATATTTAGAGCCCTACACCCGAGGCAACTGTCGATGGCCTTACCGAGGGGAATGTGTATCAGTTCCGTGTACGGGCTCTCAACAAGGCCGGACCCAGCGAACCCAGCGACGCAACCGAACCGCATTTGGCCAAGCCCAGAAATCGTAAGAAATAATAAAACAATTTTTGTTTACAGCTGCTATAAAAATTAATTGCCAATTTATACATTTTTGCTAATTTTATTTCTTTATTCGACTATTATTATTTTGGTATGTATACGCAAAAAATGCTTGATTTTATGTTGAGCCAAAGCTTATTATTAGATTAATTATTATTATGCTAATATATATTTAATATTTATATTTGATATTATTTATATATTAATATAATAAAATGTGTATTATATCCATAGTCAAACCAAGCATAAATCGCGAGAAAATGAAACCGATCAAGGTGCGTGCTGGTAACACTGTTAAGTTCGATGTGGATGTCAAGGGTGAACCCGCCCCAACTTTGACCTGGTACTTCAAGGAGAAGGACCTAACGCCCAGTGGACAAGTGCGCCTGGACAATGAGGATTACAACACAAAGTTGACGCTGTTGGATACAGCTCGAAAAGACAGTGGCATCTACAAACTGAAGGCGGAGAATGATAATGGCGTAGATGAGGCCGAAGTGGAAGTGATTATCCTGGATAAACCAGGCAAACCGGAGGGTCCTTTGGAGGTCTCCGACATACACAAAACCGGCTGTAAATTGCAGTGGAAAAAACCAAAGGATGATGGCGGTGTTCCCATTACGGGCTATGCTGTTGAGAAAATGGATACGGCCACGGGTAAATGGGTGCCAGCTGGCACCGTTGATCCCGCCAAAACGGAGCTGGATGTGAAGGGTCTCGATCCCAATCATCGCTATCAGTTCCGTGTTAAGGCTATCAACGAGGAGGGCGAATCGGAACCACTCGAGACCGAGTCAGCAATCACTGCCAAGAATCCATTCGATGCCTCGGCACCGCCCGGTCTACCCGAGATTGAGGACTGGGATGAGCATCATGTGAAACTGAAATGGGAACCACCCATTCGTGATGGTGGCTCTCCCATTACCAACTATATCATTGAGGTAATGGACAAGGACTCCGGTGAGTTCGTCAAGGCCACCGAGACGGAGGGACCCATCTGCAAGGGTGTCGTCAAGAAACTGGAGGAGGGCCAACAGTACAAGTTTCGTGTGCGTGCGGTGAACAAAGCGGGTCCCTCAGATCCATCCGAGCAGACCAATTGGCATACGGCCAAGCCACGTTTCCGTAAGTATTGGATGAGACCTTAGACTTAACTCTCTGTATCTCTCTCTCTCTATCTTTCAATTGATTGATCTATGAGTTGATCTCTTTCTGATCTTTCTTTATATGATTTGAACTGATCTCAGTCTGTTTTAATCTGATCTGATGTAACTCTCTCTCTCACTATTCTGATTTGATCACTCTCTCTCTGAGATGATATCATTTTCTGATCACTGTGATTTCTCTCTTTCTCTCTGATCTGATTTCTCTTTCTTTGATCTGGTCTTTCTTTTACCTATTCGGATCTAATCTGATCTCTCTAATCTGATTTGATCTCTCTTTATCTTTCTGATTTTATCTTCATTTCTGATCTGATCACTCTGAGCTGATCTCTTTTTGATCTGAAATGATCGGTCTCTCTCTCTCTCTCTTTCTTTCTCTCATCTCTCTCTATAATCTCGCACTCTCTCTCTCTCTCTCTCTTTCTCACATCTATCTCTATAATCTCGCACTCTCTCTCTCTCTCTCTTTCTCTCATCTCTCTATAATTTCGCACTCTCTCTCTCTCATCTCTCTCTCTATAATCCCGCACTCTCTCTCTTTCTCTCTACTTTCCACAGTCAAACCGCACATTGATCGCACCAACCTGAAACCCGTCATAGTCAAGGCCGGTCTCTCGATCAGTCTGGACATCAATGTGAGGGGTGAGCCTGCACCAAAAATCGAGTGGACCTTCAATGGTCTGCCCGTCGTGAGTGACGAGGAAGGAGTTAAGATTGATAACGTCGATTACAATACCAAGTTCTTTGTGATGCGTGCCAAGCGTCCACAAAGTGGTAAATACACCATCCGAGCCAGCAATGAGGTGGGTGAAGATGTGGCCGAGTTGGAGGTGTCTGTGCTGGGTAAACCGGGTAAGCCAAAGGGTCCGCTCCAAGTGAACGACATCACCAAGCACAGCTGCAAGCTGAAGTGGGAGAAGCCCGAGGATGATGGCGGCGCACCCATCGATTACTATGAGATCGAGAAACTCGATCCACATACGGGCCAATGGTTGCCGTGCGGCAAGAGCTCCGAACCGGAGGCCAAGGTCATTGGTTTGCACGAAGGCAAGCCGTACAAGTTCCGCGTGCGCGCCGTCAACAAAGAGGGCGAATCGGAACCACTCGAAACGGAGAAACCGATCATTGCCAAGAATCCGTTCGATGAACCGGACAAACCGGGTCGTCCCGAACCCACCAATTGGGATAAGGATTTCGTCGATCTGGCTTGGGATTCCCCCAAAAACGATGGTGGTGCTCCCATCCAAAAGTACATCATTCAAATGCGCGACAAGTCCGGCAGGGGTTGGGTAGATGCCGCGACTGTGCCGGGGGACAAGACCAAAGGTACTGTGACGGGCGTGGAAGAGGGACATGAGTACGAATTCCGTATTGTGGCCGTGAACAAGGCCGGTCCCAGCGAACCGAGCGATGTGTCCAAGTCGGTGGTGGCCAAGCCACGTTTCCTGGCGCCGCACATAGATCGCAAGAATCTGCAGAAGAAGATAATGCGCAGCGGCCAAATGCTGCACATGGATGCGGCTGTGAAAGCCGAGCCTCCGGCAAAGATAACATGGACCTACAACGGAGCCGATATCAAGTCCGGTGAACACGTCAAGATCGAGAATGAGGAATATAAAACGACATTTATAATGCCGAAAGTGAAGCGGGCCGACAAGGGCACCTACATTGTTACGGCCAAGAATGATTCCGGCGTAGATACCGTTGAGGTTGAGCTAGAGGTGCTCTGCAAGCCCAGCAAGCCAAAGGGTCCGCTGGCAGTCAGCGATGTTAAAGCGGAGAGTGTCCATCTGAAGTGGGATAAGCCCGACGATGATGGCGGCGAACCTATCGAGCATTATGTTGTGGAGCGCATGGATACGGAAACGGGTCGTTGGGTACCGGTGTTGACCACGAAAACGCCAGAAGCGGATGTTACGGGTCTGACCGAGGGCAAGGAGTATCTGTTCCGCGTGAAGGCCGTAAACAGCGAAGGTGAATCGGAGCCACTCGTAACGGACATACCTGTTACGGCCAAGAATCCGTACGATGCAGCGGATACGCCAGGCAAACCCCAGGTTACGGATTGGTCTGCGCATCATGCGGATCTCAAGTGGCGTGTACCAGAAGATGATGGTGGGGCTCCCATCACCGGGTATATCGTTGAGAAGAAGGACAACAATACGGGCAAATGGCAAAAGGTGCTCGAGACAAATACGCCGGATTGCAAGGCACGGGTCAATGATCTAATCCAGGGCACCAAGTACCAATTCCGCGTCAAGGCCGTCAACAAAGCTGGACAAAGTAAACCTTCCGAGGCATCTGATCAGATGACGGCTAAAGATCGGTTTGCACCTCCCAAAATCGATAGAACCAATATTAAAGATATAACACTTAAGGCCGGACAACATATACGCTATGACATCAAGGTGTCCGGTGAACCACCACCGACAAAGACCTGGTTCCACAACAAGGCACGCATTGGCGAAGATGATTTCAACGTCGACATGGAACCCTATCGCACCAAGTTAGCCGTACCTTTTGCCAAGCGAATGCATACCGGAAAGTACACAATCAAGGCGGAAAATGATTCCGGCCACGATGAGGCCTCCTTTGAGGTAACAGTGCTCGACAAGCCCGCACCACCCGAGGGTCCTTTGCGGGTCACCGATGTGCACAAGGAGGGCTGCAAGCTGAAGTGGAATCCACCGTTGGACGATGGTGGTTTGCCCATCGAGCATTATGTGGTGGAGAAAATGGATGTGGAATCGGGTCGCTGGCTGCCTTCTGGTCGCTTCAAGGAACCCTTCGCTGAGCTGAACAACCTCGAACCGGGCCACGAGTACAAGTTCCGTGTGCTGGCCGTGAATACGGAGGGTGAATCGGAACCACTGCTTGGCGACCAAACAATTGTGGCCAAGAATCCGTTCGATGAGCCGGGCAAACCGGGCACGCCAGAGCCCGTCGATTGGGATAAGGATCGTGTGGATTTGGTTTGGCGACCGCCGCACAACGATGGCGGCTCTCCGATTACAGCGTATGTGGTAGAAAAACGCGAGAAGGGCACCGACAAGTGGATTAAGGGCGCCGAGATCTCAGCACCCACTCTGGGTGAGGAGTGCAAGGTGACAGTGCCCAATCTGGACGAGAACTGCGAGTACGAGTTCCGTGTCAAGGCGATCAATGCTGCCGGGCCCGGTGAACCCTCAGACGCCAGCAGATCCGTCATCACCAAGCCCAGAAAGCGTAAGTTCAACAAACAAATCAAAAATTCAAATTTTCTCTATTTAGTTATTAAATTATTTATTCATTTATTTAGTCATTCATTTATATATTTGTTTATTCACTTATTTTTCAACTTATTTAATGTTAACTAAGATCAGTTTTTATCTTGCTTTTTTTTAAATCTAAATAATATATATACATTTTTTATTAATTCAAATTTAAATATTACATTTTTGTAATGCAATGTTATAATAATTATTTTTTATTTATGGAGTCTTAAATATTTCCTTTTATTTTATTATGTAATTTAAATTTAAATATTTAATTTTTTCAATCGAATTTCGTTTACTGTGTTACATGAAATAAATATTTAAAATGAATAAATTAATAAAACATTTAAAATAAATAAAATAATTTAAATAAAATAAATAATAGCTACAAATAAATAAAATAAAATAAATAAATAAAATAAATTAATAAGTAAATAATTATATTTCTATATACTCTATATTTAAATTTAAATATTAAAAATAAGTTTAATTTATATGAATTTATTCTGTGCATGAAATAAGTAAATAAACCAAATGAATGAATTAATAAATAAATAATTGAAATAAATTAAAATAAAATAACAAAATTTCTACCTATCTTTATCCATTATCATTTCAAAACAGTTGCCCCCAAAATCGATCGCAAGAATATACGCACCTATAATGTCAAGGCTGGCGAGCCGATATTCCTGGACATTAATGTGAGCGGTGAACCCGCTCCGGAAATTAGCTGGACCCAAAATGGCAAGTCATTGTATTCTACATCGGGCAGTCGCATCGAGAATGTGCCGTACAACACCAAATATATTAACAATAATCCGGAACGCAAGGATACGGGTCTCTACAAGATTGTTGCACACAATCTGTACGGCCAGGATCAAGTTGAATTTCAAATAAATATAATCAGTAAGTTTGAATTAATAATGAGAAATAAATAATATATATTAATTATAATTAACAAATTTACAGCCAAGCCTGGCAAACCGGAGGGTCCTTTGGAGGTGTCCGATGTGCACAAGGATGGCTGCAAATTGAAATGGAAGAAGCCCAAGGACGATGGCGGCGAGCCCATCGATAGCTATTTAGTGGAAAAATTCGATCCGGATACGGGCATTTGGTTGCCCGTGGGTAAGAGTGATGTGCCCGAGATGAATGCGGATGGCTTAATACCCGGACACGAGTACAAATTCCGTGTGAAGGCAGTGAACAAGGAAGGCGAATCCGAGCCGCTGGAAACACTAGGCTCGATTATAGCCAAGGATCCATTTAGTAAATAGATAAAAGAATCGAATTCAAATAAAATAGAGTAATTAATGTAATATTATTTTTAGCTGCACCGTCGAAGCCTGGCGCACCTGAACCCACCGATTGGACAGCGAACAAAGTGGAACTGGCCTGGCCGGAACCCGCCTCGGATGGTGGTTCACCGATCACGGGCTACATTATCGAGATCAAGGACAAATATAGTCCGCTGTGGGAGAAGGCACTCGAAACGGATACGCCAAGTCCGCTGGCCACCGTAAATGGTCTGATCGAGGGCAATGAGTATCAGTTCCGGGTGATTGCCTTGAACAAGGGTGGACAATCGGAACCTTCGGAGGCCAGCAAGACCTTCATAGCCAAGCCCCGCTATTTGGCGCCCAAGATCGATCGTCGCAATTTGCGTGATGTGACAATTTCGGCGGGTACGGCTCTCAAATTGGATGCCGTAATTACGGGTGAGCCCGCACCGAAAGTGGACTGGAAATTCTCCAATTATCTCCTGCAAACGGGCAAGAATGTTACGATAGAAACACCCGATTACTATACGAAGCTGGTCATACGTCCGACACAGCGTGGCGATTCCGGCGAATATTTGGTTACGGCCGTAAACAGTTCCGGCAAAGATAGCGTGCTGATCAATGTGAATATAACCGATAAGCCAATGCCACCAAATGGTCCACTGCAAATCGCCGATGTCCACAAGGAGGGCTGCCACCTGAAGTGGAAACGACCCACGGACGATGGTGGCACTCCCATTGAGTACTTCCAAATCGATAAACTCGACCCGGAGACGGGCTGTTGGCTGCCCTGCGCCCGTTCGACGGAACCACAAGCTGATGTTACGGGTCTAACGCCCGGCAATGAATACAAATTCCGTGTTTCCGCCGTAAATGCTGAGGGTGAATCTGCTCCACTCGTTGGGGAGGAATCGATTATAGCCAAGAATCCGTTTGATGAGCCGGGCAAGCCGGAGAATCTACGGCCAACCGACTGGGATAAGGATCACATCGATTTGGCATGGACACCGCCACTCAACGACGGTGGTTCACCCATCACCGGTTATCTGGTGGAGAAGAAAGACAAATACGGGCACTGGGAGAAGGCGCTAGAAGTGCCAGCGGATCAGTGCAAGGCAACCGTGCCAGACCTGACCGAGGGTCACGCCTACGAATTCCGGGTGAGTGCCATCAATGCAGCAGGTCCCGGCGAACCTTCTGATGCAACGGCGCCAATTGTGGCCAAGGCGAGGAACAAGCCACCCGTTATCGACCGCTCCAATTTGATTGAGGTGCGCATCAAGGCCGGACAGGCATTCAGCTTTGATTGCAAGGTGTCCGGCGAACCGGCGCCCAAAACAAAATGGCTGCTCAAGAAAAAGGAACTATACACCAAGGATAACGTTAAGGTAAACCACGTCGACTACAACACCAAGCTAAAGGTGAGCAATGCAACACGATCCGATACGGGTCTGTATACGGTGCACGCGGAGAACGCTAACGGGGAGGATAGTGCGGATGTTAAGGTTACGGTCATCGATAAACCGTCGCCGCCAAATGGTCCGCTCAAGGTGGAGGACGTGCATGCGGAGGGCTGCACTCTGAAGTGGAGTCCACCTGATGACGATGGTGGTCAGCCCATTGACAGCTATGTTATCGAGAAACTGGATGAGGTGTCGGGTCGTTGGGTGCCCGCCGGCGAGACCGACGGACCCACGACCAGTCTGCAAGTGAAGGGTCTCACGCCGGGCCACAAATACAAGTTCCGTGTGCGCGCAAAGAATCGGCAGGGCTTGTCCGATCCGCTGACAACGCCACACGCCACCGAGGCCAAGAATCCCTACGACGAGCCCAGCAAACCGGGCACACCTGCCATCAAGGATTTCGACAAGGATTTCGTTGATCTGGAGTGGACAAAACCGGAGAGCGACGGCGGATCGTCGATCAATGGTTACATCATCGAGAAACGCGATAAATACGCGCCCGATTGGGAAAAGTGCGCCGAGATTGAGGGCAATGTGACCCATGGACACGTGCCTGACTTGATTGAGGGCGTCAAATACGAGTTCCGTGTACGGGCCGTAAACAAAGCGGGTCCGGGCGTACCCAGTGACCCCACGGAGCCCCATGTGGCCAGACCCAAGAATCTGGCGCCAAAAATCGATCGGAATTTTATGTTGGACATCAAAATACGGGCGGGAAATGTTGTCGAATTCGATGTGCCGGTATCGGGTGAACCGATACCCAGCAAGGAGTGGACGCACGAGGACAACATGGTCATCAACACGGATCGCGTCAAGATCAACAACAACGATGAACGCACCAAGCTGCGCATACTCGACGCCAAGCGAGCGGACACAGGCCAATATACGCTAGTGGCACGCAATATAAATGGCGTGGACAAGCATACGGTTAAGGTGACCGTGCTGGATGTGCCTAGTCCGCCGGAGGCACCACTTCGCGGCGATGACATCACCAAGAACTCATTGACGCTGCGCTGGCGACCACCGCGCGACGATGGCGGCTCCGAGATCACCCACTATGTTGTGGAGAAAATGGACAATGAGGCGATGCGCTGGGTGCCCGTGGGCGAGTCTGCCGGCTGCGAAATCCGTGCGGACAACCTCATCGAGAACCATGACTACAACTTTAGAGTGCGTGCGGTGAATAAGCAGGGTCAGTCGCAACCATTGACCACCAGTCAGGCCATCACTGCCAAGGATCCCTATGCGCATCCGGACAAGCCCGGTCAGCCGCAGGCTGTCGACTGGGGCAAGAACTTTGTGGATCTGGAGTGGGCGGCGCCCAAGAGAGACGGTGGTGCACCCATCACTGGATACATAGTCGAGAAGCGGCCCAAGTTTGGCCAATGGGAGCGAGCGGCAACGATACCCGAGGAGGAGCGCAAGGCGCACATACCGGATCTGACCGATGGCGGGGAGTACGAGTTCCGTGTGATCGCAGTGAACAAGGCGGGTCAATCGGATCCCTCGGATCCCTCTGGTACAGTCATCTGCAAGCCCCGCTTCCTGGCGCCCCACTTTGACAAGTCTTTGCTCAACGATATCACGGTTCACGCCGGCAAGCGACTGGCCTGGACTCTGCCCATCGAAGCCTCGCCGCGTCCCAGCATCAAATGGCTGTACAATGGCCAGGAGATACCCCTGACGGAGCAGACGCGCATCCAATCGAATCTGTTCCAGAACGAGCTCAGTTTTGAGATACCCTCAGCACTGCGCAGCGATGAAGGTCGCTACACGCTGATCCTGAAAAACGAACACGGCTCCTTTGACGCGTCCGCACATGCCACCGTCTTGGATCGTCCGTCGGTGCCGAAGGGTCCGCTTGACATCAGCAAGATAACTAGAGATGGCTGCCACCTGGCATGGCAGGTACCCGAGGACGATGGTGGCTCCCCCATTCTGCACTACATCATCGAGAAAATGGATTTGTCGCGTGGCACCTGGTCAGATGCGGGCATGAGCACGCATCCCGTGCATGACGTGACCCGGCTAGTGCACCGCAAGGAGTACCTCTTCCGGGTGAAGGCAGTGAATGCCATCGGGGAATCGGAGCCACTCGAGGCCGCCAAGAGCATTGTGGCCAAAAACGAGTTCGATGAACCCGATGCGCCTGGCAAACCCAACATAACCGACTGGGATCGCGACCACGTCGATCTACAGTGGGCGGCACCCAAGTCGGATGGCGGCGCACCGCTCACCGAGTACATAATTCAGAAGAAGGAGAAGGGCAGTCCCTACTGGATCAATGTGGTGCATGCCCCACCCAATAAGACCACAGCAACCGTACCGGAACTCATTGAGGGTCAGGAATACGAGTTCCGCATTATTGCCGTGAATCAGGCGGGTCAATCGGAACCCTCGGAACCCTCCGACATGATTATGGCCAAGCCACGCTATCTGGCGCCCAAGATAATCACGCCCCTGCACGAGGTGCGAATCAAGGCGGGCCTAATCTTCCACATCGACATTGATTTCATTGGCGAACCGGCGCCGGAGGCCATCTGGACGCACAAGACTAATCCACTAACCTCCAATGAGCGATCTACAATCACCACAATTGGCCACCATACGGTGGTGCACACCGTCAACTGCCAGCGTGGCGATTCCGGGATTTATCATCTGCTGTTGCGCAACGATTCCGGCATTGATGAGGGCAGCTTTGAGCTAATCGTGCTGGATCGTCCCGGTGCGCCAGAGGGTCCTCTGCAATACGAGGAAATCACCGCCAATTCGGTGACAGTTTCATGGAAACCACCCAAGGACAACGGTGGCTCCGAAATCTCCGCGTACGTCATTGAGAAGCGCGACTTGACGCACGGCGGTGGGTGGGTGCCGGCCGTAAATTATGTGAATGCCAAGTATAATCATGCGGTAGTACCGCGTCTGTTAGAGGGTACCAAATACGAGTTCCGCGTCATGGCTGAGAATCTGCAGGGTCGCTCCGATCCGCTGACTTCCGAGCAGCCCGTTGTGGCCAAGAATCAGTATACGGTGCCGGGTGCACCCGGCAAGCCGGAGTTGTCCGACAGCGACAAGGATCACATTACGATCAAATGGAAGCAGCCGATTAGCAACGGTGGCTCACCCATACTCGGCTACGATATTGAGCGGAGGGATGTGAATACGGGTCGCTGGCTCAAGTTGAACGCTGAACCCCTGCCCACAACCGAATACCGTGATGATCGCGTCATGCCCAATCATCAGTACGAGTATCGCGTATCCGCCGTAAATGCGGCGGGCAACAGCAAGCCTTCCGAACCCTCCACAATACTCAGCGCTCGACCGATGCGCGAGAAGCCCAAGTTGCACTTGGACGGCCTGCTGGGCAGAAGGATTAAGGTGCGTGCTGGCGAACCGGTTAATGTGAATATACCCATATCGGGTGCACCAACGCCGACCGTCGAATGGAAACGTGGTGACCTCAAATTACCGGAGTCCAAAAGGTCTCCTACGACACGAATTCAGAGCGGACGATATTCCGCATCGATGACTCGACGCGACAAGATTCAGGCGTATATAAGGTAACGGCAAGCAATGAATTTGGCAAGGACTCCGCGGACATTGAGATCATAGTTGTGGATAAGCCGACGCCGCCGGAGGGGCCTCTGACTTACACCGAAACCGCACCCGATCACATCTCGCTGCAGTGGCTGCCACCCAAAGACGATGGCGGCAGCGAAATTACGGGCTACATTATTGAATTCAGTGAGTTCGGCGTGGACGATTGGAAGCCGGTGCCCGGCTATTGCCCGAAAACCAATTATACGGTCAAGGGTCTGACGGAGGGCAAGAAATACGTGTTCCGCGTGCGAGCGGAGAATATTTACGGCGTATCCGAGCCACTCGACGGCAAGCCCGTCATCGCCAAGTCACCCTTCGATCCACCAGGTGCGCCCAGTCAGCCCCATGTGGTCGCCTACACACCCAACTCAGCCACGCTCGAATGGCATCCGCCAGACTATTGCGGCGGCAAACCCATCTCCGGCTATATTGTGGAGCGACGCGAACGCGGCGGCGAATGGATCAAGTGCAACAATTACCCAACACCAAACACGAGCTATACCGTGCCCGATCTGCGCGAAGGTGCGCGTTATGAGTTCCGCGTAATTGCCGTAAATGAGGCGGGTCCGGGCAGTCCCTCAAAGCCCTCGGAGCCGATGACAGCAGAGCTGCAACGCTACCGACCCGACGCACCAGAGCCACCCAAACCGGATCGCATCACCAAGGACAGCGTCACACTCTCGTGGCGACCGCCGCGCAACGATGGCAAGTCCAAGATCAAGGGCTACCATCTGGAGATGCGACCGAAGAATGCCAAAGATTGGAAACCCGTGAATGAGCTACCCATCAACGGTACCGTTTACACCGTGCCCAATCTGAAGGAGGGCGAGGAGTACTCATTCCGCGTCATAGCGGAGAACGATGTGGGTCGCTCCGATCCCTCGAAGCCATCGCCACTGATTACGATTGAGGAGCAGCCGAACAAACCCTGCATGGATCTGGGCGGTGTCCGGGACATTGTGTGCCGTGCCGGTGACGATTTCAGCATACACGTACCCTACGTTGCGTTCCCCAAGCCTACGGCTTCTTGGTACTCCAATGATAGAGTCCTCGATGATCTGGATCCACGTATGCATCAGCATTTGACGGACGAGGCTGCCTCGTTTGTGGTGAAGAACTCCAAGAGGACCGATTCCGGTCAATACAGATTGCAGCTGAAGAATCCGCATGGCTTCGACACGGCTACCATAAATGTTAAGGTCCTCGATCGACCGGGTCCGCCCACAAATCTGCGTGCCGATGAATTTGCCGGCGATTCATTGACCCTCTACTGGAATCCGCCATGCGACGATGGTGGCTCGCCCGTACAGAATTACATAGTGGAGAAGAAGGAGGCAAGATCCTCCACTTGGAGCAAGGTCAGCAGCTATTGCACGGTACCTTTTGTGCGGGTTCGCAATCTGACAATTGGCAAGGAGTACGATTTCCGTGTGATTGCCGAGAACAAATACGGGCAATCGGATCCGGCGGAGACAAGCGAACCGATCCGTGCCCGCCATCCCTTCGATGTGCCCAATGCACCAGGCATTCCGCGAGGCATCGACTCCACCGAGGATAGCATTACCATTGCCTGGACGAAACCCAAACACGATGGCGGCTCACCGATCACCGGCTACATCATCGAGAAGCGACTGCTCAGCGAAGACAAGTGGACGAAGGCGGTGCATGCCCTCTGTCCGGATCTCAGCTGTAAGATACCCAATCTAATCGAGAATGCCGAGTACGAGTTCCGTGTGGCCGCTGTGAATGCAGCGGGTCAATCTCCGTTTAGTGCGTCGAGTGATTTAATCCCCTGCCGTCGTCCACCGCATGCGCCCAAGATTACGTCGGACTTGTCCATACGGGACATGGTGGTGATTGCTGGCGAGGAGTTCCACATCACCGTGCCCTACCAGGCCAATCCCAGGCCCATACCAAACTGGAATATCAACGGAGTCGATGTACATCCGGATGAGCGGATACGCTTCGAGACGGACGATTATAGTTCCGTGTACCACAACAAGTGTGCCAAGCGGACGGAGACCGGCTCCTACACGATTACGCTGACGAATGCAAAGGGTTCGGATACGGCGTCATGCCATGTGACCGTCGTGGATAGACCCGGTCCGCCCCAGGGACCCCTCAATGCATACGACATTACGCCGGACACCTGCACGTTGGCGTGGAAAACGCCGCTCGATGACGGCGGTTCCCCGATCACCAACTATGTTGTGGAGAAACTGGATACCAGCGGCACCTGGGTGAAGGTCAGCAGCTTTGTGCGGAACACCCACTATGATGTGATGGGTCTGGAACCGAATCACAAGTATCATTTCCGTATACGGGCGGAGAATCAATACGGCTTATCGGATCCCCTGGAAATGCCAGAGCCGATTACGGCCAAGCATCAGTTTACGGTGCCCGACGAGCCCGGCCAGCCCAAGGTGATCGATTGGGATTCGGGCAATGTCACCCTGATCTGGACACGACCCGTCAACGATGGCGGCTCCCGCATCCAAGGCTACCAGATCGAGTACCGAGACGTGGTCAACGATTCCGCCTGGAACACTTACGAGTATCTCATCAAGGACACCAAATATCAGCTCTATAATCTGACCAATGGCAACGAGTACGAGTTCCGGATTAAAGCTAAAAATGCCGCCGGATTCAGTAAACCGTCGCCGCCCTCGATGCGATTCAAGCTGAAGGGCAAATTCAATGTACCCTCGCCGCCGGGCACGCCCCAGGTCACCAAGGTGGGCAAGAACTACGTCGATCTCAAGTGGGAAAAGCCCACCAGTGATGGCGGCTCTCGCATCACCGGCTACATCATTGAGCGACGCGATATTGGCGGCGCTGTATGGGTTAAGTGCAATGATTATAATGTTCTCGATACGGAATTCACCGTTATCAATCTGATCGAAATGGGTGACTATGAGTTCCGAATATTCGCGGTGAATGCCGCCGGACGCTCGGAACCGAGTCTGTGCACGATGCCGATTAAGGTGTGCGAGGTGCTGGGCGGCGTCAAGCCAGAATGGATCAGCCGACTCCAGGATCGGGTGGCGCCCTGCGGAAAGGATTACACGCTCCAGTGTGCCGCATCCGGCAAACCAACGCCCACCGCCCGATGGCTCAAGAATGGCAAGGAAATTCAGATGCCCGCCGGTGGCCGGTTCACGTGCGACAGTCGCGATGGCATCTTCCGGCTGCACATCACCAACGTGCAATCCGGCGACGATGGCGACTATACCTGTGAAGCCATCAATTCGCTCGGATTTGTGCACACCTCGGGTTATCTGAAGATTGGGGCACCGCCCATCATCAATCGCTGTCCGAGCGAACTCTATTTGCCGGAGGGCGACAATACCAAGATTAAGGTCTACTATTGCGGTGATCAGCCGCTCGCCGTGCGCATCACCCGTAACAATGAGCTCGTCTCGGATGCGGCAAACGAGTCGCATCTGAAGTACACCGTCTTCGATGATTATGTTGCCATCTTTATCAGGGATATTGTGAAATCGGATGCGGGCAATTATCACGTGGAGCTGAGCAATGAATCAGGCTCGGCTACGGCTCCGATTGATGTGCGCATAACGGGTTTGCCGTCGGCGCCAGTGGGTCCCATGGGCATCTCCCACATCAATAAACATTCGTGCACCTTAGCCTGGCGTCCGCCCAGCTACGATGGTGGCCTGCGCATCTCCCATTATGTTGTGGAGCGCAAGGATATATCGTCGCCACACTGGATAACCGTATCCAGCACCTGCAAGGACACCAATTTCAATGTTCAAGGACTAATTGAGAATCAGGAATACATATTCCGTGTGATGGCCGTGAACGAGAATGGCATGGGTCCTCCACTGGAGGGTTTGAATCCGATACGTGCCAAGGCACCCATTGATCCACCCTCTCCTCCCGGCGTGCCACAAATCACAGAGATTGGCGGAGACTTTGCTCATCTTGAATGGGCCAAGCCCGAGTCTGATGGCGGTGCTCATGTCCAGGGCTACTGGGTGGACAAACGGGAAGTGGGCAGCGATACGTGGCAGCGAATCAATAATATTATTCAGGCCACCAATCAAATCAATTGCCCCAATCTCATCGAGGGCAGGCAATACGAATTCCGTGTGTTTGCTCAAAATATAGCCGGACTCTCAAAGGAATCCTCCGCTTCGCAGGCCGTCAAGATCATCGATCCCAAAGCGGCGACGCCGCCACAAATAGTGAAGCCTCTGCGCGATGAGAAGTGCATACAGAATCACAATGCGCAGTTTATGTGCACAATTACGGGCGTACCCCGACCCGTAATCAGTTGGTACAAAGGCGCCCGTGAGATAACGAATGGGGCACGCTATCACATCTACTCCGAGGGTGACAATCACTTCCTGCACATCAACGATGTGTTTGGCGAGGATGCCGACGAGTATGTTTGCCGTGCCGTAAACAAAGCTGGCGCCAAATCGACACGGGCTGCTCTCGCCATAATGACCGCACCGAAGTTGAATGTGCCGCCTCGTTTCCGGGACACGGCGTACTTTGACAAGGGCGAGAATGTGATTGTTAAAATACCGTTTACGGGCTTCCCCAAGCCACGCATACACTGGGTGCGCGAGGGCGAGAATATCGAATCGGGCGGACATTATAACGTGGAGGTGAAGGAGAGACACGCCGTGCTCACCATACGTGATGGTTCACGCCTCGATTCCGGCCCGTATCGCATTACGGCGGAGAACGAGCTCGGCTCCGACACGGCCATAATTCAAGTGCAGATCAGCGATCGACCGGATCCGCCGAGATTCCCGTTAATCGAGAGCATCGGCACCGACTCGCTCTCGCTGAGCTGGAAGGCGCCCATCTGGGATGGAGGTAGTGATATCACCAACTACCTCGTCGAGCGAAGAGAACATCCCCTGTCCTCGTGGATACGTGTTGGCAACACGCGCTTCACCTCAATGGCTGTCAGCGGCTTGACGCCGGGCAAGGAATATGATTTCCGCATATTTGCGGATAATGTTTACGGTCGTTCCGATTCCTCCGAGATTAGCACGCTGATCAAAACAAAGGAGTCGATCAAGAAGAAACCAGCCGAACGCAAATGGGAGCTGGATGAGAATGGCAAGCGTGTCAGGGGCAAGGCTGATGGACCCATCAAGGACTACGATTCGTATGTCTTTGACATCTATTCGAAATTCGTGCCGCAACCCGTTGAGATATCGCAACAGAGCGTCTACGATAGATACGATATACTCGAGGAAATCGGCACAGGCGCCTTTGGAGTGGTTCATCGTTGTCGAGAACGCAGCACTGGCAACACATTTGCCGCCAAATTTATACCCGTCTCGCATACGGTCGAGAAGGATCTAATCCGGCGCGAAATCGATATCATGAATCAGCTGCATCATCAGAAGCTAATCAATCTACACGACGCCTTCGAGGACGATGACGAAATGGTCCTGATTCTCGAATTGTGAGTACAAGTGAAAATTAAATAATTCTAAAACAAATGGATCTAAATATATACCAGGTATTCGAAAAATGTATTTTAACTTATTCGAACTGATCATCAAAATCAGATTTACTCAATTTCCATTTCAATTCTTAAAAAAATTAATTTTATAAAAACGCCGAGAATTCTTTCAAACTTTTCTACGATATTCAGTATTAAGTAAAATTAGTTAAAATATAAAAAATAGTACAGTAAATATGTCGACTATTCTAACAATCTTTCTTTTATGGTATTCAATTATTAAATGAAATTCAATAGTAATTTAGTAGTATTAGTATAAAAAAAAGTAGTATAAATACGTCGATAAGAGTTCCAGCATTTTTCCATACATTTTTACGATATTTGGTGTACAGTTTTCACTGGAATAAGGATTAAATAATGATAAAAATTAGCAGGGTGACTTAGAACTTACTTTTACGATGTTCGGTATTCACTGACGATTCCATTATATAATGACAAAATACTACGGCATAAAAATAGTAGTATTAGGATAAAATTATTGTGAAAGTGCCGCTAGATGTGCCAATATTTTTCAAACTTATTTACGATATTTGGTATTCGAATTGATAATGATAAAACTTAATAATTGATATTCACATTCTAAAAAAATGGTGGTAAATATGTCAGTATTCTAACAAACTTATTACCGATATTCAATATTCACTGTAATTAGGAGTAGATATTAAAAAATAGTGGGGTAAAAAGTAGCATTTGTAGTATAAACGTAGGATAAAAAACCGCTAAGAACTCTGTTATTTTTTCATACTTTCTTTCGGTGTATATATATGTACATTTTTGGCACCAATTTCCATTCCGACTCTATAAAAATTGCGCTAAATATACCTGAATTTTTACAACATTTTTTACGGTATTGGACTACTTGTTGTTTTTAAGGTACCTATAAGCCATCGATTCTAACTCTGACTCTGATTCTAATTTATTTATTTTTTTATATGTATTTTGTATTATTTTTTATTTATTTTTATTTGTTTTTGCTCTCTTTGCGCAGCTTGTCTGGTGGCGAACTTTTTGAGCGCATTACGGCCGAGGGTTATGTGATGACCGAGGCGGAAGTGATTAACTATATGCGCCAGATCTGTGAAGGAATACGCCATATGCACGAGAAGAACATCATTCACTTGGACATCAAGCCGGAGAACATCATGTGCCAGACAAGGACCAGCACAAATGTCAAACTGATCGACTTTGGCCTCGCCACCCGTTTGGATCCCAATGAGGTGGTGAAAATTACAACGGGTACGGCGGAATTTGCTGCACCCGAAATTGTTAATCGGGAACCAGTCGGATTCTACACGGATATGTGGGCAACGGGTGTGCTCGCCTATGTCCTGTAAGTATTTTCAAAATTACAAATTCAATTCAACTTAAATTGATCAGTTTTTTCACCAAAATAAAAAACCTTGAGCCTCTACCAGTCTTTTAAAAACGAGAAATATAAAAAGCTCTTAAATATTCGACCAATTTCTTAATTGATATATTTGTTCATATTTTTTTCCAATACTTTAAATATTTGACAACTTTTAATAATGATCGTCTTTAATTTATTTATTTAATGTCAACTAAAGTGAGTCGGCACAAAAAATACAAATAGTAAAAAAATGGAGTTAAATTTAATTTAAAATAAAATTTTAAATTATATATTCTGGCTTTAATATTATTTATATTCATATTTTTATTTTTTCGAACTACATATTTGAAAAGTTTTTATAATTATTGCTATTATTATTTTATTATGTTATTTTTATATGGACAGTTTCTTATTTTAAATTTTAAAAAATGTCGTGAATATTATAATTATTTAATTAATATTTATCTTTTGTAGGCTGATTGGATAAAATAAATATTAAGTTATATATTATTATATATTTATTATAAATTATTTTTTATTATATTTATTGAATTATTTGTTGGCCAAAGTTTTCACTGAGTTGAAAAATGAGAGTTAATTAATTAACACCCACTTACATATTTATTTACCACTTATTTAGTATTAATTTTAATTAATTTTGGTCAATGATTTCACTTAGTTACGGGATATGAAATAATGAATAATTAATTAATAATGATTAACCTATTTAATTTATTATTTAATTTATTCCATTTTGGCCAAAGATTGCACTGATTGAAATTTTAGAATTATTTAATTAATAATTATTTAATAATGATTAGACTGTTTATTTATTGCTTATTTATATTATATTTTATTATATTAATTTGATTATTTTTTGGTCATAGATTTTACTGAGTTGTAATAGAGAATTATTTAATTAATAATGAAAATATTATTTATATATGATTAATTTTATTCCATTTTGGTAGATTTCACTGATTTGAAAATGAATTATTAAATAATTTTATTATATTTTTTGACAAAGTTAAGAAATGAGTATTAAATGAATGAATTGAAATTTGGCTTTTCTTTTGTAGATTGAGTGGACTATCGCCATTTGCTGGGGATAATGATGTGCAGACCCTGAAGAACGTAAAGGCCTGTGACTGGGACTTTGATGTGGATGCCTTTAGGCATATATCCGAGGAGGGCAAGGACTTTATACGCAAACTGCTGCTGGCCAACAAGGAGAAACGGATGACGGCACACGAGTGCTTGCTGCACCCGTGGCTGACTGGAGATCATAGCGATCTGACACAGAAAATTGCCCGTGATCGTTATCTGGCTTATCGCGAAAAGTTACGCAAGAAATACGCCGATTTCGAGAAATATTTACTGCCCATTGGAAGACTTTCGGAATATTCGGCGCTGCGCAAACTGCTCATGGAGAAATACAAGATACACGATGCGGTCTTCGATCGAAGGCAGGCAGCTCCTCGATTCGTTATACGACCATCGTCCCAGTTCTGCTACGAGGGTCAAAGTGTCAAGTTCTATTGCCGTTGCATAGCAATTGCGACGCCAACTTTGACCTGGTCACACAACAACATTGAGTTGAGACAGAGTGTTAAGTTTATGAAACGATATGCTGGAGATGATTATTATTTCATTATAAATCGCGTGAAAATGGATGATCGCGGCGAGTATATAATCAGAGCTGAAAATCATTATGGCTCCCGGGAGGAGGTCGTTTTCCTCAATGTGCATCCGCTGCCCAAGGAACAGCCGAGATATCGCACCGAATCGACACCAGTGCGTCGAAGGGAACCATTGCCCTACACCTTCTGGCAGGAGGAGTCGGAATCGGCGCCCAGCTTTACATTCCTATTGCGTCCACGTGTCATGCAGGCCCGCGATACCTGCAAGCTCCTCTGCTGCCTCAGCGGCAAGCCTGTACCGAGCGTGAAGTGGTTCAAGGATGGGCGGGAACTCAGCAAATACGAGTATGCGATGACTCACTCGGACGGTGTCGTCACCATGGAGATCATCGATTGCAAGCCATCCGATTCCGGCAAATACACCTGCAAGGCCACCAATTGCCATGGCACCGATGAGACAGAGTGTGTCGTCATTGTCGAAGGTATTCTATCATATAGTAAACTTGACTATACAGACATAACATAATTAATATATATGTATATATTTATGGAACTATCCCAAATGAATAGTCTACTATTTATATACATAAAAATATTCCAATTAAATATATATATATATATCCTATCCTAGATATATATATATAAATAATGTATACGTATATGTATATAAATATATAATATATATATAATTGAAGCTATCCATTAAATAATATGCATAGAATATAATTATTATAACTAATATATACATATATTTACAACTATCGTTTATGAATAGACTACTAAATATATATAGAAAATATATACCACAGGTAGTTAAATATACATATTTGGAGCTATTCATTAGATATTGTGAATATACTTCTATATATATTTAAAACAAATTTTTTTAAATTAACAATTTTTCAAAACAAATAATTTTGATTATTTTTGTATTATCTTTTAATTATAATTTTCTTTATCAAAAATTAATATTTTTTAAGAAAGTCTTCGCTAAACAAAAAGGAAAAAAGAAGACAAAAACAAATATTAACTTTTATATAGATTTATTTTTATTCCACATTTGTGTAGGTTATTAAGGAACTATTATTATTATTATATCGGAAACTAGCTAAAGCTGAAAACCCATCTTTCGGCAGTTCTAAAAATTTGTGGTCCCATAATAATTGATTATTTGTTATTTATTTGCCTATTCACAAGGTTATATATCTGATTTAAAACTGAACAAGTTTCACTTATTAAAAAATTATAAAAAATAAGGACACACAGACTGAGCATAGAAGTATATAGAGAAATAAATAGATATTCATATTTTTGTATATACTTTAAATATAATTATCGTTTCTTATAATATTTTTTTATTGACATTTTTTTTATATTTTGTTTTTGACGATTAGGACTGCTCAGATATTATTTTAGTCGGTCAAACTCGACTTGATTTCTAATTTTAATGGTTGGTCGTCAAAAGCAGCATTCAGGCAAAATTATCGACCAATAATTAATAAACATTATTAAATATATATCCTGACTATCTGTCTCATCTATAAATTGCTAACTTTCTTCAGGTGAATGGGTAACGCCTGAGCAGGCAGAACTAGCACACAATTTCCTTTACTCAGGAGGTAATTCACAATTATCGAATTTAAAACTATCGTTACTTTTCTCCAAGCATGCATATATATATACAAAAACTACAGGTTATGAATGCTCGTTTAGGGCAGATGCTCTTGTTTATAAATTAAATAAATAATTAAAAGAACACCCTAAATCATATAGTGACTAATTTAAGTATCTGCCAAAAGCAAGACAGTTCAATAAAAAGAATACGGTGTAATCTGTTTTAAAGTTTGATTACCCAGTTTTATTAGATCCCTTATTTTATAATTTTTCCCAATTTTATTTAAAAATTCAATTTTAAATTTTTATTTAATTTAAAACCTTTTTGTCTTTAGATAAATAAATTAAAACTATTCCAAGCTACTTTGCACTTTAGTATTACAGTTGATTTGATATGATCGTCCCACTTATTCCACTTAATATTAATAAATTATTAATAAAGTTGTTTTTCTTTTTGTTTTCTTGGAAGACCATTTAAAAACTCTAACCTCAAAAAATAAAACCGACGAAGCAAGCCCAGCTAACAAAGATATTTTATAACACCTTATTGTTGAATATCATAATATTTAAAAAATAATAAATATTAAAATATAAATTTTAAATATTATACGTATATTTAAAATGAAAACCAGTCATTTAGCATGTATAAGTATTGAAACTATCATTGTGTATTTTGAAAATTTAAACATTCATATACATATATCGATACATATTTATCTATCTCTACTATTCGTGATAACAGATCGCAAATATATCGAGCAGCCCATAAAGCCAGCTCCACCGCCAATAATAACCACAAGACAGTTCACATCATCCAGCCAATCGCAGCAGATATCGAACATCAGAACGACGGCGGATGGCAGGGTAAGCGGTTAATCGACAACAGTTGACAGTTACTAATATCGGGTATGCATTTTGCAGACTACCAGCACCAACGTAAGCAGCACAAGTTCCTCAACGACACAGAATAGCATTTCAGGCAAGAAGAAATATGCGGCCAGTTCCTCCTCGCTGCAGACGCCTGGCAGCCCAACACGATCTCGTAGTGCCACCAAAGAGCTAATACGTATGTCCATTAAATATAATATTTATTATTTATATTTTCTACAAATATTTTTTATTCGTTTGCAGTTCCACCCGACGATTCCTTAATGTGCAAGCCGGAATTCACGAAGCCGCTCCACGATCTAACAATTCGCGATGGCGAACAGCTGATTTTGACGTGTCACGTTAAGGGTGATCCAGAGCCGCAAATCACCTGGTCCAAGAATGGCAAATCCATTTCCTCATCGGAGATTATGGATTTGAAATATAAGAATGGCATCGCGACGCTCACAATTCATGAAGTTTTCCCGGAAGACGAAGGCATTTTCACCTGCACAGCAACCAATTCAATTAGCGCGGTGGAAACTAAATGCAAGCTAAGCATTAAACGTAAGTGAACAATTTGCAGTTGCCGGTTTGCCACCTCATTTTGGCATCGAATAAAATGGCGAGTAAGCTTCAAGCTAGCCGTTGCAATTTACTGTTATCGACTAACCACCATTTCGGCATCGAGTACAAAGCAAGTCAGCTCAAAGCTGAGCGTATCATTCAAAATATATAAATAATTATACATATACAAATATAATTCTAAGAATACACAATTGAAATTGTAATTCTCTTTATTTATTTCACAGCTTTGGATAAACAGTCGAGCAAGCGTCAAGCCACTGGCAACGATCAGCCACCAAAAATTGTGAGTCACTTGGAGTCGAGATTTGTGAAAGATGGCGATGCGGTCACACTGGCCTGTCGCATTATCGGCGCCCAAAAATTCGATGTCGTTTGGCTGCATAACAACAAAGAAATCAAGCCCAGCAAAGACTTCCAATACACGAACGAAGCGAACATTTATCGCCTACAAATTGCCGAAATATTCCCAGAAGATGGCGGCACCTACACCTGTGAAGCATTCAACGATGCCGGTGAATCGTTTAGCACGTGCACAATTAATGTGACAGTGCCTGGCGACGAACCCAAACAGCCGTCATTTGTTAAATTCCCCATTTCCGTTTCCGTTGCCGCTGGTGAGAATGCGACATTTGAATGTGAACTGGATGGTGAGCTGCTCACTTTGGCATGGCTTAAGGATGGCAAACCAATCGATGAATCACGCAATCGTTACTCATTCACCAAGGATGGTAATCGTTACACGTTTGCCATCACTAAATGCGCCCTGGACGATGTCGGCCAATATCAGGCAAAGGCCGTTGCCAAAAAGGGTGAAAGCCTCTGCGCATTCTCAGTCAATGTGCTCAGCGTTGAAGCCTAATTAAAAACAACTACCACAAACTTGATTTAACATTTTTGGCATATAAATATTTATGTGTAATTAGACTGCTCATACAAACACACTCACGCACGCACACACACATACATGTATACATATGTATATATGTCATGTGTGTATCATTTTATAAGTATTTCATTCTACGCACAGCTGACAGACACGCATAAGAAAAATGAGAGGGAGAGACGATTAGCGGTACTCTTGTGTTTGTATGTGTAAATTAAATACCTATTATTTGTACTTTAGAGTTAAACGAAATAATATTGCCAAAATACTACACATAGGCGAATTGTACAATTTTTATTTTAATTTTTCCAATTTGTTAAAGCTTTTATGTATTACATTCTTTAAATACGACGATAAACACACACAACGATACACACCGAAGACGCTAACCAAACCGAATACACGAACCACTTTTGTGACTTGCGCTGGCATCCTCAACTACAACAACATCAAAACACCAATCAAAAGTCAGAAAAGTTTGCTCGTTTTTCGTTGGTTTTCTGCCGTAAAATGTGTTTTTTTTTTGTGGCGCCTTAGCGGTTATTGACCCAAAAATATATGACATTTTAACTATATACATTTAATAACGAAATTCAAATAAATTAATGACGAAATGCAATCAATATAACGTGTTTTTATTATTTGACCAGCGCAATCGATTTTCACGCTCAATTTGGCACACGCGGAGCGACAGCTGATCTCTGCCACTGTCGCAACACCTGTTATTTCTGCGCGCTCTTTCATACATATTTCCCGCTCCCGTAGCTGTGTTCACTTTGCTAATCGCTCTCTCTACCTCTCTCCTCCCGCAAGGGATTGTTTCCCATTCCCGTCTTGAACGTGGACAGTAAGAAAAGTTATGTATTTTTGAAGTCAAATAAAAAAGTGCAACAAAATATGTGTCGGCGTATGACTAAATTTATTTACATTCCATGTACATTTCAGTTTTTATTACATTTAAGAAAAACGTATAAGATATACATATTATATATATTTATATATAAGAGATAAAGATGTGAAAAATGATCAACGACATATAAACTAATATATATATATATATATATTAATGTGGTTCACTTAAATTAATGCCAAAAACTTTCAGCTAATCGAAACGAAAAGGCCAAAAAAATAAGAAACTTAATTTGAATATCAGAAAAAAAGAAAAGAAGTTTTAAGGATTGACTCGCACTGGAATAAAACCATATTCCAGGACATTGGAAGGGTGGTCATAATTGAATTACAATTCCACTTGACTTCCACTGATGTTGCTGCTGCTTCTTCTACTTCCTCTTCCCTCTTGATTTATTTTAGTTCCTATCACAAACAGCAGCAAAAATGTTCATGTGTATGCATGTTCATTCAAGCACAACGTATGGCAATACAATTAACGGTTCATCATTATAGGATTGCAGCTGCAGCACCTGATGCCATTCCTTAAACTGCTGCTGCTGCAATCGCTTTTTATCTGTTTTCAGTTGTTCTGCTTCAGCGTCTTCTTGGACGTTGACGTCGACGTCGAGCAGCACTGCGCGCATTCCTGTTATATTTTCCGATGCAGGCTGAAGCCGTTGCTCGCAGCTCGCTTCCAACATGTTCGACGCCGTCGTCGTCGCTAACGTTGATTGTTGCATGACGCCACATTTGCTGGGATTCAAATTATTATTATGCTCATCACATGTTTCATTGCTTCTCTGTTGTTGTGTTTGTTTAGCGTAAATAGCATTAAACGTGGGCAGCATGCCATTATTATTGTCTAAGCGCAATTCAGCAAGCGTCGTTTCGGCGTTAGCTGTGTCGATTTCTGCGGATTCTTTGACTTCTGCTGCTGCTTCTGCTCCCGCTTCGCCTTCGTCTTCCTCCTCGGCTGCTGCTGCCGCTTCGTCTTCGCTTTCGTCGTCTGCTTCTTCTTCCTCATCCTCAGTATTTAAGCTCAGTTGGTCAGCGTTCTCATTATCAGTGTGTTTGTTGGCTGCAATGCGCACACTTTGGTCAGTCTCATACTTTAATTTATAATTATGTGCAGCAGCTGCTTCCAGTTCCGTTTCCAGTTCGCTGCTATCATCGCTGCTGCTGCTGCTGCTGCTGCTGTAATTCAAAATGCGCTCTTTTTCTCCGGAGGCATTTTCGAATTTTAGCTCATTAGTGAAAAACAATTTGCGATGCAATTGTTTCACACTATTATTATTATTATTACAATTATTATTATTATTATTATTATTATTATTATTATTATTATTATTATTATTATTATTATTACTATTATTATTATTATTATTATTATTACTATTATTATTATTATTATTATTATTACTATTATTATTATTATTATTATTATTGTTGTTATTGAATAGATGCTTTAGTGTTATATCTATGGGCGGACGGCGACAACGATGACGATGATGACGGCGTCGATAACGATAACAGCGCCCAACATTATGCAAACAGCTGGGCGTTGATGTCATCGTTGCTCGTTGTTTTTGCGTCGTTTGCTGCTGATCTTTTTGTACTCCTTCGCTATTATCGACATCATTTTGAGTTTTAACAACAGCCACCACTATATTGGGCGATATATTTGCTGATATCGAGTTGACGGGCGAATTAATTTTACTCGGCGTCTTCTTAATAGTTAAAACCAAATGATTGTTTCCATTATTTCCACCACGGCGAATAATTGCATATTCATTTTCGTTGCTAGCGTTGTTGATATCGTTATCGTATTCGTGCTCCAGCACGACAGCATCCTCGTCCAGTGTTGTCGAACGACTGCGCGACGATGCATGCTCATCCTCGTCATCCTCCTCGCCTTCGCTAGCATCGCTAGCAACAGCCTGCAGCATTATTCGATAATCATTACTTAGCTCGTTTCTTGTTTCGTGTCCACTGTCTTCTTCCGACTGCTGTTGCTCATTTTGGTCTTGCATATTTCGGTACTGACGCTGCAGCTCACCCTGCTCCTCCTGTTGCTCATTTTGGTGATCATTCTGCTGCTCATTTTCGACTTGCTCCTTCTCCCGCTGCTCATCCTGCTCCTCACTGCTGTTGTTGCAGCTGCTGCTGCTGTTATTGCTTATGTGCGGCAATTGTCCGTTGATGGCAATCTTAATGCGTTTTATGCGCGGCTTTTCATTTATCGATAACTGCTGCTGCTGTTGCTCATATCTGCTTGCTTTTCGTCGCTTCTTGCGATTTCGTTCGATAACATGTCGTTCTGTCGCTTGTTCACTTGTACGCCGATTTCTCAGCTTTGCATTAATTGAATTTTGTGTTTGCTGTAAACTAAAATTGCTGCAATCGCTATTGTTGGTGCTGCTGTTGCAGCGATTACTTGTTCGATTTGTTATCGATAACTCGGAGGCTACATAGCTGAGCTTTGTATCCGCTTCCTGTGCCAGCTTTAGCAAATTATAACCAATTGAGGCATCCGCTTGATCAGCTATAACATTGTTATCGTTCGCATGATCAATGTGCACACGCAATGGACTTGGACCGCTCTTAGTTTGATGCCTACTCACTGCCCGTTTCAATGCCATTTCGTTCCATTCCCTCGCCGCGCGTCGTCGACACGTTGGCAAACATTTGGCGACACCCAAAAATGTTGGCAAATAATTCTTCATTTTTTTTCCATCCCTCTTCACATTCAGATTCTGTTTGAATTTCAATTCACTCAAATCCTTGCGTATCATTTCGTAGGTGAGTGAACCATATTTCGGAACCACATCGGAACCATCTCGAACTGAATAAGTTTGATCGTTGATGCTGCTGTTCCAATTCCCATAGTTTCCAGTGTTGTTCCAATTGCCATTGATGTTGGGCACATAATAATTGTGTAAGGCATTTATGTGAAAGGTGGTCACTTTGTTTGTTTGTATATCGAAACGCTGACGGGCCAAACAATCGGGATCTTCGTGAACGGTGTATATCGATAGAGGAAGTAGTTCTGTTTGATTATCACCAGGATCTGATTCCATTTGCGAATCGACAACAGAATGCAAATTATTCACTTCATTAGTTGTGTTCGATTTCAGTTCATTTGGTTCAATTGTATTGGGCGCATTCCTATCGGGCATTGTTTGCATTATCGATTGCATTGCATCATCATCGTCATCGAAATCCAAATCGAATATCGATTTAATTGGTTTACTGGGCGCAATCGACGCAGGCATTATCGTCGTCACATCAGCATCAGCCGCAGCAGTTAATTTATTTAGCTGACTATCGATATTTGGATTAATCGATTCTGTTTGCTGTTTTTGCCCTCTTTCTCGGTGATCCTCAACAGTCTCGGAATTTACTTGATTATTATTATTATTGTTGCTATTCTCATCGTTAGTTGGGTTTAATTTGGGGGCATCCTCGAAAATTAGGCAGGTGCAGGGTACAATTTGTGATCGATATAAACGCTCTGTCTCGCTCACACTCAGTGGTGCATTTAGGCTACGCATCAATTGCATTAACCGTTTTCTCACATCACTATAATTACCCCCTGCAGAGTGGATCAAGTTCATCCGGGTCAAAGGTGAATATGTCGTCTCTGCATCAGCATCGCATTCAGTATTTATCAGTCTCGATGTCGCCGATATCGTTTGCTGCGAATTGTTGCTATTGCTATCGTCCAAGGAATGCCTCCGAGAAGGTTCCGCCGATGTTAACGTCTCACTATCCGTATGAACAGAGGCTGTACAAATATTATATATATATATATATTATACAGTCAAAAAGTATTATATATTATAGTCAATTAAATAAGAAATAGTAAGTGCTTGAAATGCTAAGCTATTTTGCAGTTTTGCTATACATATATATTATATCAGTCGATATATATTATATCATATATATCAGACGATAAGCACTATAAAAAGATTACAAAATAAATTGAATTTAAATTAAGATATAAAAATGAAGAGAATAAATAAGAAATGAAGAGCCTGAACAACACAGCTATTAAATATATATAAATAGGATCAATATTGAAAAATGCTATTTTGTAGTTTTGCTATTGCTATGGTTTCTATAAAAAAAAATACAAAAAATTAATTGTAAAAAAAAATAAATAAAAATTCGAAAAATTCCCAATTAAATATTGAATGGAACATAACTTAAATTATTACTAATGGGGGACACTAGAACATTATGGATATTTTGAGATAGACATATGACATAATGATATATTTAATCCACAAAGAAAAGCAGCTAAACTCACATATCCTTGATATGGATGTACAGGATTTAAATTAATATTAAGGCAAATTGGTGGAACTAACACAGAATAGATATTTTGGGTGTGCATAGATCTCTACACATATTCGGAATATCACTATACACTTATACTAGATATTTTAAATGTACAGTATTTAAATGATTACTAAAGTCAATTGGAGGAAACTAATATATTCCAGATATTTACTGATATGTTTTCTAAATTCTAGATATTCAGGGACCACATGCAGATGTATTCCGACATGTTTTCTAAAAAACACATTCGACATATTTTGTCTATATATATATATATATATTCCATACATTGTCTGTTATCCATTTCGATTGTTTTGTAGAGCTCACCTTCAAGTGTTGAACATTTATCGTTGCCCGATTGCGAAGCATTCGTCGAAAAGGCCTCCAAGTTGTGTGGCGAATGCAACGACGTCTCTAAAATGCCAAAAAACAAATATTAATAATAATAATAATGATAAAAACAATATATGAATATATATATATATGTATATATATATGTAGAAGAACCCACCCGAACATGAGGAAGTTGGTCTCGCATCGCGATTACTCAATTTGCTGGCAGCAGCTGAAACTGAGGCAGAAGCAGGCAGAGCGGAATCACCTCGATAAGAAATACTCAACTTACGACTTTGAATATCGTTAAAGAGTTCCTTGGTGGTTTTCACCTTTTTCACGCCGGAGTTGAAAAATATGTGCTGCGACAAACTGGAGGATTCCTTGGCAATGAGAGAATCGACGCCTTTCGAGCCCTTTTTGCGACCACGCTTTTTAGGAACTTGAGAGAGAATATTCTCGCTGCGTTGGTAATCTTGGGGCTTGCTTACAGCTGGCATCTGTTTATTGCTACCCTCATCATGGCTAATGGGAATCGATTGCTCCTCAAAGGGGGAGAGACAACTCACAGAATTACTCGAATCATTGTGAAGCATGTAATCCTCGTAGAGTTGCTGTTGTTGTTGTTCCGGCTCCGGTTTCTTTTGTCCATTTACGCTTACCGGCGGTGGATTATTATTGTCCTCGAATTGTGTTAGCGACTTGAATCGGCCGGCAAATGTTAAATCCGCTGCATTGGAACGATAACGATTATTATTCAGCGTATTATCGCCCGATAATATGGAACTCATCGAACTATTTGATAATGATAAGATTTCTAAATGGAAAATCAGAAGGGATAGATAATTAATAGATAATTAATATAGAATAAAAGATATAGATAAATATTATATATATATATATTTATGACTTTTAAACATAAACATAAATAAATATAAAACATAAATAAACTTAATATTTTCTTCTTTTTTTAAAATTACTTACCCGAATCTGTGGGATATATTTTTCTGCCCAGCTGTTGTGGTTGTTGTTGCTGCTGCTGTTGTTGTTGTGGCAAATTGTTGCGATTTATAGCTCTGGGCATTTGTAGTGGCAAATCCTCCTTGAGATTAGTTAATAAATTTGTTGCTGTTGTTGCTAATTTTTCGCGTTCCTTTCGCGATTTTTTATCCTTCTTCAATTTCTTGGGCCTGGGATAGAAGGCGGGAAATGCTTGTTGTTGTTGTGGTTGTTGTTGCGATGAGGCAGATGCAGATGAAAATCGATTTATATTAGATTGAATGCGTGCCTCATTCTCATTCTCATCCGAATCAGAAACAATATCGATAACAATCGGTGGTTCATTTGATTTATCGATATCAGATTTAGGCTTGAACGAGGAGAAATCTACGCTGTTATCGAGATGATTTAGGGAGAAATTTGAGGCTTCGGGCATAAAGGAGGATGAAGAGGTTGAGGCAGAGGCTGAGACTGAAGGCTGTGGATGAACCACATTATCTACGATAATAATCGATTCATTCATCGGCTTGTTAATCATCGCTGTTGTTGTTGTTATCGCTGGCTGTGAATCGCTTGACGTTTGATTAATCCCAACCATTTCACGCCATTTCTTCAGCAGCGATTTCGCCCGGCGTGCCAATTGATCATTTTTCGTGCGACGACGCAATTGGTTAATATATTTGGCCAATCGGGTGGCCTCCAATTGCTCCTTCGTGATCGTTGTGCCCTCCAGTGTACAAATAACAGCGAGTACCGCCTCCATATTAATGACCTGTAAATGTTAAATAACATTTGACTTAACAGTGACTCCACAAAAAGAGTGAACTAGTTTCGTGTAAACTTACATCATAGTTTGGATCGAGTGCCTGCGATAGGTGTGAGGTCAATTGCTGGATTTGGTTTTGGTTCATTTATATAAAACAAAAAAACCCCCCCAAGGCTATTTTTTTCTTTTGCTCTTTTTTCCCGTTGCCGTTACACTCAATTGTTTTTGTTGTCACTTTGCATGGAGAGCTGCAAAATACAAAAAAAAAAACTTGTTCACACACATGCACATATATAAATATATATATATATATAAGCTTTTGCTTGCGTCCTTTGCGTACATGTACAACACTATAAATTTACATGCTGCCCATTTACACACACACATATATACATGTATAAATATATATATTATTTAAGCAGCTAGTGTGGCATTTTTTATTACACTCGATTTGAAATATTTAGCTAATTTGTAATTGCTTTTCATAAACGAAATTTACTCAACACACACACACACACCTCTTTTTAACTGCTGCTGCTGGCTTCGTTCACACGCGTTCACACACACAAATTATGCCCCGTTTCTGATTACCTTTATTGTTATTATTATTTTCATTCAATTATAACATTAAAGTCCTGCTGCTGTTGACAAACGCACTTGTTGCGTTTTATTTGTATTTGCACAGGCCGTGTCGTTTAAGCTACTCTTTTTTTTAATAATTTTCAACACAGTTCGCCATTTTCTGATATGGAGATGTGCAAATGCATATCGGCTCATCGCTTGCACTAAAACATCGACTGTGTAATCGATAGCAGCAGCAACACATGGCAACCCATTTCGCTATATCGACTAGAGGTGTATAGCAACGCTAAAAGTTGCCACTGCGGAAGTTGGCAGCGCTCTACATTTAAATAAACTATTTTCTATAATGAAAAAATGTGGCCAGACTTTTATTTTGCTCAAAACATGTATTAGTGACCCAAATTAGATAAGCAACATTTAAATTACTATTAAAATTCAATTTTACAAAATATATGGGAGAATAATTTCATTTATATCGTTACTTTCTGTATTTAATTTAAAAAAATATGTATTTGTTTTAGAAATATTTATTTATATATATATACTTACAAAAGTATAGGGTATAAAAAGGTATATATTTCACTCTAATATTTACATATATGATTTATACATTTATTATTATTTATTTATACATATATATTTTATTATTTTACACACAAATATGAATATTTCTTGCAATTGGCAACGCCTTGCTACACAATACTATCGCAAGTGTGCTTATATCGATATCGTGTTAGGTTAGTTTTTCGCTGCGATACACGTGACAAGTAAGTGTTACACGAGTAATGCGCACCGCTAAATAACACACACTACCTCTTGCATTCGTACACTATACGTGAGTGCCAACACTACGAATAGTCTTAAAAAAAAAAAGAAGTGCGAAAAATTACCAGCAATCGAATACAATTTTTGAGCTTTTTCCACTTACATTTGAGCTTGGTAAAGTAAATGACAAAAATATACGAGAAAAGGATTGAAACTTAAGCACATTTATAAGGCTAAGTGCATTTTTTCGTTTCTTTTTTTTTAACGGGGTGTGTGCATGTGTGTGTGCGTGTGTGCAGCGGTGTCGTAGCGGAATGGGGGATGCCAACTTCACGCAAACTAACTAAAATGAACTAAAAAACGTCACAAAAACGTGCATAAAGCACTAAAACACACATACGTAAAAACTGCAGCAGCAACAGCAGTCAGTTCTTTTTTTAATATCTATAATATATATTTCATTTAAGTATATTTTTGTTGGTTAATATTTAAACTTAATTAAAAAAATGTTTTGCTGTCTGTGTTTGTGTGTTGGTGTGCGTGCAATTTGCATGCAGCATTGCATTTGGATTTGTTTTTGAGGTTATGTTTGCTATGCTGCTGCTGCTGCTTTGCTATTTTTGATGATTTTTTTGTTATTGTTATACATTTATTTTTTCTGCTTGCTTTTAGATATATATACTTATTTATCTATGTGTGTGTGTGTAGTTTATGTATATATGTGTGTTTTTTTCATATATATATTTTAACAAGTTTTTTTTTCATTTAAATTGTATATATTTTTTACAGCCAACAAAGAAATTTAAGCAAAAGCAGCAAATAAAAAATGACAGATTCTATGAAATTTGGACCCGAATGGTTGCGCAATATGTCCGCCGAGCCCGCCAATAATTTGGCCAATAGCTCTGCCACAAATCCCCCCTACATAGCAGCAGCAGCAGCGGGGGTGGAAGTGGAGGAGGGGGAGGAGGAGTTGGGGGCATTGTTGCAGCCAGTTGCCGTAATATGTTTCCGGAATATCGTTACGGGCGGGAGGAGATGCTGTCGCTATTCGATCGAAATTGTTTGTTGCCCCAAATATTGCCATCGTTTAAGAAATTATTTGTGGAAAAGGTGCAATTTCCTTTGGCACTGACGCCCAGCACCGAGGATGATCTAAATAATAGCCAAAGTCAGCTGTGCAGCGTAAGTTAAAGCCAAAAAAAAAAAAAAAATTAAGGCTAACTGCTCATCTCTCTTTTTTTAGTCTCGTCCTGCTTGGATGCAGCGTTCGCCGGGCACCTTTGGTTTGCCCGCACGTGGCTCTTCCGCCGGACGTGGTGGCGGTGGTGGAGGCGGTGGCAATGTGGAACGTGGTCGCATGCGTGGCAAGTCCATTTATCATCCGATCTATCAGAGAGCGAGCAATATATACGACGATAGTCTGTCCAACATTGCACTGAAGGTGAGTGTGGTAAATTTCTCTGTTGATTGATGATTAATTGTAGCTTGAATTTAATCCCGTCTTAAGATATTTGTCGATTGATTGATTTAGCTGACATGAATGGTTGATTTCTGCGTGATTGATGCTGGAACTTAATATTTCCCTCTCTTAAGCTCGCTTGTATTGATTGATTGGTGCTTGAATTTAATTAAATTCTTGAATTTAATCCACCTCTCTATAACTCTATTTGTTACTGATTGATGATTGACTGATGTGTGAATTTACTCTATACCTTTATCTCTCCCTTTTATTGATTGATGCGCGGACTTAATCCCCTCTCCTTGTTGATTGAAGATTGATTGTTTCTAGATTTTAACTTCCCTCTTTTGATTCTCCCCTTTATTGATTGATGCTTAAATGTAGTGATCTCTGTTGATTGTTGATTGATTGATGTTAGATCGTTGCTTGATTGAATGGAATTTCCCTCTTGAGCTATTAAATGATGCTTGAATTTAACTCTTCATCTATATTGATTGATTGCTCAAATTTAACACCTCTCGCACTTTCCTTCTTGAAACTCTTTATTATTTTTCGTTCAGCCCGATCGCAATTGGAGCGAGCGCAATGGTTCGGCTGAGCCGACCGCTGTAAATGTTGCTGCTGGCGTCGATTGGAATGGCGGCACGCCCAGCTCCAGTCCACGCAAAGATTTCTCCAGTCACAATCGCAATTTGGAGAATTGGCGACGCAATCGACACGAAGATGGCGCTGCCGATGGGATAGCAGGTGGAACTGGAGGTGGAGGTGGAGTTGTTGGTCCCGAGGTGGCAGGTTGGCGCAGTGGCGGCAATCAACGTTGGGGTAAACCAAAGGAGCTTTAAATCTTCAATCTCTAATCGTTTTTCCATTTTCCAGGTCGTTCCACCAGCTGGCGAGATGAGGAACAACATGCAACTGTGGGCAACTTGGACGCCGCAGCAACAGTTGGTGGCATGCAACGTTCCATTTCAGTGATTGGCACTGTAAACACGGAGCGTGAACGCAACAATTCCAAATCGAGCGGCGGACGTTCCAAATGGCCAGGAATTGATGCAGCTGCCGAGGAACATTTGCCCGAATGGGCAATGGAGAATCCCTCCGAAATGGGCGGAACTTTTGATGCCAGTGGCGCTTTTCATGGCGACGCTTTGGAAGCAGCCGAGCAGCTGAAGAAGGAGCAAGTGGATCGGGAAATTGAAAGGGAACGAGCAGAGATTGCCTCAAAAGACGAGGATGTTAAAATCAACGAGTTGGAGCAATCAAAAACAGCAGCCAAGTCGTCTAATAATAATACTTATAATAATAATAATAATAGTAATGGTAATAATAATAATATGCCGGTGTCAGCGAAGGCAACAGAAACAGCTACGGATAAGCTAACAGCACTTGGCGGCGACATATCGGAACGCTTTAAGGAGGTGGCCAATGAGGTGGAGAAATTAATTATGGATGATGAAACGGAGCAGCAACAAATAGGAGCTGTAATTGGAGGAGGAGGAATCGGTGCTGGAGTTAAGGGAGGAGTTGGAGCTGTAGTTAAAGGAGGAATTGGGGCAGGAGCTGGAGGCGGAGCTGAAGTTGAGGCCACAATTAGACGATATGGCTTAAGCTGTTTAACAACACTGGAGGAATTAAATATGAGACAGCAGCAGCAGCAGCAATTACCCCAACAACAGCAGCAGCAATTGTCACAGCAACAATTAAACCAACAGCAGCAGCAACAATTGCCACAACAACAGTTGCCTCAACAATTACCACAACAGCAACAATTGCCTCAACAGTTGCCACAACAATTACCCCAACAACAACAGCTGCATTTGCAGCAGCAGCAACAGTTGCCACAGCAGCAGCAACAGTTGCCGCCAACGCATCTATCCGTGTTGGCACCACCGCCCCACGTGCTCTCAGCAAAATTGAATGATTTGTGGTTCTATCGGGATCCACAGTCGAATGTGCAGGGGCCGTTCAGTGCGCTAGAGATGACTGAATGGTATCGGGCTGGCTATTTTAATGAGGCGCTCTTCGTGCGGCGCATCTCTGACAGCTGTTTTCGGCCGCTGGGCGAATTGATTAAATTGTGCCACGGCAATATGCCGTTTACGCACAGCCATCTGCTACCTACGCCCAGCGAACTGGATACTTTGCAACAGCTAAAATTGCCACAACAACAGCAACAGTTGCCACAACAGCAGCAACAGTTGCTGCTACAGCAGCAGCAACAGCTCAAAGTAAATGTGACAGCAGCAGCGGATTCTTTGAGTGCTGCTGTCAAAAATCATTTGGGGCACAACACGCCACGCCTGGACACTTCGCACATGCTGACGATGCGCTTCCAAATGTTGCAAGACCAGTACATGCAACACCAGGAATATCAAATACTCGCCGAGCTATCAAAAAACGAATGCTTTCAACGTATGGATGTAGCACAAAGAGAAGCCTACGTTCGCAGCAAGGTGCAACTTTTGGTGCTGCCCGAATATCTGAGCAGTTTTAGCGGGTTGAGTAATACGTTGGCTGCTTTGAATCCCATTGCTGGGAATCAGCTAAATAGCGCAATTGCACAGCAGGCCAAAAAGGAGCAACAGCAGCAGCAACAGTTGCCACAGCAGCAGCAATTCGATCAGCGTTTGGCTGCTCAATTTTTGGATGCGAATGATTTTATATTAAATGCACAATTATTGCAGCAGCAACAACAATTGCCACAGCAACAACAGCAACCAGAACAGCAACAATCAGAGCCAGAAACAGATTTGAACACAGCCAGCGAGCTGGATTTATTAAGTGAATACAATTTGCGTATGATGCTGCGTGGCGCCACCAACACACAGCAACAATTGCCACAGCAGCAACAGCGTCAGGCACCAGCAGGAGCAACAGTAGCTGCTGGTTTGGTCAAGCCCAATTCAGTTGTTGATTTTATGACAGAAACACAGCTATTAATGTTGCCCATGTGGCAGCAGCAACAACAGCAACAATTGCCACCGCAGCAGCAGCAGCAACAGTTGCCCGCTAGCTGGCCTAGTTTGCCCAATGCCAAAGTTACTTTATGGGATGTGGCAACGCTAGAAGAAGAACAAAGCCAACAATTGTTGCTGCAACAACAGCAGCAACTAGATTTTGTGGACAAGCCAGCAACAACTGTTGCTGACAACAACAAGCAGGAGCAGCATTCGCAACCAGCAGCAGCAGTTGCTAAGGCAAACAGCAAGCAGCAACAACTGATGAAAGCAACTGGTAAATTGCAGGCGGATCTGAAGATCAGCGACGAGGAGCGTCGCCGTGAGCTGGCCGAGGAGAAACGTCGCCTCAAAGAGGAACGCAAGCGTCAGCAGCAGGAGGAGGAGAAGCGCAGGGCGATCCTCGCAGAGGAGGAGCGTCAATTGCAGCAGCAGGAGGAAAAGGAGCGACAACAACAAATTCAAGCACAGAGACGCAAGGCACTCCTAGGTGGTGGAGCAGGGGGAGGAGGAGGAAGTGGAGCTGGTAATGTGACACAAGCAGCAACAGGTGAGTAGAGAAATTGCTGATTGATTGATTGATTGAGCAGAACAAAACATATTAAAGCAGGTGAGTAGAGAATTAGCTGATTGATTGATTGAGCAGAACACTGCCGAATAGAACAGAATCAAAAAATAGAACTCATCATAAGATGATTGATTGAGCAAAGCAGATTAAAACCAAAAAGCCACGTGGATTGTTTAATTGAGCAGCTCAAATTGATTGATTGAATCTTTGAGCAGAAAAGAACAAAAGTAGTACACTCGTATGGTTGATTGATTGATGCAGCACAACAGAAACAGAACTCATAATACGATAATTGATTGATTGAACAAAACAGACTAAAGCCAAAAACCACATCGTGGATTGATTTATTGCGCAGATCAAATTGGTTGATTGATTAATTGTTCGATTGATGCAGCAAAACAGAAACAGTAGGCAGTATTCAGCTTAAAGCAACAAAAAAAAAAACAGAAAACTATCAAGTTGATTGATTGATTAACATAGCCCTAAACTGTCATAAAGCACAAATCTCAAGATAATCAAGAGTTTTAATAATTTAGTAGAGAGAGTGATCAGAATCAACGGCATTATTTTCATATAATTTAAAATAAAATTCAAATATTCAAATTTAATTACAAAAAACAAGTATTTACAAGATTTATTAGATATATTTATTTAATTTATTATTATATATTTAATTTATTTTATTTTATTAATTTAATATTATGTATTTAATTTAATATCATTTACTTATGCATTTAATTAGCTGCTCATTTAATGCGGTTAATATTTGTTTAAATTTTGTTTATTTATTTATACATTTATTTAGTCGCCACACAAAAAAAAAAGAAGTAAAAAATAGTTTAAATTAAATTAAAATATCAAATTAAGAAATAAATATTTATAAGATTAACGGTTTATTTATTTTTTATTTTGTTAATTTTCTTAATTTATTTTATTTTATTTCTTAATTTATGTATTTATTTAAAAAACGAAAAAAAAAACGCAGAAACTAAGAAATATATGAAATTCAATTAAAAATACAATTTAATATGAACTTTAAATTGAAAATAAGAAGTATTTAAAAGAATTATAATAGTAACGCATATACATATATATATATAATTTATTATGATGAGCATTATTAATGTCAGCAAAAAAAAATAAAAAACCTAACAAATAGATGAAACTCAATTAAAAATACAATTAAATATGGAAAGAACAAAATATTTAAGATTATTAAAATTGTGTTATAATTATTATTTATAAATAATTTATAATTAATTGCGATTAAACGCTTTATGATTTTATGCTCAACAGGTGCTGCATCTGCAACTGAAAGTGTGACAAGTAAGCAAGCTGCAACCCCTTCGAGCAGTGCTGCCACAAAGAGTGAGCCGCAAATGTTGCAAGGTGGTAGTCTGCGCTCCTCGTCATCATCGATAGCCCCTTGGTCGCTGCAGACACCCAACGTGGGTAACATTGCCCCCGGCCTGGCGGAGATACAAAAGGCCGAGCGACGCGAACGCCGTGCCGATCAGCAGCGTCAGCAGGAGCAGCTGGAGAAGCAGATGCGTGCAACAGCCGCAGCGGCAGCAGAAGCAAGCGATGCGCTGCTCAAGTGGCAAGCAACACCAGGTCCAACTTTGGTGATGAGTCTCGCTGAAATTCAAGCGGAGGAGGCCAAGCGACTGGCAAACGAACTGCTCGAACAGCAACATTTGCAGCAGCAGCAGCAACAGTTGCAGCAACAGCAACAACACTTGCAACAAGCAACACTTGCTGCCAGTTTGAGTGTGGCCAGCAACAATATTTGGGGAAACAGCAGCAACAAGGCTGCTTGGAGCTCTGCAGCAGCAGCTGCCTGCCTCTGGGATGAACCAGCAACAACAGTTGCAGCAGCAGTAGCTGTTAAACCAGCAACAACAGCTGCTGCTGTTTTGGCTGCTGGTTTGCCCAGCAGCAACAAGTTGCAAGCTGCTGCTGCTGGCAAATCTGTGTTGCCCTCGCCACGTAATCTACGCAAAAGTCAAACGTTGCCAGCAATGCAAAGCTGTACAGCTGCAACTGTAACTGTTGCAGCAGCAACTGTTGCCAAGAGTTCCACTTCGAAGCAGCAACTTAAAGTAACCACAACTAAAATAGCTGGCAAACTTGTCGCAGCTGCTGCTGAGGAGAAAGCAGGCAAACTGACTGGTGGCAAGCAGCAACAGCAACAAACTGGCAACATCAGCGACTCTGCTGCTGCCTCATCAAGCAGCAAGGTCAGCGAATATGAAAATGAGTTTACAACTTGGTGCATGAAGAGCTTGGACAACATGACTGCCAAGGTGGATGGTGAGTTTAACTGCAATCTAAATTTATTTAAGTGTATATATATTCAAATATTTATTTTATATAAATCTAAATAATTGAAATGTGTATTTAGTTGTTTGTAACTCAGTTTCAACTGGAGACAACTAATCAAAAATTTAAATTTTACAAAATATTATTTTTTTATTATTATTATTATTACAAATACACATAATAAATATATATATATATATATATATATATATATATGTGTGATTATTACCAGCTTTCATTTTATTAGAAAAACAAAAACAATACTTTTTAAATGTCCATTATTTGTGTATACCATATAGCAGTAGTAATTATAATTCTTAAAATATTTAATTTATAAATATTTGTAACAATAATCATTAATAATTGGCTAAATAACAGCTAAATATATATTTCAAATTTATTATTATTGTTTAATAAATATATAATATATATATATATATATATATATATAATAAACATTTGACTAATATACATATTTCAAATATAAAGAGACGTCACCCAAAGCACTTTGCACTATATAAAAATAGTTTATTTTAGTTTTTAGGTATATAGTATTTGTAGTAGTACAATAACCCATATTAATATCAATTTAATCTGTATATCTATAATAATAATAATATCCCATTCATATACCTGTATATTTGTTGTTACTCTCCTGCAAGTTCTGTAAATATTATTATTTATATTAGTATAAATACAGTAAATATATTCTGTACATGTGCAACACTCGGAATAATAACGCAGAAATATTTATTTTATTAATAACCTTGAAATCCCTGTATTTCAATTATTTATATTATTATTTATGTATTTACTGTTTGTAATAGCATAATAACGCGTATATATTTAATAAGTATATTTGTAATAATAATATTTAATATCCCAAATGTATTTTGTGCACTTATTATTATTTATATATTTTTTAGATTTAGATTATATATTTATTATTTATTTTATATATTTGTAATAATGACACTAGCACCGCTTATGCTGTATACACTAATATTTATTAGTTATATAAATATTTATTCTATATATATGTCATAATAATAATCAACTATAAATATAAATTATTAATTTTACCACTCTTAATTTGCAGTTCCAACATTTGTGGCCTTCTTGCAAGACCTGGAAGCACCCTACGAAGTGAAGGATTACGTGCGCATCTACCTGGGTATGTAAAATCACAAATATATGCATCTATAACTGTCTATAAATTATCAACTCTTGCAGGGGAGGGCAAAGAGTCGACAGACTTTGCCAAGCAATTCTTGGAGCGGCGCAGCAAATACAAAAGTTTGCAACGCGCCCAAAATGCGCACAATGACGATATGTGCAAACCGGCACCGGCCATAACACCCTCCAGCAACGACAATGCCGAAAATAAGGTAATTTCGGCTCGTATTCCCCTTAATATCTTAATTAAATTTAATTTTTCACATTTGCAGAACAAGCAAAAGAAAATCAAGAAACATAAGATGACCAAAATGGATGCGCGTATTTTGGGATTCTCGGTGACTGCTGCTGAGGGTCGCATTAATGTCGGTGGTCGCGATTATGTCGATGGACCGTAACAACACCTCTCCACACGGGCCATTTTCCGGCGGAAAGTTGCTAGATATAGTTTTAAAATTGAATTTGAATTTGATTTGAAAGATACACAGAAAGAAGGTCACAATTGGATGTGCTTATAAATCTGTTATAAATAAAAACAACACAATGCATATAAACCTATGTATATAATTTATATGTCTAATTTCGATATCTGGGAGAGGACAGAGGGTGCAGAAATCGTTTATCGATATGTATCACAAGGCGAGTAGATTTCGCATTTAAGGGAATGAATTTATTCTGAGCAAATACGTATGAAATAAATAAAATAAAGCATTTAATAAATAAATGTAAAATCTATTAATTAAATTAAAATGTAGGATGAAAAAAATAAAGAAATATAATAAAGGATAATAAGTAAATATGATAATCTATAATTTCTTTCGTTAAATGCAAGATGATAAAGAGATCGGAAAAGTTGCACAAACACAAATACAAAACAGATAATGGATAACAATGAAACCTAAGCACATAATCCATATTCCAGTTAGCTGTAAATTTAGGTTAGCTTTTGCCGTCGGCGACTTGATTAACGGCACATTTGTTGCGTCAGTAGTTGTGAGCTGAGCTGGGCAAGGCAAGCTTCGTCCGCATTTTGCAGCCACACCCCGAAGTGAAGGCGGCTCGCCCCTCACCCCGCTCACTCTTTCCGCTTTACATCACATTCGCGCTTGCGCTGTACACACACACATACATGCCGTGAAGAGTGAGCAGCATGGCAATGTGTGTGCGAAAGTGATGCCGGATGCAAGCAGCCCAGTTGGAAATTTGCTGCTAACATTTTAGAGTTCCATTGCTAATCATTTGTTGTTTATATACAAAAAAGCATAGCAGACATATATATGTAGACACATTTCACAGTGCAAACACAATTGCGTATTGAAAAGCGAGTTGAATATTTTCGGCTCAATGATTTCGTCAACTTTAGATTGGGCACTGGCCTGCGGCTGTTACGAAAAGCTGCTGGAGTAAGGAGCGGGGTGGGGGGTAAAATGCACAATGGTTCGCATTGCTTTTGTGTTGGTGATGGTGACACGTTCGCGCCTTTTGTTGTGTTACTGTTACTGTTATTATTATTTGGTCGTTTTCGAGTGCATTTGCGAACTGTATACATTGCGCAATCCAATAAACAAATTAACGACTTTTGTCCTTTTCCACTCAACTGTCAAATCATACAACAAATACAACACACATCGCAGCAGCAGCGTTCACTTTAAAAAGATGAACAGAGAAACAAGAGAGGGAGAGAGAGAGAGGAAGAGGGAGAGAGAGAGAGAGGGAGAGCGAGAGGGAGAGAGAATCTGTGTACATGCATATGCATATGAATGCGTGTGTGTGCATAGTGTGCATAGCTCTGCTTATGCACACATACATGTGCATCAATGTGTAAGTGTGATTCAGACGTAGATTTCTTAGCTCACATACATACGCATAAGTGTGTGTCTGTGTGCGCATAGACAGTAGCTAAAATATGTAGTTGTATGTTAAAAAGAAATTACCAGTTGCCCAGTTATGAAGAATATTTCATTTTTAATTTTGCTTAAATGTATTGTTTGTAATAGTTATTTTCTATTTTTAATTTGTGATTTATTTATTTTTTTAATTATTACTAAGATTACACCACAGTTCTTTATTGCTCTTTTCTATTTTCTCTCTCTCTCTCTCTCTCTCTCTCTCTTTCTTTTACCTTTTTAAAGTTTCTTGGTTTTTATCAGTTCATATCAGTTAATTTTTAATGTTTATTTTAATATTTATTGTCGCCCTGATTTTAATTCTAAATTGTAATTTAGGTTTGCATTTTAAATTCTATATCATTTAAGTTGTAATTTTTATTTAAATATTCATATCTTGTTGTATAATTTAATTAAGAATTTTGAAATATAAATAATTTGATTTGTACTTTTTATTTCAATATTTATATATTTTAAAATATATTTTATTTTTAATATTATTTGTTCATTATAATTTTAAGAAATTATTTTAATTTTTCATTTAATTTGAATATTACATTTGATTAGTAATTTTTAATATTATATCATTTAATTTGTAATTCTAAATTGATATATATTTTTTTAAATATTTTCTTCTTTCTTCATATTAATTTTTATTTATTGAATTTTGCAAAGAAAGTAGTATAATTAAGCATTTTTAATTTTATATGCCATTTAATTTGTAATTTTATTTTTAATATTATTTTGAAAACTATTCATAATATATTATTAATATTGTGGGTTTTGTTTCTTTTTACCTAATTTAAAACTAAGAATTGTGCATAAAATTTGCCTTTATTTATTATCTTTGATAACATTTTTTAATTTTTAAACTACATTTATTAATTTATTTTTAATTTAATTTAAATATATACATTTTTTTTTATTGTGTAACGCATTTGAGATATTTAGTCAAGCTCCACTTAGTATTGGGCATTGCTTTTATATTTGGGATTTTCTTGGGCTCGGGTAATGAATCATATCATTGACACTATGAAAACGTTTTTATTGTGTTGACAAATTGAATTCCATAATTGAGTTATGCACACTTCAAATCGACAGATGTTGTAGGACCAGAAGCTGTAACCAGATACCTGCGAATTATCTGATTGAGCTGGTTATTTTCGCTACCCCCAGAAACAGGGGTAGTTCTCAATAAGAGACAGCGAGAGCGAGAGCGAGAGAGAGAGAGAGAGAGAGAGAGAGAGGAGAGAAAAACTACTACAATTTGTCGCTACAATTTTATCACACTCTAAAATAAACTCAACACTTGTTGTTTGATCAAAGATGGAACATTCAATTAATTACAGCAGCTTTTTTTTAATATTTGCATGGGGTGGCAACCACCAAAGTCACAAAATATTTGCCATGACAGTTCAATATATATATATAAATATAATGCGTGCAAATTGTTTGAAAATCGCCTATCCCCAAGGAATTGATTTTCATAACGAGCTTAAGTTTTGTCTGTGTGTGGTGTGTGTGTGTGTGGGTGTGTGTGTGTGGGCTCATAAGGGTAGCTAAGCTAGTGTAGCTTTCTTTCTTTTATTCCTGCTTGCTCATTTGGTTTGACCGAAAAAAAACAGGAAAGAAAACAAATAAGAATGCTGCAGTCGAAAGAGAGCTGGACTAGCAGATACCCTAAGGTCTAATAATAATACGATCAATATTTAAAAATACTAAATAATTTTGTAGATTTGTACACATTTATTTTAATATCAAAAATACAAAATAAATTCAATTCAATTTAAAAATAAATGTTTTCATTTTTATAAAAATGAATTGGTTAATAAAGAAATAAATAACAATAAACTGGTAAAACAAAAAAAAATTAGATAACTAAATTTAGTTGAAGTTAGAAAATATTAACTATTTGTATTTTTTGTGTGGGCTAACTTTATTTGACTTTAAATAAACAAATAAAAATTTAAAGCTAAATGTGCTTAATAAAAAAAAGGTTTCTTGAATTAAAATGCTGAAAATAAATTTGCATTAATAAACTAAGGCTGTGGAACTAAATAAAAACAAATTTATTGACATAAGACAAATAAAGATTTGTTGAATTTAACAAAGAAAATAGGCATAAAAATTTAAGGAAAATAAATTGGCTTAAGTAAAAAAACACCAGACTCTTTATCTCTCTTTCACTCTCTTTCTGACTGTTACATACTTGAGCCTAAATTAATTATACCCCTTTTATACATTTTGCAGGGGTATAAAAAGAAAACGAATACAAAACTCGCCGACGGGAAATTGTTAAACGCTATTTAAACATAACAAGCAGCACGAGAGGATTGGGACTGGTAACTGGGACTGGCTAATCCCAGGACGCACGCACACAACAGGAAGCAACCACAAAATTTTTTATTTCACGAGCAGCCAGCCACAGCAGCAGAGGGACGTAAGACTCTAATGAAATAAATGTAGAGCAAAAATACATTCAGAAAAAAACGAAGTCGCATCCATCTTTCCTCTAAAGAGCAGACTTTCACCTTAACTAATTTCAGTGCAGTTTGTCTAAAATTTTGACAACATATATGTCTACTTTCTGAGGTATTTTATATCTATGTGCACAATCTGTATCTTGAAAGTTTATATTTAATTTCGAGTTTTTAGAAATAATGGAGAAAACGTAAAGTAACACTTAAAAAATATTTTTTATTTATTAAATATCAACTAAAATTAAATTTTATTATTATTTATTAGTATATTCTTGTAAGTAATAAACGAATATTATTTTTTATTTATTTAGAGTCGACAGAGAATAAAAAAAACGAATTAATTCAATAAAATTGAGTATTATTGCGTTTTAAATTAACTAAAAATAACTTTTTTGATAGAAAGCATTCTTAAAAAAAATGCAGAAAAAACGCCTTTCTAATTTTAAATAAACAAATATAAAAAGAATAAAAGATAACATTTTTTAAAATAGTCTTTCTAATATTATGTCTCATTTTTGTATATTTGCAAATTATATTAGACATATATATTTACAATAATAAAATTCAATATAAATGCTTTTTGAATTTTAAATAAAATTAACCATTTTTTTGTTGAGTGTATTTTTATAAATTTTTTTACTTATCAGAAATATGTTTCTTAATAAGAGAATCTTTTTTTGTTGAGTGCATGTACAAATTACTAAAAATTACAGAGTCTTTTTTTAATATTAGACTTGTCTTCTTGAGTGTATATTATATAGATATATATAGTTGGGTGCTTAGTTCAGCTTTCTGTTTAGTTGAATTGAAAGGAGTAAAAATAGCCAGCTTTCATATAAATACAACAATGTAATAATCCGTTTATTCAGATACATATTAAAAATAATAACAATAATGGAGACCGTGGGGAATTGAGAGAAGCCGGAGGGAAACCCGATAAGCTGCGACATTAATGAAGCTGCTTTCAGCTTTAAAGCCAATTCGGTTGTCAACATGCCTCCACCACCGACCACCTCTCCCACTGCCCCCTCACAGTTCAGCCCTCATTTACAGTTCATTCGAATGATAATTTCTCATTACCTTTATATGCGTTGTTGAGTGCGCTTCTAATCCGCGTTTGCACACACGCACACACACACACACAATCAACAGTAGTTGTAGCTGTAGTTGTATTTGTGAACCAGCAGCTGTGGTTGTTGTCAAACCCACCTTGAGCTTAACAGTTGTTGTTGCTCTGCTGCCCGTTCGCTCGCTCTGTTAACCTGGCCTATGTTATATACACTATGTTAAGAAAGTATTTTGATAAAGCAAATTCATAAACTTTAATTCTTTATAAAATGATGCTCATATCTGTACTGTAGCTGTAATATTTAATTAATTAAATAAAAGATTCAAAGAAATTATAAACAAAATTTAATAGTTAGGTAATAGCAAAAAATGCATATGTTTATTTTCATTTGTTTTACAAAATAAGGGAACTTTATTATTGACTTTAATGTTTCTTTTATTCCTTATTTTTCTACTATTTTATATTAAATTTTATTGCTGTGTCAAGCACTTTCCTCTCAAACTGTATATTATTATTATAATGTTAGTAAACAGCAACTGTAACTGATTTAAGCAGTGGGTTCGCTCGTTTGCTAGCGCTCTGTTAGCTGGCCAATGTATAAATATACAACCGCAATAAATGTAAACAGCAAAAGGAAAATGTGGCGTTGGGAGAAGGAGAGAGAAAGAGTGAGAATGAGGATCAGCAGCTTATTGTTGTAGCTCATCGACTGCTAAATTATCTCTCTTATTTCATGCTGTGATAGAGAGAGAGAGAGAGAGAGGGAGGGGATAAGGATCATTGTATTGTTATTGATTTCCTCTCTTTCGTTCTCTCTCTCACACACGCTCCTGAAATGACTTCTACAATTTTAGCGCCTTATCGAGGCACTTTGATCTACTTTAGTTTATTAATTTGACTCGTCGACCGCAATTGAAAGAAATGTGTGAAAAGTAGAAAACGGTAATCGATTGGAATCTTCAAGAAATCGAGTCCGGGATGCTTTGAAAGGACGCAGGTGTGCGGCATTTGGTTGCAATACGAAAAGAAAACAATATAAACAATATAAAAAAATGTTCAAAAAAATATATGCGTATCAGGAATCAGCTAAAATCTCCGAGTCCATCTTACATTTTTGGTCGAGCTTTAATTTGTATATTTTCGTACATTTAAATTATTAAAATAACTACAATTTATTTTATTTATTTATTTACTATTATTGTATATTTAATTAAATACTACTTTTAGATATTTAATTATTTATTTAATAATAAAAGGAAACTCAATTAAATTAAATGAAAGATAATAATTAACTCGTATACTTCTTAAATAAAAAATATTAAAACATAAAATGGAATTTCATTTATATTATGAAAACAAGGACAGAAATTTGAAGAATCGCTTAAAGAAAAAACTGAATAAAAACAAGGACAGATGTGTGCCTTTCAGGCTCAAAAATAAATATATTTATATATATATATATATATATATATATATAGAGTGCATAATCATCTAAGCCCGCTAAATATATTTGAAAAAAGGAAGAAAAATAAACACTTTGTGTAAGTGACGAAAACAAATTATAATAACAATGATATTTATCTTGGTTTTCTCGAAAATGTGCGACTCTCTCACTCTTTTAAAGTTATATAGAAAACAATAGGGTCCGAAGCCAAATGGATCAATTCCGAAATCGCATTCTTAATCGCATTCGTCGAGGACTATTTACAAATCCCGTTTCCCCATTGTCCTACTTCAAATGTACTTCCTGCTTGCACTTGAAATCGACAACTCGAACTCGAGAATTTCAATGTTTTTGTATAAGTCGACAAGGAATTTTCCAAATAATGCATTTATGTTATTTACCTGGGTTTTCCTTAATAAATGTTGGAACATTTAAAACTTGAATGTTTCTCATGTAGTATTATAGTCCTTACATCAATTCTTAATTTTATTTCACTTTATTTGTAACCACTTATATTTATTTTTATGTATATTTATATTTTATATTTTATAATTTAATACAATGTGTATTCTATCTATATTGAACTTTAATTTAATTATTTATTTTGAATTTCGTATTATTTAATTTGTAACTTTTATTGTAAATTTAATTTAAAATTTGTATTTATTTAGAGACTTTTAAATATTTTGTGGACTGCCTTATGAGTACTTTAAATAATACAATAATTAAATAAATAAAATAAAGTACATCTTTGGTATAATCCTTCAATATAATAAAATGTAAAAAAATGTTAAAAAATGTAGCTGTTGTCAATTAAATTAAGTTTAGTGCATACAAATTATTATTTATGTTAATTTTGTTATTACAATAAACCAAAAAATATTTAATATTAATATTAACATACAAGCAATATTTAATATTAGTGCTCTTTAAATTTGAATTAAATAAATAAAATGAACTGTATTTAATTCATTCAATATAAATAAATGAGATTAAACATAATATGTAATAATTGTGCTTTAAAATTTCAATATAAACATACATAAATGCTTATAAAATTAATTACGGAAAATGCTAAAAACACTCGAAGATTGTTTCGTTTTGAAACCTGTTCTTTAATCTAACATGTGTGTGTGTGTGTGTGTGAGTGTGTGTGTGTGAGTGGAAGTAAGATAGCTGTCAATAGCGACACAAGGGTGCTCGAAAACAATAATTATGCCTTTCTATGCGGGCTACTCGCATTTGATTGGCTCAACGAACAGCCCTTGCGAGGCGCGAACCAATCATAGGCGTACACAGGCTGACGCAGGCGTCAGCAGAGGCGGAGCGAACAGTTATGCAGCTGGCAGCCAGTCCACAGTTAGCTTTCCATTTTGCGCGAGCAGCACCGCAACACTGAGCAGCAGCAGTAGCAGTGAAGAGAAGAGGAGCACAGCAATTTTTCGCTTACTCACCCAGACCCAGTTGAAACTCGGTGACGACCACACGCACGATTTGAGCGCTCAACAATTTCAAACTTTGAAATCGATCGATATATATATATCTATATATATATATATATATATATATATATATATATATATATAAATAAAAGTAATAAAAAATTCGCGGTCCGGTTTAAATATAAAACAAAAGCAGTGAATCAGTGTTGTAAAATGAATTAAATGTTAACTACAAAAATAAAAAGTATGCAACTTTTTTAACAGTGTATATGTACATATACTACAATAAATTGTTTTATAGATAGTTGTTCAATTTATTTGATTTTTATTTAATTTTTAGTTAAATGAAAGAAATATTCAAACAACAGCAAATAAAAAATAAGTAAAAACTAAACTTGCAATTATTAATTTTTGTACGTAAAAGTGCTGAAAAATCACCATAAAAATATGTATACAATATATATAAAATTAACAACAAAAAAAAGGCACTTAAAACCCGAAGTCAAATTGCCGTCATTTAAATTTGACTATAAATTCAAAACAACAATCGATTGTTCCTATGGCAGCTATATAACATAGTAAGCCGATTTTGATCATTCAAAATATTAGCATCTTAAAAACACGCGAAATTCATAAGTTTGATGAGGATTACAATCTTGATATATATTTTATTCAGTTGGACAATAGAAAATAATCTAAATAAAAATAAATTTCTATTATGAAAGGCTTGTGAAATTGCTATAAATATATTAATAAACCCACCCAGAAATCTTATAAATATTTCGTAGTTTGTTAATTAAAGATTCTATTTTATTTTTAAATTAAATTTAATATTGATAAAAATGAGTTAAAGAAATTGAAATATTGATAAATATACCCAGAAATCTTATAAATACTTTTTCCTTCGTAATTTACATTTTATTTTTGAATTTTAATGTAACCAATTTTTTTAGTTTAGCGTTGATAAATCGAGGGAGCAAATTTGATTACTTCTGTTCAAATCTTAGAAAGTAATTTTTCTAAAAATACGCGTTATTATTTGTTTATTTAAGGGGTTACATTTCTAAAAAATATAGAAAAAGGTTTGAGAATTTGCATTTAAATACCCCTAGAAATCTTATAAATATTTCTTATTTCTTAATATATATATAATTTTAAATTTTATTTTAAATTTTATTTAATTCAATGCTTTCCTTTTTGTCTTTCTTGTGTCGACTGACTTTAGTTGAGATTAAATAAATAAATTCTTTTTTCGTTCGTTTTTTTTACGACATTAGTTTTCATTGGTACTCTTTGGAAGTTTAGTTTTAATTGTGGAAAACATTTCTAAAAAATAGAAAAGAGGATTTAATAATTTTTTAGAGTTATATTTTTGTTTGCATTCTTAAAAAAAAAATCAGAGTTTTAAGAATATAGTATATAATATATACTTAAAGAAGCCTTTAAAATTTTTTTTTGTAGATTTTCGTTTTACAAATTTTTTCTTAATAATGGAAATCAATTTTTAAAAAATAATATAAAAGAAGCCTTTATAGTTTTGTAGAAATTGTTTTTTTTTCTTTTTTTTCAGAATTTATAGTAAAACCAATTAATTTTTGGCGCGTTTTTTAAAATTACAGTTTTTTTTGAGTTGCTTTCAATCTCTCGAAAATTATAATTAATAAATCCTTGTTGGAGTCCTGGGTTCGCTACTGTTACTAAGTGTATATCAATAGAAAAGGGAATCTATTATTATTATTATTATCACACTGTGTGCATTGATCAATTTTTATAAATATTGGAGAAAACGAAAAATAATACATTAATAAAATTAATATAGTTCAATAAAGCTTCATAATTATTTTTGAATTTTAGAAAGTTTATATTTCTTAATTCAATATGACTAATTTAATATGACTAAGATTAAATTGTATTATTTTTTATTAGAATATTCTTTTAAGTAATTTATTTTATTATCTGTTAATTTTTTTTGAATTTTTTTAGAATCGACACAGAATAATAAAAAAGAATAAATAAAATAAAATGAGTATTCTGCTTTCTTAAATAAATAAAAAAAACTTTGTTAATATAAAATTTATAAAATAATAATATTTAATTTATATAATATTTATAAAAAATTTAAGAATTGTCGCCTTTCAAATTTTAAATAAACAAAATTAAAAAAAAAATTTAATGAACGAAAATATTTCTAAAAAGTCTTTCTAATAAAAAGACCCTTTTTTGTAAATTTGTAAATTATTTTATACATATATATTTACATTAAAAAATAAAATGTAATATAAATGCTTTTTGAATTTTAAATAAAATTAACTTTAATAGTAGAAAAAATCCAGCTTGTTAATGTTAAGATTCTATTTTGTATATTTCAAAATTATATTCAACCAGATTTAAAAATGTAATAATAATCCTTTTACAATTTATTAAAACGCCGCTAGTAATTCTAAGTTTATTTTAGTGTATTTCAAAAAATTAAAGAGCGTTAATTTTTCTATTTAGCAGAAATATGTTTCTTAATAGAATATTTTTTATTGTATAAATTACTAAAGAGCGTTTTTTAATATTAGAAATGTTTTCTTGAGTGTATCATATTATTATTATTATTATGACAGTGTGTGCATTGATCAGATAAGGGCATAAAGATTGGCATAAAAGGAAAAGAAAAAAAAGCAAAGAAAACCATAACCGCACCTCAGTCGTCGATTTATTTGTTGGAGTTGTATCTACATATATTTTTGTATTTATGATATACGCTTGAAAAGGCACTGTCTGGGGAGGGGACGGAAGGGGGAGGGCGGGGGGATACCACTTGAGATGTGAAGAGTGTTTTTATTATATCAAGCGTGAAAACGAAGAAACACGGCCAGCACTTGGCAAGTGACATCGAGTGCAGCTCTCATTAACATAAATACCAAAGATCAATATACACAAATGATCACTCTCTGTCTCTGTCTATCTCTCTCTCTCGCGCTCGCTCGCTGACTGTCTGTCTCTTTCTCTGTCTAACAGACAGACCCCACAGCAAGTTGAGCTCAGTTTCAGCCAGGAATAAACCAAATGAGAATTGCAAAACTAAGCGGAAACAAAAAGTATTCGTATAAAACAAATAAAAAGCTCTTTCTTTGTGTGGGTAGTTGCAGTTAGAGGGTAGCACATAGGGTAACTAGGTACTACTGTGATTTAAGCTTCATTTTAACATTTTAAGCTTCAACATTAACATTTTTTTAACTATAGATTTTGAATGATATATATGTAGTATATAGTATAGTATGTAGAAGCGGGCTGTTCTACTTGGTGCGGTAGTTATATTTGTAGGGTTCTATGTATATATAGAGGGTATCATTTAAGGCTATCCTCAACTAGGTATTCCCGTTCAGGTCAGATATTACCCATTAAAACATCCTTTTCAAGCCAAGTTAATTCTTAAATGAGGGAGCTGTATTTTATGGATAAATACCTTCCCCAAAACCTTGTAGACTAAGTTTAGACTAGACAAAATACATAGAGGACAAAAATTGAATTAAATTAAATTCAAAATAAAATGTCTTATTCTATAAATAAATTAAAAAATAAGAATTATTCATAAAATTGTTCTGGGTATTTAAATGCAAAACGGTCCAACATTTGTTGCATGAATTGGGCAAAACCCAGAAAAAACCAATCAGACAAAGAAAACTAATTTGTATGAATTAGTCATTCACGATATAGGACGTTTAAAATTTATTTCTTAATTATAGAAATGGAGGACTCCGAATTGATTACCTGATAGAGTCTATTGTATTGTTATATGTTTATTAGAGCTGCTCTAGTCGGTAGTGTCTCCCAAAACCCAACTAGTTTCTAGAGAAGATAAAGTTTAGACTATAATTATTCTAACTATTATCTTAGGCTAATTACTATATATACTTACATGACTAAGCCCAGTTAGGTTTTCTAGATAGATTCTTGATACATATATAAATCAAGTTTGGGTTATAATTATTTAAATGTATATGTCTAATTTTAAAATACACTCTCAAACGTAGCTAGTTTATATATATATAAATATATACCTATATAAAGACATGCTCTGCCTAAACCTAACCAACACCTTCTCTAATTAATGCCACATTTTGTACTATTTCTTTTCCAGCTAATTTGGCAAATAGTTTTGGGAATGGATATATTACCATCCGATCTGTAGCATGTTGGCTATTTAGAGAGGCAGTCAAGCAGTACCCGCTAGCCGATGATGATGGCCAACACACAAAACTTGTCCCCAACGCGACCCTCCACACCCTCAACCTCAAGCACAGCTGGTCAGCAGCAGGAGGAGCTGAAGCCGTTCTTCGCCAGCGAGCACTACCCGCTCGGAGGCGGCAGCAGCAGCAGCAGCAATACCAATACCAATAGTCCGGTGGTGTCACGTCAGATGGCCCTCGAGCAGTACCGGCTGCAGCTGTACAATTATGCGCTGAACATCGAGCGACTTCGGTGTCCGCAATATGGAACGGGTAGCTCGCTGCTACCCAGCTGGTTGCAGCCGTCGGCGACCTATGGAGCCGTACACTCCACCGGCAATCGCTTGGCGACCCTCTCAACGATCTCCCTGTTTCCGCAGACACAACGCATCTTCCAGCCGGAGGAGCCGAAGCCACAGCACAGCTATATCGGCCTCATTGCGATGGCGATACTTAGTTCGAATGAATTGAAGCTGGTGTTATCCGATATCTATCAGTACATACTCGATAACTATCCGTACTTTCGCAGTCGCGGCCCTGGCTGGCGCAACTCCATACGTCACAACTTGTCGCTCAATGATTGCTTCATCAAATCGGGCCGCAGTGCGAACGGCAAGGGACACTATTGGGCCATTCACCCGGCGAATATGGACGACTTTCGCAAGGGCGATTTTCGGCGCAGGAAAGCACAGCGCAAGGTGCGCAAACATATGGGTCTGTCGGTGGACGATGCCAGCACAGATTCGCCGAGTCCGCCACCCCTCGATTTGACTACCCCGCCGCCGGTAGTGCCACAGGCTCTCAACTATCCCTATCATCATCATCAGCAGCAGCATCAGCATTATATCGGGCAGTTCTTTGGCAGGGGCATCATTGGCGCACAGCCCCGACCGGATTATCAGCAGCAGCTGCAGCAGCAGCAGCAACTACATGCACAGCATCCACAACAGCATCAACAACAGTATCCACAACAACCACAGCACATTTCGTACATCAATTCGACGACGACGACAACAATTGCGAATCTTTATTCGCAGACGCGCAAAAGGCAATTCGATGTTGCCTCGCTGCTGGCGCCCGATGTGCAAATTGTGGACATTGTGGCAGATGATGGGCAGGTTGCCACACAGACACAGCACACGCTCATCACCAAGGTGCAGGTGAAGAAGCAACAAATGATGCTACTCGAACAGCACCCACCAACGAGCAATAACAATAATAATAATAATCCCGCTCTCGATGTGGATGCCGAGGCAGAAATTGATGTCGAGGATTGCGAGGAGGAGCAAATTGCAACCGGTACACCCGGTACTGCAACGGGTACTGCTGTGCCCGCCTACCTCAGCGACGTGGAGCTGGAGGAGCGGGATCCACACAATTACTCACCAGTTTTGGGCAGCTCAAACGATTCCAACTCGCTGGAGGAGTGCACGCTAAACACTGCCGGTACGGCTGCTGACACCCTACTGACACCCGCTGCCGTACACCCGTTGCCCATTTCGTATGTGGAACTTAATGGCGTCGATCCGCAGATACTCAGTCGTTATTATGGCAGCTATATGGCGGCGGCAGCGAGGCGAGCCAGCCTCGAGGCAGCTGCGAGAGCCCAATCGAAGACGACCATGTTGGTTGCTACGCCCCCGCCGGCTATTTCAACAGAACTGTTACCTAATAAATCCTAAAATCAGACATTAATATCAGATACTCATATATATATATGTATTATTTGTGTGTATATATCTAAATATGTACAGTTGCGCTAATAATTCTAAAGGTAGTGCTACTTTTTACAACACTTCTTTAAATATATTTGTTAAAAAAAAATATAATTTTTATTTGATCACTATTAGCAATATTATTCATATATAACAATAATGATAATAATAATAATAGTGCTTCTCTTTTCACAAATTTGTATTTATTTGTTGCTCCTTTTTGATATGTATATGCATACTGTTTGGAATACCCTATATTTATATAGTATGGAATGCCCTCATCTCATCTGGAATTTTCGGAGATTTTCCACAGCTTTGATAAATTATATCTTAATTGAAAAGCCAAATATCTCATTCTTTTTTGTTGTCGTCTTATAATCCATCTGGAACCACATAAAGGTGCAAAAAAGTGTGCTAGTGCTACTATTTATAAGTTTACTTTATTTTTTTCAGATATTTGATTCATGTTTAGTTGCTCATTTAAACTCATTTAGACTCTAATTAATTAAAAAAATATATTTTTTTTATATTTTATTATTGCTGTTCACAATTTCATTATTTCTATGCTCAGCTTAATTTTATTAGTTTTGGTAGACAATTTTCTTTTTAAAATATACTAAGCAATTTTACAGCTTGCCAAGTATTATTTTTATACTTTTTCTAGCACTTAATTTAATGCAAATTACTTTGCTTTATAGAAACACAAATGAAATAATAAAAAAGAAATAAATAAATAAAATGTGCTAAAAAGTATTTAATCATTTTTTGACTAGTTTGAAGAGCGCTACTATTATTTTGAGCACAGCTGTACTTAAGCACACATAATATATATACATTAGATATATAAATTAGACACTGCGCCCACCCTGTAAATCAAATATGGATATGAATAAAAGTCCAGTAAATATAATAAATAAGTGTGTATGTTTTAAAAATAATATATATATAAAAATAAAGTTTTTAATTATTGTTATGTTGGTATTAGTTTTATACACACACATATAGCTCAACTGGAAAATTGGAATGATAAAAGTAAATAGATAATAATAGCAAATTGCCATATATATATATATATATATATACGTATGTATATATATAGTATACGAGTATACTTTAATAAAAAATATATATATGTATATTAATTAGCTTTTTTTTACTTTGCCTTTTCGCTTTCGCTGGAATTTAATTACGCCATTATTCCAGGATGTGAAGAAAGCGAGAGAGAGAGAGAATGTTACTCGAATCAACGTAGCCAGCTTCCGCTCATGCTGTCTCTCTCTCGCGCTCGCGAAATGTGAGCAAAAAAATATGAGCTTTGCAAAATGTTAACAATAAAGTTTTGGAGGAGCATTATTTTATTTGCAAAAGGTGCTCAACTTTGCTAGCTTGCCCACTTAAGAAGGCTTTTCGAATCGAAAGCTTTTGCTTATAGCAAAGATCCACACCAAAAATAGTTTCGTCATCTCTCGAAAATGAATTTATACACAGCCATAAACAGAGTTTTGCTCCTTTTCCAATTAAAATAGCTTTAGTCAACTGATCGAAAGACGCACAATAAAATATGAAATTCGTTGTAGTTATGCATCTTATCAAAGATCTAAACCAAAAATAAATTGTGTTTAGTTTGCGTATTCAAATTGTGGCTTTCGTATTGCGTGCAATATTTTCGACATCATTTTGTACACATAAAATATATCAAATATGCCAACCATTTATTTCTTTACGAAGCTAAAATATAATTGTAAAACCTTAAGAAAAAAGGTTTGTGTATGGGATAAACAGATAATTAATGCTCAGCGTTGCCAATTAGAAATTAAACTGGAACTTCAATTTGGCCCGACCCTTTTTATTTCTTGGGCACTTTTTATATCTTAGCTTTCTTGTTTGGCTTTATATTATCATTACATACAAGTAATGTAAGAATTCACTTTAACAAACATTTTAGTTAATTTATAAATTATTTGAATTTAATTTGAAAAGCAAACAAAAGCAATACAGCTGTTATATCTGCAGAACATTAAAAATATACATTTAATTTCCAATTTAAACCATTTTTTATATATATTTTTAAAACTAAAAACAGAAAATTATTGAAGGTTTTCATGGCAGTTTTCTAAATTACAAGGCGTTTCTTGTTTTTTTTGTTGGATCAGCGAAAGCTTTTGCTTTAAGTGGCAGCAAGGAAATATGATTGGCTGCTGCTGAGTATTTGCTAGTCGATACAAATATCAAAGTTGCAAACCAACAACAACAACAACAAGAATACGTCATAGAATTGAGTGTACGATTTGCAAAGCGTGTGATGAAATATTTACACAAGATGATGTTGTTGTTGCTCTTGTTGTTTTAGAGAGAGTGGCTCAAGTGCACAAATAATTTCCGGATAAATATTGAGAGGGGTGAGTAGCAGCAAAGAATGTTGCTTGTAATACATACAAAAACCCACACGAGAGAGAGAGAGAGAGAGAGAGAGAGAGAAAGGGGCAATGGGCGTTGCCTATGTGCTATCCATAAATCAACGATTGGTCGCCAATGGTTGGTGCGTAGCTTTCATTGGCTGCTCAACTATTTCATACAATCCGTCTCTCTCTGCTGCTACTGCTGCTCTCTTTAGCAAAGAAAAGAGTTGTGCTTCACATGTGTGCGTGTGTGTGTGTGTGTGCTTTAGCAAGCCGAAGGCACACGAGCAAAAAGCCGACAGCTTAAAGCAACTCTTAAATACGAAGAGCAGCAGCTGGTAGCATCCCTCTTGGCATACCAGCACAGGCAGAGCAGCAGCAGCAGCAGCAGCAGCAGCGTGCAGAGCAGAGCAGAGCAGCGCTAAAGGTGGAAGTGGAATCCAATTGAAATCAGTGACAATTGAACATTGCCACGCTGTGGTGGTGGTGTTTGGTGGTGGTGGCTACTTGTCTGCTTGTCGCGCGTCGCTGTTACAGTTACAGTTACAGTTACAGTTACAGTTACAGTTGTCGCTGCCTATCGTCGTTTATTGTCGTGCTTTTTTGTCTTTGTCGTGCTTTTTGTCGTCTTTGTCGTGCTTTTTTCGTTTGTCGTTCTGTTTACCGTTGCAGTTGTCGGTGGACCGTTTTTAACGCTTGACGCGCGTGAGCCTTTTTAACCGTTAGCAGCCACAATAAAAGGATCGTAGTGTGAGAGAGAGCGAGAAGGAGAGAAAATGTTTGCTAGTCTCATTCAAATTGTTGTCGCTTGACACAAAACTAAATTTGAACTGTTAATGAAAAAGGTCAGACACTTATCACAAACTGTAAAATGTATTGCGGGCAGGCGCCGCCGACTATCGTCGGTAAATCGACATCAGCATTATTTCAATGTTGTCAAATCTGTGGCTGCTGCTGATCATCATTATTATTATGTTCTTAATGATAATGATGTCAAAATGTGGCAGCGACAACAACAACTGGCTCAATTAAAGTGAGTGCAGCCCACCAAATATGTATATAAAAGCAAGAACTCCTCTAAAAAGAAACAAGTGAAATGTGACCCATCAAATTGGGCAGAAAACAATAAAAAATTTCAACAGTGCCATATATATACAAATCTAGCAAATTTAAATAACAAAATATAATATTATTAAAAAAAAGCAGCAAGCGGCGCTAGTCAACGCAACAACAAATCAAACAATTTATATATATATTATATACATATATATATGGAATAACACAATTCAAGCAGAGCGTCCAAAAGCAAAGGTGAGTTTATTGCTAGACTATGTTAATAACTCCCCACTTCTTCCAGTTGATACATTTTGATCTTCTTTACTTTATGTTTCAGTCTCTCGAAAAAACTTTTAGTGAATAAATTTAAATAAGAATTGGAGTTATACTTACATAAACTTTTATGTGTCTCTTAGCTTACGAATTATATTAGCAGTTGCAAGAATGCAAGAAAATGATTATTTATACATACATAACTAGAATTTATAGTTACCTGTTACAGTTTGCTATTAGTTTATGTCGCTTTCTCATTCCAAAATATTAAAGATGAGCTTAAATGTAGAATTACATTTCTACAAATAAATACTTGTGATCGCCCATTACTCCCACTGATTATCTGTCATTTTTTATGCGTTAGAACCTGTTGGGAATTCTAAACTGCAAAATCAAACAGAATTAGAGTTGTACACTAATAAATGTAGGATAAATTGATATATAGCCTATCCATCAAGCATTTGCTACACTTTATGCCTCATTTATATGACTCTTACTTCATATTAGCTGCTCGCTAGAAACTTTTGGGAATTGTAACGTGCCATAATACAAACTACTACGGCTATCGTTTATTACTTTAGGGTGTCATACTGCAGGCGGCAGAACCTGTTGGGAATTTTAAAATGGAAATGAGAGCAAAGCTAATATCGAATATAAATGTACTTAGAGAAAAAAGGCAGGCAGCGTTATACAAATGCATATAATACTTGTATACTTTAATTAATGTTTGCATATCATGCACATGATACACATTGATCTACCACTTTAGCTTGTGAATTCTAATATGCAAACTTTAATTTATATATAGTAGTGAAAAAAGGTTTGGACACAAGAACAAATTTTCTTATTGTTATAATTTTCTCCTGTGTCCAAATACTTTCTTGATATACTGTATACGGACCTAAAATAAATTTATATGCATCAGTGTCTCCTATTCTCTAGCACAGCTTGTATTAAAATGTATCTCTTATATTTTTGCCATAACACTCTCCTAGTCATTAGCTGTTCGTTAGAACTGGTTGGGAATTCTAAGTTGCAATAATGGAATGTTAAAATTAGAGTGACCGTTTATTTCTTTCGAAATCATAATAATCTCTGTTGGAAATTCTAAGTGCGCTTCGAGTAAGGGATTAGTGTTGTACATATTATTATTGTCTTATAAATATTTCTTATTTTTTAATTTATATATATCATTTTAAATTTAATTCAATTTTTTATTTTTGTGTAGACTTTAGTTGATACTGTATACTATATACTATATACTATATACTATATACTGTATACTGTATACTATATACTATATACTATATACTATATACTATATACTATATACTATATACTATATACTATATACTATATACTATATACAATATACAATATACAATATACTAAATACTATATACTATATACTATATACAATATACAATATACAATATACTATATACTATATACTATATACTATATATTTATTTTATATATTTATTTTTGTGTAGACTTTAGTTGATACTGTATACTATATACTATATACTATATACTATATACTATATACTATATACTATATACTATATACTATATACTATATACTATATACAATATACAATATACAATATACTAAATACTATATACTATATACTATATACAATATACAATATACTATATACTATATACTATATACTATATACTGTATACTGTATACTATATACTATATACTATATACTATATACTATATACTGTATACTGTATACTATATACTATATACTATATACTATATACTATATACTATATCCTATATACTATATACTATATACTATATCCTATATACTATATACTATATACTATATACTATATACTATATACTATATACTATATACTATATACTATATACTATATCCTATATACTATATACTATATACTATATACTATATACTATATACTATATACTATATACTATATACTATATACTATATACTATATACTATATACTATATACTATATACTATATACTATATACTATATACTATATACTATATACTATATACTATATACTATATACTATATACTATATACTATATACTATATACTATATACTATATACTATATACTATATACTATATACTATATACTATATACTATATACTATATACTATATACTATATACTATATACTATATACTATATACTATATACTATATACTATATACTATATACTATATACTATATACTATATACTATATACTATATACTATATACTATATACTATATACTATATACTATATACTATATACTATATACTATATACTATATACTATATACTATATACTATATACTATATACTATATACTATATACTATATACTATATACTATATACTATATACTATATACTATATACTATATACTATATACTATATACTATATACTATATACTATATACTATATACTATATACTATATACTATATACTATATACTATATACTATATACTATATACTATATACTATATACTATATACTATATACTCAAGCTCGCGCGAACCTGTTATGCAATTCTAAAATGCACACATGCAAAACCAAAATATAAATTAGAGTTAAAAAAATAAACACGTAAAATGTGTGTGTGTGTGTGTGTGTATATCTTGTATTAAAGTTTTTAGCTATTATGAATCTATGAAAATTAAAGCCCCGGGACCTGTTCCCCCTATTAACTACTTGCAACTTTGCAACTTGCAACTAACCACTGGCTGCTGCGCACAAGCATTGAGTGCGACAGGTGCACTTGCCACGCAGACAGCTCTTTGCAAAGGCAAAGCCAAACACGAAGAAGACGAAGAGGAAGACGAAGAAGAAGAAGCAGAGCTTGGCTTCCAGTCGGATGGGAAAACTGTGACTGGTTTTCTGTAATTGTAAATGCGAACGAACGAGACGAGTCAAGACGGGACGGGACGCGGTGAGACGAAGCGAAACGATAGATTTGAGAGACGAAGACTCGACGCGTAACTTTACTTGCAAGCACACACAAACATACACACATATATATATATATATATACATATATGTATGTGCATAACTGTAACCATGCGCTTAGCTTTGTCCGTGGCTCGTGTTCGTGCTTTGACTCGCTGTTGTTGTTGCTGTTGTTCTGCTTTTTGATTGCCCGTTTTTTGAGTTGTCTCCTTTTTTTTTGTTATTGTTTTTTGTTGATTTTCGTTGATTACGCACACATTTCACATTTGCCATTTCCCATTTCTCAATTCCTAATTTCGATCTTGCTGTTAAAAAATAATGATCCTGTTCAAGTTACACACATACATAAATACACTCACGTAAATTTAAATAGGTGTACTTTGTTTTTTCTTTTTATGCTGCTTAGTTTTTATATTTATTTAACTTTATTTTTAGACTTGCGGCAAGTTAATTTTTCGAAGAAAAAATATATATTTTTATTTATTCACTTAAAATTTATAAAGTTAAAATATTAAGTTTTATTTTTAAGTTGATTTTCTATTTTTTTAATGAATAAATAAATCATCAAAAAATAATATATACTAGGTCCAGTATTTTCATTTATCTTGCTATTTCAATTAATAAATAAATCATTAGAAAAACAAATAGGTAAATTAAATAGGTAAATCCAACAAGTAAAAAACATATTTTAATTTGTTTAGATATATATATTTTTATTTTTTGTTGCTGTTTTAACGAATTTTTTGGCCTGGGAACAGCATAAAACATATACAAATCATAAATAAAATATTTTTTTAACTGTGCTCAGTTCATTAAAAAACCTATTTGAATTACTAAAAATGCAAATTAAAAAACAATAAAAGAAGCATGAAAAAGTGTTAAGAATAAACTGAAAATGTATTATTTAATTTATTTATTATATTATTATTATAATTATTATATTATATTACTGGTATTATTATAATTCTTTCCTTTTTGAATATTAAATATATATATTTAAGAAAGTAATTATTTTTGTAGGCATTATTATTTTAAATTCTGCCCAAAACTAGCTCTTCTCTGCACATTCTCGAGAACATCTGTCAAAGTTGCCTTCATTTGTTGTTCTTATCTGTTGTTTGTTGTTTTCCGATTGTTCTTTGTTGGAAAGTGTCATCTAAGAACGCCATAAATTGCTACCAACAACTGTACATACATATGTACATTTGTACCTAGTTTCATTTGTAGGTACACTTTTACATTAGTTGTTCCATGATTCCATGGTGGAATTGCTTACACGGCAAACTTCAAAAAGACAATCAAGGCAAAAAAAAGCAATGAGGCAAATTCTGCGCAAGATGTTTAAAGCGGTAGCTTCTAATTGGCATACTGAGAAAAACAAGGGAATATTGAAATTTAGAAAATTAACAAGAATAGCTCAGAAAGTATTTTAGAAATTATTTCTGCCAAAAATTAACGATTTTCATTTCAACTTCTTAGCAATTTTATTCGAAATCTTAGAAAATATTTCCAAAATATAGAAAATAGGCATTATTACATATAATTTTTAATTTCAACTTTCTGTAATCTTTTTGCTATTGATAGAAAATATGTTTATAAAATTTAATTGTGGGAAAATTGTATTATTTTTATTTATTATTTTGTATTTCGACTTTCCACAAGGTTATTGCTAATTAATAGAAAATATTTCTATGAAGTAAAAAAAAGCATTTTGTATTAATTAATTAATTAATTTAGCAAATTTTTATTATTCATTTATTGTTCATTTATATTTATTATTAAATATTTTTCTCAGTGTACTTGCGTTGCTGCGGACATGCATATGCATTCAAGCATGTGTGTGTTGCAGGCTTTACTCCTTCCTCTTCAGCTATTTTTCCAGTTTCAATATTCCAGTCAATAGCGGCAAAAAGCCAAAGACGCGTCCACAACTAAAACAATGACAGACAGCGACAAGTAACAAAATGCAAAAGATGTGTACATTATGTATATAAACAAAAGCATACATATACAAATATACATTTGCGAATTGTTGCCAACAAGGAGAATAGTAAGCTTGTCAACAATGTTGACAATAGCAGTACGTACTCTTGTCAACAGTGTTGCCAAGCGCACAACAATTGGAAGTGCTGATGTCACACATTGATTATCAATAATTAGGCAACTGAGCTTTGTTTGTGTGTGTGTGTGAACAGCTACCCCTTACCCTTGCCCTACACTGACTAATGCATTGTTTTTCGCACAAGGCGATCCTTCGCACACACGCACACATACACAAACGAACATCAGCCGAAATTGTGTTCGTGTTTTTGGCGTGTCTTCGAACATTAAACTCCCCCCACCCTTCCCCATATATTAGTGTCACAACGAGCACTTTTTTCCTTACAATGAATCGACGTCTCACGCAGCTCGTGGGCGATAAAACGAGATAGATAGTTTATTTGTCTTCGCTGCTACCCTTTTCTGGCACTTTAATTGTTTTGCTTGTTTTTATTTGCAATTTAGTTAATTAATAATTATTAATAGTAGATTTTTTATATACCAATTTTAATGTTAATTTCAGTTTTTAAGTTAAGCAAATTAAAATCCTGGTCAAATGCATTGGAAAGCGGTTGGAAGCGGGCAGCATTCATGGATATTCTATATATATTTTTTTCAATCTGCAGTCATACACACATATACACAGCCAAACATACGCAGTCACTCACACACACACAGTCACAAAGTCACACCTTGGCGCACGCATGCTCATTAAGCTAAACAGAACTGCTTTGGCCATTAAGAGGAAGCGAGGGGGAGGGGTGCAGAGGATGAATGGAGGTGGAGCGAAGGAGCAGACGGGGGGAATGCAACGACAGGTTTTTATCCAGTTCTGAGGAGCTGGTAAAACTGGACAACTGCCAGCGGAAAGCAAATAAAACAACAAATAAAAGAATTATATCGTTTCTTTGCATACGCACACACACACACACACACATATATATATACACATACATACATATATATACATATCTATATATATACACATGTATGTGTTTATATCGAATTGGATGTTATTTTGCATCACAATATGTTTGGATTTTTTATGTGTACTAAAAACAGTCAATCAAAAATTAAATTTGAGTTAAAAATAAATTTAAAATAATTTAATTTACTATTTTTTAATGTGTGCATTGAAAACCGTCGCAATTTAATTGTAAGTCGCAAATTAAAAATTAAATTCGCAGCCATTCAATATTTGCATTCATTTTTATTTATTTCTTATTTTAATTAAATTTAAAATTAAAATTTACGTTACAAATAAAATGCAAAAATTTCAAAATTTATAAAGAATCCTAATTAAAAATTAATTTTAAAATGACAAATAATTAAACTGAATAATTAAAATAAAAACCTTTAAAAAAAAATCAAAAATCAATTTAAATAATAATACTTAAAATGAATATGAGAAAATAAATCTGAGCAAATAAATTTAAATTAAAGTAAAGAAAATCAAGATGGAGATTAAAGATAAGCATTCGATAGAATTTTTTGATTGATTTCTATTCGCTGATTTAATATGGTTACAAATTTGAATAATCTCTGCAAGGGGTATTCAAATTAAAAAACTCTAAAAGTGAATAATATAATACTAATAATAAAATTAAAATTTAAAATGAAAAATAAAAATGGAGATTTCTTGGAATAATATTTATTTATTTAAAGTCGACTAAAACAGTGGTTAAATTTGAAGACATGTTTAAAAAATATAAATTTAATAAAGAATTGAAAAATACAAATTAAATGATATCATGTTAAAAGTGAGTAGTATAATATGTATTGAAATTTAAATTTAAAAATTAATAAGTATGATAAGTGGATATGCTTCGCAATATAAATATATATAATTAATTAATAATTAAAAATAAAATATTTAAAGTTTTTACTAAGAGCAAATTAAATGAGATTAAAATTTAACTTAATAATAATAAATATTATAATACAAATAATAATAGTAATAGTAATTATAATAATAGTAACGCACAAAATAAATGTGTAAATTTATAGTCTAGGGTATCTCCCAGTCGACCTCTCTTCCCTCTGGGTCTCTCCCATTGCCTGCAAGCAGCATTTGTTACGCATAATGCATAAAAATCAAATGTGCCTGTGTGTGTTTGTGTGTGTGAACAAGTGCGTATGTGTGTGTGTGTTTATTTGGGCTCTAAAAAATGTTGCGTGCAAAGTGTGTCTCGTCGTCTATTGAGAAAATGCAGCGAAAACGTGTTTTTTTGTTTTGCTTTTGCTGTTGTTTTTTTTTTTACCATAAGATAGATAAAGCCGAATCTGAAACGCGGCGCCGATGCCAGCGTCCACAGCGGCATCGACGTCGACAGCGAGTGAGATCGAAAAGCTTTGGAATGCGAATGTGCGCAAGATGCGAAAACATGGAAAACTAGTTGTTGTTGTTGTCCGTTTGCCTGTCGCAAAAATAAACACACTCGAAAAAAAAATAACAACAGGTGAATGCGAAATGCGAATTGGAAACGCAAGAGCGAAATACAAGAAATCAAATTTCTCGTACAACATTGTTGTTTCCTGTTTCTGGGATGACTACAGGTGCTGCTGCAGTTACAAGGGGAGGGGGGCTTTAGGTGCCTGCGTTGTCTGTTTATCATTTGCGCTAACTCGATCTGCCGCTGCCGCTGCCGCTGCCGCTTCTTCTTTTCTTCTTCGCCTTATGCTTCGACTGAGTTGCTGCTGCTGCTGCTTCTTCTTCTTCCGATCTAAGCATCTACGTCGTCGTCAGCAAGCTCTTTCTCACCCATTTTCTCTTTGCGCTCGCTCTCTCCTGCGCTCGCTCTCTTGTGCGGCGCTCTCTCGTCTCATCCTCTCTCTGTCCTGTGCTGAGCACGCACTTCATTCCCATCTGGATCATTGACCACCTTCCATTGGCACCCCCCCTCCATTCACCTTCCCTTGGCTGCTCGCCTCTCTTCGTTTCCTCTCTCCTTCCTCGTTGTTATCAGAGCCATGCAGATTAGTTAAGAGCGACTTGGCAACATTGAGCCCTGGAAAAAGTCTAGGACAACGACCGTACGCACACACACACAGACACACGGAAACACACGCACACATTGAATGCAGTTATAAAGCGAAATTTAAGCATTTCTTTTTCATTTCATTTTTTGAAGCTTATCCAGAGTCCAATAAGAGAATTAGCTGGCCAATGAGAGCAAAGCTAATTTTAGCATACTAAAAAAACTCTGAAGTTTAGCCTAATATAATAATTCTTCAAATAGGCGAAGTATTCATAGAGTTTTTAATATTTTCAAGATCATTTTATTTTACTTATTTATTTTATATTTATTATTTTAGAGGATATATATATTTATATATATGTGTATTTATATCCATATATATATATATATATATATCATATATATATATATATATATATATATATATATGGATATAAATGAGTATAATAGTAATATGATAATATAAAATTAATAATTAATATATTTTTTGCTTTCTATTTAATATAAACATATTTTAGCATCAGAAACTACAAATTAATATTAATAATAATGTTTTTATTATGAATTTTAAAATATTTTTTAATTGTTTTTTTTTTGTAAACTCTTTTAACAATTAAAGTGAATAAAAAAGTAAAATATGAACTAGAAACAGATGAAACTCTTATTTCATTTTTTATTATATATCTTTTGCATATTTTAATTTTATTCGCTTATATTTTTGTAGTATTTTATTGTTTTATTATTTGTTTTTACCATACATTTTCTATTAAATATTAAAAGGGCTAATAAAATTATTTCTCTTCTTCTTTTCCGTTTTTGTCTTTCTTTCTTCTCTTTTTATTTCGCTTTGCCTTTCTTTGTTTTATTTTACAACAATGGCTGTTATCGATAAGCGATTTCAATTTGCTGCTTGCCCTACTTATTTTCATTTTGAAGAAGAAGAAGCAAAAGCAAAAGAAGAAGGAGAATGAGAAGTAGAAGAGGAAGCCGCAGAAGAACAAAAGCTTCATTGTTAAATTTAAATAACAGCACGAATTGAACGATTGCCTCGCTTAACAGACAAACTGTTTGTTGCCAAATCAGAAAGAGAGAGAGAGAGAGAGAGAGAGAGAGAGAGAGAGAGAGAGAGAGAGAGAGAGAGAGAGAGAGAGAGAGAGAGCGCGAGAAGGAGGGAGGGAGAGTGAGACAGAGAGATTGCCAACATAAAAGTTCTGCTTGTGTCAATTGTCAAATTGATAAGCGTGAATAGAATTCGCTGTTTTTGTATACCCTTTAAAAATGCGTAGTGAGGGGTGTCTTGGCTTAGTGCTCAAGTAAGTAACAGGCAACAGAAATCTATAATTATATATATAATTATATTTTCTATAAAATATTCTTCAGTTAGATTTCAAGCTTATTTTATTTTATCGATAGCTGCCACAATTTTATATATGTATATATTATTATTGATCAACTGAACTTTAAGATTTAAGTTATAGTCAAAAATCTATACTCATTGAAATCATAATTTTTAAGAGTACATTAGAGTACTTTATATTCAATAGTTGCTGCTGCAGGGTATCTCCTAGATCAAACGCGTTGCATTGCTAAATATATAATAAATATATAATTAGTATAATAATAATAATAATTAGAACAACTATAATAATAATTACTAATACAATATACTAATAATTAATTCTTAAAATGAGAAAAGCTTTCTCTTTTTTGCTATTTTTTAGTTATGTTTTCTACTACTATTTTTAAAATTATTTTATTATTTAATTAAATGTGTATTTATTAAATGTGTACAAAATATAAATTAAAATGATCTATTTTTACGAAATTTTAAAAACCTTACTGAAAACTAGAGCACATTTATAGTTTTAGATAAGTCTTAAAATAAGTAAAGCTTTTTTGCTATTTTATCAATATATTTCTTATTAAATTAATTTTAGTATTATGAATATCATTTCTATTATTTATATAATTTCTATTATTATGAAGTAAATATGTAAAAAAAACAGCAATGAAAAAGAGCGCCGAAAACAAGAAGCATTTTATACGTTTTTAGAAATAATTTACGCTAAAAATCTGTTTTAAACTAGTCAGTCGTAACCGACTGCGAAATACTTTGATACCATACGTAATAAAAGCTGATAATAGGTAGCAAAGAACAGGGTGGGTGTAGCCAAGAAATACTGTCCAAGTTTGCCTTTCAAAATGCGATAAATATAAGCTAGTAACGTTTCTTCGATGTTTGGTAACTGTTGCTCTTAAATTACGGGAAATATGAGGCTTTTAGAAAATGTTGGGAGCGAGAGTGGGCTTGGCCAAAACACTTTTTCGAGTACGATCTTAGTAATCTACATTCCAAGTTTGGTAACTGTAGCTCTAAAATTGCGGAAGGTTTAGGCTTTTGTCGTTTTTATGGGTGTAACTAGCAATATACCTTTCAAATTTTGTGACTCTAGCTTTCAAATTGTGTGCGAAATATTGTCTTATCGATTTACACAGCATAGGTGTATCGGTTTAGGGAGGCGTAGTGGCGGTGGCCATCCAATTCTTTATCGATCTCTTAGGGGAGTTACCTGGAAATAGGGGAGTTAGCTGACGAATTGTGGACTAGATATGCGCATTATCAGATTTCTAGAGTCGAAGTGCCTTGGGCGGCGGTTGTGGGCGTATTCTGAAAATTTATATCCCGATCCTTGGAGGAGATTACCAGTTTGGTCAGTCTATCTTCAAAATTGTGGGAGACAGGCGAGGTCCTGGGGCGGCGTAAGTGGGCATACGCCGATTCTTGTAGGACATCGCCAGCAACCCACCATCCAAATTTGGTGACTTTAGCCGTAAAATTGTAGGAGATATGTGGCTTCATCGATTTGTGAATATCGATTTTATCGATTTCCTAGCCCTCTAGTGAACGAACCATTCCAATGTTTAACACTTTGTCACGCGGGCACAGACCACTATATGTTCCAAGCTTCAAGTCCCTATGTCTATTTCTAGAGAAAAAAATTGCGTTCATACAGACGGACAGATGGGCAGACAGTATGACGGACATTGTACAAAACAAATATACTATGACACCTTCGGTATCAAAGTATAAAAAATTAGAAAAGCTTTTTACTATTATTAAGAAATTAATTTGTGAAAAATGGAAATTTATTTCTTTGTTGCTTCGTTATACCCGCTTGAAAATTGGCAAAGAGTGCAGGGTATATTTACATATACAGAGAGAGAAACCAACAAACAAACAACAAGAAGAGTCGCAAATAAAACAAACGAATTAACTGCAAGCAAGTCAACGACTTGGATTCAGACTTGAACTCAGACTGAGACTCGGACTCGGCTCAGTTTTCAGTTGCATCTGCCACAGAGGCAACATGATGCATTGCCATTGCCATTGCCATTTCCACAACGCGAGGCCAGCAAAACCACTTTGCGCAGCATGCCTAATGCCCAGTTCTCAGTTTCCATTCCCAGTTTCCATTCTCAATTCGCGGTCCTTGTTTCAATCTAGTTGTGATCGTTATAAGATGTTTTAGAGTTGGTTGTGTCTTCAATACAGTGCCAAGGCGGCGTACACCCAGCGAAAAGCGGCCTACATTTTAGAAACCAGCCTGAAATAATTTCTGTTTATCAGAAACATTTTTCTATTTTCGAAATCTAACCAAACACTTTTCATCTAATTACAAAAAGCTTGCCATAAATTGACAACAATCCCAAAAATAGATATGCTAAACTCGTTATAAAATTTAGAAAGCCGCTCAAAATAACTGTTCTGGTTTTTAGAAGTTATTTTTAAATATACAAAATCTGCCTGAGTTTTAGAAAATTTCCCTGAAATCCCAAAAAAAATATTTTAATTTTTAGAAATAATAATAATATATAATAATAAATTAATAATACGTTTTTTCTGTCTTCAGAGTGTAGAGTTTTTTTACATACTCCTTTCTAAAAAATGTAAAATAAATAATATAAAATATATAAATATATATTTAATAAATAAATAAGTATTTTTAGAGCTTATAGATTTTTTTTATTTATATACTCATTTCTTAAAAATATAAATAAAAAATATATATATTTTTATATAACTAAATAAATAAAAAAATATTTTTTAGATTATTATATCTTATTATTATTAAATCTTATATATAAAATATTAAGAAATACATTTCTAAAAAGTAGAAATTACAAAATCTGTTTAGAAAAAAGAAATTAGCACTCTCAAATGATATATTATATAGTTTTATAAATTGTATAAGCTATGTAAAAGAATACTATTTTTTAATAAACAATATAAGTTAAATAAGCTGTAAGGTAAGAAATTAAATATATATTTTATTTAAATTATAGAATAATCTAAGCTGAAATTAAGAAATTAAATCTCTGATTATACGAAAAATCAAACTTAAATTTTAGGTATTTATTTTTTTGCTGAGTGTATGGATGCCCCTTTGATGCATGCAACCCAGCCACCTACCAAATGTACCTGTCTGCAACTGCAATATAACAGAAGAACTGAGATAGAGATAGATATAGAGATAGGTACGTAGACAGAGAGGCGGAGACAAAGATACGAAATCCTGATCAACATCCAAGTCAGGCTCAATGTTTCCTTTCCCCATGCCCCATTCTTATGGCAGCTCTGTTTTTGTTATCTGTCTCAATCGCGCACACAGCAAAATTGAGGCAACAGTGGGTGTGTGTCTGTGTTAAATGTGTGTAAATGTGTAGCATCAAAATGCAAAGTTATAAAATTAATTTTATCCGAGTTATTTCTTTTATTATTATTTATTTATAGGCATTTGCCAAATCCATATTAAACAAATCCATATTATACTATTAAGAAATTCATAAAAAAACATTTTCCATTTTACAACTTATTTCTAAAACAATTTTTTAAATTTCAAAACAATTGTTTCTAGATTCATATTTTTTATTAACTATTTATTTAATTATTTTATTTGAATATTTTGCTTATGCTATTAGTTAAAAACAAATATATATATGTATATATATATATTTATTTATGTAAAAATAATAATAGAAATTAATTTAATTGAATTACAAATAAAATATAATGAATATATACATATATATATATATAGATTTTTTTATATTTTTAGAGGCAATTAAAAATAAGATGTAATTTCAAAATCAATATAATAAATATATTCTTAATTGCTTACTCTAAATATATATACTCTTCTAAAGTTATATATATATATACCAGTTAACATTAAAACACACAGTTGATTAAATCCTTTGTATATTTATTTTATTTAATTTGTTCTATTGTTATTTTATATATATTTATAATTTTTTATTTTCAATAATTGACTGTCTTATGGCTACGTTTGATAGTAGGTGTATATTTATAATATAATAGGAATAGGGACAGGAACTGGTCTGGTTGTTGCAACGCTGGTTGCAACGTTCGCGATTGCTGCTGCTGCTGCTGCTGCTGTTGCTACTGCTGGCTGCATGTGGTGTCCAGATGTGGTTCAGATGTGTTGTGTCATTATCTCATTGTCAAAGATGTTTTGTCTTTTGATTTTCTTTGCCTCTTGCCACTTCCTCCTTAAAGAGTTTATTTTCGAACACAATGCAGACAACAACTCAGTTGCAACTTTCCTCAGCTCAAAAGCATAATCATGATGCAAATATAACATGGGCATAATTGTGTTGCCTCAAATAGAGACAACTAAAACAACTGAGGCAACTTCTTACGAATCAACTGCACTCATCAAATCTATGTCAACAAAATCAAACAATACCAATAACCCTAGAGCATTGCGCATAACACACTCAAAGAAAAAACCCATCTGTTGTATTTATTTATTTGTGTACACCGAATCCTTAAGAGTCGAAAAGGCATAGTTTTTTTTATTATTATTATTTAATTTCGACACAGAAAAGTACAACAAATTATAAATATTTATTTATTTAATGTCAACTACTAGAGCGATTTTTTTGTAAATTTGGCATTTTATATCTTTGTTGTTTCTTTGTTTTTTTTTTAAATAAAAAATAAATCTTTAATGTCTACACAGAAAAGGACAAAAAATTATAAATATAAACTCCAATCAGATCGCTTTAATGATCTCCTAATGATAGAAATAGTGTACTCTAAAATAAACTAAAATTAAATACACACATTAATAATTATGCTTTTTCAAAAAATTAATAATTAAAAAAATTCTAAAAAGAAATCAGTAAAAACGACTCTTTAAATTTAAGAAACAAATATTTTTTAATAGAAATCATTTATAAAAGAGGCACTTGTTTAATTTTAAGAAATTAAATTCATAAACAAGAAAGAACTTGCAGTCGGGTGGAACTGATATAGGCTTTTGAAAATGTTGGGGGCGGGAGTGGCGTGGCAAAAAAATTTCGAGTACGATCTTAGAACCTACATTCCAAGTTTGGTAACTGTAGCTCTTAAATTGCGGGAGATTAGGCTTTTATCGTTTTTAGGGGCGGATTTTTGAAGGGGTATTACTAGCAATATACCTTTCAAATTTGGTGACTCTAGCTTTCAAATCGTGTGCGAAATATGGTCTTATCGATTTACACTAACAGGCGTATCGGTTTAGGGAGGCCGAGTGGGTGTGGCCATACAGATTTGTTTTTAAAGGCGGCTACCAGTAATATAAATACTAAATTTGATGGCTCTAACTCAAAAACTGCGGAAGATATGCGGCCAGGGGCGGCGGACATCGCCAACAACCCACCAACCAAATGGTGACTTTAGCCTTAAAATTGTGGGAGATATGTGGCTTTATCGATTTGCGAATATCGATTTTATCGATTTCCTAGTCCCCTAGTGGACAATTTTTACCCTTTGTCTGACGCTGGCTCAGACCAATATATGTTCAAACGGACATTGCACAAAACCAATAAACTATGACACCTTCGGTATCAAAGTATAAAAAAAAATAAACAGAAAAAGCACTTGCTAATTTTAAGAAATTTAATTTCTATATTTCTAAATTATTTCTAGAATCTAGAATTTTCGTTTTTGCTGAGTCTGAATACATAAAATATTACTAGAAGAAATTAGAAAAACGCTGCTGTAATTTTGAGTAATAAATATATATATATATGTATATATTTAATTGAAAACATATATATATATATATGTATATATTTAATAGAAAACATTAAAAAAATTCAAAAGAAAGAAATTATTTAAGAAAATATTTTGCTAGTTTTCAGTTCGTTTGAGGGATGCGGATGTGGAATGTAGATATGGAATGTTGGATGTGGCATTTGGAATGTGTCAACTGCATCAGAATGGGGTTTCGATACTGAGCTTAGCAAGGGGCACAGCTGGACAATCAATAGCAATGTATTTATTCATGGCCATCTACACAGATAATGGCTGTAAAACCTGATATGACTCAGATGCCCAGTGTGCCCAGCTCAAATCACTTATGCAGAGAAGGAAGACGAGGAAAAGTGATGCGACGCAGTGGGAACATAATTTTTAGATTGTGTTTTGGGGTTGGGTTTGATTTAGTTAAGGGGGCTTTGACGATGTCGGCATTCATTCAGCATATTTGGCGAATTCGAGACGCATTTAATATTCATTGACTGGTCGGTCAAAGTGGTCACATTTCAAGCAGTAATTCAAGAGCCATAAAAAAGCAGAAAAGAGACAACTCTATGCCCCCGAGGCGCAAAACTATTTACGAGTTGGAGTCCCTTAACTTCCCATAGTCTAATAACAAAAAATATACAATAACAATTCAAAAAAAAGTACGTCTTTAAAAAAACGAATTTTATCTGCTTGATATATAAAATAAAATAAGATACTTACTACTTAATAATTTCTAGCTTTTTTATTTATTTATTTAATCAGCTAATCAACTAAAGTCAGTCGACACAAAAAATATAAGAAGAAATTGAATTAAATTAAATCTAAAATTATATTTAAATTCAAAAATAATAAATATTTATAAGATTTCTGTGAGTATTTAAGTGCAAAATGGTATAAAATTTGTTGCATGAATTGCAGAAAACCCAGAAAAAACCCAATTAGACCAAAAATATTTTGATGGCTAGTTTCTTTTTGCCGAGTGTGCATACAAATGAATTTCAAGAATAAAAATTATTCATGCAATCTCTTTATATATCTCTGTTTATCCATCCATGTATCTACCTATCTATCTTTCTACTTATCCATTATCAATAATTCCCTCTCTTTATATGTATCTGTCTATATAACTCTGTATCTATCAATATATATATCTGTCTGTCTATATATCTATCTATATATTTATCTATCTATATATCTGTCTTATATCTCTCTATCTATCTATCAATTTGCCTATCTGTCTATTTATATATATGAATATGTCTGAAAATCTATATATTTATCTACTCATCTACCCGGACATGTTCATCTATCTCTATATATCCAAATATTTATCTATCTTTCCACTTATCTACATCAACATTCACAAGCTCTCTCAACATATTCATCAATTATTCCCTCTCTATATCTATCTGTCTATATAACTCTGTATCTCTATCTATCAATCTATTTATCTGTTTTATATCTCTCTACCTATCTATCTATCTATTTATTCCTCTTTCTCTATATCTCTTTCCATATTTACATTTTCCCAGCTGGAATCAAGAGTAGTCCTTAACTATTATATGGCCTCCATCTACACATTTATACATCAACCTCCCCAATCTACCTGCCCAGGAAAACACACATTTGCTGGTGTGATTATTACACTTGTCGCGCCCCATTGTGTCCATTGTGTATTTTGTGTTGATATTATTTTTTGTGGCAATGGGCATTTTTATGACGTCGACTTATTGTTAAACGAAAGCTGCTTTTTGCGCATTGTCATCTCTCAGTTAGTCCTTGTTCCTGTTCCTATTTCTCCTCCTCTCCCTGTCACTTTGAGTTGAATATTGATTTTTGTTTAGTCAACGAGCGTAGAAGAAGAAAGCGTGCAAAAGCCTTTTGGTTAAGCCTAATCCGCTTAAGGATACACAATGACCAAGTCCTTTTCTTACTCTCTTATGAGTCTTGTCTATCTAAAGCCATAACTCCCCGAACCCAAACTAAAAGCTCAGCTCGAGGCTCAATTTAACCAGTTCAGAGGTAGCTTAAGAATTCTGTGAATTAACCTAGAAACTTATTTAAAAAAAAAAAATTACACTTGAATTTAGGAAAATTGAATTTTAGAAAGACATAGACTTGAATATATATATTATATATATCCAACAATAATAATTAATAGTAATAAATTAGAAAGAAGAGGTAAGAGCAAATAGATATATTCTATATTCTATATATATTATATATATAAGTTATTTTATATATTCGACATCAATGAATTTCAGAAAAATTTGATATATATATATATTTATTTATATTATTATAAGCTTTCTGAAATTCTGCCATTTCTGTACATTTTATTTAGCTTACATAATATCTACGCAAGTATTATATACATACATATATTCTTATTATGACTTTATTAATTTGCATATATATATATATATATATATGTATGTATAAATATTCATAAGAATGATCTCTCATACTGCTAGCACTGTTAGCCTTGTATTATTGTGGCTCTATATATATATTTTTTAGATTTTATTTTCTGGTACTTGCAAATCGCAGTTCAAAGGAGCCTTTTGTATTGTTGTTGCTGTGCTTTGTCTCTTTGTTGGTGGTTGCACTTGTTTGGTCAAAAGGGCGCTAAGCAAGAGATGACTCAGCCACCTCGATGACATCGTCCAGCTGGGGGGTCATCCAAGTCCATCTCGTTCATCTGTCCATCTGTCCCTGCCTCCATTTGTCCGCACTTGTCCATTATTTATGCCTGTTGATGTTTGTTCATTTTTGCATTACACTTTGCCACACACCACATACACAAACAGTTCTAATGGGTTGCAGCTCAATGAAAGATGCCCATTTGCCCACTAAACACATTCGACAATACAGAAATATATGCAAACACATATATACATACATATATAAATATGTATTCCTTATATATATATATATATATATATATGGGAGCACATTGTTGTGGCAGTCTCTCGATTTTAAAGTGACTTCAAACCACATCTTATTTGTTTATTATTTATTGCTTATTATTTACTATTTATTACTTATTTATTTAATATTTATTTATTTATTTATTATATATTATTTATTATTTATTTATTTATTTATTTATTATATATTATTTATTTATTTATTGTTTAGCATTTTTGTTTTGTAGAGCTTATCAGATATAGACATAGAGAGAAAGATAGAGAAGGAGAGAGAGAGAGAGAGAGACATCCTCTTTGTCTTAGCCATTTTTAGAAATTATTTAAATTTGTGGACTGTTTTTAGTTCAGATTAAATAAATAAATCCAGATAACAAAATCAAATTTAGCAAGCGACTAACTAATTATAATGCGCTTTATTTATTTTTTATATATTTTAATATATATATATATATATATATCTTGTATATATATTAATTCCTAGATGATTCTCAAAATTTTCCGTTTGCTCTTGGGCCATTTATCATTATGAGATGTCGAAGTCGAAGTGGCTGCAATTTGTCCTTAATAGTCCTAAAAAGCCAATGCCAAAAGAGCACGTGTTGGGGTTGGGGGTGTGTGTGTGTTGTATGACCACATAAAAAATCAAGAATTGAGTGCGGTTAAAGAAGACTGAACGCGCCCCTTAAATAAAAAAGTAAAGTAAGTAAAAAATACAAACAAATAAGTAGCAAATACACGTTGTAAGTCGTTGCGCAAATACAAATGCAAGATTAGATGGACAAGGTAAATAAAATAAATATTATTCTACGCAAAACAACATTGGCAAACAAACACACACAACAAACATGCACAACACATAAAAAATAAACATGTATAAAAAAAAATAAAGAATGCCCGGCCCAATAATGAATTTTCAATTGAAATGCTCTCTCGCCACGTCGTCGCAGGACAAAGGTTCTGCTGCTGCTCAGATCATGTACCCAATTCCATCGAAGAGTTGTTGCTTTGTTTACGAGATGCCGCCGGCAACAGCCGAGCCTTCATCTCTTTGTGGCACGTGCTGGCATTAAAAATGAATTTGGTTAGCCAAAGCAACTCCGTCGCAAGCAATGGAAATGATTCTAATCCAGGGAGGGGGAGTTGGGGGTAGGGTATATAGGTAATATATTCCTCTGTTTGAGCCCCCGATTCCTACTTTGCAAATTACCAAGTCAAGAGATTCTATTCTTTGTTGCAAGTTCCATTAGGTAAAAATGTATGTATATAATAAATACATTATTATTATTTATTATTATATTGTTTTTTTAATAGTAAATATATACATATGTACATATTTTTTAATACAAATTTTTTGATTCTTTCAATTCAAAGGAATACATTTCGAAAAATTAGAAAACTAGAAAACTAATAATATTAGAAAGGCGCTTATCTATTTTTTAAATTTTTCCTCTTAATTCTTACTAATATAATATATTTGTTTTTAGAAAAAATCAGGTTGGATTTATATAAAGAAAAAGTGCTAATTTTTTAATAACCTCCTTAAATTATATTATATTATTTAGAAATAAAGAGTTATTTGTAAGCTGTGAATGCATTTTTACTTAAATTAAATTCTTAAATTCTTGTGATTCTGATGATTGTTATTGTCGAGAGTTCATAGGTAGAGATCCAGCAGACTTATGATATATGTAATATATATTTGCTAACACTTTCCGCTACTTATTTCCTGAATACTTGGGATAATATTTTATGGGATATGTATTCATGTATTCGTATTCATGCATTCGTATTCGTATTCGTGTAAAAACCAAACCAAGAATACATTGAAGTAAACTTTGCGGAAGCTATTTGTAAATGTACAAGTCAATATTTGAATTGATGAGTGTGTGTGTGTGTGTGTGTGTATGCTCTGCTGCCGAGTAACGGAAGTCATCATTATAAATAAAATGTTCAGTTCAAAGCAAATCGGAAAAACAATCATTTGTTGTTTTTGCAGCGCAAATTGTCGCTGGCAACAAACAAGACGGTAAGAAACGGGGGAGACCCACTCTTGCTAACGCATCCTGCCACACAGACAACAACCCCCCTCCCTGCCCCATACTCCACTCCACCACAAATCCCCCTCAGAGATAGATAGGAAGCTCTTCCAGGCGATCACATTTGGTATTTGACAATGGCTCTAACTTTGGCAGACACTTTCTATATATATACAGATATTTTATCTCCAACTATATATCTATCGGACAACTATATTCTATATCTATTCAAAAAAATAAGTTATCCTTTTTATAAATGTATTTAAACTCATCTATTAAATTTATTATGAATAAAATGCCATAGCTATGCATTTTAGATTAATATTAAAAACCCCATTAAATTGTTTATTTAAAAATAAATGAAATACAGAATTTATGTGCTTTAAATTAAAATTTAAAATTCAATAAAAATTGTTGTTTATTTTATTACATATAAAATAAAATAATTATACACTTTAAATTAAAATTAAAAATACAACAAAAAAAAAATTGCTTGGTGCTTATGTGTTAAAAGTAATTTAAAAATCAAATACAATATTTATGAATTTCAAATTAATATTAAAAGTACAAGAAACATTGAATGCTTTTTTTAATTGACTCTATTAAATTAAATATACTATTTAATATTTAATGCTTATGCATTTTAAATTACAAATAAAAATTAGAAGCAACATTTTTGGGTGTATTTAATTGCGTCAATTTATTCAAGAATTATTATTGTGCTTGGAATAGTTTTATGTCTTATTCAGGGTCACATTCCGTGGCATTATTTATTGATATTTAATTGAACAAGACGGAATACGGCATTATCGAGAATTTATAACTTACAGTCAAAATTGTTAAAATATAAAGATAATTTATTTAATAATTGAAAGACTCTGCCTTTATTGCTTTCAAAAATTGATATATATATATATATTTGCGTAATGGAGATATTTATCTATAAAAATAAATTAATAATAATATGTTGATTCTGATAAAAAATATATATACTTTGCGGGTTCGCAGATGCTTTCTTCTGTTTTTAATAGCATTCAACAATTTTTAGACATTTTGAATAATATTATGTATTGTATATTTACATATTATATTATTTATATATTTTACTTGAACGACATTTTCAAAGGTCAAATTATTTTCATTTCAATTTCAATACATATTTATATTGTAGTATTTATAGTATTTTAGTATTTATAATTTTAATCTATTAGAAATTATTAATTAATGATATTATTTGATTTATGTGGCATTAATTGTTGGACAAAAATAATAAATTTATACTGCAACAAACTTTCGGATTTGGTCATGTATTATATATATTATATATTTATAGAAACAAACGGTTGATTTGTAAAATGTAATTGTATAATATAGGGTGTTATAAAGTCGATCTTTTTTAAGCGCAACACTTGGCACACTTCGTAGCTAGCTGAAAATTAAATCGCCTTTGCCTCTTTCTTTTTGAGGGTGTGTGGTGTGCTCAAGTGTGTGTGTGTGGTGTGGTGTGTATGGAGTGTGTGCATAAATGCGAGGGCTCATGATGCGTGCAGTTTCGCTGTTAATAATTTGTCATTTTATTTAATAGAAAAAAAAGAGAACGAAGTCAAAGTCGAAGTGGAAGTCAGCTAAAATATGCCAGCAAAAAACGAGTTTTTGCCAAGGGCTGTAAAACTCAAGCGAACGGAAGTTGATCCAGAAGATTTAGCTAAAAATAGCAAATAAATATAAATATCGGATTATGCACTCGGTAAAAAAAGAAGGAGGCAAATATCTACTTCTGGTCTTTGCAGCAAGAAATCGAAATGGATTTAATTGTTTTTTGTTTTTATTTAAATGACATTATAAATAAATGGACTTTAATTTATTTTTACTTATTTTTTTATTTTATGGACAATATAAATTTACGTTTTAATATATTATTATATTATTTAATATTTCTTTTTATTCAATTTCAAAGCAACCATTTACAATTTTAACTTACTTTGTTAATTAATATTTAAATTAATTTAAATCAACTTAATTTTTCTTTCTTTTTTTAATTACTTTTTTTCTTTTTTTTTTAATTTGTATATATTAAATATAAAGCATTTCAAGCAATCAACTAATTTTCGATAATTACGTTTTTGACGTATTTTTTTACTACTATAATATAAAACGACCATTAACAATATAATAAAAATCGTAATAGACTAAATAGACTAAAAATATAGTTCGTAATAAATGTTTTTTTATTTTTGTATTTATAATTTTCACATTAAAATTAAATTGTAATATTTTTTATTTTATTTTTCAGCATGTCGGCAAAACGAAAATCGCCGCCTAACAAAATTGATGGCGACTCGAACAGCTTGGAAGGATTAGTAGAGGTTGCCACGTCGGGGCGACAATTCCAATTCAATCTGAATGAAATCTCCGCTGCCAAAATGCAGCAACAGTTTCTCAATAATAACAATATCAATAATTACAATGATAGCGATGTTGTGAGAAATAGCAACGATTGCGATTTTATTTGTAATTCACAACTCACAACAGTTGACAGCGAGGGAGAGGGGGAGGCAGAGGGCGACAGGGAGGGAGAGGAGAGTCTTATGCGAATGGATCTGGGACTAGGCCTCGGATTGGGACTGGGTCTGTCCATGGTCTCCTCAGCCAGCGATGGAGATCACACCGATCTGGATATCGACACGAGCAGCATTAGTCCCAAATTAGCCAGTTCCAATGAATCGGATGTCGATAATGCTGTAAGTATATATATATTTATTTATTTATTATTTATTATTTATTATTTATTATTTATTATTTATTATTTATTATTTATTATTTATTATTTATTATTTATTATTTATTATTTATTATTTATTATTTATTATTTATTATTTGATATTTATTATTTATTATTTATTATTTATTATTTATTATTTATTATTTATTATTTATTATTTATTATTTATTATTTATTATTTATTATTTATTATTTATTATTTATTATTTATTATTTATTATTTATTATTTATTATTTATTATTTATTATTTATTATTTATTATTTATTATTTATTATTTATTATTTATTATTTATTATTTATTATTTATTATTTATTATTTATTATTTATTATTTATTATTTATTATTTATTATTTATTATTTATTATTTATTATTTATTATTTATTATTTATTATTTATTATTTATTATTTATTATTTATTATTTATTATTTATTATTTATTATTTATTATTTATTATTTATTATTTATTATTTATTATTTATTATTTATTATTTATTATTTATTATTTATTATTTATTATTTATTATTTATTATTTATTATTTATTATTTATTATTTATTATTTATTATTTATTAATTATTATTTATTATTTATTATTTATTGTTTATTGTTTATTATATGTACAAATATAAACAATTTGATTGAATTTATTTAAAAAGAAGTTCAGCCTTTAAATTGCCTGAGATATATGTATCGGGTTGGGGGCTTATCGATCTCTTAGGGGAGTTACTGGTAACCAGTAACTTTAAAAATTTGGTGACTCAAGCTTACAAATTGTGGAATATATGGGTCGAAGTTGTTGGGGCGATGGGTGTAGGGTTATGCCGATCTTTGAAAGATGTTATCAGCAAGTTAGCTTCCAAGTTTGATGACTCTATCTTTAAAATTGTGAGAGATATGCGGATTTATCGCATTGCAATTTTCGGTTTTATCGATTTCCTAGCCTCCTAGTGGACGTACCACTCCAGGACATGTTCGCAGTCCCTAGTCTCTATCTTTAAAGGTGTCATCAAAACTGTCATCGAATTAGTTACAATCTTATTTTCTTAAGGATAAACTAAGATCGGTCTTATCGACTTTGGAAAATGCAAACCAAAGTAGGAAAATAATAATTATACTTTTCGCATATTATAATTTAACGAAAATTCAATCTAACTGTAAAAATAATGAACGTAATATTTAAAATATATGTATTTAATATATTAAATTATTTGAAATATTCTAACTTTGATTTTTTACAGCTTTTAGCCGCGAAAACAAAGCGTATTAAAAAGTCCTCCAAGTCCCGTCTGGTGAATGGCATCTCGAAAATGGCGACACATAGTCAAAACTCAGTGGATACAGTGGAGACAGCTGTGTATCCCGTGATGAACTCAGAGGTCGACGAGGTCGAGGAGGTCGAGGCCTCACTTCACTTACTCAACAGCCAATACAGCAATACGGTGATAAAGGAGGAACAGATTGAAACTCAATCCACAAGGCTGAGTACTGTTGTCACAGAACCAGATGTTATCGCCATGGAGTACAGTGATTTCCAGCAGCTACCTTGTCGAGACTTCGTTGCCAATAAGCATTTGATGGACGGCGAACAGTTTTTACAGTTACCAAGTTTAATTGCGCACGAGAGCGATTTGGGAAAGCAACTAAGGTGAGAAACTTACGATTAACCCAATTCTTGAAGAAGACCCTTTTGCGGGTAGTGGCAAAAAGGTCCTCCGTCATTACGGATGATAGCCGGAGTAGAAGACTCTCTTATTGGTAGTTGCAACAGGTTGTATTTATAAAAAATAATACAAGTATTTAAATATATATAAGCATTCCATCGGTAATACGCCTACATACATAAAAGTATAGTAAGTTGTACTTCGCGTATGAACTTAAATATACGCTATTTGAGCTGGAATTACCGAGCCTGCTGGTACCAGACTTGCCCTCCAATAGGTCCCTGTTGGGGATTTAAAGTGCACTTATTCCACTACAGGTCCTCGGATAGTTAGATGAGTCCTGTATTGATATTTTTCGTCACCACCTCGCTGAGCTGGGAGTGCGTGCCTTCCTTAGCCTTTATTCAGGCTCCCTCTGCGGAATCGAACCCTGATTCCCCGTTACAAGTTACAACCCTGGTAGTCCTAGATACTACTAGATACCATCAAGAGTTGATAGGGCAGGCATTTGAAAGATCTAACGCCGGTACAAGATTATACTATCTACATGTTGCCTAGAGTTGAGCTTAATCGCTTGGTTTTAGCCTAATAAAGGCACACGTTTCATAAGGATCGTGATTTAATTGCCATAGAATGTATTAGCTCTAGAATCTAGAATCTATAACCCAAGTAACTGTTAACGATGCATGGATTAATCTTTGAGACGAGCATATACTACTGGCATAATCAATCAGAATAATGTTTTTCTTAAAAAACCAACAATTTAGCCAGGTGAAAGGTGCAGAAGGACTCCTGACAAATTGAACATGGCCAATTGAGGAGAAGGTCGGATTGAGTTCCTGCCAATTTTCAAAGTTTAATATTTACGAGGGGAGTTGGCGGGGAATGGGGGTTGTTTGTTTGGGGGCGTGGATGATGTCTCCAATGAGATTGGGTTCGTGTTGGAGTTTTGTGGTCGTAATTTGTTGCTCTCAAACTATAGTCGCAATTTCCGTTTGTAGCATTGAATTATTCAGCAACCGTCTAAAAGCATAAACTGAAATTTGAGCAGTCCGATGGAGGGATGGACAGACGGTCAGAGGCAAGGCGGACGTGCCAATTGCCTATAGTGGTTCAATTTAATTGAAAAATTTAAAATATAAAATTCCCAGGGATTTTATTTATTTATTTACAACAAATCAAAATAATGCAAGTAAATATTCATTTAAATTATTAATCAAATGTAATATTTAAATTTTAAAATTTTAAATTCAAACAAAACGATTGAGAAAAAGCCAAAAGGTGAAAAGCGTTCACAAAAACTTGCTTGAGAATTTTTTCATTAGTATTATTATTATTTAGTTGAGAAAATAATATTTCTTTATGAAATAGGGCAAAAGCTAAGAAGCATTTAGAATAAAAGAAAAACATTTATATTTAAGCTTGCTTGAGAGTTTTCGAATTATTATAATTTATTTTAATTTTAAATTAATATTAAATAAATATAAATGTTTTTAACCACTGTGCATCGTATTCAGCACCAGCCAAGTTTCGCCACAAAATTATTTGGTAGTTTTAGGTCGATGTTAATTTTTAATGAAATTAGATTCGGCGATTTTCCAAACAGGAAGCCAAGTGTAATCGCCGTAATCGCCGAAACTTTGATACGCCTATTGCCTAACGCAAATCAACAAAAGAAGAAAAAGAAGAAGTAGGCTCTAGTTAATCAGAGTGCTTAACTAGCACAAGTAGCATGGTTAAAGAGAGACTGATTAAGTGGAGACCGATTAAGTAGAGACTCAGTAACTTTTAATTAACAACATTTTTTTGTGGTATTTGATTATTTTATATTCGTATGATTAATAAAATAAATTAATTATATCTGAACAATGGAGAACTAGCGATAATTGGCGTCATCGATAGACAAGTATATATTTGGTATGGTATATATAGACACTAGCTCTTAATGTTTAATGATTATTAACAATAACTCGTTTTGTGGTAATTATTTATAATATTTTCGAATGATTAATAATAACAAATTAAGTAATAGTTAAGTAATTATTATTATTTATTAATGAGATTTGATTGATATTAAGATTTTTATTAGTTTGAATTAAGTTTCATTTAGTTCTTTTTTATCATTGGCATCTTATTCTGAAGAATCAGATTTGAAAAATTATTATAAATGTTATTAGAAATATTAGAGATGTCTCCTTTCTTTTCTCTCTGACATAAAATCAATGAACGTATATATATATATTATATATATTATTTACTGATTGAATTTTTCTTGATTGCAGAGAGAACCTAAGGCCAACCGAGGACGGAGGAGTTGCACAATCCCAGCGAACCTTCGAAAAGGATCGAACTGTCTCTGAAATGATTCGACATCTGCAACTGATTCGAAGTCGACTGATCAGCCAGGTAAATTATATATATAATATTCAATTCAATCAACATTGTGATTACATTTAAATGGCATTCAAATCAACAACTTGCAAAACGACCCTTAATAAATTTGAATAGCTCGGAGACGGAGGGCTAAAAAGGGCCAATGCGCACATTTATTATTTATGCCTCGAGGCTTTCAATTGTCAGCCTCTTTCATTCAGCATAATATGTAAATTAAATTGAGCTCTGCTTGTATATACTTAATTTTAGCTCAGTTTTGAGTGCAGACCCGAATCGAACCGAGTCACGCATCACTTTTTTATTCTCAACAATGGCAAACAAACAATTGAATATATTTTTGATGACAATGACAATATTTTGTAGGCCTTTCTAATATTATAACTTTTTTTTCTGTTTCTGTTTTATTTTTCTTATTCGAAAAATATTTATTTCAATAATTGAAAACATTTCTAAAAAGAAAAAGAATCGTTTTTCTTATTTTAAGAATCTGTTTTCCGTATTTTTAGAATTTATTTCGAAAATATCTCTAAAAATAATATAAAAACGTACTAAAACGTAACACCAAAAATAATTGTTTATGTTATTTTGTTTTTTTTTAATAGGTTTTGTGTTGAATTAAATTTATTATTGTTCGGTATTAGTGTTCAATTCATGAGCACGAATATCAAATATATAGACTCTTTAAGAATTCCGATATTTGTATATAGAAGTGTTAATTAATTTAACACAGGATTCTTTAAAACAAAAAAATACTTACTATAATTAAACAGAAAAAAAAATTGTTTATTTGATTTAAATTTTAATTCAATATTAAAGCATTCAATATATATTAAATATTTATATATATATTATATTATTAATTATATTCATTTATTAATTCATTAATCTCTGCTTATGCTGATCAACTCTGATTAATCTACTATATTTTTTATGAATTTTTATTGAAATAATATACATTTTGCTGCTGTCTATTTTTATCGATTGTCGTTTCGATATATATCGAAGTGTTATCAATTTGAGGTCGGACTTAAAGTATTTCATTCGGGTCACAGAAAGATCAAAGCTTAGCAAATGTAAAGAGGAGCTAAATAAAGCAATGTACACTATTGGATAAAAACAAGAATATGGCGAATATGGAGTCCTTTGAGTAAATGATGTAGGTATGTGTGCTTGTGTGTGTGTGCGTGTTTGTGTGCGTGTATGTGTGCTTATGAATGCCCTTTCTTCTGTTCTTTTTATTACATATTTTATTTTTCTGTTTTCTATTCATTACATTCATTTTGCATTTGCCTGGCTTTGTGCCAGCCACACAACCTTCTATTATTCCAGCTTCTTTTTTCAGCTCCATTGTGTGTGTGTGCTCTGTGTGTGTGGCCTCTATGTGCATTCTATTCCATTCTGCTGCTCAGAATTCTCTTTCAGGTTTTTGTTTTGTTTTTTTTTTGCCATGCTTAAATTTTCTTTTGAAACGCTTTTGTGCTACGCTTGGCATTCAAGCTCTGAACAATAAGCGTTTCCTTCAATTTTCACATTTTCATGTTTTCCGTATTTTTCTTTTCTCTTTTCTTTCCCATTTTTTTTTTTTTTTTTGCTCTCACAGAGCTTTTTCCATTTTCCTTTTTTTTCTCTTTTTTCGCCTCAACTTGCACTTGGAATCCTTGGCTAAGATATAGATTTGACTTTATGTATAGGATATATATAGCCCGTTAAAAATGATAAACTATGGAAGAAGGCCTGGGAATGTATAATTAATTATTTTTAAGTTTGCTTTTTTTCTCCATTCGATACGTTATCGATTAATTGTTGAAATATTTAAAAGATTACAACGCTAAATTTTTTGATATATTTTTTAAATATTTTTCAAAATGGTCCAACATTTGTTGCATGAATTGGGGAAAATCCAGAAAAAACCAATCAGATCAAATAAATAATTTCTAACTCTAATTATTTTATATAATACATATGTATATAGAACAAACAATATTCTGTACTGAACTCTGAACTATAAACTTTAGTCAAGTTGCTTGCATTTCTGCTTAAATCGATTTATCATCCATCCATCTTCAAAACTCTCAATAAACTTTGGAAATATGTTTTCCAAAATGATTCTAGACTCTATATATAAATGAGCAAGTGCTACCCTTTTTTGTGTACAGGAAAACCGGCTTAATAGGCTTACTTTCATAAAAAAGAATGGAATCATTGCTCAGTCAGAAAATTCATTGTATTCCTTGCCGAGTTATGCAAAACTTAACTGGGAAAAAGAAGTGAGAACTGTTAACAGAGAATGAGAATGAGAATGAGAACTGAGAATGAGGTAGCAGATTTATGGTTGGTTGATGAGTAGGCAACTTATGCCGTGTACCCCTCTGGGCTAATCGGCTTGAAATCACGCTAATGTGATGCTTATCTGCCCGATACAGACAGGCAGATGGGTCAAAGGTTAGCTCGAACAAAATCTGCATTTACTTCAGGGGTTGTTCTTCGCCCGTGTTTCAAAAAAAAAAAAAAAAGACACCCGCAATTGATAGCCTTAGTGTCAAAGAGATACAAATCGGCATCCCAAGCAGTTCAAAGGTTCTCATTAAATACACATTAACACATATGCATATATGTATATATATATATATATATATATATGTACATTTATATATAACATTTATCTATGTACAACCCTCTCACAGGTTGTCATTTGCTTATTATAACAATTATACAATTTCCACAACATTTTCTGCATTGTAAAACGATTATAAAAGCAAGCGAAGAGTTCCCAAAAAACATTTCAAAAACAAATATAGCTACAATTCCCAACAGACAATCGAAAATAACCCTTCAAATAACCCCTCAGCAGTTATAAAGAATTGTGGTTTGTGGGCGTGGTGAGGGGCGTTAATCCTTTGAGCATTTGATCGGTTATCAAATGAAACAAGATAAGCAACAAAAATAATATTCTAAAAAATGTATTACAATATATACATAAAGAATATATAAATAAATAAATCAAAAATAATATTGAAAAAAAGTAAGGCAATATAAAGTAAATAAAAAAATAGTTAAGTTAAGAAATATTATATTCATATATATAGTGGTTAATATTTGTTAAAACAAAAATAATCACATTTGGAGACTCTAGTTTTCTTTGTCTTTGAGAAAAGATATGAAATAAATCAGTAATAAATTATAAAATAAATATATTTATAAAGTTGCTGAAACAAAAATAGTCAAATATTCAAATATTGAAGGCATTACTTCTTATTTCCTATATTCTTTTTATTTTTATGTATTTAATGTGTGTCCACAGTCTTAAAACGGGTCATATACATGCAAATTTAAAATTAAAACTACGAATTAAATTATATAAAATTAAAATAATAAATAATAAATAAATAAATAGAATATATTAAATAGATCCGTATACACCCTAAAAAAATAAATTTCATAAATTCTACAAGAAAAAAGTTTTAAATATTAAAATCAAAAGCATATTTAAATTGGTGATATGCAGTAGTAATTTAAATCATTTATATTTATTTATTTTATTATTTTATTTTATTATTATTATTATTATTATTATTATTATTAATTTTATTATTATTATTATTATTGTTATTATTATTATTATTATTATTATTATTATTATTATTATTATTATTATTATTATTATTATTAATATTAATATTATTGTTACTCTTTTATTATTTGTTTTTATTTAGGTGTATTTTATTGTGTTCCGACAGGACTATTAATAAGTTATCAATAGATATGATGTATTAAAAGACGAGAGTCGAATCCTCTCCTTCTTCTTCAGGACATCACTACTTCAGTTAGCCGTTAAAAGTGGCAACTGTACTCGTATCTATCTCTCTCTTTTGTTTTACTCAACATGGTACATATGTACCTATCTATGTACCTATCTATGTACCTATGTCTACCTAAGCATAAGTGTGTAGCAAACAAAAACTTTGAAATACCAATACATACATATATGTAAGCATGATTGTGCTTGGCTATGTCAATGTGTGCGTGTGTGTGTGTGTACTGCTATTAGCTACCACATGTACATGAGCCACACCGTGTATATATGTGTGAGTGTTTGTGTGTGTGTATCGGAAAGCATTCTCATAGGTCTGCCAATAGAAAACAAATACATTTTGCCGTCTCACTCAAATGTGACTTTTGTTTTTTTCACTTGCACGATTGTATTGTTTGTGTGTGTGTGTGTGAGCGAAATACTTGCACATAAAAGAAAGTTACGATACTATATTTAAAATTTATTTAAAATTAAATTTAAAAAATAAATACATAAATAAATGAATAAAAAAAATATATGTATGTCTGAAATATTAACCCGGCATAATTATATAATTTCTAATATAATAAATATTTTAAACATAATAAACACAAGCTGAAACTAAAAGGAGAAATATAAGAAATGCTTCGGAAGGTTTCAAGTCTTACGATATAAACGATCAAATAAACTCTTAAATTATGTTGAACTATTTGTAACTCTGCTTATTTTATTTATTATTATTTGGAATAATAATAATATTAATACATCAACTTTACATCTCTTCTCGATAAGAGTTCTTTCACTTAGTTATCATTGTAAAATTAAGGGATAGTTTTATATGCTTTTGATTACATATATATATTTTAAGATTTAGATTTAAGTTTATCATGCTGGCAGATTATTTATTTTAATTTATTTACATAGCTTTTTTGTATTGTTTTAATTATTGTTACTTATTATCATAATTAATTATTATTGTTAGTTGGTTAGTGTTAATTATGATTAGTATCATTCTTAATTATTATTATTATTAGCGGATATAATTATTATTATTATTATTAATTATTATATTATTATTGTAGTATTTAACTATTTTTGGGGTATAATGTTTAATTAGTATTATTATTATTAGTATTAATTATTATTATAATATTATAGTATTTATTAATTATTGATAGCTTTCCATTGAACAATGAAGAAACATAAGTTAATCCTTCTTTAAACACAAACGCACACACGCGCACGCACACACACACACAGCGTACAAAATTTGTGAACGGTTGTCGACCCTGCGGCCCCAAAGTGCCCACTTACTCCACATCTAACCAACTCTGCAGACACACATGTATGTACATATATATATATATATATATATATATGTGTGTGTGTACTATATATACATATATAAAGATGTATATGTATATATGTATATGTATATATGTATATATATGTATATGTGTATATAGTACACACACACACATGCAACTGCAAAATCACACCGGAAATGCATTAAAAAATTTGCCTGCAAATATTCTAATATTAATCAAATTGTGCTAACCTTGCCTTGGTTTGCCTTTGTTGCTGCTGCTGCATCGAAATGACAACTACACTACTTACATACATGTGTGTGTGTGTATATATAAATGTATGCATTTATGCATGTACTTACATTCGTGTAGAAGAATTCTATTTTTGTGCACGAAATTTATGAATGAAACCAGAAATTGAAACGAAACAAAAACGGATGACGTTGCTGCTGGCGCTGCTGGTTTTGCTGGTGTTGGGGGATGACGCTGACGACGATGCCAAAGACCGAAGAACGGAGAGTCAGGCGTGCAGCGTGGCGCAGAGCGAGGTAAACATGAAGATGAAGAGGAAGAGCAAGAGAAAGAGTAAGGCTAAGGCGTTGTTGTTGCAGTTGTCATTGCTGAGAGGTGTAGTTACAGTTACAGTTACAGTTACAGTTACAGTTACAGTTACAGTTACAGTTACAGTTACAGTTACAGTTACAGTTACAGTTACAGTTACAGTTACAGTTACAGTTACAGTTACAGTTACAGTTACAGTTACAGTTACAGTTACAGTTACAGTTACAGTTACAGTTACAGTTACAGTTACAGTTACAGTTACAGTTACAGTTACAGTTACAGTTACAGTTACAGTTACAGTTACAGTTACAGTTACAGTTACAGTTACAGTTACAGTTACAGTTACAGTTACAGTTACAGTTACAGTTACAGTTACAGTTACAGTTACAGTTACAGTTACAGTTACAGCTTTCAATTTAACCAAGAACAAAAATGTGATTTTCTCAAGATGTTTTGGACGGTTTTTCTGTTATTTTTATGATATCGTAAACTGGCTATCGATTATTCGATTAAATGCGAATTGCTTAAAATGTTCCTTTTCAAGGGATATCTTCCAGACAGAGAGTTGATCTGTTTTAGACAAATAAGCACATATTATGCTCAAAATTGCATAATAAATATAAGCGGACAATGTTGTGTGAAAAGTTGATATACACAAATACAACTGATATATACACACAGTTATAAGGTCAACATATTTTGTGTATATAAAACTATATATGTGTGTATAGAAAATTTATGATCCGTACGAAAGCGGATGGATGTGGGCGATTCATAGTTTCTGAATGGATGAGTGTGAGTGTGAATGTGGGCGGTGACTCCGTGAAAGTACTAACGTTGGACATCTCTGATCTAAATTGACCGACTGGTTCATATTTTATACGGCGACAAGCCGGCAAAATGTTCAACACATCCATAAATGTCATAAAATTCATAAATTCTTCTTTAAAATGTTCATTGTTTCTATTTCGGTTGTTTTTTTGTTTTTATTTCTGAGGGGGAAATGATATGCGCCGATTTCCAGAGTAATAAAACACAGACCATCGTGGGTTGTGTGTTTTTAACGTGAAATATTTCACTGAGTTCAAATAATGCTAATCGTGCTTATCACTCACAAAAAATCACACACATATATAGATATATATCAATATAGGTATTGCGAAAAGTGTGAGTTATGTTTTTGTGGCAGCGATTATGTATATATATATTTATATACAGCAGTATATTATAAAATTAGAAATTGTCAGAGATATTTTTCACATTTATATAAAGCAGCAGCTGAAGCAGAAAAACAAAAACTAAAACAAAGATCAGCTCTATGTCATAAATAAATTGTAATTTAAGTATCGAAAGAGCCTCCACATTTGCATTTGTAATGTCGATGCATAAAATATATGATTGATTTATTTATTTAAAATTATAAAAACGTTTTCAACAGAAGCACCTTTGAAATTATTTCAATTTTTATATTTTTATATTTCAAACTTACAATTTAAATGATATAATATTAAAACTAAATAATTCAATTTAAATAGAAAAAAAAATAAAATAAAGTAATGGATAAAATAAAATATTTTACATTTTAGCAACTTAGTAAATGAAAGAATGTAATAAGTTAAGAAACGAGATAGAGGGAGAGAGAGTGAGTGTGTGTGAAAGAGAACAAATGCTCTGCATCATTTTTACTTTTCATGTATTTTAAAGGTTCTCATTTATTTTTTAATTTTATTTATTTTATTTTAATTTATTAATATTAAAAGTTATACACTTATAATTTCAGATAATTCATATATTTTATTAACAATTAATTTTACAAAGTATTCTAATAATAATAATAACAATTTATTATTGGTTTCATTTGAATTAGATTGTGGTATATTTAAAATGCATAATTGTTTTATTTTTTGTATTTTTAGTATCGACTGACGTCAGTTGACATTAAATAAATAAATAATTAAATATATGTTAGTTTGTCAAATTAACCAAAAAATTCCGGACGGGTTGTGTATGATTTTAGGCATAGGCTCTTTAAATTATATTATTAATTTGATGTAATTGTAATGATTATTTAAATTAGTTTTAATTATCGCTTAAATATTTTTTGAAAAACTATAGATCAATTTAACTTAATGTATATATGTAATTAGGTATATGTATGATAAATAGATAAATATATATAGTTAGCTATATTTATTGGTAACATTATTGTAATATTTCAAAGCTGTCTATTGTTTTTGCATGAATTAGCCAATGTTCCATTCAATGAGTTGAGGCTATAATTCTATCTGGCTGCGTTTGCACATCAATATTGACCTGTCGCACTGCATCATCAGCATCAGCATCATTATCAGCTCCAGAATAGGGCAGACTTATAAGATCAAATCTATAACCCAAACCTAAAACTAAAACATTCTGCTTTCCAAAACTGAAATGCCATAAACAACAATGGCATTGTAGCGCACACAGCCATTTGATATTTATAAGGCTTCTTAATGAGGTGAGAAATGTTTTTGTGCATATATAGATACATATATATATATATGTATATATACTCATCCATTCAACCCGTTCGTCGCATTCGTCGCCTTTCTGTCAATGCAAAAGGGGGCCGGGTTGGGGTCGGATCAGAGGAGTACTCAGAGCAACTATTCTTAGAAACAGAAATAAAACAAAACATCTTCAAAATCAAAGTGAACTACAGAAATGGAGACCTGAGAACTGGGAACTGATGATAAAGTGTGTCCATGCCCCAAGTGGCACATTATTCATGAGTGCAACGACGTCAACGTCTGTCTCACAACTAATAAAATCAATTTTGATTTTGAGTCTGATTCTAATTGCAGTAAAAAACAAATAAAAATAATAGAAGAATATAATCTAATTATAAATCTTACTTCCTCAGCATATTTATTCAATAAGTATTTAATTTGCAATGGAAACCAACCTTTTCCAGTATAAACCGTTCGAGAACTATTTAATTTCTGATAAAAGTAGATATGATAATTTATTTATTTAATGTCAACTAAAGTCAGTCGAAACAAAAAAACATAGAAGGTAAAAAATGTAATTAAACTAAATTCAAAATAAAAAGTTTAAATATCGCGTTTTATATTTTGTATACATATTTTTTCATTAGTTGGAAATAAATGCAAATAAAATTAATTAAATATTAATTAATAAATAAAAAAAACTATTTGAAATGCACAAAGCAGTATAATAGATCATGTTATCTGGAAAAAGCGTTTCTGGCTTTTAGAAATAATTTCTAAATACTCAATAGAAATTTATTAAATTAGCTAAAATATTTTTTTTTAATTTTTAGCAATAGTAGTAAGCCAAGTTGCTGTTAAAGTTGAATTCTATTAATTTATAAAATATCTAATGTGTCAATTACTAAAATACTGCTGTTAAATAATAAACTTGAAAATAAATACAGGAAATTTATTTTATTTAAATTATTTTTAGAAAAAAAATGTATTTATTTATTTATTTTATTATGTTATTCTATATTTATTTTACTTAAATTATTTTCAGATAAAATAAATCATGGTTTTTAGAAAGCCGTAGAAATATGCTTGCTGAATAAATAAATAAATAAATTTAAGGGCTGTTTTTTTAAGTGTAGGATTTGATAGTTGGCTTTATGGATGACACTTAATTCCATGTAAAGGTCATGCGGCATGCAGCGCGCCTGTTGATAACAATACGCGCATTCCCAACCCCCTGATTTCCACCATATCAAGAGGGGGTGATCTGTAACTACTTACACATGTATTAACCGTAATCCTGACCAAGTCCCGAGACCCAAGTACCGAGTACCGACACACGTTCCCTGCGAACGACCTACTAACATTCATTGCTTACTTACTTCATTCATTACCTTACATTTCATACATAATTGCAATTATGAGCGAATGGTTTTCAAAGCCTTGGATAATAACTAGATTGCCACAAAACTTTGAATCCATTTGTGTATGTACACTCAGCGAAATGATAAGCCCAAAGATTGCAATGTATTTTTTCCAATTTGTACTCTCTAGAAATGTAGTTACTTACTAACTTACTTTCGTAGATTTAGAAAATATTTTCCAAAAACAGAACAGTGTTCCAGTCTCAGGGCAATTTGAATTTAATTTTGATTCTATTTATTCTAAAAGTAAGGTTATTACTTCTTTCTTTCTTTTTAATAGACAGACTTTAAGACAGCGAAAAACTAAGTAAGTTTAAGAACGTTTTTATCGCATATCTAAAAGATATTTCTTTAAGCCAGAACAGAATTCTAATTACTATTATTGTATATTTATTTAATTATTTATATTTTAATATTTATAATTGTACTTATTTAATTAATTATATTTATTATTACATTTATTTCTTTATTCTATATACAACATATTTCTATCAAATCGAAAAGAAACCTTTCTAGTTTATAGAAATTTGTTAGCGTATTTTTAGAAATTATTTCTAAAAACACCAATTTTCTTTATTTTAGTATTCAGTAGTAGTAGTATTTTTTTCTGAGTGTATATTTATATTGACGTGTGTATTTATAAGTATCGCGCTGTAGAATATTGCGACGCATGCACAAAGTTTTGATAACTGCAAGGATTAAGGTTGCGGTGCTTCAGATGGCGCAAGGGCCTGTGGCAAGTGGCCAGAGTCATTGTGGCAATAGCCGGTTAATTGCCATCCACAAACCCAACCCAATCCAACCACTTCCGGCAACTGGCCGAAAGAGAAACTCGTCTCCAGCCTCGGGCATTGCCTTAATTGCTCGTAATTTTCAAACGGCAATGTCAAAATTTGTATTAGTAGTAGTTAAGGGTGGGGAGTGGAGGGGAGGTGGTGGGGAGGGTGTAGCGGGGGTAGTCGATTGCGAGTGCGTAGTTAATGACTCCTAAAATGGTAAATAAATCTGTGGCAAATCGAGTAACTGGGCTGCACTTATCTATGTACATACGTGCAACATTCTGAAATAGCCCCAGCATGTGGCATGTGGCACTTGCAACCGCAAATAGGCTACACATTCTGCCATAGTCCACCTGTGACTCACAACTCTATCAATTAGCACACACCGATCAACGTACAGCGTAAAGTAAAAGAAAATTGAGCTGTATTTAAATAATATAAAAATATAAATGAATATAAAAAATAAATAAAGCCTGAGAGGGATGCGACTGCAGCAAGCATGCTGAAATTTACTGCCCCCGAAAGCAAGTCTTGGCTTTGCTAGAATTTTAATATTCTTTCCTTATATTGAAAATAAATAATATGAAAATATATAAATAAATATAATAAGTAGATTAGATACGTTCTGGAATTAACTACTCCAGAACACATTCAGGAATTCACATTCTAGAAAACAAGTCTTGACTTTGCTAGCATTTTAAAAGGCCTTGTTCCATCTGAATATAGAATTATATATAAATATAATAAATCAATAAATAAAAATGCATACTTTAGAATGCATTCTGGAACACATTATGGAATGTATTGTCCCTGAAACTTCTCCAACTCCTCTTTATTTTCTCTCTCTTTAATCTTAATTCTCTTTACTCTTTCTCTCTCTCCAAAAATGGTTTCCCAATCGTTGCTATATATCTTAGATATATATTTTATATATATATTTGTACATATATTTTTGAAATTTTGTGCTTGCTTTTGGTAGACATTAAACATAGAAAATCAGACAACATATGCTGGATTTAAATACTCCCAGAAACCTTATAAATATTTTTTATTTTCTAACTTATATATAATTTTAAATTTTATTTAATTCAATTCTTTTACGTTTTATATTTTTTGCGTTGACTGACTTTAGTTGACTTTAAATAAATAAATAAATATCAAATTCACATAAAATAAAAGTAGACTAAAATAATATATATGCATAAGAACTCTCTGGCTAAAGTCACCACTTAATTTTGTGCAGTGTACACAAGCCAGCATACAATTTGTGACGTGTGTGTGTTTCTGTGTATATATGAAAGATCAGATGCTTTTATTGTTATCGACGGTGTATGTCTGTCTGTCGAGGAGGAGGAGTATGAGGAGCATCAGGAGGGGGAGCAGGGGATCGTTTATTTTTGCTTTTGTTCAAGCATTTTTGTTTTGGGCCGGTATTTTGTCAAAAATCTGTGAGATTTTATAAATTATTTCTTTTGGGGAAATCATAAATGTTATATTTAGACATGAACAATATTTATAGTGACATTATTTTGACAGATCGGGGGTGGGGAGTCGAGGGGTAAGGGCTGGAAAAATCATAATGAATCTGTGTTAAAAAATTGAACTTCAGTTTCGAATCGTGTGCCGCAGATGACAGATTACAATTTAAATACGTGGATTACATTGGGGGCCAAATCATGGGTTTACAGTAAAAACACAAAAAATAAATAAATAAAACACAAAAAAAAAAAAAATAAAAACAATTCCCAGGCAATTAATTTTGACATGGTGGCTGGGAAGCTGCCAGTTGTGGCACCTGTTCAACAATATCCCCGAGAATGGGGAGATTTCTGTTCCCCCAATTTCCCCAATTTTCTGATACACAATTTTCGGTTTGTGGCAAAAATTTCGCTTTAACAATTGAAACTCAAACCCACCCAACAACAACCGAGCAGCAATCCAGCAATCCAATCCCAAACACCGCTGTCCCATTCAAAAATGATTAGACATTTATTGTTGTTGTGCCAGAGGTTATGGATGAAGATTGATGATGTCTATTGATGATCGTTATTATCCATATCATTGCCAGAACAGAGCAGAACCGAGCTGAATCGTGCTGAACAATCACACGTGCCTAAAAAATATACATACACTCCAGGACAATATTATAGAGGAATAGAAAAACTCCAAAATAAATTCAATTAAATTAAATTATAAATTTTTAATATACATTTTTGTTTTATTTTTTACAGTTTTACAAGTGTTTTAATTTATCCGAATTTTAATATTAAAGCTAGGAATTAAATTATATAAAATGAAGAGCGTGAAGTTTTACTACAAATTTATAAAATACATTTTTGGTTTTTGTTTTAAAGTTTTTAAAGTCTTTTCATTTGTTATCATTATTTAAAATCTCAAGATATCAATTAAATTACAAATTTCAAATGGAGTGAAAAAATCAAATAAAACATGTAATATATTAATAAATTATGGAAATTATAAATAACGGGCTTATTCTTCTGGTGGAATTTTCAACAAAAAAAAGATCCGAATGCTTATTTTATTTATTAATTTACTGTCGACTGATTTGTTTAAATAAAATATAAATTGAACACTTTATTTAATTGTTTCTTTTTATACCCTGAAACCACTAAAAATGGGTAAAAAGGGTATGATGGTTTTGTGCAAATATATGTAACAGGCAGAAGGAAGCATCTCCGACATCATAAAGTATATATATTCTTGATCACGATCAACAGCCGAACCGATATAGTCATGTCCTTCTGTCCGTCCGTCCGTCCGTCTGTATGAACACGCAGATCTCAGAGACTATAAGAGCTAGAGACTTCAAATTTGGAATATAGGCTCTCGTATACCAGGCGCAGATCAAGTTTGCTTTATTTTTTATCGATAACTGCCTCCGTTTCTCGAATATCGATACATTTAAAATTCTGATAGCAATAACTGCTAAAATTTGCAAGGCAGAATTTTCTAGTTAATACAGAATATACGCATATATATTATGGATCAACTAATTAAATTTTATAAATATCGGATAAGAAACACTCAAGTTAAAGTGGAAACTATATTCTCATTTCTATCAGTAGCCGCAAGCATTTTCTGTATGCATAAATATGCGAGTGCATGTGTGAGAATGAGATGGCATGATAATCGACGCGAACATCAATTGGTTTTTGTGTGTACTCTGCAGAGCCCTGCTAAGTGCGTATATGTATATATATATATATATGTATGAATAATCACTTGTTTGGCGGCAGAGCGCACATGCAGACCTGCTCGCATTTGAGTGAAAAGCTTTATACGGAAATTTGCCAATAATTTTAGAATATTTTCAAAGGTAACTTTTTGCTTGTACAAAAATATGATAATAATAAATAGAGGCAAATACAAGAACAGTATAAATTATATTAATATAAAGACCATATTTGTATGCCCATGATTGTATGTACACATGTGTAAGAAAGAGAGAGAGAGGGAGAGAGTGGAAGAGGGAGTAAGATAAATGGGCAAGGACAAGTGGAAACAAGTGCAAGTCTATCTATCTTTATTCTTTTAGGGGAGAGTTCGGGGATTGTTGCCATAATTTGTGTGTCCATTGTTTGATGTGGCACAAAGCTTCTGCTGCTGCTGTTGCATAGAATTGACATTTGGGCGCTACTTTGGCAACAACAGAATAGAACTTAATACAAAACACAAGCGATGCGACAATGAACTTCTAATTTGAATGCTATTTTATGCTTTGTTGTGCCCAGATTTAATCATCTCCTGCCAAAAACGCCTGTGCTCGTTTCCCATCATTAGAGTTGCCATTGTTTTCGCATATGAATGGGCAACAGGCTCAAGCTCGCTTCTCTTTCTTCTCGCTCCCCAGGGCGTAGAGAAATGTATGTGGAACTAGGAATGTGAAATGGCGACAGGATTTTGGGCATTTCTATTTTTGTGTTTTACCTTAGCCTTTTGTCTTGTTTGTCTTTGAAAAAAACATCATCATAATTTGTACAAATCGTGTTTTCAATTCAAATTTCAATTTCCCCAATTTGTGCGCGAATTTCCTAACCGGGAAAAACAACTCCCCCCCCATCCCCGTAATCTATCAACTGACGATATGTGGCTGCCTCGTGCGTGTCCCGTCAACGTCAGCGTGAAACGTGAAATAACTTGTAATTGAATTGACGCCAGGACATACACAGGACACAGTAAACAGGACACAGTACACAGGATGCACAATGCAGCAGCAAGTTCAAATTGAAGTCGAGAAAAATCACGTAAAGAAAGAAAAACAATTACCTCGAACGCACTGGGCGGTCCGGAACCGTATTAGTACCGTTACAGGTACCGGTACGAGTACCGGTACCGGTATGAAGACCATCCACACACACTCTCATGTCCAGCACTGAAAAAATGAAAATAAGCGCCCAGAAATAAAACCCAATTTATAATTCAGTATTTTATTATATATATTTATTTATTTATTCTAAAATGATTATCATAATTTCTATTTTTAAATCCCAAAACCACCGTTTTTTCTTTATTATTATTAGTATACTATTATTATATTTATCTATTTACTCTATATTTATTATTATTATATTTTCGAATTCTAAAACTCAAGTTTTTCGCTCTTTCACAGTCAGCGCTTTTCAGTGTTTTTCTTTGCTTAAGTATCCAGTTTACATGGCATTCTTAACATTCTTCTATTCAATTATTAAACATTAGTATTTTAGTAATTCTCATATTATATATTAATTTGAAAATCAATACAAATTTTATTACTTTCATGCTGAATTTTAGAAAGTATTTGTTTTAAGAAAAATATTTTCATTTCTGCTCTTAGAAAGTTTATTTTCTAATAATATATTTTATACTTTTTCTAATTATTTATAGAAAAATCCCTTTTCTAATACTCAATATTTTCCTTTTTATTTCTTCTTATTTCTTAGAAAACTTTGCTAAAATATATGGGAAAACCTCTTTTCTATATATATATTCGATATTCAATTTTTTTCCTTTTTTTCTTGTTTCTTTATAATAGAAACTATTGCTTAAGAAATTAAGAAAACATTTTCTAATAATATCATTATTATTATTATTATTAGTTGTCAAAAGTTCATTTTATTGCAAGAAAACTCTTTCAAAAAATAGGTATTTTTCTTCATTTTTTCATTTAAACATATTTAGAAATGTATTTCTTAATCATACAAAACATTTCTAAGAAATATGAAATATTTATTTCCAATTGAAATAAATTTCTTAAATATATATATATATATTAAATATATATTTCTAAATTTTGGCTGAGTGTATTATTGTGGCTGCAACAGTTTGGCGCAGCTTCACACCCAGCTCAAATATCGCGACTTTTACTGTAGACCTTTGCACTTGACATTGGCCGCACGGCGGGTGGGTTACGGCCACGGTTACGGCTACGGGTTCGTCTCCGGGTCCGGTTTGAAGTTTTGGAGTGGGCATCATAATTACAATAAAGCCAACATCGAGTGGAACAATGGTGTGGCATCATCGTCGTCGACATTCTTTCCGCTTGCCGTGTGCCAGCCCCTTTTGCAAGGAAAGGCTTTTCGCTTTTTTTTGCTACGTGCAACATGCCCCGAGCACGTGCTGCAAGCATGTCGGCCACTCAATTACACACTTACTGCTCTCAATAGGTGCAAAATAAAAATATATATATATTACGAAAAACAAAATACATTTTAAAACTCATACGCAAATCATTTTTGAATACATTTTGCATTCAATATGTTATATGAATTATTAATTATACAATATAATATTATAATTAATAGATGTCGAATTTTGCTTGATTTACTTTATTTTATTTACATTATTAAATATTAAATTATTTTAGATAAAATTACCCCCTATGTTTATTATATTCATTATTTAATCATGTAAATTGAACGCCTAATTAATCCATTCTAATTTCATATTATTTAAACAACTTGCAGTTTTTTTTAAATCTTTATACACTTTTTGTAAAGTGTCTTTGGTCCAGAATAAATAAATAAAATAATAAATAAAAATCTACATCAGATTTATTTATATTTATTTATTTATTTATAAAATAATAAAACTTATTAAGCTATTCGTTTCCGTTTTAACCAACTCAAGTCAGTCGACACAAAAGTAACAAAATTTAATTAAATGAATTTTAAATTAAATTGTAAAACTATATATATAAATTAAAAATAATAAATATTTATTATTTACTTATTTAATTATTTATTTATTTATACTATCCGGTTTTAATGTCAACCTGTACATTATATCATATTTTAAATTAAGACTCTCTCAACTTAATTACAATTAGAACTTTCAGACATAAAAACAGCACTCAAATCACACACACACACACACACAGTCGCACACACAATAAACAATGAGTTTTTGCGCACTTTCAAATGAAAGAATGACTGAATAATGCACAAACAAAAAAGAAGGCTTTAATTAAGGCAAAGATCTCAACTCAGGGATACCCTGTATTTTTATTTTACTTTATTTTACTTATTATTCCGTATATTTCTTAAGCGAACTTAATTTGATTTTATTTTATATTGCTTATAATTCTGTATAACTCTTTAGCGAACTTAATTCAAATTTATATCACTCATTTAAACGATTAATGAATTAATTTATTATGATTACTATATATTTTTTATTAATCAAATAAAAATATATATTTTATTCATGACTTTTAATGCTGATAAAAGAAGTATTTAAATATATTTATATTTACATAAATGCTTCCTCCTGTCTGCCTGGGCGTATAATACAAATTTTCCTTACTTTTCACTCGTACAGGGTACAAAAAAAGAACAACAACAACAACGAGCGAAAAACTGAAAAGGCTAAGGCAAATGAAAAAAAAACATGAACAGCAGCAGTTTATTATTATAATTGAGTTGGACTCATTTGAATTTCACGCCACTTTGAGTCTCAATGGAAACACAAAATCTGAATAATCAGTTTTACATTACATTTTATTATATTTCATTTTTGTATTAAATATTTCATTTTCTTTGCTGCAGGGATGGAATTTTCATTCTCTTTCTGTTTTTATCTGTTTTCTCTTTAAAATGGAATTCTTTTCAATTGAGACCTGATAATGTAATCATAAACCTATGTTGGGGATTATATCTATTTAGAGTATATCTCTAAATTGAGAATTCTTTATTGAAATGATAGAAAACAGATTGAAAATGTTAAAATATATAGTAAAAATATAGTTAAATAATTAGGAGAAATATATTTGAACATAAGAAAAAATAAATAAAGTTAAAAAAATTAAATTAAAAGTCTTTAAGTTAATTAATAACTAAACTAAATTAAAACGCTCAAAATAAGATTTATGATTGGCAGAAGTTTTCCTAACTTCCAAGTAATATTTTTATATATAGGAAATAATACAATTCAATTGTTAACAAAACTAAATGAAAGTCCTAAAATATTTATTTATTTTATTTCATTATTTTTTAAAGTATATTCAACAAATTTCAAGTGTCAAAATTAATTGTTGTCATACAATAGTTTCAAAAAATAAATATGATTCAAACAATAAACAAGAAATTTAAGGTTTTTAACTATTTATTTATTAATTTATTTAAATAAATAAAAAATGATTGTGTATTTAGTAGGGCTTGCTATAAAATTATTAATGTTATTATTCAAATTATTAACAACAAAAAATGTTGAAGGTCTTTAAGTATTTATTTATTTTATATTTATTATTTTTAAATAAATTGAAAGTGAGTCGCTCAAAGTAAAATTAGTGATATATATAGAGTATTTCTTAATAACCTTTTTATTTAGCAAAACAATTTAAATACATCTAGCAAACTTGACATTATTATTCTTTGGCTATTTGGGTTCTTTTGCCCCACTCAAACATTCAACTTCAACTTGTGGCATGAAAGAAAATGAGACTGCCAATGAATGATGATGAATTTATATAGCAACAAAGGCAAACTCATTAAAATTGAAACGGAAACACACCCCTGTGTGTTGCTGCCAGTGAAGCTGCCACTGATGTTGTGGCAAGTTGCAAGGAGCTGTGGAGGGTTGGAGAGAAAGCACTTTGTATTTTGCTTTAGGGATTAATCACATTATCTGTCTAACCGATCTGCGATATGTTTCTGTCTGATTTTTAATAGATTTTTTGAATAAAATTAAAAAATAAAAAGTATCACAAAGGGCGACTGTGCAACGTTTTGTGGCAAAAGGTATTTTCTCACATAGGGGCACAATAGAGCTCAAAAAAAATAATAATTTTAAAACAGCAGATACACTAAATATTAAATAAAATTAAGAATGCTGTAGTTGAGTTAGCGCAACTACAAAATACCCTGTATTTGTAAGGCGTTTATTACTATCGTTTATCGGTATATATCGAAATTCTTGAAATGTGGCAGTTATCGATTAAATAATATAACTTGTAGATATATAATAATAACAAAATATAATATAAATACATATTTAATTAAAATATAATATAAAATAAACTTTAAATGTATAAAATGTAATATAAATATATTTATAAATAATATAATATAAATATATTATAAATATCTCTTATTTCGTTAAGTTTAATTTAATTTTAAGCTTAATTTTTAATTTAATTTCATAATTTTTTTACTTTTTGTATTTGGTTTTTTAATCATCGGACGACTTTAATTGACATTAAATAAATAAAGTAAGCAAAAATAAAACAATATAATAATTGTAAATATAGTTTTACAGTCTGTGAGATTCGTTTGTCGATCAAGAATATATTTACATTACGGCTTTGCCAAATCTTTCTTCTTCTAAATACTTGATACATTTTTCTTACCTATTTTTAAATACACTAAATGTCATTAAAGGAATAAACAGGTGTACAATGACAGGGGTACTATCGCCGTAATAACATATAACAAACAACAACAATGCCACAATTTTTTCACAAAAATATTGAAGAGGAATACTTTTTTTTTGAAGAAAAACTTTTGACAGCTCAGCTCAACCACCCCCCGCTGACACCCCTTCAATGGAGGATGGAATGGGGGGAGTTATGGGTAGTAAGTCAATGAAGCGATGACACAGCGTGTCATCTGTGTAATTTTCAGCCTTGTGGCAGCCACAAGCCACAGTGCCACCTTTCAACGGATTTGTGCCACATCCTTGGGGATTGTTTTTGGATTGTCGAATTGTCGATTTGTTGGATTATTGTTGGTTTTTGTGGCATTCTTTGCCGCTTTGGGCGACAGTCGCGTGACAGTGACATTAGACATTACACATAAGAATTAGACATTAGTCATTGGAAGCGGCCAATTGGGAATCCTAAACAACAACAACAACTCTTCTTAAGCCATCGATGCGGTAGCGCTAGTGAAGAAGAAGATTGCGGTAGTGTTGCCTAGGGCGTAGCCAGCTTTGACTGTTGTATTACACTCAAAAAAAAAACACACACACACAATTGTAAATTGTCCTGAAAAATAGAACAAATTATTTTTAAATATTCGTAAACAAATGTATTTATTTATTTTAATTTATATTATTTACTTACAGTTTATTTCTGTTATTTAGAAGAAAACAACTGTACTTAAAAAAAACGATTTTTTAGAAATGTTTTCTATTATTTAGAAATAAATCCTTATTTAAAAAAAACCTCTAAAATGCAGCAACAAATGATAATTTCTAAATATTATAAAAACAAATTGATTTAAATAAGCAAGTTGTTATTTTGAGTTTCTATTATTAAGAAAGAAATCAATTTGTTAAAAGCGGCTATCAAAATAATAAGATATTAAAATAATAAACATTTTCCAAAATGCAGTAGCTGTAAAAATGCTCTGGCTCTTGCAAATAATTTCTAAATTTTAGGAATAAACCCTTATTTAAAACAAAACTTTCTAATTTGCCAAATCTTACTAAAATGAAAATCGCCCTGAAAAATAATAACATTTTGTTTTTAAGTATTTGATATTTAAAGGAGAAAATTCTTAATTCGATTTTTGGAAATGTTTTCTGTTACTAAGAAATAAAAGCATATTTAAGAAAGAAACCATTCTAAAATGCTGCAAGAGATACTAAAATTTGCACATTCAAACTATATATACTACATATATATACTATATATAAATCTTCTTATTTCTAACTATTCGTAAATAAATTGATTTAAACGAGAATTGAAGAATGGAAAATTCTTGGGTTTGTCAAGAGAGTTTTCAAAATAAAGTGAGGAGCTTAAAATTCGGCCAGTGTTGCGCTCACTTTGAGCGACTGCGTGTCTCTCGGTTTATCTTCTTATCTGCCAATGAATTTTAATAGCATTCACAGCCAAATTTTCGGCGGTTGCCAATTTGACGATTTGATGCTGACAACTTGATAACAATCCGTCTACGTCTACGGTTTCCTCTTCCTCTCCCTCTCTTCTTATACTTAAACTACGCAACCTTAGTAATTTATATTTTTTTAAAACTATTTTTTATAAAAATTAATTTTGTAGATTCAGTAAAGGCCTTTTAAAAGTAATTATTTATTTTGTTATTTGAATCATTCACTTTTGATTTGAAAACACTCAACTTGTAATTTTAATTATTCCATAAAACCTTTTTTAATTTTGAATCTTACTAGCCCACATTAAATAAATTAATAGCTAAGAATTAAGTTTGAAAATTCTTAATTCACTTTTGATCTTATATTATTTACTCGTAACTTTAATTTAAAATTTATATTTTTCAAATCCTTTTTAAAAATCGACGATTGTTTTTAGTTCATATTAAATTAATGAATAACAAAAAATTAGTTTACGATCTAATATTTAATAGATTTACTATTATTTATTTATTTATTTTATCTATTCACTTTTGATTTTATTTTCATAATTCTATTAATTTTGAAAAACTGTTTTTACAGAACTGTTTTTAGTCCACATAAAATAAAAGAATAAAGATAAATTAATTTTATAGATTTAGTGAAAGCCGGTTTGTTATTGTTATTTATTTTATTATTTTTTATTTAAACAGTATTTTATATTTAAATTATTTTGTTATATTGAATTTTTATTTTTTAAAAATTGCATACGATTTTTAGTCAACATTAAATTAATTTTAGAGAATCAGTAACAGCCTATAAGAAACTACCTTCAGCGCAGGCTAGTGTTGCTGCTGATGCAGGGTTGCCACAGCACTGGGCTTGCTGACCTTACCTAAGGGCAAAACCCAAACACATTTGTATTAGTAATGCGCTTCGTTTTCTCGATTATTTATTTATGCGCGGGACGCTTCCCGAGAAACCCAAGCATAAAACAAAATAATAATAACAAGGATAATAATAATAAAAATAAAAAAAAGAATCGAAACGAAACAGCCCGACACCTAGGTCCTAAAAAAAAGAACAGAAGCAGGACCAGGACAATTTCAGCACAACTCTTCTGCAAATTTGCAACCCCCGTCAAAAAAACAGCAAAAGAGCCGTGTATGATTCATGACTTGAGGTCGTCAAAAGGACACAAATATGTTTGTCCATAGGACTCGGATGCTGGAGCAGGAATAAGGGAAGTTGGGAGGGGAGCTGCAAGTAGTTATATGTAGGCTTATGTGTGTACACTCTGAAAAGAAATTGAGCTGCAATTTATAATATTTATTTATTTGTTTATTTATTTAATGTCAACTAAAGTCAGTCCACACAAAAAATTCTAAAAGTAAAAATTTAATTAAATTAAAATTATATATAAATTAAAAATATCAGAAATATTTATAAGATTTCTCGGGATATTTACATGCATAACGGTCCAACATTTATTGCTTGAATTGGGGAAGCACCAGAAAGACCCCAATAAGCCCAAAAAATAAATTATAATAAAAAGGGCTTTCTAATATTAAAATTGTTTGTTGTTAATTTAAATTTTTGCGTAATTCTTAATAATGAAAAAATATAAAAAGAACTTTTCTAATATTAGGTTTTTTATAGTTAAAAATTATATATTAGAAAGCTGCTCACTATTTTTTATATTTTTTATTTTTAATTTAAACTTAAAAGCAACAAATATATAAAATAAATAATTAATAAATGAATAAAAACTAGAATAAAAAATTTAGTTAAATATAATTGATGAATGGAACTTTAAATATTTGAAAATTCGGTCAGGGTGTTTAATAATCCTGCAAACTCAACACCAGACAACGATACTCTGTGTGTGTTGTGTGTGTGTGTGTGTGTGTGCGTTGTGTGTATAACAGCAATTTTACTTCTTTATCTATGATGGGAGACACGTAAATATGCGGAGCTTTCATTGTGCGAACAACATTGGGGAGCAATTTGCGCCTCGTCTCCCTTTCGCCCACACCCTCGCCACGCACCCCCCACTCAGTTGTCAATGAATATGAAATGAGTGTGTCTCCAGCATCAACATCAGCATCAGCATCAGTGAGTTTACTGCGCTTCTCTATCATTTCAACTCGACTAAATTTCTGTGGCAACAACAAACAAAGCAACGCCACAACAAAGGCATTGAATGTTGCTGCCACACACATATATATATATATATATATATATATATATATATGTGTTTACATATATCTGAACTGCAGTGCTGTGTTTGAATGTCCACTTGAAATCTGGTTATTGTGTTGCATTTGGTTTCGTTAATGAGGTGCTTGCTGCTTTTTACTTTTTTTGCTTGGTTTGTGCTATTTCTCTGCATGTATCCTGCAAGGGGTATGCTCAATTTTGTGTCACACAACTCAAACTTCTTCTTCCTAATCTACTGCGTGTAAATATATATAATTTATAATTATTTCATTCTATTTATTCATTCAACATTGGTTAAGTATTTTGAGAATGTTGTTTATAAAAATCATGTTAATATTAATCTGAAAATCAGCTGACAAATATGAACAAAAGTTACAGATTATTTCAATTTATTTAATTCTATTAATAAAACATTATTCGTTTAGTATGTTGGGAATGTTGGAAATTCGCTATGAGTATGTTTATTGCTCTATAAAGATATAGGTATAAAGATTAACATTTAAATTAAAACATTTTTCGATTCTGTAAATTTCTTTCGGATTTATTAGGCTATCTTAGATATTTTAATTTATTTTTATACCCTGAACTCATTAAAAATGGGTAAAAAGGGTATAATGGTTTTGTGCAAATGTATGTAACAGGCAGAAGGAAGCATCTCCGACATCATAAAGTATATATATTCTTGATCACGATCAACAGCCGAACCGATATAGTCATGTCCTTCTGTCCGTCCGTCCGTCCGTCCGACTGTATGAACACGCAGATCTCAGAGACTATAAGAGCTAGAGACTTCAAATTTGGAATATAGGTTCTCGTATACCAGGCGCAGATTATTTTATCGAAAACTGTCTCCGTTTCTCGAATTTCTATACATTTAAATTTCCGATAACAATAAATGCTAAAATTTTAAAGGGAGAATTTTCTAGTTAATACAGAATATACGCAAATATATTATTGATCAACTACCCAAATTTCATAAAGATCGGATAAGAAACACTCAAGTTAAAGTCGAAACTATATTCTCATATTGATCTCATTTCTATAAGCAACAGCATGCATTTTCTGTATGCATAAATATGCGAGCGCATTTGTGAGAATGAGATGATATGATAATCGACGCGAGCATCAATTTGTTTTTGTGTGTATTCTGCAGCGCCCTGCTAACTGCGTATATATGTATGTATGAATAATAACTTGTTTGCCGGCAGAGCGCACTTTGCAGACCTGCTCACATTTGGGTGCAAAACAAGTTAAAGAGAGATTCGCCAATAAAACTAGAATATATTTAAAAGCTGGGTTCAGGGTATCTCGGCAACAGCACTCTTACTTGTTTTAAATATACGAATACAAATGTCTTAATGCTAGAAAGGTTTTTAATATACTTTTTTAATATTAAACAACGAAAATGTTTGTACAGTTGAAGTATGAATAAGAACCCAAATAATTAGATATATTTATTCTGAATTTTAGCAAACTTGAAACTGTCACTAAAAAAACCCGTGCCTTTTACTTATTTATCTATTTAAAACAAATAAAAAATTATCCCAAATAAATTAAATGAAATTAAATTTTAATTAAAAATAATAAGAAATATTTACAAGATTTAGAAAGACATTTTTTGACGAAGTAAAAGAAGTTTGCCAAAATGAGTAAAGAAAAACCCCGACGTTGAGCATGATTATGAAAATGTTCTCGCCGGAATTGCACATAATTGATATTAAACTATCCCCATTCCCCAAAAGCAAGAACTAACTGAGAAGGGAAAGAAGGAGAGTGGTATCTTTGTCATTGTTGCGAGAGCGAGTAGAGTTAATCAATTAAATAAGCTTTGATGTTGCCTGGCAATGCTAGCGTGATCTCTCTTCCGCTCTCTCGTTCTAACTCGTTAGTTGGCATAGGCAAATGAAGTACGATTTAATAATGAAAACAAACAAGCAAAATGCGTGCATGAATGTGTGTATGTGTGTGATCGACTGGCGCCCGGCTAAGCAAACGAAATAGAAACAAATAAGTAAATACAACAAACAGTCAAAAAAAATACAACAACAACAGCAGCAGCCGGCGACGAGCGCAAGGCAAACACACATAATGAAAATAACGGAATAAAACAATCAGCAAATTGTCCTTTGATCTTTTTCGCCCTCTCTCGTTCCCGCTCACTCCTACTGCAACTTCAACTTGTTGTTTTTGCTTTGCTTTTGATGCCATAACCGAAATTAACAAGTTAAACAAATAAAACGAATTCAAATCACATCTATTTAATTTGCTTCGGGTGCCCCCAAAACAAACACGCCTTTAATCAATACACTAAACAAAAGTCGGACACAAAAAATTGCCCACCCTTTAATTTCCCGGGGTGTGGTTTGTCGCTTATTCTTACATGTAAATTAGCACAGTTCTTCTAACAGTTTTGCTTGCTTTGTTTGCTGCTCATTATGCGTGTATGTGTTTATGTGTGTGTGTGTAAAGCTCTAAGCACTTGTCGCAGTTGAACTAATTTGTTTTGCGTAAATTGGATGGTTCGCTAAAGCGAGATGACAGCATATGACAAAGGTATTTACGATCGCCCAGTGCGAATTTTGTTTTTGCAATTTCTATTACTTGTGCATATTACATTTTATGTGCATAAATTCCCGCTGGATAATTACAATGGCTTAAGAAGAGACACAATTAAAATCACAGTTAGAAAGATAACCGAGCGTTAAATTTTGCTTAAATACACACTATAAAAATTTCGTATTCATTTGATTTAAATTATAAGTACAATTTGATATTAAATTTATTTTAAAAAGATTAGATATATTTATAAGATTTATAAGATGCAAGTTATAATCGTTATATTTTTAGTGCTTAATTTAGTGTAGACTTGAATAACATATGTGCATATCTGCGAAAATAATATAATAATAATAATAATAATATAAAAAATAATGAGTTAATAGAAAAACATAAATGAAATTAAATAAATAAAATTGAAGTATATTTATCTATTTATTATCAGCCACATCTCAAACGCAAGTTGCTGAAAATCACATTTATTATCTCTGACTCACTTTCTGTTTCTGGTTCTGGCCTGTAATTAAATCTGCTCATCCGTAAGGAAAATGAGGAAAATCAAGGCGAGAAGCAGGCCAAGATGAGAGACTCTTTTGTCAACTGTCCGTCGATGATTTCTCTGGGTTATGTCATAATTGCTTCCAATGCTTTTCAAACATTATAATCAGCATAGACATAAATCTGGAAATTAGTTCCGATGGTTTCCAAACATTCCACATAATACTTTGTCAATATATTAAGTTTTTATTTTCCATTTTTTAATTTACTGTTTTTTCTGCATTTTCATCCAAAATTGTAATTATCTTTTTAAAATGTTAAGTATATATAATTTAAGTTTTTATATTTATTTATGTTATATATGTATTTTTATTTATTCGTGTAACAATTTGTCTTTATTTCGTTTATTCCTTCCAATAGCTCAAAATAAAAATTTGTCAGTTTAATTTATTTATGATTATTTTTTCATTTTCATATAAAATTTTAATTTAAAAATGCATTTTAATTGTGTACCATTTAATTTATAGGATTAATTCTTATTTTATTTCATAATTCATTTATATATATATATATATATTTTTTTTTAAATTTGTGATTATTTTTATTTTCTTGCTTTTCTAATTGCTTTCAAAAGCCCAATTCACTTACTACATATGTGTGTGTATACGTATGTATGTATTTATAGGTACGTGCATTAGAATGCACACACACACACACTCATACTCACATATATATACGTATAACATTTGTTAAATGGCGACGGCACTGCCAACAACTAAAGAAAAATGTTCTACACACATATGAGCACACGTACACACACGCACATACACACGTACATATGTGCAATGTACCTCTTTTATTATTAGGTAAATACGCAGTAGGTACATATGTAACGTAGTGTGTGTACGTGTGTGTGTGTGTGGGCGTTGTGTGTGTGTGCGATGTGTGTGTGTGTGTTGTTCGTTTAGCGTCAGCCAACCGAAACGCACAATGGCAAAAATAATTGACGAGACAATTGGCTGGAGACAAACCATCGACGTCGACGCTGACTTCACTGCTCACTGCTTGCCAGTGTTTCCAGCTGTATATACACAAAGAAAAAAGTGGGAGGAGCTTGTAGCTTGCTGCGTATTGTATTACACAATAATCTTTGTGTGCGACGCTGACGTCGACGCCGACGCCGGCGTTTCTATTGATTTTTGAAACAACGGCGAAGCTTTTGATTTTTTTCTACCAGCTGCCAGCCAACCACAAAAGAGAGAGTGTGAGCGAGACAGGGTGCTCGATTGCAACAATGTGTGCGCAATGTGAACAATTGAAAAAAGAAAAGAAGATAAATTGAAGAACGCCCCTCGTCGTGTCCTATTGTGTGTGCGAGCGAGAATGCTGCAAGGAAAAGGCGTGTGCTGCTCTCTCGCTCTCTGTGCAACCCTTACAGTCGCTCTTTCTCTCACTTTCTCCCTCTGCGCATTCATTTTATTTGCATATGTATGTTTATTTTGCACATTTACATTTACACGCTCTGTTAAATAACATTTGACAGTGGATTAAATGCTGGTCGCATGTGCTGACGTCACAGCGATTATTGCTTGCACTCTTTTAATTCGCTCGCCTTCGTTCTCTTTGCTTCTGTCCCTCCCCCTCGCCCATCACATATTCATGCTTGCCTTGGCTCTCATTGCTTCCCCCTCCACCCTTTACACACCTTCGCACTCTTGCTGGCTTCGCTCTCTTTACCTATCCCCTCTCCTCTTCTCACATCTTCTCCCACGGTCACTCATTTACTCACTAACTCACTCTGTCCCTCTCGCTCTCTCTAACGTTTTTGACCTGCGCAGTTTGTAAACAAAAAAAAAAACAAAAACAATAGCTGTATTCTTTCCAACAGCCGCAGACAGATTTTCACATGGCCGACCACGTCGTCGGCATCAGTTCGTTACGATGTGTCGCTGCAAACGGTAAAAACGAGCACGAACACGATTGCAAGTGCGAGGCGAAGGCAAAGGTAACAAATAACGAACAACAACAACAACAGCAACAACAACGTCAACGTATAACGTTTTTGGCTTGCGAAGCAGTAGAGCTGATTCTGCTGCTTCTTCTTCTTTGCTAGCTTTTGTGTTGTGTGCGGAAAACAAAAGCAGCATCAGCAGTAACGTAACGCAACGCAACGTAACGTAACAGTACGTAACGTAACTTAACTGTTTTCAGCCAATCAGGCGAAGTCGTCCGCGAGCCGTGCAGACAATTGACGAGAGACACAGCACACACACGTACAAATGTGTGTATGTGTATTTGGCTCAGTCATTGCAGTTGTCTGCCAGAATGGAGTACAAATCACGCATCGTTTACGTTACGTAGGCGCTTAACCGTTATTCAGATTTTACTATGCAAATGCAAAGCAAAAAGTGACTTAAAAAAAAGGAAAAAAAAATTTAAATCGTTTGTGCAACAAGTTATAAAAAAAAAAATATATATATATATTTATTTACTACAATTTTTAAAAAGGATTCTTAAAAATACAAATTTTAAGTGCAAAATTCAGTTAAAAGTCAAATTGAAGTTACAAAAAATGATATATCTATTTATGTTTGTGTATGTGTATAATAAACATATATTTTTTGGAATTTGAATCTGCAGAGTTTTAAAGAGGTTTTTTAAATTATATAAAATTAAGAATGCATGCATAAAAATTTATAATTTGAAACGAAAAAAAGAAGAAAATAAAAGATATGTTTATTATTTATATATTTACACAATTTTTAAAACGTTTTTCTTAAAAATATCATTTAAATATTATAAAATTAAAGAAACACACAATTCTTAAAGGGTATTTCTAAAAAATTCAAATTAAATTATATCAAATGAAAAGTGCATAGTTCAATTTAAAAATCAAAGAAAGTGATTAGTAAATACTTATTATTAATTATATATTTACTAAAAACCGTCCGCAAGTGCATAATTAAATTACAATTTGAAATGAAAAAATGAATGAAACAAAATAAAGCTATAATATAAACATAATTATATAATAAACTATAAGATAAATACAATATAAATAATAATGAAATAATAGTGATACAAATACATGGAATATATAATAAATATTAGCATAATAACAAATGGAATTTTATTAACAAATAACAATTAAAAAACTAAACAATATAAACTGGAGCTATTAAATTTCGAAGCAAACTTTTATTTTTTTAAAAAGTGTTCAATAAAATTGTACAAAAGTCTGTAAAACAAAAAACAAAGGAAGCAATTCTGAGCATAAACTTCTCTCTCTCTCTCTGTAATGCTTACAATAGAGTTTATCGCCAAATCAAATCAGACTTCTCTATTTCCATCAACATTGTTTGTGTGCGAAGCAAACAGCCTGATAAATCAAAGCTAACGTAAGACGTAACCACCAAGCAGACAATGCATTTATTGTATGACGTCTTACGGTCGCTTCGATCAATCTGTATTGTATTGTCTGCTTAGAGACGTAACGCAACGCACAACTAGACTATATTGCACACACGAACCAATCAGTTGACTCAAATGAGGTCGTGCCTGATCGGCTTCTGACAGACACACATACACATGATGCAGCGACTAAACTATCGAACCTTATGCAATCCAAGCCATTCTTACTTCGGAAATGGAACACAGTGCAAGGCTTGATAACACATACAAGCCTAGATAAGCAATAAATGCTGCAAGGCTTGTATGATCGACTTGAGCTTGTGCAAATTATATGTTGGGCAACAGCTGCGATCGAACTTTTTTGTGTTCGTTCGCTCTCTCGGTCCGCTACGAAAATAGTCTACATTCAACTTGAATGATTGGTTATTTATATATTTATTTAATTTTATTTCCAACTTATTTTTCTACTTAATTTTTTATTTTATTAATTAACAAAAAACATATTCAAAGAGCAGAAAATAGATTATAAATCAAACGTAATATTCGATTTTATTATTATTATTTATTTATTTTATTCATTTATTTAGTTTATATCATTTTATTATTGAAATTAAAATACAGAAGAAATATTTATAAGATTTTTTCATACAAACCAATTTAAATATTATTCATGTGCGATCGAACTTGGTTGCAATGCGCTCCTGCACAACTTGCAACATGTGTGATTTGTCATTGATTTATTTACACTACAAAGAGTAAAAATTAATTAAAAATAAAATGTAATATTAAATGGAAAATAAATTAACATGAAATATTTAAGACGAATGTAAAATATTATATTGAATTACGGACTTGCAATTGTCTTCTTCTTTCAGGCGCAATTCGAAAGCATGACCGATATCAAGACCAACCTACAACGACAGCAACAACAACAGCAGCAACTGCAAACTGTACAGCGAATGCATCAAGAGAGCTGTTTACAAGAGATGCACCAGCAGCTGACTGCACAGTTTAACAGCAGTCAGTGCTATGCAACGCAACATCATCCACATCAACAACAGCAGCAGCATGTCCAACAACAACAACATCATCCACAACACAATCCACATGCGTTGGCGGGTTTGCCCAGCAATTTGGTGCCGTTTTTACCATTCCTGCGACCGCCTTTGCCGCCAGCGCATCACATATTGGCCGGCGGCAGCCAATCGCATTATGGCCAAGGCCACGCCCATGGGCACGCCCACAAGTTGGCGCAGCAGCTGCAACCGATGTGGCCAACAACGGCATATATACAAGCAGCACTTGCCGCAGCTGCGGTGGCAGCCACAAATAACAACAATAGCAGTATAAATAACAATAATAACATAAATAATAACAACAATAATAATAGCATTAATAATAATAATACTGATAATAATAATATTAATATTAATCACGGCACAAAGTTTGCCGCCGATGTGACGCCATCTGGCGGCGCTAGCTGTTCCCCCTCGAATTCACCTCACACGCACACGCACACACACTCACACACATACAGTCACAATACGCCGCCCGATTCACCACAGCCGAGTCAGCGCTCTTCTTCCCCCGGCGCACGCAAATCTAGCGAAGACACAAACCCAACAAGGAATCAGAGTCGCAATCAAAATCGCAGTCGCAGCAACAGCATCGATGACATGGTTTTCGATGCACCCTTAAATCTTTCCAAGCCGCGCGCCTCGCCCGATTCATCGCCCCGGGATCAGCGGGGGGAGCAGTTGACTCCCCTGGCGCCAAGTTCACCTCTCAATTGGCATCAGCAAATCGCGCAGACTGCTGCCAATGCTGCGAATGCCAATGCCAACGTACCCGCCCCTGCCCCGCCCCCGCCACCCCAAACTGTTGTCGTCGCCGGCAACATGCAGCATCAACATCAGCATCAAGCGTCGCCTTTGTTTACAGATGTGGAAGCGACTTTTTTGCAGTCGAGGGTAAGTAAAAACTTTAAATATTAATATTATAAATAATAACTACTAAATAATATATAACATGTAATATATAATAAAGAAATAGAGAGAGAGAGAAAACATTCGTTTAACAGCCGTTTAACAGCTGAATAACAGCCAATATTTCTTAACATTTCGTCCTCTGTTGGCCGCAGCGTTTACGTGTGACTGGCAAAATAAGTTTAAGAGTAAAATGCGAACAGCTTATTATTATTTTATATAAATAATACTATTTTTATATAAAAATAAGAAGACAACTATTTATCATTTATATACTTAATTAATAATTTATTATAATATACAAAGGGCTGAAGTAATATTTAAATATTTAAATTATATATTATTTGAGCAATTATTAATTGTATAGTAGTTAAATATATCAACTAAATAATAATCGAGAAGATAAATATATTTATATATATATTTTATTTATATTTTAAATATTACAATAAATAACACAATAATACAAATTGCTCAAATAATACTTAACTATGCAAAATTAAATAATCTTTAATTAATTCTATTAAATATGTAAATTAAGATTACATATATGCATTTAACATTTAATATTAATTTAAAAATATAATTAATAATAGCTCATTCAAGTATTAAATACTTACGTCAATTAGTAAATATCAATTTAAATATATATTTACAATAATAATATTAGTTAAATATTAATAATTAATTACTCATTAATTCACTCCTGTAAATTGCAGAGTCGCTTGTGGAACCCGGGCAACTGCAGTAGCGGCGCACCTGTCACTGTTGCTAGTGTTGTCACCGATGCCACTGCCGCACGAGGGGCGGGGCAGGTGTGGCACGCGCCGGACGCACGAGTCGCGACTCAATCAACAGTTGCGGCAACAGCTCCGAGAGATCCGCGGTGCTCGATGCCGACACTTGCCACGTGCACACCCAGCTAAGTTGTGCCCTGCCCTCTGGCTCCGCCCAGCCACAACGACACAGTCACGGCCATGGTCACAGTCACAGTCACGGTCACAGTCATGGTCATAGTAAGCCGCACATCAAGCGACCGATGAACGCCTTTATGGTGTGGGCCAAGGACGAGAGGAGAAAGATATTGAAGGCCTGCCCCGATATGCACAACTCGAATATATCCAAGATATTGGGCGCACGCTGGAAGGCGATGTCCAACGCCGACAAGCAACCCTACTACGAGGAGCAGTCGCGTCTCTCGAAACTGCACATGGAACAGCATCCCGATTATCGTTATCGGCCACGCCCCAAACGCACCTGCATCGTAGATGGAAAGAAGATGCGCATCTCCGAATACAAAGTTCTCATGCGCAATCGTCGTGCGGAAATGCGACAACTCTGGTGTCGTGGAGGTGGTGGTGGAGGGGGTGCCTCAACGGGCTCAACACCCGCCGACTGCTCAACTGGGCCTGGACAGGTGGCTGCCTGCCTGTCAACCGCTGCGGCCGCAGCTGCCTATCATCTGCAGGAGCTCAGCCAGGCTCAGGCGGTGGGGGCGGGGGCGGACTGCGAGTCACCTCCGCCACCATCTTTAATTGTTAACGGACCAGGTGGGGCCAGTGGCGGCTACTATTATCCGCCGGAGAGTCTGTCGCCGTCGGGCTTCTCCGAGGAGGACATGGAAATGGCAGTGCTGCGGCAGGATGCGGACGATTAGATCTGTCCCCAGTTGCAGCTGCAAAACTGTCCCCAGTTGTAGATATTTCCAGTTGCAGCTGTTCTTAGTTTCTGTTAAGCTGTTAAGGTGTTCCTAGTTGACGATGCGGATGATGCCCAGCTGAAGCTGTTACCAGCGGTTACCAGCTGTTCCCCAATGAAACTGTCACTGCTCCTCTTTGCTGTATAACTGAAGCTAAGAATGCTATGGAAGCTAGTGACAGAGTAGTGACAGGTAGTCCAACTTTGGCATTTAAAAGGTTACAGGGTGTCAACAGGGAACCCTAAACGTGCCCGTATATCTCATAATCTCATTAGGGCGCCAAGCTAAATTTACCAACTTCCATTGTGAACTAATTATACCCGTTTCGTAATGCTAACGGTTGCAATTCACAATTTGAAGCGGTTTATTTCATTCAAAATGTATTTCCGTTTTGATATAATAATATTCGTTCCTATAACTACTTCTAGGATTTTATAAACAAATTCCTTTATCGGTTCTCAATTAAACTTTCAATTTATAGAAACGCTTTTATTAGTTCATTTCATTAATAAACAGACTAATAAAACCCGCTACGCTAACTGATTCTTCTTCAAAAAAAGATCAGTCATCAGGCAATTGTATTTTAGTTTCGTTTTATTCGATATTAATTTCCGGTTACAGATATCAAACGGGTTTTCGGAGGCTTTCATCAGTTCATTTAATAGCAGAGTAATAATTTGAATTATTATTAGTTAATTTGGTACTAGACTAAAAATATCCATTCTTCTAACTGGTTTCCGTTATCGGTTCTCAATTTCAAGTCGTACCGACTTTACTTTCTGTTATGGGAATGGGTTTTAGTTATAGAAACGGTTTTTTTTGAATGAATTTCCAATATCAGTTCTCAATTGAATTTAATTAATTTAATTAAAGGGTTGCGGTACCGCCTACGGTTTCAGGGTTGACACCCTCATTTTAAATACATCAAGAAAGAATGACAGAGCAAGAAATTTCAATTATGAAGCTCGCTCAAATAGTTGTTGGAAAACAAAAAAGGTAAAAAGAAAGAAAAAAAGGAGAAAAAAGAAAAGAAAGAAAGAAAGAAGGAGAGCTTAAACCTCTAAAGCCCAAAGCTGCCTTTAAAAAGAAAAGTTAATTTTCTTGAATTTTATTATTTATAATAATAATAGAAACTACAATATTTTCCAAATCTATTTTTTTTATTATTTAACTGCAAATAATTGATATATATATATATATACATATATACATATATATATATATATATATATATATATATATATTTAAATTTACTCTCATTTTTTTTTAAATTTGTATTTTTAATATTTTTTATAATTAATCATTTTATGCAAATTTGTGTGCTTATTAGGGGGTTAAGCTTTATTTTTGATCAATTTCTGATTTAGCAATAATTAGATTTTTGTAAATAAACAAGAGATAAACATAAAGATAAAGATAAACATAGTAAATAGAAATGGAAATATAACGTAAGCTAAAAACTTTGTGTGCTTAGTTCTTAAGTTTCAGTTCAAGTGCCATTATAAAACACACACAAACAATACATACTCGATATACAGATAGATATAGGGCATCTAGTTATATATTTAATTTGATAGAGTGTTTCGTAGTCGTCGAGAATTAATCGCTGCAATTTCTGTGCCATTCACGCACCAATGCCATATAGCAAAATATTCATTAAATCGTAGCTAGCTAGTAACTTGCATCATAAATATATATATATATATATATATATATATATATGTAGCTATTGTAGTCCATCTCCGTAAACGTACGTATTTGTATTCTTATAAAGATGTGTGAGCACAATTCGATAAAGATAACGATTACAATAGCATATCGATTATATTAAATAAAAAATACTTATGCAAAAATATCGAACATATAAATAATATTATATAAAATAATATATATATATATATTTATTCACATATAAAATGTGCTTACCCAAAATAAATACGTCAAATAAATCGATAAATGTACGTTGTCCCGCTCGCACATTAAACAAGTGTTAGACGAAAAAGAGCAAAAGAGAGAGAGAGAGAGAGAGAAAACAGCAGTCCACTCAACAGGTGCATTCATTTGAGTTGAGCAGTCTTCTTCGCTTTTTGATCAGCTCAAACGAGTTGCGCGTTGCGAGCTGCTTGGTGAGCTCCTGCAAGTGTACGGGCGCCTTCTAGCAGCGGCTGTTGCTCGATCGGACTCAAGCGTTCGCTTTGAGTTTGAGTCGAGTGGCGCAACTAGCTTCCGACTGCAATCGAACAATGACTGGCGTCTTGCCTTGCTTCTTCGTTTTGCACAACTCATGCAAGTTTAGCTGCTGCGGCAGTTGTTCGATCTAACTGCATATGTAAATATTTATATTTATAGGTTAACAGCACATTTCATATATGTATGTGGGACACACACACACACATGCATACAAATTGTAATATTTAACTTTGATTTAATTACAAAAATAATCATTCATAAATTCAACTAAAATTTAAATAAGATATATTGTGCTATTATATATATATATATATATATATATAAAATATTGCATGTAAATAAATATAAACATAGGCGTAAATGTGTATATGTGTGTGTGTGTGTGATATATTCATTATTCATTATACACTAATATTAATATTACTGCAATGACTAAGCATAAATACAAAAAAACGAAAAAAATGAAATAAGGTTGTGATTAATAATTGACTCTTTTGGCGCCACTTATCGGAGAACTTAACAACCAACGCAGTGCCAAACATCCACTCACGCATACACACACACACATACACGCTCACACTTTTTTGATGTAACTCTCGCGCTCAACTAGTTCAGTTGGCAGGGGCTCCAAGTGCCAATTCGTACATTTAAAAAAATTAATAATATATAATTATACATACAATTGATAAATCTATTAATACACTTATGCCCACAATCAAATCTACATTTTCCGGTGTATTGTACTTTTCCAATTTCGAATTTTTATTTTAAAAAAATTATGTGTTATTATGTGTCTGCAAAATCTGGCAAGGGCATTCGTCGTTTTAGCATTGATTAATTAAATAATTATTGGTTATAAACAAAGATTAGACAAAAAATAAAACAAATAAACAAGAACAAATATTTATATACGTATAAAATTGAATGTGCATAGAATTAGTGTTCCACATAAAGTGCAATAAATTTTTAAAAATCTGTAATGTAATCGGCTGCGTATCTATTCATTTGGGTGTAGGTATATTGCAGAATTGTGGATTTTTTGCTCTAATATTTAATGGAAATTATTTCCGGCTAAAATAATTTATTTTTATACTCACATTCGCTACATCAGCATTACAACACACACAGTATATATAATCAGAAGCTGATTGCTACAGCAGCCGTGCATACGTAGCTATGATGTAACGAACGTTAGATGGCGCTCGCTTTTTTGCATTATCATACTTCAACTCTGGATGGCGCTGAATCGATTAGCTAAGCACGAGTTAGCCAACATACGGCGCTTAGATATATAGACGATATTACTAGACTATTTCTTAGTAGTTAATGTAGTTTACATTATCCATTCAAGACATGTCTCAAGTAAATATTCCAATTACAAATTCAAGATGAGCAATTATTATTATTGTTTAGTTTATGTTTTGTGGATTAACCTCTTGTGTTATTGCTGTTTATTGTAACGGCTCTTGTTTTTAAGGGGGGGGATTATACATGTGTGTATGTGTGTCTGTGCGCAAAATTTCCAAATCTAATCATCGAAACTGGATGCAAGCAAGAAATTTGCTGCCAATTCCTCATCTTTTTCGCAGGCAAAATAAGCCTGAAGAACGAGCGCCTCTGGAAATCCAAGTGCCTTCAACTAAAAATACATGTAGAAATAAAATAAATAGTGAGTTATCGATTGGTAAGTTATATAGATCCATAACTTATTATATAGTGATATAATAATTTATATCTAATAGGTGTAAACCGTTAACAACCAGCTAATAGGCAAATGGAGGTACACTTTCGAACTATACAGCGATAGCTATCGGAATGTAGATAATAAAATAATATAAAATTTAAATAAATTACATCTTTTTGTTTCGAACTGAAAACTGGGCTGAAACCTCACAAACGACATGGAACTTAAGACAATCCTCAAATATAAATTATATTTCTAATTATGTTTACACATAAATTATTTAAAGCTAGACTTAAATAAAATTTCGATTACCCGCTCGATGGCGTCCTGGTCCTGTGGTGTCAGCCGTATGGTTGCCAGTTGGCTCTCTTGCTGCAGACTGCGCTCCTGGCTCAAGCCACCAACATCCTCTGCTGCAATTGTTATTGGCTGAGTTTCGGCGCCGGCTGCTGAGCGTTGAACCTGAGCTGAGCTCTCAGTTTGTCTGCTTGGATTAGTTGCTGTTGTTGTTGTTGCTGCTGTTGTTGTTGTTGTTGTGGACGAGGAGGAGGAGGAGGCAATGCGTCCGCCAAGTCGCTGAGAGTTATCACCGCCCACTTCCCCCTCAAGCGGCTGATTCAGCATGTTGAGAAACGCATCCTGATTCTCAGAAATCAACTGCAGCAAAGCCGGATTCGTTTGGCCAATCTACAAAGGTCAATCGATTATTGTGATATTTATATAAAATATATATTATATATATAGAGATATTTATAATCTACCTGTTGCAGCACAGCATGTAAAAGGTGTGGATTTTGGTAGATGAGCGAACGCATCTGTAGGAATTGTGGCTGACTGCGCAAGAACTCGAAAGGGTCTGAAACAAAGATAATAATATAATATATAATAAAATATAAATAAAAGGCCAAGACAATATATATAATAAAAATAACCTATATAGGAATATAAAATAAAATACAAATACAACATAATGACAAATTGATAATTATTAAAATATAGTAATAAAATAAATACAATGACTATATGTATTGATAAAATAATATATAATAAAATATATTTAATACAATGTTATACAATAATAAGATGTAATAACACAAATATAATGGACAAAGACAATATAAATAATATATATATAATAATTAATTAAAATAAAATATATAAAACCTATATAAAATGTTCAATAAAAATAGACAAAACTAGACATTATAATACATAAAATTAATTATACAAATAAAATAAACACAATATATAAAATGTATATTACAATGATAATGTAATTATATTATTAATGATATACATCTTAAATCTTATCCTATAAAATATTTCTAACTTAATCTAAACTATTATTACCTTTAGTATTTTCACTTGACTTTAAATAAATGGAGTATTTACCCGCTGTTGAATCCGTTGGCAAATCGCTGGCCGATCCTCCGTCTCCACCACCGACCTGCTGCTGCAGCAGATTTCCTGCCCTGGAGACGTCCTCGTCATCATGGCCGGCATTGAACAGGATCTCCTCCTGGGGAATGCCCGTGATAAGATATTCGACGGCACGCTCGGGATTGTTGAAGCTAGCTGACATGGCGCGCTCGACTTGATCGCGGGCATAGCCCATTTCAATCATTGATGCCACTGTGCGATTGTATTCCTCGCCCATCAACAGATTCGATTCTGCTCGCGTCTGCAGCGACGCGTTCGCCAGTTCGCCAACCAAATC